>CM059785.1:12100949-12700949 GCA_030435695.1 Brachymystax lenok tsinlingensis | reverse complement strand
AAAACCTTACGTTAAGTGCATCAACCATTAGTCTGGATCTAATCCAAGATGGCGTAGCAGTCAGATGTCTTTTGTCCTCGTCTTGGTGTGTCCCGTGTATATATCTTTTATATAGTTTCTTCGCTTATCTTTTTATATTTTTTTCCTAAAACTCAACTTCAAAACACTCTCCTGCAACCGCCTCACCCAATGTGGTGCAGATCTGTTTTCTTCTAAGTATTATCTACCTCAAATCCGGAATCCCCCAACAGAAGCTAGCCAGAAGATAGCCAGCTCACTAGCTACTAGCTAACGTTAGTAATTAGCTAACCACTTCTAGCGGTCATCAGCTAACCTTTAGCTCGTAAAGCTCTCGCCAGTTCGTATAACGCGACTCAAACCAGAGCATACCGGACCTATTTTCTCTCCATATCCCCGGATTCCTACCGCAAGCTCTGGACATTTTCACCTGGATCTTGCAGCTAGCTGCTATCCGAGTGACTATTGGCTAATGTCGGTCCCGGAGCAAGCACCAATTAGCCCGGAGCTAGCCCATGCTAGGCCCATCTTCCGGCTAGCTGAAGAGTTCCATCAGCCACTCCTGGGCTACAACACCTATCCGGACCCATTTTACTGCCGGTGCGGAGCCCCACCGGGCCTTCACGACTGGACTACCGACGTTATCTGCCCGAGGGGGTTATTCAACTGGCCCCTCCGTTGCGACGTCACCTGAACGCCCATCTGCTAACTGCGGCCCACTAACGTTAGCTGTCTAGAGCATATCGGCTGCTAGCTAAATAGGTCCATCGGACAATTTCTTGGGCCACTTTTGCCAATTGGACTGGTCCCCTTTACCACATGGAACCCCTCTAATTCATCACGACTGGTCTACCGACTGAAACGCATGAGGAGGCTATAAACAGACTTCCTCCGTCTTCTGCTGTTCTCAACCAGCCTCACTACTCACTGGACCCTTATGATCATTCGGCTAAGCATGCCTCTCCTCAATGTCAGTATGCCTTGTCCATTGCTGTTCTGGTTAGTGTTTATAGTCTTATTTCACTGTAGAGCCTCTAGCCCATTATACCTTATCCAACCCTTCAGTTCCACCACCCACACATGCGATGACATCACCTGGTTATATAATGTTTCTAGAGACAATATCTCTCTCACCATCACTCAATGCCTAGGTTTACCTCCACTGTATTCACATCCTACCGTACCTTTGTCTGTACATCATGCCCTGAATCTATTTTATCACCCCCAGAAACCAGCTCCTTTTACTCTCTGTTCTGGACGATCTAGACGACCAGCAGTGCTTTTGATGACTATGCAACACTTGTATATTGATGAATGTTTAATAATTCAACTTTTGGATTTTGAATTTGGCGCCTTACATTTCACCGGGTAGTGTCGGGAGCGGCTAGCGCGCCGCTACTCCCTAAGTAGTTAACACCCCGGCCATCCTACAAGCTATGCTTGATGCCCTCAACCTCACACAAATTATCAATGAACCTACCAGGTACAACACCAAAGCCATAAACACAGGCACCCTCATAGATATCATCCCAACCAACTTGCCCTCCAAATACACCTCTGCTGTTTTCAACCAAAATCTCAGTGATCACTGCCTCATTGCCTGCATCCGTAATGGGTCTGCGGTCAAACGACCTCCCCTCATCACTGTCAAACAATCCCTAAAACACTTCAGCGAGCAGGCCTTTCTAATCGACCTGGCCCGGGTATCCTGGAAGGACATTGACCTCATCCTATCAATAAAGGATGCCTGGTTATTCTTTAAAAGTGCCTTCCTCACCATCTTACATAAGCATGCCCCATTCAAGAAATTTAGAACCAGGAACAGATATAGCCCTTGGTTCTCTCCAGACCTGACTGGCCTGACCAGCACAAAAACATCCTATGGCGTTCTGCATTAGTATCGAACAGCCCCCGGGATATCCAACTTTTCAGGGAAGTTAGTGGCTTCGTAAGAAGCATTTCAAGGTCCTGGAGTGGCCTAGCCAGTCTCCAGATCTCAACCCCATAGAAAATCTTTGGAGGGAGTTGAAAGTCTGTGTTGCCCAGCGACAGCCCCAAAACATCACTGCTCTAGAGGAGATCTGCATGGAGGAATGGGCCAAAATACCAGCAACAGTGTGTGAAAACCTTGTGAAGACTTACAGAAAACATTTGACCTCTGTCATTGCCAACAAAGGGTATATAACAAAGTATTGAGTTAAACTTTTGTTATTGACCAAATACTTATTTTCCACCATAATTTGCAAATAAATAAATTTAAAATCCTACAATGTAATTTTCTGGATTTCTTTTTCTCATTTCGTCTGTCATAGTTGAAGTGTACCTATGATGAAAATTACAGGCCTCTCTCATCTTTTTAAGTTGGAGAACTTGCACAATTGGTGGCTGACTAAATACTTTTTTGCCCCACTGTACCTCATCCCCTACTTTATTTATTTATTTATCTTGCTCCTTTGCACCCCAGTATTTCTACTTTTCACATTCATCTACTGCACATCTACCATTCCAGTGTTTAAATGCTATATTGTAATTACTTCGCCACCATGGCCTATTTATTACCTTACATTCCTTATCTTACCTCATTTTCACACATTGTATATAGACTTGTTTTTCTACTGTATTATTGACTGTATGTTTGTTTACTCCATGTGTAACTCTGTGTTGTTGTATGTGTCGAACCGCTTTGCTTTATCTTGCCCAGGTCGCAGTTGTAAATGAGAACTTGTTCTCAACTTGCCTAGCTGGTTAAATAAAAGTGAAATAAATAAAAATAAATAAATAAAAATCAAACACAGCAGACTTAGCATAGGGAGAGCCTTAGTTTGATGGGTGACTGTAGATGTGGAAATAAAGACGTAGCATCCTCTACATCCATCTGATGGACATCTCTAGTCCAAACCATCTCTAAACTCCAATACCAGTCAAAAGTTTGGACACTCCTACTCATTCCAGGGTTTTTCTTTATTTTTACTACTTTCTACATTGTAAATAGGAGCATGGTAGAAGCACACGACTCCATCTTGCTCCTACCGTCTTATAGGCAGAAACTCAAACAGGATGTACCCGTGACTAGAACCATTCAACGCTGGTCTGACCAATCGGAATCCACGCTTCAACATTGTTTTGATCACATGGACTGGGAAATGTTTCCCGAGCAGCCTCAGAAAATAACATTGATCTATTCACTGACTCGGTGAGGGAGTTTATAAGGAATGCACTTACTTATTAATTAACTCGCTCACTGAGTCAGCGTATACGTCAATAATATTGTCTGAGGCTGCTCGGAATATTTCCCAGTCCACGTGATCGAAGCAATCTTGAAGCGTGGAATATGATTGGTCAGACCAGTGTTGGATAGACCTAAACAAGGGTGCTTCCTGTTTTAGTTTCTGCCTATAGGAGGGGAGCAACAAGATGGAGTCATGGTCGGATATGCCAAAAGGAGGGCGGGGGAGGGCCTTGTATGCATCGCAGAAGTTAGAGTAGCAATGGTCGAGCGTGTTACTCGCTCATGTACTGCAATCGATATGCTGATAGAATTTAGGTAGCTTTGTTGTCAAATTAGATTTGTTAAAATCCCCAGCTACAATGAATGCAGCCTAAGGATATATGGTTTCCAGTTTGCATGAAGTCCAGTGAAGTTCCTTGATGGCCGTCTTGGTATCCGCTTGTGGGGGGATATACACGGCTGTGACGATAACCGAGGAGAGTTCTCTTGGGAGATAATACGGATGGCATTTGATTGTGAGGAATTCTAGGTCAGGTGAACAAAAGGACTTGAGTTCTTGTATATTGTTACGATTACACCATGAGTTGTTTATTGTGAAACATACACCCACGCCCTTCTTCTTACAGTAGAGATGTTTATTCCTGTCGGTTCGATGCACTGAAAATCCCGTTGGCTGTACGGACTCCGACAGCATGTCCCCAGCTAGCCATGTTTCAGTGAAAGAGTATGTTACAATTCCGGAGCAATAGACATTAGACTGGTGGAAATCTGTCCTTCGGTTTGATGAGTCCAAATGTGAGTTTTTTTGGTTCCAACCGCCGTGTCTTTGTCAGATGCAGAGTAGGTGAACGGTTGATCTCCCCATGTATGGTTCCCACCGTCAAGCATGGAGGAGGAGGTGTGATGGTGTGGGGATGCTTTGCTGGTGACACTGTCTGTGATTTATTTAGAATTCAAGGCACACTTAACCAGCATGGCTACCACAGCATTCTGCAGCGATATGCCATCCCACCTGGTTAGTGCTTAGTGGGACTATCATTTGTTTTTCAACAGGACAATGACCCAAAACACACCCTCAGGCTGTGTAAGGACTACGTGACCAAATAGAGTGATGGAGTGCTGCATCAGATGACCTGGCCTCCACAATCACCCGACCTCAACCCAATTTAGATGGTTTGGGATGAGTTGGACGGCAGGGTGAAGGAAAAGCAGCCAACAAGTGCTCAGCATATGTGGGAATTCCTTCAAGACTCTTTCACCTGTCTTTGTGCTTGTCTCCACCCCCCTCCAGATGTCGCCCATCTTCCCATTATCCCCTGTGTATTTATACCTGTGTTCTCTGTTTGTCTGTTGCCAGTTCGCCTTGTCTTGTCAGGTATTACCAGCGTTTTTTTCCCTCCTTCCTGTTTCTCTAGTTCTGTTTCCTAGTTTTTCCCGGTTCTGACCATTCTGCCTGCCCTGAGCCTGCCTGCCATCCTATACCTGACTGACTGACCTGATCACAAACCTCTGCCTGCCCTCGGCCTGCTTTTGCCTGCCACGTGTTTCTAATAAATCATTTGAGAACTGTACTATCCGCCTCCCATTTCTGCATCTGGGTCATATCCCATACCAAAATCCGGTGAAATTGGAGGGCGCGCAATTCAAAAAAATAATCGTAATATTAAACATTTATGAACAAACAAGTATCTTATATCAATTAAAACCTTACATTCTTGTTAATCTAACTGCGTTGTCCGATTTACAATAGGCTTTACAGCGAAAGTATACCATGCGATTGTCTGAGGACGACGCCCCACTTAAACATATTTTTCAACCAGCACAGGCTTCACAAAATCACAAATAGTGATTAAATAAATCACTTACTTTTGAAAATCTTCCTCTGTTTGCAATCCCAGGGGTCCCAGCTACAACATGAATGGTCGTTTTGTTAGATAAAATCCTTCTTTATATCCCAAAAAGTCAGTTTAGTTGGCGCCATCGATTTCAGTAATCCACTCGTTCAACATTCAGACAAAGGAGTCCAAAAAGCTACCGCTAAACTTCGTTCAAACAAGACAAACTACATTTCTGTTTAATCCCCAGGTAACCTAAAATGTAAATAAACTAAAATATTTCATACGGAAAGTAGCATGTTCAATAGAAAAGTAAAATTAGTAAGCGTGCGTCCTCTGATATTGTTCCGGTAGTCTCTGTGCCAAAACTCAAAATTCTTCCTTGTTTATGAAGAAACAAGCCTGAAACAATGAAAAAAAACTGTTGACATCTAGTGGAAGCCATAAGAATTGCAATCTGGGAGCTGGAATTACATAGCTTACATAGCTTCCATTATAAGAGCCTGGGACCTCAAAAAGAAAACATTCCGGTTGGTTTTTCTTTGGATTCTCACCTACCATATCAATTGTGTTATAGTCTCAGACATTATTTAAACATTTCTAGAAACTTCAAAGTGTTTTCTATCCAATGCTACCAATTATATGCTTCTGGGCCTGAGTAACAGGCAGTTTACTTTGGGCATGTCAGTCAGGCGTAAATTCAGGAAAATAGACCCTAGCCCTAAGTTAATTAAGAGAGTGCCAAGAGTGTGCAAAGCTGTTATCAAGGCAAAGGGTGGCTACTTTGAAAAATATAAATATATTTTGATTTGTTTAACTCTTTTTTGGTTACTACATAGTTCCATATGTGTTATTTCATAGTTTTGATGTCTTCACTATTATTCAACAATGTAGAACAGTTTTTTAAATAAAGAAAAAACATTGAATGAGTAGGTGTGTCCAAACTTTTGACAGGTACTGCATGTCTAAACCACTCCATCTGAATAGCTTCCTCTCTTCCTGTGGACGTGTTTTTTTTTCTAATGTGAAAACCTGGACAGAGGGAGAGCGAAAGAGAGTCCCTATCTGCCTCTCTGCTCTGGAGAGATCGAGTGGTGATCTGATGGTGATGGTGATTGTGACTACGTCCCAAATGGCACCCTATTACCGATTTAGTGCACTACTTTTGACCTGGGCCCATATGGAATAGGATGCCATTATGGACACAGACGGTGTCACAGTGAATGAATGAAGGCTTTCTTGTTTTTGGAAGTAATAGAATGAGAAGTGCTATCACTGGACTGCCGAAAGGTCCGTATCTGTGGGCAGACAATGTTTACCTGGCTGTCTGATACATCAGCAAAATCACTGGTTTCATCCCAAATGGTACCCTATTCCCCATAGGACTCTGTCAAACATAGTGCACTATATAGGGAATGGGGTGCTATTTGGAGCACATACTTTGTTTACCTGGCAATCTGCTACACTAGCTGAGTCACTGATAATAGTCTAGGAAAATGACAGTTTTTCTATCCAAGCGGAAGTAGCAGCCCATCACACATTGTTATCACAGATTTCAGGGTGCAGTATTTGTGCTGTATTGCATGACTGTTGAAAGTACTTTACATAATGTAATTCATTTACATGTGTATCGGACATTGTTATAATTTGAAATCTGACTGGGGTAAAAACGATCACATAGGGAACATATTGGGGGAGGTTTGCAGTACATAGGGAACATATTAGGGGAGGTTTGCAGTACATAGGGAACATATTGGGGGAGGTTTGCAGTACATAGGGATCATATTAGGGGAGGTTTGCAGTACATAGGTAACATATTGGGGCAGGTTTTCAGTACATACGGAACGTATTAGGGGAGTTTGCAGTACACAGGAAACATATGGGGGGAGGTTTGCAGTACAAAGGGATCATATTAGGAGAGGTTTGCAGTACATAGGTAACAAATTGGGGCAGGTTTGCAGTACATAGGGAACATTATGGGGTAGGTTTGCAGTACACAATGAACATACTGGGAGAGGTTTGCAATACATTGGGAACATATAGGGGGAGGTTTGCAGTACATAGGAAACATATTGGGGTTGGTTAGCAGAAAAAGGGAACATCATGTGGCAGGTTTGCAGTACATAGGGAACATATTGAGGGAGGTGTGTAGTACAAAGGTCACATATTGGGGCAGGTTTGCAGTACATAGGGAACATATTAGGGCAGGTTTGCAGTACATAGGGAACATATTAGGGGAGGTTTGCAGTACATAGGTAACATATTAGGAGAGGTTTGCAGTACATAGGGATCATATTAGGAGAGGTTTGCAGTACATAGGTAACAAATTGGGGCAGGTTTGCAGTACATAGGGAACATATTGGGTGAGGTTTGCAGTACATAGGGAACATCATGTGGCAGGTTTGCAGTACATAGGGAACATATTAGGGGAGGTTTGCAGTACATATGGAACGTATTGGGGGAGTTTGCAATACACAGGAAACATATGGGGGGAGATTTGCAGTACATAGGGATCATATTAGGGGAAGTTTGCAGTACATAGGTAACAATTTGGGGCAGGTTTGCAGTACATAGGGAACATATTGGGGGAGGTTTGCAGTACATAGGAAACATTATGGGGTAGGTTTGCAGTACACAATAAACATACTGGGAGAGGTTTTCAATACATAGGGGACATATAGGGGGAGGTTTGCAGTACATAGGAAACATATTGGGGCAGGTTAGCAGAAAAAGGGAACACCATGTGGCAGGTTTGCAGTACATAGGTAACATATTGGGGAGGTCTGCAGTACAAAGGTCACATATTGGGGCAGGTGTGCAGTACATATGTAACGTATTGGGTGAGTTTGCAGTACATAGCAAACATAAAGGGGGAGGTTGGCAGTAGATAGGGGACATATTGGGGGAGGTTTGCAGTACATATGGAACATATTGGGGGAGTTTGCAGTACATAGGGAACATAATGGGGAGGTTTGAATTAGAAAGGGAATATATTGGGGAGGTTTGCAGTACATAGGGAACATATTGGGGCAAGTTTGCAGTACATTGGGAACATATTGGGGGAGATTTGCAGTACATTGTGAACATATTAGGCCAGGTTTGCAGTACATAGGGAACATTTTAGGGCAGGTTTGCAGTACATAGGGAACATATTAGGGGAGGTTTGCAGTACATATGGAACGTATTGGGGGAGTTTGCAATACACAGGAAACATATGGGGGGAGATTTGCAGTACATAGGGATCATATTAGGGGAAGTTTGCAGTACATAGGTAACAATTTGGGGCAGGTTTGCAGTACATAGGGAACATATTGGGGGAGGTTTGCAGTACATAGGAAACATTATGGGGTAGGTTTGCAGTACACAATGAACATACTGGGAGAGGTTTTCAATACATAGGGGACATATAGGGGGAGGTTTGCAGTACATAGGAAACATATTGGGGCAGGTTTGCAGAAAAAGGGAACACCATGTGGCAGGTTTGCAGTACATAGGTAACATATTGGGGGAGGTCTGCAGTACAAAGGTCACATATTGGGGCAGGTGTGCAGTACATATGTAACGTATTGGGTGAGTTTGCAGTACATAGCAAACATAAAGGGGGAGGTTGGCAGTAGATAGGGGACATATTGGGGGAGGTTTGCAGTACATATGGAACAAATTGGGGGAGTTTGCAGTACATAGGGAACATAATGGGGAGGTTTGAATTAGAAAGGGAATATATTGGGGAGGTTTGCAGTACATAGGGAACATATTGGGGCAAGTTTGCAGTACATTGGGAACATATTGGGGGAGATTTGCAGTACATTGTGAACATATTAGGCCAGGTTTGCAGTACATAGGGAACATTTTAGGGCAGGTTTGCAGTACATAGGGAACATATTATGGGAGGTTTGCAGTACATAGGGAACATATTGGGGCAGGTTTTGAGTACATATGGAACGTATTGGGGGAGTTTGCAGTACACAGGAAACATATGGGGGGAGATTTGCAGTATAAAGGAAACATATTGCGGGAGGTTTGCAGTACAAAGGTCACATATTGGGGCAGGTGTGCAGTACATATGTATTGTATTGGGGAGGTTTGCAGTACATAGCAAACATAAAGGGGGAGGTTGGCAGTAGATAGGGAAAATGTTGGGGCAGGTTTGCAGTACAAAGGGAACATATTGGGGAGGTTTACATTAGAAAGGGAACATGTTGGTTCAGGTATGAAAACATGGGGAACATATTGGGGCAAGTTTGCAGTACATTGTGAACATATAGGGGAGATATGCAGTACATAGGGAACATATTGGGGGAGATTTGCAGTACATAGGAAACATAAAGAGGGTGGTTTGCAGTACATAGGGAACATATTGTGGAGGTTTGCAATACATAGGACATATTGGGGGAGGTTTCCAGTACATATGGAAGATATTGGTGGAGGTTTGCAGTACAAAGGGAGCGTATTGGGGAAGGTCTGCAGTAAATAAAGAACATATTGGGGGATGTTTGCAGTACATAGGGAACATATTGGGGGAGGATTGCAGTACACAGGAAACATATTGGGGGAGGTTTGCAGCACATAGGGAAAATATTGGTGTCAGGTTTGCAGTACATAGGGAACATATTGGGGCAGGTTTGCAGTACATATGGAACATATTGGGGAGGTTTGCAGTACATAGGGAACATATTGGGGGAGGTTTGCAGTACATAGGGAACATATTGGGGGAGATTTGCAGTACATTGTGAACATATAGGGGAGATATGCAGTAAATAGGAAACATTTTGGGGTAGGTTTGCAGTACATAGGGAACATATTGGGGGAGGTTTGCAGTACACAGGGAACATATCAGGGGTGATTCGCAGTACATTAGGAACATATTGGGGAGGTTTGCATTACATGGGGAACATATTGGGGGAGAATTGCAGTACATAGGGAACATATTGGGGCAGGTTTGCAGTACTAAGGGAATTTATTGGGGGTGGTTTGCAGTACATAGGGAACATATTGGGGGAGGTTTGCAGTAAATACGGAACATATTGGGGTAGGTCTGCATTACAAACGGAACATATTGGGGGACTTTGCAGTACATAGGAAACATAAAGAGGTAGGTTTGCAGTACATAGGGAACATATTGTGGAGGTTCGCAATACATAGGGAATATTTTGGAGCAGGTTTGCAGTACATAGGGAACATATAGGGGCAGGTTTGCAGTACATAGGGAACATATTGGGGAGGTTTTCAGTACATAGGGAACATATTGGGGGAGGTTTCCAGTACATAGGAAACATATTGGTGGAGCTTTTCCAGTACAAAGGGAGCATATTGGGGGAGGTTTGCAGTACAGAGGGAACATATAGGGGCAGATTTGCAGTACATAGGGAACATATTGGGGAGGTTTTCAGTACATAGGGAACATATTGGTGGAGGTTTCCAGTACATAGGGAACATATTGGTGGAGGTTTTCCAGTACAAAGGGAGCATATTGGGGGAGGTTTGCAGTAAATACGGAACATATTGGGGGAGGTTTGCAGTACATAGGAAACATATTGGTGGAAATTTGTAATACGTAGGGAACATATTGGGGGAGGTTTGCAGTACATAGGGAACATATTGGGGGAGGCTTGCAGTACATGGGGAACATATTGGGGGAGAATTGCAGTACACAGGGAACATATCAGGGGTGAATCGCAGTACATTAGGAACATATTGGGGAGGTTTGCATTACATGGGGAACATATTGGGGGAGAATTGCAGTACATAGGGAACATATTGGGGCAGGTTTGCAGTACTAAGGGAATTTATTGGGGGTGGTTTGCAGTACATAGGGAACATATTGGGGGAGGTTTGCAGTAAATACGGAACATATTGGGGTAGGTCTGCATTACAAACGGAACATATTGGGGGACTTTGCAGTACATAGGAAACATAAAGAGGTAGGTTTGCAGTACATAGGGAACATATTGTGGAGGTTCGCAATACATAGGGAATATTTTGGAGCAGGTTTGCAGTACATAGGGAACATATAGGGGCAGGTTTGCAGTACATAGGGAACATATTGGGGAGGTTTTCAGTACATAGGGAACATATTGGGGGAGGTTTCCAGTACATAGGGAACATATTGGTGGAGGTTTTCCAGTACAAAGGGAGCATATTGGGGGAGGTTTGCAGTACAGAGGGAACATATAGGGGCAGATTTGCAGTACATAGGGAACATATTGGGGAGGTTTTCAGTACATAGGGAACATATTGGTGGAGGTTTCCAGTACATAGGGAACATATTGGTGGAGGTTTTCCAGTACAAAGGGAGCATATTGGGGGAGGTTTGCAGTAAATACGGAACATATTGGGGGAGGTTTGCAGTACATAGGAAACATATTGGTGGAAGTTTGTAATACGTAGGGAACATATTGGGGGAGGTTTGCAGTACATAGGGAACATATTGGGGGAGGCTTGCAGTACATGGGGAACATATTGGGGGAGAATTGCAGTACATAGGGAACATATTGGGGCAGGTTTGCAGTACATAGGGAACATATTGGGGGAGGTCTGCAGTAAATACGGAACATATTGGGGTAGGTCTGCATTTCAAACGGAACATATTGGGGGACTTTGCAGTACATAGGAAACATAAAGAGGGAGGTTTGCAGTACATAGGGAACATATTGTGGAGGTTTGCAGTACATAGGGAACATATTGGGGGAGGATTGCAGTACACAGGAAACATATTGGGGGAGGTTTGCAGCACATAGGGAAAATATTGGTGTCAGGTTTGCAGTACAAAGGGAAAATATTGGTGTCAGGTTTGCAGTACATAGGGAACATATTGGGGAGGTTTGCATTAGAAAGGGAACATATTGGGGAGGTTTGCAGTACATAGGGAACATATTGGGGGAGATTTGCAGTACATTGTGAACATATAGGGGAGATATGCAGTAAATAGGGAACATTTTGGGGTAGGTTTGCAGTACATAGGGAACATATTGGGGGAGGTTTGCAGTACATAGGGAACATATTGGGGGAGGTTTGCAGTAAATACGGAACATATTGGGGTAGGTCTGCATTACAAACGGAACATATTGGGGGACTTTGCAGTACATAGGAAACATAAAGAGGGTGGTTTGCAGTACATAGGGAACATATTGTGGAGGTTTGCAATACATAGGGAATATTTTGGAGCAGGTTTGCAGTACATAGGGAACATATTGAGGAGGTTTTCAGTACATAGGGAGCATATTGGGTGAGGTTTCCAGTACATAGGGAACATATTAGTAGAGGTTTGCAGTACAAAGGGAGCATATTGGGGGAGGTTTGCAGTAAATACGGAACATATTGGGGGAGGTTTGCAGTACATAGGGAACATATTGGGGAGGCTTGCAGTACATAGGGAACATATTGGGGGAGGTTTGCAGTACATAGGGAACATATCGGGGGTGATTTGCAGTACATTGGGAACATATTGGGGCAGGTTTGCAGTACTAAGGGAATATATTGGGGGAGGTTTGCAGTACATAGGGAACATATTGGTGGAGGTTTGCAGTACATAGGGAACATATTGGGGGAGGTTTGCAGTACATAGGGAACATATTGGGGCAGATTTGCAGTACATAGGGAACATATTGGGGAGGTTTGCAGTACATAGGGAACATATTGGTGGAGGTTTGCAGTACATAGGGAACATATTGGGGAGGTTTTGCAGTACATAGGGAACATATTGGGGGAGGTTTGCAGTACATAGGAACATATTGGGGAGGTTTGCAGTACATAGGGAAACATATTGGTGGAGGTTTGCAGTACATAGGGAACATATTGGGGGAGGTTTGCAGTACATAGGAACATATTGGGGAGGCTTGCAGTACATAGGGAACATATTGGGGGAGGTTTGCAGTACATAGGGAACATATCGGGAGTGATTCGCAGTACACTGGGAACATATTGGGGGGGTTTGCAGTACATGGGGAACATATTGGGGGAGAATTGCAGTACATAGGGAACATATTGGGGCAGGTTTGCAGTACATAGGAACATATTGGGGAGGTTTGCAGTACATAGGGAACATATTGGGGAGGTTTGCAGTAAATAGGGAACATATTGGGGTAGGTTTGCAGTACAAACGGAACATATTGGGGACTTTGCAGTACATAGGAAACATATTGGGAGGTTTGCAGTACATAGGGAACATATTGGGGAGGTTTGCAGTACATAGGGAACATATTGGGGAGGTTTGCAGTACATAGGGAACATATTGGGGAGGTTTGCAGTACATAGGGAACATATTGGGGAGGTTTGCAGTACATAGGGAACATATTGGGGAGGTTTGCAGTACTAAGGGAACATATTGGGGGAGGTTTGCAGTACATAGGGAACATATTGGGAGGTTTGCAGTACATAGGGAACATATTGGGGGAGGTTTGCAGTACATAGGGAACATATTGGGGGAGGTTTGCAGTACATAGGGAACATATTGGGGAGGTTTGCAGTACACTGGGAACATATTGGGGGGGTTTGCAGTACATAGGGAACATATTGGGGAGGTTTGCAGTACATAGGGAACATATTGGGGAGGTTTGCAGTACATAGGGAACATATTGGGGAGGTTTGCAGTACATAGGGAACATATTGGGGGAGGTTTGCAGTACATAGGGAACATATTGGGGAGGTTTGCAGTACATAGGGAACATATTGGGGGAGGTTTGCAGTACATAGGGAACATATTGGGGAGGTTTGCAGTACATAGGGAACATATTGGTGGAGGTTTGCAGTACACAGGGAACATATTGGGGCAGGTTTGCATTACAAACGGAACATATTGGGGGACTTTGCAGTACATAGGAAACATAAAGAGGGAGGTTTCCAGTACATAGGGAACATTTTTGGGCAGGTTTGCAGTTCAAAGGGAACATTTTGGGGGAGATTTGCAGTACATAGGAACATATTGGGGAGGTTTGCAGTACATAGGGAACATATTGGGAGGTTTGCAGTACATAGGGAACATATTGGGGAGGTTTGCAGTACATAGGGAACATATTGGGGAGGTTTGCAGTACATAGGGAACATATTGGGGAGGTTTGCAGTACATAGGGAACATATTGGGGAGGTTTGCAGTACATTAGGAACATATTGGGAGGTTTGCAGTACATAGGGAACATATTGGGGAGGTTTGCAGTACATAGGGAACATATTGGGGAGGTTTGCAGTACATAGGGAACATATTGGGGAGGTTTGCAGTACATAGGGAACATATTGGGGAGGTTTTGCAGTACATAGGGAACATATTGGGGGAGGTTTGCAGTACATAGGGAACATATTGGGGAGGTTTGCAGTACATAGGGAACATATTGGGGGAGGTTTGCAGTACATAGGGAACATATTGGGGAGGTTTGCAGTACATAGGGAACATATTGGGGGAGGTTTGCAGTACATAGGGAACATATTGGGAGGTTTGCAGTACATAGGAACATATTGGGGTTTCAGTACATAGGGAACATATTGGGGAGGTTTTCAGTACATAGGGAACATATTGGGGGAGGTTTCCAGTACAAGGGAACATATTGGGGAGGTTTGCAGTACATAGGAAACATATTGGTGGAGGTTTGTAAATACGAGGGAACATATTGGGGGAGGTTTGCAGTACATAGGGAACATATTGGGGAGGCTTGCAGTACATGGGGAACATATTGGGGAGAATTGCAGTACATAGGGAACATATTGGGGCAGGTTTGCAGTACATAGGGAACATATTGGGGAGGTCTGCAGTAAATACGGAACATATTGGGGTAGGTCTGCATTTCAAACGGAACATATTGGGGGACTTTGCAGTACATAGGAAACATAAAGAGGGAGGTTTGCAGTACATAGGGAACATATTGTGGAGGTTTGCAGTACATAGGGAACATATAGGGGCAGATTTGCAGTACATAGGGAACATATTGGGGGAGGTTTTCAGTAAATACGGAACATATTGGGGGAGGTTTGCAGTACATAGGGAACATATTGGGGCAGGTTTGCAGTACATAGGGAACATATAGGGGCAGATTTGCAGTACATAGGGAACATATTGGGGGAGGTTTGCAGTAAATACGGAACATATTGGGGGAGGTTTGCAGTACATAGGAAACATATTGGTGGAGGTTTGTAATACGTAGGGAACATATTGGGGGAGGTTTGCAGTACATAAGGAACATATTGGGGGAGGCTTGCAGTACATGGGGAACATATTGGGGGAGAATTGCAGTACATAGGGAACATATTGGGGCAGGTTTGCAGTACATAGGGAACATATTGGGGGAGGTTTGCAGTACATAGGGAACATATTGGGGGAGGTCTTCAGTAAATTCGGAACATATTGGGGTAGGTCTGCATTTCAAACGGAACATTTTGGGGGACTTTGCAGTACATAGGAAACATAAAGAGGGAGGTTTGCAGTACATGGGAACATATTGTGGAGGTTTGCAGTACATAGGGAACATATTGGGGGAGGATTGCAGTACACAGGAAACATATTGGGGGAGGTTTGCAGCACATAGGGAAAATATTGGTGTCAGGTTTGCAGTACATAGGGAACATATTGGGGCAGGTTTGCAGTACATAGGGAACATATTGGGGGAGGTTTGCAGTACATAGGGAACATATTGGGGGAGGTTTGCAGTAAATACGGAACATATTGGGGTAGGTCTGCATTACAAACCGAACATATTGGGGGACTTTGCAGTACATAGGGAACATATTGGGGGAGGTTTGCAGTACAAAGGGAACATATTGGGGGAGGTTTGCAGTACATATGGAACATATTGGGGAGGTTTGCAGTACATAGGGAACATATTGGGGGAGGTTTGCAGTACATAGGGAACATATTGGGGGAGATTTGCAGTACATTGTGAACATATAGGGGAGATATGCAGTAAATAGGAAACATTTTGGGGTAGGTTTGCAGTACATAGGGAACATATTGGGGGAGGTTTGCAGTACACAGGGAACATATCAGGGGTGATTCGCAGTACATATGGAACATATTGGGGAGGTTTGCATTACATGGGGAACATATTGGGGGAGAATTGCAGTACATAGGGAACATATTGGGGCAGGTTTGCAGTACTAAGGGAATTTATTGGGGGTGGTTTGCAGTACATAGGGAACATATTGGGGGAGGTTTGCAGTAAATACGGAACATATTGGGGTAGGTCTGCATTACAAACGGAACATATTGGGGGACTTTGCAGTACATAGGAAACATAAAGAGGTAGGTTTGCAGTACATAGGGAACATATTGTGGAGGTCTAATACATAGGGAATATTTTGGAGCAGGTTTGCAGTACATAGGGAACATATAGGGGCAGGTTTGCAGTACATAGGGAACATATTGGGGAGGTTTTCAGTACATAGGGAACATATTGGGGGAGGTTTCCAGTACATAGGGAACATATTGGTGGAGGTTTTCCAGTACAAAGGGAGCATATTGGGGGAGGTTTGCAGTACAGAGGGAACATATAGGGGCAGATTTGCAGTACATAGGGAACATATTGGGGAGGTTTTCAGTACATAGGGAACATATTGGGGAGGTTTCAGTACATAGGGAACATATTGGTGGAGATTTTCCAGTACAAAGGAGCATATTGGGGGAGGTTTGCAGTAAATACGGAACATATTGGGGGAGGTTTGCAGTACATAGGAAACATATTGGTGGAGGTTTGTAATACTTAGGGAACATATTGGGGGAGGTTTGCAGTACATAGGGAACATATTGGGAGGCTTGCAGTACATGGGAACATATTGGGGGAGAATTGCAGTACATAGGGAACATATTGGGGCAGGTTTGCAGTACATAGGGAACATATTGGGGGAGGTCTGCAGTAAATACGGAACATATTGGGGTAGGTCTGCATTTCAAACGGAACATATTGGGGGACTTTGCAGTACATAGGAAACATAAAGAGGGAGGTTTGCAGTACATAGGGAACATATTGTGGAGGTTTGCAGTTCAAAGGGAACATTTTGGGGGAGATTTGCAGTACATATGGAACATATTTGGGGGAGGTTTGCAGTACATAGGGAACATTTTTGGGCAGGTTTGCAGTTCAAAGGGAACATTTTGGGGGAGATTTGCAGTACATATGGAACATATTTGGGGGAGGTTTGCAGTACATAGGGAACATATTGGGGGAATTTTCCTTACATAGTGAACATATTGGGGAGGTTTGCTGTATACAGGGAACATATAAGGGAGGTTTTCAGTTGACAGTTGCTACAGTGTCGTATAAAGGTTTACAGCTCTTGACTTTTTCTCTACATGTATGTGATTTCAGTTTGCAGATCGTCAAACATAACATTACCATCACAAACAGCACATTTTTACCACATAGTTACAACCAACATAATGCAGCCGCAGTTTGGTATGACCATGGAGTTGAAACGTTTTTTAGTGCACTGAATAGCTGCGTTTTGTAAGCATTTCTAGTCAAGCTGTGTCCCCTGAATGTCTCGATTGATTACAGCACCTTGGAGAACCAGGATCCTGTACAGAGGCCAGAGGAGGCCCAGTGGTGGCCCAAGCTGTGCTGCCTCTGCCAGGCTGCCTGGCTGTGATCAACTGGGGGCTGGGAAATCTGGATGGAAGGATGGGTGGATGAGGCTTCCCTCCAGGCAGAAGATACAAAAATGAAGAGAGAAAAAACATTAAAAAAAGATCAGTTTACAAGCTCTTTAATTGCACTTGTTTTCCCTGGTGCTTGGGACTCAGGCTGATTAACAACGCTGGGATGGGATCACCTGCCGAATGGAGTGCCTAGTGCTATCCCAGCCTGGCTAGACAGAAAGTCTGGCGCCGATAGCCAGATGTAGTCTGGGAAATCTCGCCCTGGGGGACGCTGGGACGATGCGCTTGGCACCATAATAACAGAAGGACCTCTCCGGTGGCAGAGAATCCACATGGGAAGAGAGAGAGAGGGAGGGTGGGGGAGAGAGAGTGAGAATATATAGACAGAGTAAAGAAGATGTAGAGACAGAGAGACTGAAACTGAACACCTGATGAGTCACACACACAGGTGCAAGACTAAAAACAACTTTCACTTTGGAACTAGAGATGATGAAGACAGAGAAGAGTCAGGAACAATGGAGGATGCTGGGATGGATGTCTTGATGCCTGGAGGACTGGGGGACGGTGGTGCTCTTAGCCTGCAGCTCTTAGAGCCTGGCCCTGGACTCATGCTGAGATGTGGGGTCTGGAGCTGCTTGGCTGGCACACATCCCACCCCCTCTCAGGCCCCCTTTCCCCTCTCCCTCCCTCTACCCACTCACCCACACTCACACCTTCCCCTCCACACAAACACCCAAATACCGCCTCTTTCCTCCTCCCCTCCACCCTCTCCTACTCTCCTCCACCCACTCACCCAAACACCCTCTCCTACTCTCCCCCTTTCTTCCTCTCCTCCTCCACCTCTGGTCCCCCTGCAGACCTGCAGAGAGAGGCAGAGGATGAGGGTAGAAGGGGAAGTTCTAGTGAATAATTTATCCCACTCGGCCGGCTGGCTTCCATGGTGAAGCCAGGCAGAAAGAGAACAACACAACGGTACTGTTACTGTAACTGTTACTGTAAGTGTTACTATTACTGTTACTGTAAGTGTTACTATTACTGTTACTGTAACTTTTACTGTAAGTGTTACTATTACTGTTACTGTAACTGTAACTGTTACTGTAACTGTTACTGTAAGTGTTACTATTACTGTTACTGTTACTGTAACTGCTACTGTTACTGTAAGTGTTACTATTACTGTTACTGTAACTGTTACTATTACTGTTACTGTAACTTTTACTGTAAGTGTTACTATTACTGTTACTGTAACTGTTACTGTTACTGTTACTGTTACTGTTACTGTAACTGTAACTGTTACTGTTACTATTACTGTTACTGTTACTGTTACTGTTACTGTAACTGTTACTGTTACTGTAAGTGTTACTATTACTGTTACTGTAACTGTAACTGTAACTGTTACTGTAAGTGTTTATATTACTGTTACTGTAACTTTTACTGTAAGTGTTACTATTACTGTTACTGTAAGTGTTACTATTACTGTTACTGTTACTGTAAGTATTACTATTACTGTTACTGTAACTGTTACTAATACTGTTACTGTAACTTTTACTGTAACTGTTACTATTACTGTAACTGTAACTGCTACTGTTACTGTAACTGTAAGTGTTATTGTAACTGTTACTGTTAGTGTTACTGTTACTGTAACTGTTACTGTTACTGTAAGTATTACTATTACTGTTACTGTAACTGTTACTGTAAGTGTTACTATTACTGTTACAGTAACTTTTACTGTAAGTGTTACTATTACTGTTACTGTTACTGTAATTGTTAGTGTTATTGTAACTCTTACTGTAACTGTTACTGTTACTGTTACTGTAACTGTTACTGTAACTGTGTGTGGAGATAGCTTCACTAGTACTACTACCAGACTGCACCATGCCTGACAGAGGCAAGGGAGAAGGTTAAAGAAATCTCTCCCTGTAAAATCATTTTAGGGGCACCAATTTAAATATGGGTCAGATAATTGAGCACACGCACGCACGCACACACAATCTCACGCACACACACACCTTGACTCCATGCTGTTTTCTCCTACCGCTGCAGAGAGGAATCAAGGTCAACCATGGCCCCCTGCAGAGTGATGAAAAGGCCATACTTGCCTGCCCACGTCTCCCTCTCCTCTCAATCCACCCATCCCCCCCCCTCTCTACCGCTCCACCTGTCATCCACCTCTCCTCCACCTCTCCATCGACTGGAGTCAGGATCCAGAGCCGGTATCCACATCATCCTACTGCATCATCTTACCGTAAGCCTGGTTCCTCTCTAGGTTTCTTCCTAGGTTCCTGCCTTTCTAGAGAATTTTTCCAAGCCACCGGGCTTCTCTATCTGCATTACTTGCTATTTGGAGTTTTAGACTGGGTATCTGTAGCACTTTGTGACAAATGCTGATGTAAAAAGGGCTTTATAAATACATTTGATTGATTGACTGTGATACGTCGTCTCTGTCATCCTCATTCTTATAATTTTTATTAGGAATTTTATTTTGGGACGATCCAGTCAGAGCCTGGAGGATCTTAATATTGAGTATAGTATTAGGTAGCAATCTCTTAAATTGAGAATAGAGAAAGACAGCTTGAACTAAATATATGTATGAGTTCAGTGGGTTCACTTAGCTTAATGTGGAGATCTTGGCATCAGAGGGGGGTTGGCTGTCTGGGCCTTCCAGAAGAGAGTTATAATGATGACATCATCCTTACACTAGTGGAATGGTGTCTGTCAGTCTGTCTGTCTGGCTGTCTGTCCATCTATTTGACTGCCTGTGGTGCTTCTAGCAGGGCTACTGTGAGGCTGGGTCTAGTTGTCTCTCAGGCTAGTTGTCTCTGGTTGTCTCTATAGAGTTCTAAATCACCCCAGCAGGCCATTATCAGAGTTCATTTTCATCGGCGGGGTTGGTGGGAGAGGGCAGGGTACAGAGGATCGGGGGTCTAGCTGCATACAGTAATGTAATAAAGCATTTTTCCTGTCGCCGTGCCGACGGTAACCAAGGTTGCGGCTACATGTCATACGTGGGGGCCCAACATGACAAATGAAAGGACCGTCTGCAAATAGGAGGGTAAGGAGAGGGGGTTGAGCTTCGCTCTTCTAATAGATAACATTAATAGGATAGTTATTATGGAGTGTAATTACATTGTACATCACATACAAGGTGCCCCGAGGTGTTTTACATTGTGTTTGCTGCTAATTCACATTATCATCATATGGCAATGACGAATGGCTGATGTTTGGCTAGAGACTACATAGTATTAGGGGTATGCAGTTTATTTAGCCCCCTGACACATAGCTAGATCATTGATAATCCATGTACGAAAAAAATGAACTCCTGCTTACACTGTGCTGAATGGAATGACTTTCATCTGTTTCAAAGGTGGTGATGGAAAGACTGAGTAGCCAAGCAACAACATCAAGATAAGCGAAAACACACATCCAACTCTGCAATATTGCTTGTATGAAAAAGCATTGTCTCCATGCCATAATAACCCCAATGTCAGTGCTATCCGTCACCCTTAAAAAGAGTCTAAATAAGATGCCCATCTCTCCTCCCACTGATAGAGAAGCATGCAGTGGGCACTAGCGTGAGATGCGGTTGAAGATTGCATTACTAAACCACTCATCAAGGAAAAGCTCTCCAAATAATTCAATTGGCATTGGAGAGCCATGGATGCTTTTTATCTGGTGAGTGGGAGAAAGAGAGAGAGAGAGAGAGAGAGAGAGAGAGAGAGAGAGAGCGAGAGAGAGAGCGAGAGAGCGAGAGAGAGCGAAAGGGAGAGGGAGACAGTGTCTCCTTCCACTCAGGGTCCAGTGGAGTCCACCACTACTCATCCTCCTCCACTGAATATCACTGTTCAAACTGCCACCCTCTTCCTCGCCCCTCCTCACCCTCTTCCTTCCACCTCTGTCCACCCTCAGTCAGGTCACGATGGCTCTCAGTCAAACGTAGGAAAGATCAGACTGTCATTTCTCTTAAACGAGCAGAGCGGCTAGCCAGTGTTAGCACTTAACATAATTAGTATGGCTGTAGTGTACTAGCCTAGACTCAGAGAGGAGAGAGGGCAGACAATGATTGCTGACTGAGGAGTCTGGGGCGTTGGAGGAAGGAGAAAGGGGAGGGGGAGAGTCTGGACGGAGGGAGGGAAGGGGAGGGGGAGAGAGTCTGGACGGATGAAGGGAAGGGGAGAGGGAGAGAGTCTGGAGCTAGGGAAGGGGAGGGGGAGAGAGTCTGGAGGTAGGAAAGGGAGGGGAGAGAGTCTGGAGGTAGGAAAGGGGAGGGGAGAGAGTCTGGAGCTAGGGAAGGGAGGGGAGAGAGTCTGGACGGAGGGAGGGAAGGGAGGGGAGAGAGTCTGGACGGATGAAGGGAAGGGAAGGGGAGAGAGTCTGGAGGTAGGGAAAGGGGAGGGGAGAGAGTCTGGAGCTAGGGAAGGGGAGGGGAGAGAGTCTGGAGCTAGGGAAGGGGAGGGGAGAGAGTCTGGAGGTAGGAAAGGGAGGGGAGAGAGTCTGGAGCTAGGGAAGGGAGGGGGAGAGAGTCTGGAGGTAGGGAAAGGGAGGGGAGAGAGTCTGGAGGGAGGGAAGGGAGGGGAGAGAGTCTGGAGGTAGGGAAAGGGAGGGGAGAGAGTCTGGAGGTAGGGAAGGGATGGGGAGAGAGTCTGGAGGTAGGAAAGGGGAGGGGAGAGAGTCTGGAGGGAGGGAAGGGGAGGGGAGAGAGTCTGGAGGTAGGAAAGGGAGGGGAGAGAGTCTGGAGGTAGGGAAGGGAGGGGAGAGAGTCTGGAGCTAGGGAAGGGGAGGGGAGAGAGTCTGGAGGTAGGAAAGGGGAGGGGAGAGAGTCTGGAGGTAGGGAAGGGATGGGGAGAGAGTCTGGAGGTAGGAAAAGGGAGGGGGAGAGAGTCTGGAGGTAGGGAAGGGAGGGGGAGAGAGTCTGGAGGTAGGGAAGGGATGGGGAGAGAGTCTGGAGGCAGGAAAGGGGAGGGGGAGAGAGTCTGGAGGTAGGGAAGGGGATGGGGAGAGAGTCTGGAGGTAGGAAAGGGAGGGGAGAGAGTCTGGAGGGAGGGAAGGGGAGGGGGAGAGAGTCTGGAGGTAGGAAAGGGGAGGGGGAGAGAGTCTGGAGGTAGGGAAGGGGATGGGGAGAGAGTCTGGAGGTAGAGAAGGGAGGGGAGAGAGTCTGGAGGTAGGAAAGGAGGGGGAGAGAGTCTGGAGGTAGGGAAGGAGGGGGAGAGAGTCTGGAGGTAGGGAAGGGGAGGGGAGAGAGTCTGGAGGTAGGAAAGGGAGGGGAGAGAGTCTGGAGGTAGGGAAGGGATGGGGAGAGAGTCTGGAGGTAGGGAAGGGGAGGGGAGAGAGTCTGGAGGTAGGGAAGGGGAGGGGAGAGAGTCTGGAGGTAGGAAAGGGAGGGGAGAGAGTCTGGAGGTAGGGAAGGGGAGGGGAGAGAGTCTGGAGGTAGGGAAGGGGAGGGGAGAGAGTCTGGAGGTAGGAAAGGGGAGGGGGAGAGAGTCTGGAGGTAGGGAAGGGATGGGGAGAGAGTCTGGAGGTAGGGAAGGGGAGGGGAGAGAGTCTGGAGGTAGGGAAGGGGAGGGGAGAGAGTCTGGAGCTAGGGAAGGGGAGGGGAGAGAGTCTGGAGGTAGGGAAGGGGAGGGGAGAGAGTCTGGAGCTAGGGAAGGGGAAGGGGAGAGAGTCTGGAGGTAGGGAAGGGGAGGGGGAGAGAGTCTGGAGGTAGGGAAGGGGAAGGGGAGAGAGTCTGGAGCTAGGGAAGGGGAGGGGGAGAGAGTCTGGAGGTAGGAAAGGGAGGGAGAGGGAGAGAGAGTCTGGAGGGTGAAGGGAGGAAGAGGATACTCGCTCAACAGGAGGAGACATCTCATAACACTGTTGCGTCCCCTACGGTGTAACAATATGGGGGGCCTCAGCCCTCCACCAAATTACACCCTTCCCCTTTTAGACCCTCCATCTAGAGTGTGCTCATCTCAAAGATAACAACAAAAGGAACAAGTACAGGTCATTCATTTGTTGTATGTGTAGCTAGATGGTGGTGCCCATCCCCCTGTTCCTCCTCCTCCCCCTCCCCCTCCCTCTCCCCACCTCCTCCTAACAGTGGTCTATTACGGGAGTGTTTACGCCTGGCAACAGCTGTGAGGCTGGTCTGGGCTGGTCTGGGCTGGTCTGGGCTGGTCTGGGCTAGTCTGGTCTGGGCTGGTCTGAGCTTGGTTGGTCTGGGCTGGTCTGGGCTTGGCTGGTCTGAGCTGGTCAGCGCTGGTCTGGGCTTGGCTTGACTTGGCTGGTCTGGGCTTGGCTGGGCTGGTCTTGGCTGGTCTGGGCTGGTCTGGGCTTATCTGGGCTGGTCTGGGCTTGGCTTGGCTGGTCTGGTCTGGGCTTGGCTGGTCTGGGCTGGTCTGAGCTTGTCTGGGCTGGTCTGGGCTTGGCTGGTCTGGGCTGGGCTGGTCTGGGCTGGTCTGGGCTTGGCTGGTCTAGTATGGTCTGGGCTTGGCCGGTCTGGTCCGGTCTGGGCTGGCGGGCTGCCATGGCTGTATTGATCGAGGCTGCGCCCGCCTCCATTAGTGCCCCGCCTGGCCCCTGAAGGAGACAGACTGTCTGTAGGGAGTTATCACTCCCCATGAATTACCATATCCACTGCTACAATGGGAACAGGGAACATCACGCAAGCCATGCACAAATAATCACACACACACACACACACACACACAGTGAACATAGACACACTTGGATAGATTAACACACACACACACGCACGCATACAAAGCTGTAGCATCCCGCTAGTCCAAAAGCCTCCACCATGTGGAAAGTAGACAAGAAAAGAGGGAATACATGATTTTGTAAAAATGTTTCAAAACATCATTTTCACTTTCATTTATCCTCATAATGTTGAGTGTGTATTGGATAAAACACTGTGGACAGAACAGATAATCAGAATATTAGGCCCTACATCGAAAAGGCTCATTAACGTTTGATTGCCCTCCTCTCACTCAACCTTCTTTAGCAGGTAATGGGACAATTACAACAGGCCTATTGATTCAGAACTCCCTTACACACACACACACACGCACACGCACACGCACACACGCACACGCACACACACACACACACACACACACACACACACACGCACACGCACACGCACACACACACACACACACACGCATGCATGCACGCACACACGCACACATACATTCACTTCCTGTGGGCAGAGCCTAATGTCTCATACCAAAACACATTCCAGACGTGCATCCAAATTGCACCCTATTCCCTATATAGTGCACTACTTTTGACGAGAGCCCATAGGGACTAAGTACAGTAGTGCACTAGGGAATAGGGAGCCAGAGGGTAAAACCTATCAAATGCATGTGGCATCTTTCCATGTCATTACAAGGGTCCTACCGCTCTCTGAGGATACCAGGTGGGGCAATAAGGGAAATAAAAGGCGATGGAGACGCGTATTGAATGTTAAACAGTGTGATAAAGTTATTCAAATGAGCCAAAGTTAATGCCTTTGTGGACAGTAGAAACCAGCTAAATGTGGATTAAAATCATGGATAACTCCGTGATGCAGCGTTATTAACAGTTGATTTCCGTGGATGAGTGGTGCTCGGAATTAAACGCTGAATGACAAAAAAACATTCAAATAGACATTAGAGCCTACTACACCTTACAGCCATGCAATCACCAGACAACAGACACTGTGTGTGGTGGTGGGTGAGTTAACCTGAGTGTGAGTATTCCTGTGTCCGCGTGTGTTTTCGCATGGGGGATACAAACAGTTTATCTGTGTCCTTCTGGTGGGTACATCTTTTTATGAATGTATTTCCCTTCGTTGCCGCATGTTCCTGCTCTGCCGAATGTCCCTGCTCTGCCGAATGTCCCTGCTCTGCCGAATGTCCCTGCTCTGCCGAATGTCCGGGCTCTGCCGAATGTCCCTGCTCTGCCGAATGTCCCTGCTCTCCCAAATGTCCCTGCTCTGCCAAATGTCCCTGCTCTCCCAAATGTCCCTGCTCTGCCAAATGTCCCTGCTCTGCCAAATGTCCCTGCTCTCCCAAATGTCCCTGCTCTGCCAAATGTCCCTGCTCTCCCAAATGTCCCTGCTCTCCCGAATGTCCCTGCTCTGCCGAATGTCCCTGCTCTGCCGAATGTCCCTGCTCTGCCTAATGTCTAAGGAGACTAAGACTAAGGAGATGATTGTGGACTACAGGAAAAGGAGGACCTAGCACGCCCCCATTCTCATCGACGGGGCTGTAGTGGAGCAGGTTGAGAGCTTCAAGTTCCTTGGTGTCCACATCACCAACAAACTAGAATGGTCCAAACACACCAAGACAGCCGTGAAGAGGGCATGACAAAGATTTGGCATGGGTCCTCAGATCCTGAAAGGTTTCTACAGCTGCAACATTGAGAGCATCCTGACTGATTGCATCACTGCCTGGTATGGCAACTGCTTGGCCTCCGACTGCAAGGCACTACAGAGGGTAATGCGTACGGCTCAGTACATCACTGGGGCTAAGCTGCCTGCCATCCAGGACCTCTACACCAGGCGGTGTCAGAGGAAGGCCCTAAAAATTGTCAATGACCCCAGCCACCCCAGTCATAGACAGTTCTCTCTACTACCGCATGGCAAGCGGTACCGGAGTGCCAAGTCTAGGACAAAAAGGCTTCTCAACAGTTTTTACCCCCAAGCCATAAGACTCCTGAACAGGTAATCAAATGGCTACCCAGACTATTTGCATTGTCCCCACCATCCCAACCCCTCTTTTACGCTGCTGCTACTTTCTGTTTATCATATATGCATAGTCACTTTAACTATACATTCATGTACATACCACCTCAATTGGCCCGACCAACCAGTGCTCCCGCACATTGGCTAACCGGGCTATCTGTATTGTGTCCCGCTAGCCACCACCCGCCAACCCCTCTTTTACGCTACTGCTACTCTCTGTTCATCATATATGCATAGTCACTTTAACCATATCTACATGTACATACTACCTCCACCAGCCTGACTAACCGGTGTCTGTATGTAGCCTCACTACTGTTATAGCCTCGCTACTGTATATATCCTCGCTACTGTTATAGCCTCGCTACTGTTATTTTTCACTGTCTTTTTACTGGTATTTTTATTTATTTACTTATCTATTGTTCACCTAATACCTTTTTTTTGCACTATTGGTTTGAGCCTGTTAGTAAGCATTTATACATACCTGTTGTATTCGGCGCACGTGACAAATAAACTTTGATTTGATTTGATGTCCTGTGGCGTACTGCATTAGCATTGAATAGCCCCCGCGATATGCAACTTTTCAGGGAAGTTAGGAACCAATATACACAGTCAGTTAGGAAAGCAAAGGCTAGCTTTTTCAAACAGAAATTTGCATCCTGTAGCACAAACTCCAAAACGTTCTGGGACACTGTAAAGTCCATGGAGAATAAGAGCACCTCCTCCCAGCTGCCCACTGCACTGAGGCTAGGAAACACTGTCACCACCGATAAATATTATACAATAATCGAGAATTTTAATAAGTATTTTTCTACGGCTGGCCATGCCTTCCACCTGGCTACCCTTACCCCGGTCAACAGCTCTGCACCTTCAACAGCAATTTGCCCAAGCCTCCCCCCATTTCTCCTTCACCCAAATCCAGATAGCTGATGTTCTGAAAGAGCTGCAAAATCTGGACCCCTACAAATCAGCTGGGCTAGTCAATCTGGACCCTCTCTTTCTAAAATTATCCGCCGCAATTGTTGCAACCCCCATTACTAGCCTATTCAACCTCTCTTTCGTATCGTCTGAGATCCTGAGAGCCGGAGTCATCCCCCACTTCAAAGGGGGAGACACTCTAGACCCAAACTGTTACAGACCTATTCCCATCCTGCCCTGCCTTTCTAAAGTCTTCGAAAGCCAAGTTAACAAACAGATCACCGACCATTTCAAATCCCACCGTACCTTCTCCGCTATGCAATCTGGTTTCCGAGTCATGGGTGCACCTTAGCCACGCTCAATGTCCTAAACGATATCATAACCGCCATCAATAAAAGACAATACTGTGCAGCTGTCTTCGACTTTGTCAATCACCACATTCTTATCGGCAGACTCAATACCCTTGGTTTCTCAAATGACTGCCTTGCTTGGTTCACCAACTACTTCTCAGATAGAGTTCAGTGTGTCAAATCGGAGGGCCTGTTGTCCGGACCTCTGGCAGTCTCTATGGGGGTGCCACAGGGTTCAATTCTCGGGGCGACTCTTTTCTCTGTATACATCAATGATGTCGCTCTTGCTGCTGGTGATTCTCTGATCCACCTCTATGCAGACGACACCATTCTGTATACATGCTCTTCTAAATGCATGCTCTTCAACTGATCGCTGCCAACACCCGCCTGCCCGTCTAGCATCACTAATCTGGACGGTTCTGACTTAGAATATGTGGACAACTACAAAAACCTACAGTAGGTGTCTGGTTAGACTGTAAACTCTCCTTCCAGACTCACATTAAGCATCTCCATTCCAAAATGAAATCTAGAATCGGATTCCTATTTCGCAACAAAGCCTCCTTCATTCATGCTGCCAAACATACTCTTGTAAAACTGACTATCCTACCGATCCTTGACTTCGGCGATGTCAGCCTCCAACACTCTACTCAGCAAATTGGATGTAGTCTATCACAGTGCCATCCGTTTTGTCATCAAAGCCCCATATACTACCCACCACTGCGACCTGTATGCTCTCGTTGGCTGGCCCTCGCTTCATATTCGTCGCCAAACCCACTGGCTCCAGGTCATCTGTAAGTTTTTGCTAGGTAAGCCCCGCCTTATCTCAGCTCACTGGTCACCATAGCAGCACCCACCTGTAGAACGCGCTCCAGCAGGTATATTTCACTGGTCATCCCCAAAGCCAACACCTCTTTTAGGCCACCTTTCCAATCCAGTTCTCTGCTGCCAATGACTGGAACGAATTGCAAAAATCACTGAAGCTGGTGTCTTATATCTCCCTCACTAACTTTAAGCATCAGCTGTCAGAGCAGCTTACCGATCATTGTACCTGTACATAGCCCATCTGTAAAAGGCCCACCCAACTACCTCATACCCATATTTAAAAAAAAATCTTTGCTCCTTTGCACCCCAGTATCTCTACTTGCTCATTCATCTTCTGCACTTCCATCACTAAATTGTAATTATTTCGCCACTACGGCCTATTTATTGCCTTACCTCCCTGATCTTACTAAAATTAGCAAACACTGTATATAGATTTTTTATTGTGTTATTGACTGTACGTTTTTAATCCCATATGTAACTCTGTGTTTTTTGTGTCGCACTGCTTTGCTTTATCTTGGCCAGGTTGAGGTTGTAAATGAGAACTTGTTCTCAGCTGGCCTACCTGGTTAAATAAAGGTGAAATATATATATTTGTTAAATGTCCCTGGTCTGCTGCAACTACGCATTTCACATTATATGCAAATAAACATGCCCCCTCTATGCATCCATCCAATAGTCCTCTCACCACAATGCAATATCATTGACGGACTACTGTATGGCTGTATAGAACAGAACAAAGCAACTGACTGGGACCCTCAGGGTGCAGGAGCACAGCGAACAGACTGTATGGCTCCAGGCAACATCCCACTCTCCTTCTATATCTTTCTCTGCATGTCTTCCTCTTCTCTCTCTCTCTCTCTCTCTCTCTCTCTCTCTCTCTCTCTCTCTCTCTCTCTCTCTCTCTCTCTCTGTCTCTCACACCTTCCTTCTATAAGCCAGGGATTTTGATTGCCCCATCACATGCTAGTTCAAAGGCCTGGCTGGTGTGCATTTGTCCAGCCCCTCCTTTCGTTGGCCCTTGGGCTATTTCTAATGTGTATCCAGCTGACATCATCAGGGGCCGGGCCATTAAAGATCTAAACACCACTATTAACCCCCCCAGCTAAGCCCCTCCTTCTGAGGTTTTGCCGGGAGGTCGGGATTGAAGGTCCCCATAAATTTCAGCAGAAGAAACTGTGCACCTCTCTCTGCACCGCCTCTGTGCCTCTCCCTCCTCCCTCCTCCCACTCCCATAGCCACCTCCTCCCTGCTTCCTCCTGCCTGCTCCCTCCTCCCAACTCCCTCCCATTCCACTAGCTACCTCGGAGGGCCTCCTACTATATAGTGACTTCTGAATAATGAGACGCCACCATCATTCCAGGGGATTACATTTCTCTCCTTCTACATTATGGATATGAAGGCTTGCTGGAGTAGTGCAATAGACAGCCAGGGGAGGAGTGGGGGTGCAGGAGCCTTGTGGGAGGGCAGGAGTCTTACTGAAGAACAGAGGAGCTGTGAAGTTCAAGACCTTGAAGACATGAGCCATGGTGCCAAAGACTGTGAGTGAGAAGATGAGAGTGAGAAGAGGTGGAAAGAGAGAGAGGGAGAGAGAAGAGGTGGAGAGAGAGAGGGAGAGAGAAGAGGTGGAGAGAGAGAGAGAGAGGGAGAGCGAAGAGGTGGAGCGAGAGAGGGAGAGAAGAGGTGGAGAGAAAGAGAGAGAGAGAAATAGAGAAAAAAACTCAGTTGAAAACTATCTCCACCCCCACCTCCCCTTCCTCTGTCCATCCCTCCCCTTCCCCGTTGAATATTTTCCCCAATTAAGCTTTTAATCGAACACGGGTAATTGCTTCTCAACCCCCCTCCCCCTCCTCTCCCTCTCCTCTCCCCCTCTCCTCCTCTCCTACTTTACCTCCTCCTTCCAACTGGTGTACACACCACCACCCTCCTGCCCTCTCCCCCTTCCCTCCCTCAAAACTCACACCCAAGCACACACATGCAGGCACGTACACACACACACACGCACACACACACACACACACACACACACACACACACACACACACACACACACACACACACACACACACACACACACACACACACACACACACACACACACACACACACACACACACACACACACATCTCAGAATAATATAGCGAGCTAGCGCACATGTCATATCCAGCTTATCATAACAACCCTTCAGAATCAGACACAGAGATCTGTCAGCTCCCAGCCATGGAATGTGACAGCCTTCTGTAAGAGAGGGAGACGTTTCACCACTCAGCCAGCCAGGGTTGGACCAGGCAGAGAATAGAACACAACCAGGGAGCTGATGAAAAAAAAGGGGAGACCCTGACTTTAGTCTCTCTCTCTCTCTCTCTCTCTCTCTCTCTCTCTCTGTCTCCCTCTCTCCCCTCTCTGTCTCTCTTTCTCTCTCTCTCTCTCTCTCTTTTCTTCTGTCTTTGATTCTGGGACAGAGTAGACGGAGGAGGCATGTAATTCATTCGCTTCGCATCTTTATATATTTTACTCCACAATGCAAAATGAGTATAATTATAAAGTAATGAGTGCTACAATGGAGTGCTGTTTTCTATTACGCCGGTCCCATTGCCAGCTAGTGCTGAGATAAAAGCTGGGGGGCACACTGTCTATGTCCCACATGGTAAACAGTTGAAAACTGATTAAAATTGTAATGGTGGAGACGCAAGAGAAGAATATACTATACCTGCTGGGTGCCTACCCACATCATCCTTTCCACCCCCTACCCATCTCCAACGTTAGAGAAGGAGAGACTCAGATTGAAAGAGAAACATCTCTCACCATCCAAGTGTTCAAGACAAGTATTTACTGTCTACTGTAGCTGTGTTTGCTGGGACTGTGGTGTGTATTCATGGATGCCAAGGGAAGCCAGGCTTCCCCCAAAAATTGACCAAGAAAAACATTTAAAAACATTAAATAATGTATCTTTTGTCTCTTTGTTTCATAATTTTCCTTCAATTCGCAAGTGGCTGAATGTTCTCACATGAGTAAGCGTCCGAGCGATCGAGCACCCCTCTGTCTTCCTACATGTAGGCCATCTATCTGATGCTGTCCGGTCCAAACGAGAATGACATTGTTGCCGCCCGTAGCATTGAAGGCAAGGGAAGTCAGTGAGCAAATAAACTGAGCAAGCTCAACTGGCGCACCCCAAAAAAAGTGTCAAGGGAAGCCAGCTTGGATTTTGGTTTCACTCGTATCAAATCCCATTGAGACAATATGTAATTGACAGAAAATCTTGAATTGTTGCATCTCGTTGTGTTGTAGTCCTCCAGTAGCTAGCTAGCTAGCTAGCTAAAATTGTCCCTTTCCTAAATTAGCCATGGATGGAGATAGGGATTTGGACTTGGATTTGTTTTTACTTAATTCTTCGTACTGGCGATTCTGATCCAACCATTAATTCCTACAGTGTTGTGCCCCTGGCCTGAGAGGATGGAAGTTCAATATGTAGCTAGATGTAGAAAGCTGTTAACTAGCTAACGTTGACCATGAATGGAAGTTAGGCTAGCGAGCAAGCATTTTAGCCAGGTAGTCTAGGACAACCAAAAAGAAAAGCATGTACTGTATGACAGAGTGATAGACCGTTTCGTCAATATGAAAGAGAGGAGGATGACACTGGTGTTACTCTACAAGTAGAGTGAGTCAACATGTTTTTGTAATTGCACAAACTCGCTCGCTCGCACACACACACACTCACTCACTCACACACACACACACGCACGCATGCACACACACGCACACACACGCCAGATCATATTTAGCTTGCGTTGACTGGACTAAATTGTTTTTGGTGTCTTTTAGTTGTCACTGTATTAGACTAAGCAGAGGTGATTTGATGATGTTATAAGTTGAAGTTGAAATGATGCTGTAATCAATAGCGGAGGCAGCTCCTGTTTTCTTTGCGACTTGCGGTAACTCTCCATGGTTCTAAATCAATAGTTGTTTAGTAGTCCGAAAATGTCTGAAACATTAACTTGCTTGACCATGCTGTAGGTCATGTAACTGTCTGTTACTGTACATGCAATATGCTTTGTGGACTTCACTGGTCAGAGGTTGCTATCCGGTTTGTGATAAAACAAAGCTGTGGTTGAATTTATTCTGCCACTGTGTCTTATTATTGTCTCAGCTCTTAGGTCTATATATCATAGTCGCAAGACATATGAATTAGCAGGTTATAGCGCAAACAACGCAATTATCACAACACATCGGTTGTTATAAGGCTTTTGGGGCGGTGGGGGTGGGGGTGGGGGGGATTGGCTTCCCCAGTGATTTTACACACTCACAGATACTGGAAACAGACCATCTCTCTCACCATCGGAGCATTCAACTATCTAACGCTGTAGATGTGATTGCTGGGACTTATGTGCTTGCAGGCAAACCAGAGACTCCAAGGGACAGAGAAACAGACCATCTCTCTCACCATCAGAGCGTTCAACTATCTAACGCTGTAGATGTGATTGCTGGGACTTACTGTATCAGACAGTGCTTGTACAAGCTGGGACTTATAGTATGACAGAGTGACAGTATTACAGTAGATATTGCTTGCTCAGGCAGCAGATTTATGAGAGAGTGCTTGTACAGTCTAGAACTCCTCAAGTGGAATGAGTCACCTAAGTTCCCCTGGCTGATTGTGTAATCACATGAAAGGTTGACATTTCCCTGTAGACCTACACATACGCACACAAAGCAGCCTAGAAGTGGGTTTCTATGGAAACCTATAAAGAGAGGATACTATGACCTGCAGGGCGGAATGCTGGGGAAATTATTAGATGAGTGGGTTAGAGGCCACGTCTGAGTGTACAGCAGCGTTTCCCAAACTCGGTCCTCTGGACGCCAGTGGGTGCACCTTTTGGTTGTTACCTTAGCACTACACAGCTGATTCAAATAATCAACTAATCATCAATAATCAACTAATTGTTTTATCATTTGAATCAGCTGTGTAGTGTCTTGGGGTCCCGATGACCTAGTTTGGAAAACGCTGGTGTAGAGGGAGGGCAAAGGAGGGAGAGAGAGAGAGAGAGAAAGGGGAAACAGGATCGGGGAAACAGGACAATGCAGGCTGTGGATCAAAGAGGAGGTTCAGGTTACGGGTCGTGATTACAAAGAAGCACGACTGGAGCAGAGTGGAGCGGGGCCTGGGTCTGGACCTGTTGCTGTTTACTCTGGGTGTCTCTGAGATCTCTGTCTGAGGCCCTCTTCTCTGTTTCATGGCAAGGTTTAAGGGATCCACTTTGCATGGTGGGAGCCATGCAGAGGTCTTAGGTAACCTGAGAACCAGAGCTGTCTTCCTAGCTTGGTGTTAAGCTCGCACTCCCTTACATGTGTTGGGTGACATCACACCAGCTATTACACCTCCTCACATAATGTAGCCTACTAACGTGGGCAGGAGCAGGAACAGATCTCAGAGCACTGGGATAACAATGGACTCAACTAAGTGCATGAATCCACATTGTATGAACATTTGAGAATGATAGATAAGGTGAATAGATTAAATAATACACAATTTAAGGGACTCTTTTGCTGATCAAGGTCACAGAATCTTACAGAGGAAAGAGATGTGAAATACTGAACTCTGCTTTCTGTTTCTTTGAACTGATTCTGTGTGAGAGAACGGCATGATCGGTAAACAATAACAACAGCCCATGCAGCGCCCGATTGAACATGACAGCAGTCCCTCACACAGAATCAGTTCTAAATGGAGGGATTTGGACTCCTAGTGTTCTCCAACTGGTGTCTGATCTGGTGGCCATCCTTCGTTCCTGTTCTCCACCTGGTGTCTGATCTGGTGGCCATCCTTCCTTCCTGTTCTCCACCTGGTGTCTGATCTGGTGGCCATCCTTCGTTCCTGTTCTCCACCTGGTGTCTGATCTGGTGGCCATCCTTCGTTCCTGTTCTCCACCTGGTGTGTGATCTGGTGGCCATCCTACCTTCCTGTTCTCCACCTGGTGTCTGATCTGGTGGCCATCCTTCATCCTGTTCTCCACCTGGTGTCTGATCTGGTGGCCATCCTCATTCCTCTCACCCACAAGTCATTGTGACATCTCGACACTGTTGATCTCTGCTCGAGGTGGCAGCACAAGCTGCCCCGGCTGCACAAAACCCCTCCTTTCATTCTCTGTGTTCTGAGGGGGACTTGTCAAGCATCTACAGTCTTAGATATTCTGACACTCATCTTGCCATCTTTCATATTTGCTCAGAAGAAGCTGGACCTCAAACGCCGGTCTCTGTTGACGAGAGCTTGGAGAAGCAAATCATTTCAGATCAAGTTTGACCATATTTCTGGTATTTCAGAGCAGGTTTTTGTGTCCTTTAGTTTTGTGTAATGGTATTTTCTCCAGTCGACTCTGGTGGTGTATATGCCATGTATGATTATCAAAGTGCTGTCCTCTCTAAGCTATCAATCACAACATTCCATTCTGCACCCCCCAACCCCCACTGTTTTCATTTGTTACATATGCGTCTCTTCTCCCCACTCTACCTGCTGTGGCTCAATGTAAGCAGGGCCATTGCAGGTGATAAACATTATTCCAGACTGCAGCATTAGTCTCTATCACTGCTATTTCACTCTTATTACATTGGATTACTGTCATTTTCAGTCTCAGCCAGCCTCATACAAACTGGACCCAAAAAGGAGCTGAAGGCAGAGAGCCGGGCAGCCTGTCCCTTTCTTTTTAAACGGAAGACTAGAGGCATGCAAGCACATGGGATCTTGTGTAAGCGAGGGTGTGTGTGTGTGTGTGTGTGTGTGTGTGTGTGTGTGTGTGTGTGTGTGTGTGTGTGTGTGTGTGTGTGTGTGTGTGTGTGCGTGCGTGTGTGTTTGTGTGTGTGTGTGTGTGTGTATATATGTACTGTACATTGGAATGTAAGGTATGGAGAATGAGTATTATAGAAAAAGCTAATTAATGTTTGAGTGTCAAATACAAAGTTCAGTGAATGTGAGTATATTTCAATGGTTTACATGATTAACATGTTTACATGTTTACATGATATATAAGAGACGGAAGCAGCAGTATACTGTAGGTAGGGGTAAAGTGACTGGACAACAGGACAGATAATAGACAGTAGCAGCAGAATACTGTAGGTAGGGGTAAAGTGACTGGACAACAGGATATGTAATAGACAGTAGCAGCAGGATACTGTAGGTAGGGGTAAAGTAACTAGGCAACAGGATATATAATAGACAGTAGCAGCAGTATACTGTAGGTATGGGTAAAGTGACTAGACAACAGGATAGATAATAGACAGTAGCAGCAGTATACTGTATGTAGGGGTAAAGTTACTAGTCAACAGGATAGTTAATAACAGTAGCAGCAGTATATTGTAGGTAGGGGTAAAGTGACTATACAACAGGATAGATAATAGAGAGTTGCAGCAGTATACTGTAGGTAGGGGTAAAGTGACTAGGCAACAGGATAGATAAAAGACAGTAGCAGCAGTATACTGTAGATAAGGATAAAGTGAATAGACAACCGGATAGATAATAGACAGTATACTGTAGGTAGGGGTAAAGTGACTAGGCAACAGGATATATAATAGACAGTAGCAGCAGTATACTGTAGGTAGGGGTAAAGTTACTAGTCAACAGGATAGTTAATAACAGTAGCAGCAGTATATTGTAGGTAGGGGTAAAGTGACTAGACAACAGGATAGATAATAGACAGTAGCAGCACTATACTGTAGGTAGGGGTAAAGTGACTAGACAACAGGATAGATAATAGACAGTAGCAGCAATATACTGTCGAAGGGGTAAATTGACTAGACAACAGGATAGATAATAAACAGTAGCAGCAGTATACTGTAGGTAGGGGTAAAGTGACAAGAAAAAAGGATAGATAATAAACGGTAGCAGCAGTATACTGTAGGTAGGGGTAAAGTGACAAGAAAACAGGATAGATAATAAACGGTAGCAGCAGTATACTGTAGGTAGGGTAATGTGACTGGAGACAACAGGATAGATAATAAACAATAGCTGCAGTATACTGTAGGTAGGGTAAAGTGACTAGACAACAGGATATATAATAACAGTAGCAGCAGTATACTGTAGGAAGGGGTAAAGTGACTAGACAACAGGTTAGATAGTAACAGTAGCAGCAGTATACTGTAGGTATGGGTAAAGTGACCAGACAACTGGATAGATAATAGACAGTAGCAGCACTATACTGTAGGTAGGGGTAAAGTGACTAGACAACAGGATATATAATAGACAGTAGCAGCAGTATACTGTAGGTAGGGGTAAAGTGACTTGTCAACAGGATAGATAATAGACAGTAGCAGCAGTATACTGTACGTAGGGGTAAAGTGACTAGACAACAGGATAGATAATAGACAGTAGCAGCAGTAAACTGTAGGTAGGGGTAAAGAGAAAAGACAACAGGATAGATAATAGACAGTAGCAGCAGTATACTGTAGATCGGGTTAAAGTGACTAGACATCAGGATAGATAATAGACAGTAGCAGCAGTATACTGTAGGTAGGGGTAAAGTGACTAGACAACAGGATAGATTATAGACAGTAGCAGCAGTATACTGTAGGTAGGGGTAAAGTGACTAGACAACAGGATAGATAATAGACAGTAGCAGCAGTATACTGTAGGTAGGGGTAAAGTGACTATACAACAGGATAGATAATAGACAGTAGCAGCAGTATACTGTAGGTAGGGGTAAAGTGACTAGACAACAGGATAGATAATAGACAGTAGCAGCAGTATACTGTAGGTAGGGGTAAAGTGACTAGACAACAGGATAGATTATAGACAGTAGCAGCAGTATAATGTATGTGGGGTAAAGTGACTAGACAACAGGATAGATTATAGACAGTAGCAGCAGTATACTGTAGGTAGGGATAAAGTGACTAGTTAACAGGATAGATAATAGACAGTAGCAGCAGTATACTGTAGGTAGGGAAAAAGTGACTAGACAACAGGATAGATAATAGACAGTAGCAGCAGTATACTGTAGGTAAGGATAAAGTGACTAGACAACAGGATAGATAATAGACAGTAGCAGCAGTATACTTTAGGTAGGGATAATGTGACCAGACAACAGGATAGATAATAGACAGTAGCAGCAGTATACTGTAGGTAGGGGTAAAGTGACTAGACAACAGGATAGATAATAGACAGTAGCAGCAGTATACTGTAGGTAGGGGTAAAGTGACTAGTCAACAGGATAGATAATAGACTGTAGCAGCAGTATACTGTAGGTAGGGTAAAGTGACCAGACAACAGGATAGATAATAGACAGTAGCAGCAGTATACTGTAGGTAGGGGTAAAGTGACTATACAACAGGATAGATAATAGACAGTAGCAACAGTATACTGTAGGTAGGGGTAAAGTGACTAGACAACAGGATAGATAATAGACAGTAGCAGCAGTATACTGTAGGTAGGGGTAAAGTGACTAGACAACAGGATAGATTATAGACAGTAGCAGCAGTATACTGTATGTAGGGTAAAGTGACTAGACAACAGGATAGATTATAGACAGTAGCAGCAGTATACTGTAGGTAAGGGGTAAAGTGACTATACAACAGGATAGATAATAGACAGTAGCAGCAGTATACTGTAGGTAGGGGTAAAGTGACTAGACAACAGGATAGATTATAGACAGTAGCAGCAGTATACTGTAGATAGGGATAAAGTGGCTAGTCAACAGGATAGATACTAGACAGTAGCAGCAGTATACTGTAGGTAGGGAAAAAGTGACTAGACAACAGGATAGATAATAGACAGTAGCAGCAGTATACTGTAGGTAAGGATAAAGTGACTAGACAACAGGATAGATAATAAACAGTAGCAGCAGTATACTTTAGGTAGGGATAATGTGACCAGACAACAGGATAGATAATAGACAGTAGCAGCAGTATACTGTAGGTAGGGTAAAGTGACTAGACAACAGGATAGATAATAGACAGTAGCAGCAGTATACTGTAGGTAGGGGTAAAGTGACTAGACAACAGGATAGATAATAGACAGTAGCAGCAGTATACTGTATGTAGGGGTAAAGTGACTATACAACAGGATAGATAATAGACAGTAGCAGCAGTATACTGTAGGTAGGGGTAAAGTGACTAGACAACAGGATAGATTATAGACAGTAGCAGCAGTATACTGTATGTAGGGGTAAAGTGACTAGACAACAGGATAGATAATATACAGTAGCAGCAGTATAATGTAGGTAGGGGTAAAGTTACTAGTCAACAGGATAGATAATAGACAGTAGCAGCTGTATACTGTAGGTAGGGGTAAAGTGACTAGACAACAAGATAGATAATAGACAGTAGCTGCAGTATACTGTAGGTAGGGGTAAAGTGACTATAAAACAGGATAGATAATAGACAGTAGCATCAGTATACTTTAGGTAGGGGTAAAGTGACTAGACAACAGGATAGATTATAGACAGTAGCAGCAGTATACTGTATGTAGGGGTAAAGTGACTAGACAACAGGATAGATAATAGACAGTAGCAGCAGTATACTGTAGGTAGGGGTAAAGTGACTAGACAACAGGATAGGTAATAGACAGCAGCAGCAGTATACTGTAGGTAGGGATAAAGTGACTAGACAACAGGATAGATAATAGACAGTAGCAGCAGTATACTGTAGGTAGGGGTAAAGTGACTAGACAACAGGATAGATTATAGACAGTAGCAGCAGTATACTGTAGGTAGGGGTAAAGTGACTAGACAACAGGATAGATAATAGACAGTAGCAGCAATATACTGTCGAAGGGGTAAATTGACTAGACAACAGGATAGATAATAAACAGTAGCAGCAGTATACTGTAGGTAGGGGTAAAGTGACAAGAAAAAAGGATAGATAATAAACGGTAGCAGCAGTATACTGTAGGTAGGGGTAAAGTGACAAGAAAACAGGATAGATAATAAACGGTAGCAGCAGTATACTGTAGGTAGGGGTAATGTGACTGGAGACAACAGGATAGATAATAAACAATAGCTGCAGTATACTGTAGGTAGGGGTAAAGTGACTAGACAACAGGATATATAATAACAGTAGCAGCAGTATACTGTAGGAAGGGGTAAAGTGACTAGACAACAGGTTAGATAGTAACAGTAGCAGCAGTATACTGTAGGTATGGGTAAAGTGACCAGACAACTGGATAGATAATAGACAGTAGCAGCACTATACTGTAGGTAGGGGTAAAGTGACTAGACAACAGGATATATAATAGACAGTAGCAGCAGTATACTGTAGGTAGGGGTAAAGTGACTTGTCAACAGGATAGATAATAGACAGTAGCAGCAGTATACTGTACGTAGGGGTAAAGTGACTAGACAACAGGATAGATAATAGACAGTAGCAGCAGTAAACTGTAGGTAGGGGTAAAGAGAAAAGACAACAGGATAGATAATAGACAGTAGCAGCAGTATACTGTAGATCGGGTTAAAGTGACTAGACATCAGGATAGATAATAGACAGTAGCAGCAGTATACTGTAGGTAGGGGTAAAGTGACTAGACAACAGGATAGATTATAGACAGTAGCAGCAGTATACTGTAGGTAGGGGTAAAGTGACTAGACAACAGGATAGATAATAGACAGTAGCAGCAGTATACTGTAGGTAGGGGTAAAGTGACTATACAACAGGATAGATAATAGACAGTAGCAGCAGTATACTGTAGGTAGGGGTAAAGTGACTAGACAACAGGATAGATAATAGACAGTAGCAGCAGTATACTGTAGGTAGGGGTAAAGTGACTAGACAACAGGATAGATTATAGACAGTAGCAGCAGTATAATGTATGTGGGGTAAAGTGACTAGACAACAGGATAGATTATAGACAGTAGCAGCAGTATACTGTAGGTAGGGGTAAAGTGACTATACAACAGGATAGATAATAGACAGTAGCAGCAGTATACTGTAGGTAGGGATAAAGTGACTAGTTAACAGGATAGATAATAGACAGTAGCAGCAGTATACTGTAGGTAGGGGTAAAGTGACTAGTCCACAGGATAGATAATAGACAGTAGCAGCAGTATACTGTAGGTAGGGGTAAAGTGACTATACAACAGGATAGATAATAGACAGTAGCAGCAGTATACTGTAGGTAGGGATAAAGTGACTAGTTAACAGGATAGATAATAGACAGTAGCAGCAGTATACTGTAGGTAGGGGTAAAGTGACTAGTCCACAGGATAGATAATAGACAGTAGCAGCAGTATACTGTAGGTAGGGGTAAAGTGACTATACAACAGGATAGATAATAGACAGTAGCAACAGTATACTGTAGGTAGGGGTAAAGTGACTAGACAACAGGATAGATAATAGACAGTAGCAGCAGTATACTGTAGGTAGGGGTAAAGTGACTAGACAACAGGATAGATTATAGACAGTAGCAGCAGTATACTGTAGGTAGGGGTAAAGTGACTAGACAACAGGATAGATAATAGACAGTAGCAGCAGTATACTGTAGGTAGGGGTAAAGTGACTATACAACAGGATAGATAATAGACAGTAGCAGCAGTATACTGTAGGTAGGGGTAAAGTGACTAGACAACAGGATAGATAATAGACAGTAGCAGCAGTATACTGTAGGTAGGGGTAAAGTGACTAGACAACAGGATAGATTATAGACAGTAGCAGCAGTATACTGTAGGTAGGGGTAAAGTGACTAGACAACAGGATAGATAATAGACAGTAGCAGCAGTATACTGTAGGTAGGGGGTAAAGTGACTATACAACAGGATAGATAATAGACAGTAGCAGCAGTATACTGTAGGTAGGGTAAAGTGACTAGACAACAGGATAGATAATAGACAGTAGCAGCAGTATACTGTAGGTAGGGGTAAAGTGACTAGACAACAGGATAGATTATAGACAGTAGCAGCAGTATAATGTATGTGGGGTAAAGTGACTAGACAACAGGATAGATTATAGACAGTAGCAGCAGTATACTGTAGGTAGGGGTAAAGTGACTAGTTAACAGGATAGATAATAGACAGTAGCAGCAGTATACTGTAGGTAGGGAAAAAGTGACTAGACAACAGGATAGATAATAGACAGTAGCAGCAGTATACTGTAGGTAAGGATAAAGTGACTAGACAACAGGATAGATAATAGACAGTAGCAGCAGTATACTTTAGGTAGGGATAATGTGACCAGACAACAGGATAGATAATAGACAGTAGCAGCAGTATACTGTAGGTAGGGGTAAAGTGACTAGACAACAGGATAGATAATAGACAGTAGCAGCAGTATACTGTAGGTAGGGGTAAAGTGACTAGTCCACAGGATAGATAATAGACTGTAGCAGCAGTATACTGTAGGTAGGGGTAAAGTGACCAGACAACAGGATAGATAATAGACAGTAGCAGCAGTATACTGTAGGTAGGGGTAAAGTGACTAGACAACAGGATAGATAATAGACAGTAGCAGCAGTATACTGTAGGTAAGGATAAAGTGACTAGACAACAGGATAGATAATAGACAGTAGCAGCAGTATACTTTAGGTAGGGATAATGTGACCAGACAACAGGATAGATAATAGACAGTAGCAGCAGTATACTGTAGGTAGGGGTAAAGTGACTAGACAACAGGATAGATAATAGACAGTAGCAGCAGTATACTGTAGGTAGGGGTAAAGTGACTAGTCCACAGGATAGATAATAGACTGTAGCAGCAGTATACTGTAGGTAGGGGTAAAGTGACCAGACAACAGGATAGATAATAGACAGTAGCAGCAGTATACTGTAGGTAGGGGTAAAGTGACTATACAACAGGATAGATAATAGACAGTAGCAACAGTATACTGTAGGTAGGGGTAAAGTGACTAGACAACAGGATAGATAATAGACAGTAGCAGCAGTATACTGTAGGTAGGGGTAAAGTGACTAGACAACAGGATAGATTATAGACAGTAGCAGCAGTATACTGTATGTAGGGGTAAAGTGACTAGACAACAGGATAGATTATAGACAGTAGCAGCAGTATACTGTAGGTAAGGGGTAAAGTGACTATACAACAGGATAGATAATAGACAGTAGCAGCAGTATACTGTAGGTAGGGGTAAAGTGACTAGACAACAGGATAGATTATAGACAGTAGCAGCAGTATACTGTAGATAGGGATAAAGTGGCTAGTCAACAGGATAGATACTAGACAGTAGCAGCAGTATACTGTAGGTAGGGAAAAAGTGACTAGACAACAGGATAGATAATACAGTAGCAGCAGTATACTGTAGGTAAGGATAAAGTGACTAGACAACAGGATAGATAATAGACAGTAGCAGCAGTATACTTTAGGTAGGGATAATGTGACCAGACAACAGGATAGATAATAGACAGTAGCAGCAGTATACTGTAGGTAGGGGTAAAGTGACTAGACAACAGGATAGATAATAGACAGTAGCAGCAGTATACTGTAGGTAGGGGTAAAGTGACTAGACAACACGATAGATAATAGACAGTAGCAGCAGTATACTGTATGTAGGGGTAAAGTGACTATACAACAGGATAGATAATAGACAGTAGCAGCAGTATACTGTAGGTAGGGGTAAAGTGACTAGACAACAGGATAGATTATAGACAGTAGCAGCAGTATACTGTATGTAGGGGTAAAGTGACTAGACAACAGGATAGATAATATACAGTAGCAGCAGTATAATGTAGGTAGGGGTAAAGTTACTAGTCAACAGGATAGATAATAGACAGTAGCAGCTGTATACTGTAGGTAGGGGTAAAGTGACTAGACAACAAGATAGATAATAGACAGTAGCTGCAGTATACTGTAGGTAGGGGTAAAGTGACTATAAAACAGGATAGATAATAGACAGTAGCATCAGTATACTTTAGGTAGGGGTAAAGTGACTAGACAACAGGATAGATTATAGACAGTAGCAGCAGTATACTGTATGTAGGGGTAAAGTGACTAGACAACAGGATAGATAATAGACAGTAGCAGCAGTATACTGTAGGTAGGGGTAAAGTGACTAGACAACAGGATAGGTAATAGACAGCAGCAGCAGTATACTGTAGGTAGGGATAAAGTGACTAGACAACAGGATAGATAATAGACAGTAGCAGCAGTATACTGTAGGTAGGGGTAAAGTGACTAGACAACAGGATAGGTAATAGACAGTAGCAGCAGTATACTGTAGGTAGGGGTAAAGTGACTAGACAACAGGATAGATAATAACAGTAGCAGCAGCGTATGTGAGGTGTCAAAAGAGTTAGTGCAAAAATAGTGATGCAGATAGTCCGGGTAGTTTTTGTTAACTATTTCACTAACTATTAAGTATTTTGGCTTGGGGGTAGAAGCTGTACAAACCTGGTGCATCGGTACCCCATGCCGAGCGGTAGCAGAGAGAACAGTCTATGACTTGGGTGGCTGGAGTCTTTGACAATTTTAGGGCCCTTCTCTGACGCCACCTGGTATAGAGGTCCTGGATGGCAGGAAGCTCGGCCCTAGTGATATACTGGGTCGTACGCACTACCCTCTGTAGTGCCTTGCGGTCGGATGCCAACCAGTTGCCATACCACGCATTGATGGAGCCAGTCAAAACGCTCTCAATGAAGCAGATTTATAAATTTTTATGATCTGAGGGCCCATGCTGACATTTTTCAGCCTCCTGAGGGGGAAGAGGTGTTGTCGTACTCTCTTCATGACTGTATTGGTGTGTTGGATCATGATAATTCCTTAGTGATGTGGACACCAAGAAACTTTTATTACTCAACCTGCTCAACTACAGCCCCGTCGATGTGAATGGGGGCGTGCTTGGTACTTAGAGGAATCCTACACAGTGAGAGAGAGAGAGAGAGAGAGAGAGAGAGAGAGAGAGAGAGAGACAGAGAGAGGGAGAGAAAGAGAGAGAGACAGAGAGAGAGAAGATAGAGAGAGAGAGAGAGAGTCAGACAGAGTTATCTGCTTTGTTAGGGGCTCATTCCTAATCCCAGTTCCCTGACTGCATGAAGATTTTCTCTGTCCAACAGACACTCTCCACTGATTCCTCATTGATTCCTCAGTCCCATTTGTCTCCATTCCTGATGTCACAGTGAAATATCACCCCATTGGCCCTTCCTGCTGCCATGGGGATATGGTAGAAGCCTGGAAGGTTCTGTAAAAGAAAGTGATAGTCCTTGTCCTAGTAGTTGCATACTTTGCTGACAGATGTTTTTGGAAATGTGGAATATTCTCATCATGACGTTGTTGGGGGTAGTGAGACATATTCTAAAGATGTTTAATAGTACAGACTATGATTTCCATAGGACTTTATTCAAGTCACGCTTCAGGATCTTAATGGATAACTGTTGACTGACATATCATTAAATAGCTTTGTACTCGTTTCAAGTCTATTAGGCCTGAGGTGCTGTGGTGTAATTTGAGCCCCATCCAAAATGTCTAACACACTACATATCAACAACAGTGTAAGCACATGTAGCTACACAGGAGCTTAACAACTTCATACTAATATGATCGGCTAATGCTGCACCTGACTGGAGAGGAATTGATCGCACCTGCCACTCATTAGTAAGCATTAAGTATAATCACAGACCACTAGAGATGTCCCCATGTTACATGATCACGGGTCTGCAGTTACTGTGTAGTGCTAAGTCATGACGTTGTAATTACATACGTTATAACCTATGTTAGTGCCTGATAATAACACAATCTTAGTGTCAAGCGTTTCCCTAGTGTTAGCATTCTCCAAGTTTCTGTTTGACCTTTCATCAGCCGTTAGAGTGTGATGCCTTTCGGAACAGAAAAAAAATGTGGCTTGGTTCACATGGACTTCTGTAGACAACATAAACGTACATAAACGTATTCCAAACAGATGTCACCCCCTGGTAGAGTCAACTGAACGTTGGGGCCGAAGAGTGTCTAGGATGACATGCCAGCATGTGCCTAGCATCTACTGTCTACTGTACCCACAACTGGAGCCCAGGCTCCAGTAAAATATCAGGAGAGGGGAGAGAGAGAGAGAGAGAGAGAGAGAGAGAGGGGGCAGAGAGAGAGAGGGGGAGACAGAGAAAGAAAGAGAAAGGGAGCGAGAGAGAGAAATAAAGAAAGAGAGAGAGAGAGAGAGAGAGAGAGAGAGAGAGAGAGAGAGAGAGAGAGAGAGCGAGAGTGAGAAGGGAAGAGAGAGAAACGGATAGAGAGTGAGAGACAGAAAGAGTGAGTGAGAGACAGAAAGAGTGAGTGAGCGAGAGATAGAGTTAAAGGGACCCACTTATAGTTTTATATTTGCTTGAGTTGTCAACTCGTGAATTCAATGTGAAATCATCAAAACATGTCAACATGTCATTGTCTTTAGGTTCAAATGTGAGTACAAAAAAGACGAAATGCCCTTACGTAGCTGACGTTTTGCAAATCCAATTAGTTTTCCACGTTGATTCAACTTCATCACATCGATTTTGGGGTTTAAATGATGTGAAAACAATGTTGATTCAAGCAGTTTCTGATGTGGCTCTCTTTGCTCCTCTTCTCTGTGATCCACCAGGCGGTCACTGGAGCCTCCCGGTGACAGACAGGCCTGTGTTCCACTCGACCCACTCTGGAGCTAGCTGAATTAAAGATTCCCCTCGGCAGACAAGATCTCTCTTTTTCTCCCTCTATCCTTGCTCGCACTGTCTGTCTCTTCGTCCCTCTCTCTCCCTCTCTCTTTCTCTCTCTCCCTATCTCAGCTACTCTCTCTATCTCGTTCCCATCCCTTCTCTTTCTCTCTTTCTGCCTCTCTCGCTCTCTCTCTCTCTCTCTCTCTCTCTCTCTCTCTCTCTCTCTCTCTCTCTCTCTCTCTCTCTCTCTCTCTCTCTCTCTCTCTCTCTCTTTCTCTCTCTCTCTCTCACTGTGTCACTCTTCATCCCTATCCTTATCTCTCTCTCTCTCTCTCTCTCTCTCTCTCTCTCTCTCTCTCTCTCTCTCTCTCTCTCTCTCTCTCTCTCTCTCTCTCTCACTGTGTCACTCTTCATCCCTATCCCTATCTCTCTCTCTCTCCCCTTCTCATCCTCTCCCTATCCTTGCCACACTTCATGATCAAGTCTTCTTGCTGAGCCTGTGGAATGGTCTTACTCCTCTCTTCATTAAGTTTAGGGCAGAGAGGTTCATCCACCACCCAGTGACTAGCTGTTTTTCCTCAAACGTCTAAGAGATATAGAGTTCCTCTTTAACCAGTAGCTATGTCTCATCTGGGCACGGTCAGGTTTAGAAATGAAGTTGTTCTGAGGTAGATTTTTAGCAGGAGGCTGCGTGGATAGAGCCGTATACATTGATTGACTGGTGTACTTGATCCTGTTGGAACGGAGACTGTCTGTTTGTCAGCGTGTGGAACAGGTTGGAACGTGTCATGTAGCTGGATGGATGACAAGCTAAGTGTTTCACCAGGCATCTGTGCTGAGACATTCACACCAGGGATGGTTAGGGAAAGAGCAGGAAGACCACACACATTCATACCTAGTTTCTACAAGCTACAGCATCAAGGACTACTATGCATGTTCACAACCTTGTCCACCTGTCGTGCAGCCAATCACACAGTGAGCCGCTAGCTGGATATTTGCCTCTGTTCAACATCAATCAATCAATCAAATGTATTTATAAAGCCCTTCTTACATCAGCTGATGTCACAGAGTTCTGTACAGAAACCCAGCCTAAAACCCCAAACAGCAAGCAATGCAGGTGTAGAAGCACGGTGGCTAGGAAAAACTCCCTAGAAAGGCCAGATCCTAGGAAGAAACCTAGAGGGGAACCAGGCTATGAGGGGTGGCCAGGCCTCTTCTGGCTGTGCCGGGTGGAGATTATAACAGAACATGGCCAAGATGTTCAAATGCCACAGTAGCATGACGTGACATGACACAGTAGCATGTTCTAGTGGCCTGCTCTCTGTCCCTGTGAGTAGAGACCAATTTGGCTGGCATTGTACACCACAAATCCATTACTATGAAAGTCCAATGGCATTTCTGGTAATAGATTTGTCATGTTCTTACCTGGAATGCTAGTTGATGGGCTAACAGAAAACCAGTCAGTTGTGGTTATGTCCTCCTCCCTCTGCCCTCCATCCCTCCATTCCTTCAACCCTCCATCCTCCACCCTCCATCACACCATCCCTTGTTCCTACAGCTACTATAAACTAGATATATTCCACTTCGTTCATTCCTCTATGTCTGTTTGAGGGTAAGTGAGGTCAGGACTAGCCTACTCCGCTTCCACCTCTTGGAATGGACTGCCCCATTGACTAGGAGTGGATAATGTAGTAGGGTACAGTTGGTTTGGTCTGCCCAGGGAATTAAGTGTATAAGGGTTAGGACCCTCAGAGTAGCGGTGGGCCAGTGGGGTAAGTGTGTGTTAGTGACGCTGTGAGACCAAGTGCTCACCCTGACCTTACACCCCTCCGCAGACTCAGTGTCTAATGGAATCCAAGGTGACAAGTTCACATCCTCTTCTAGAGAGCCCTTCTCTCTTGACCTAGTTTTCATATGTTGTATCACAGCAGAGCCACAGACACACAGACACACAGAGAGAGAGAGAGAGAGAGAGAGAGAGAGAGAGAGAGAGAGAGAGACACACTCTCTCGTGTCTCTTGTCGCTCTCTTTCTCTCTCAAGCACAAACACACACACGCTCACACATACACTGCAGACAACACAACCCCTGCTCTTTGTAGGCAATAACCCCACTTTGCCAAGTGAAGGGGAAAATGTGTGCTGTGTGCCCACCCCATACACAGCTCGCCTGCAACGCCCACCCCACAACCCCCCACCCCCCGTATCCCAAACTCCCATTCCTCGGGAATACTTAATATCTGGGCAGGATGCCAGGGGCAAAGGCTGGTATGCGATGGTAGAGATGCACCATGCCAGCTTCCCCGTCGGCAACGGAATATCAAATGAAGCGCGTCGACCTGGAATCAGGAATGTTGGACTAACACTGATGAAACATGCAAAAGGGATGATGTCGATAAAACCCTCCATCTTTACCTGATGGCCTCGTAGAGCTGAAGCAGAGAGAGAGGCTGAACATGGGAGTGGATGGACGCGCTGTAAGAGGAAAGTATTATGTAACCTATACAGTGTGTGCCTGTGTCCCAAATGGCCCCTGTTCCCTTCATGGAGCCTTATGGGCTCTGGTCAAAGTAGTGCACTATAAAAGAAATAGGGTGCCATTGGGGATGCAGCATGTATATCCAGGCAGAACGAAGATGCTGTGCTCACGGCCTTGGCTTGAAGAAGTGTGGATCTGAAGGGTTTTCTAAAAAACAGCAGCAGCGGAGAGCGGTGAGAAGCTTGCACATGTGCAGAGAGAGAGAGAGAGAGAGAGAGAGCAAGAGAGAGAGAGAGAGAGATCCATACGGCCTTCATTATAGGTGTTTCTCTTACATCACCACCCCCTCATCCATACTGCCTTCCATATAGGTGTTTCTCTTACATCACCACCCCCTCATCCATACTGCCTTTCTTATAGGTGTTTCTCTTACATCACCACCCCCTCATCCATACTGCCTTTATTATAGATGTTTCTCTTACATCACCACCCCCTCATCCATACTGCCTTCCTTATAGGACTTTCTCTTACATCACCACCCGAACGTCCATACTGCCTTCCATATAGGTGTTTCTCTTACATCACCACCCCGTCATCCATACGGCCTTCCTTATAGGTGTTTCTCTTACATCACCACCCCCTCATCCATACTGCCTTCCTTATAGGTGTTTCTCTTACATCACCACCCGATCGTCCATACTGCCTTCCATATAGGTGTTTCTCTTACATCACCACCCCCTCATCCATACGGCCTTCCTTATAGGTGTTTCTCTTACATCACCACCCCCTCATCCATACTGCCTTTCTTATAGGTGTGTCTCTTACATCACCACCCCCTCATCCATACTGCCTTCCTTATAGGTGTTTCTCCTACATCACCACCCCCTCATCCATACTGCCTTTCTTATAGGTGTGTCTCTTACATCACCACCCCCTCATCCATACTGCCTTCCTTATAGGTGTTTCTCTTACATCACCACCCCCTCATCCATACGGCCTTCCTTATAGGTGTTTCTCTTACATCACCACCCCCTCATCCATACTGCCTTTCTTATAGGTGTGTCTCTTACATCACCACCCCCTCATCCATACTGCCTTCCTTATAGGTGTTTCTCTTACTTCACCACCCCCTCATCCATACTGCCTTTCCTTATAGGTGTTTCTCTTACATCACCACCCCCTCATCCATACTGCCTTCCTTATAGGACTTTCTCTTACATCACCACCCGAACATCCATACTGCCTTCCATATAGGTGTTTCTCTTACATCACCACCCCCTCATCCATACTGCCTTCCTTATAGGTGTTTCTCTTACATCACCACCCGAACATCCATACTGCCTTCCATATAGGTGTTTCTCTTACATCACCACCCCCTCATCCATACTGCCTTCCTTATAGGTGTTTCTCTTACATCACCACCCCCTCATCCTTACCGTCCATAAAGCACTCTATGACCACAGCTTCATCTGAACATATGGACATTTTAATTTGTGTGTGTCTGTGTGTGGGTGTTTCCTTATAAAGTAGTTCCTCATGTGTCCAGTGTTTTATGCATGTCATAAAATAACAATAAAAAACAGAAGTCTGCACCCTTATTTTTCTGTAGACGTATGATGAGGATGTTTGTGTGTGGGTGTGGGGGTCGGTTGTGGTGAGAGTTTGGGGGGTTCGGTTGTGGTGAGAGAGAGAGAGAGAGAGAGAGAGAGAGAGAGAGAGAGAGAGAGAGAGAGAGAGAGAGAGAGAGAGAGAAAGGGGGATGGGGGAATGAGATGAGTGACAGCTCTTGGATTTGTGGCCCCTCTCTCTCTCTCCAACCGAACCCCCCAAACTCTGTATGTACCCAGAATGCATCACAAAAACAGAAGTGCAGACCCGCACACCCACACACAAACATCTTCATCATACGTCTACAAAAAAATGTATTCAATTTACTTTACTGACATGGCAAGTTTATTATTACTTACATTGTCAAAGTATACATATATAAAAAAAGTATATATATATATATATATATATATATGTATAAATAAATAAATGGTGGGACCAACAGCAATAATAATAGTAGTAGTGGACATGGGACCTATTAATGGACATATTAATGAGAACAACAATACATTAAAGCAATGGTAGTAGACCAGTGTCAACATGACTGAGAAGACGCATGACATGGTATGAAAGACAAAACAAAACATATTATTGACATTGCATTGCACTGGCTGTCCCTCCGGTTGTGGCAAGAGGACACGTATTTGGCTGCCAAAACTGCACATTTTGGCTTTTCACCCAATAGATATTATATTTTTTTCTTCATCTTTTATAGTTTCAAATTCTTTGTATTGAATTATAATTTTGGGAAAGAAATATTCACTTAGGTCTGAGTATTTGTCACAGTGTAATAGGAAATGCAGCTCTGTCTCTACCTCTCCCCTGGAGCAGAGTGAGCACAGCCTGTTCTCTTTGGGCAGCCAGGTTCGTCTGTGACGACCGGTCTCTATAGCCAGACTGTGCTCACTGAGTCTGTACCTAGTCAGTGTTTTCCTCAGTTTTCTATCAGTCACAGTGGTCAGATAGTCTGCCACCATGTACTGTCTGTTAAGAACCAAATAGCATTAAAGTTTACTTACATTTTTTGTGGTGTCTTAACAATAGGTTATATATTTTTCTTTTTGCTTTGTGATGATTTGGTTAGGCCAGATTTTCTGAGTGCTGTCCTGAGGCTCTATGGGGTTGGTTTGGGTTAGTGAACTGAGCCTCAGAACCAGCTGGCTGAGGGGACTCTTCTCTTGTTTCATCTCTTGACATTGTAAAGCTGTGTGATGGAATGTTTTGGGGTCACTTGTTTTTAGATGGTTGTAAAATTTGATGGCTATTTTTTCTATTCGAATGAGGAGGGGGTATTGGCCCAATTCTGCTCTCAAAGTTTTTCTTTGCACTTGCAATACAGTCTTGCAAAAATCTGCATGCAATATTTTGATTGGATGTTTGTCCCATTTGGTAAATTCATTGTTAGAGATTGGACCCCATACTTCGCTGCCATATGGAGCAATTGGTTCTATAACTGATTGGAATATTTTGAGCCAGATTCCAATTGGAATTTCGATTTTAATGTTCCTTTTAATGGCATAGAATGCTCTTCTTGCTTTGTCTCTCAGCTCATTCACAGCCATGTGAAAGCTACCTGTGTTTCTGATATTTAGTCCTAGATATGTGTCGTTTTTGGTGCGTTCTAATAGAACTGTGTACAAATAGAATTTATATTTGTCATCCTGATTTACGGACCTTTTTTGGAATATCATTATATTTGGGTTAACGGTCAGAGCCCAGGTCTGACAGAACCTGTGAAGATGATCTAGGTGCTGCTGTAACCCCTCTTTAGTGGGAGACAGCAGCACCAGGTCATATGCGTACAGCAGACACTTGATTTCAGTGTTGTGTAGGGTGATACCAGGTGCTGCCGATTCTTCAATTTTTTTTGCCAATTCATTAATGTAGATGTTAAATAGTGTTGGACTTATTGGACAGCCCTGTTTCACTCCACGTCCCTGAGAGAAGAAGTCTGTTGGCTTGTTGCCAATTTTAACTGCACATTTGTTTTTAGTGTACATTGAATTAACCTGTTAGGGCCAAGGGGCAGTGTTCGGAGGTTCAGAGAGTCTGGTGTGACAAAAGTAAAATGCCTGTTACTCAGGCCGAGAAACTAGGATATGCACATAATTAAAAGTATTGGATAGAAAACACTCTGAAGTTTCTAAAACTGGTTTTATCCTCCTTCTACCCTGCTGTATGGTTTTATCCTCCTTTCATCCTGCTATATGGTTTTATCCTCCTTTCACCCTGCAGTCTGGTTTTATCCTCCTTTCACCCTGCTGTCTGGTTTTATCCTCATTTTACCCTGCTGTCTGGTTTTATCCTCCTTTTACCCTGCTGTCTGGTTTTATCCTCCTTTCACCCTGCTGTCTGGTTTTATCCTCCTTTTACCCTGCTGTCTGGTTTTATCCTCCTTTTACCCGCTGTCTGGTTTGATCCTCCTTTCATCCTGCTGTCTGGTTTTATCCTCCTTTCACCCTGCTGCCTAGTTTTATCCTCCTTTCACCCTGCTGTCTGTTTTTATCCTGCTTTCACCCTGCTGCCTGGTTTTATCCTCATTTCACCCTGCTGTCTGGTTTTATCCTCCTTTCACCCTGCTGCCTGGTTTTATCCTCCTTTCACCCTGATGTCTGGTTTTATCCTCCTTTCACCGTGCTGTATTGTTTTATCCTCCTTTCACCCTGCTGTCTGGTTTTATCCTCATTTTACCCTGCTGTCTGGTTTTATCCTCCTTTTACTATGCTGTCTGTTTTTATCCTCATTTCACCCTGCTGTCTGGTTTTATCCTCCTTTCACCTTGCTGCCTGTTTTGATCCTCCTTTCACCCTGCTGTCTGGTTTTACACTGCTTTCACCCTGCTGTCTGGTTTGATCCTCCTTTTACCCTGCAGTCTGGTTTTATCCTCCTTTTACCCTGCAGTCTGGTTTTATCCTCCTTTCACCCTGCTGTCTGGGTTTACCCTCCTTTTACCCTGCTGTCTGGTTTTATCCTCCTTTTACCCTGCTGTCTGTTTTTATCCTCCTTTCACCCTGCTGTCTGGTTTTATCCTCCTTTTACCCTGCTGTCTGGTTTTATCCTCCTTTCACCCTGCTGTCTGGGTTTATCCTCATTTTACCCTGCAGTCTGGTTTTATCCTCCTTTTACCCTGCTGTCTGGTTTTATCCTCCTTTCACCCTGCTGTCTGGTTTTATCCTCCTTTCACCCTGCTGTCTGGTGTAATCCTCATTTCACCCTGCTGTCTGGTTTTATCCTCCTTTTACTATGCTGTCTGTTTTTATCCTCATTTCACCCTGCTGTCTGGTTTTATCCTCCTTTCACCCTGCTGCCTGTTTTTATCCTCCTTTCACCCTGCTGTCTGGTTTTACACTGCTTTCACCCTGCTGTCTGTTTTTATCCTCCTTTCACCCTGCTGTCTGGTTTTATCCTCCTTTCACCCTGCTGTCTGGTTTTATCCTCCTTCACCCTGCTGTCTGGTTTTATCCTCATTTTACCCTGCAGTCTGGTTTCATCCTCATTTTACCCTGCTGTCTGTTTTTATCCTGCTTTCATCCTACTGTCTGGTTTTATCCTCCTTTCACCCTGCTGCCTGTTTTTGTCCTCCTTTCACCCTGCTGTCTGGTTTGATCCTCCTTTTACCCTGCAGTCTGGTTTTATCCTCCTTTCACCCTGCTGTCTGGGTTTACCCTCCTTTTACCCTGCTGTCTGGTTTTATCCTCCTTTTACCCTGCTGTCTGTTTTTATCCTCATTTCACCCTGCTGTCTGGTTTTATCCTCCTTTCACCCTGCTGTCTGGTTTTATCCTCCTTTCACCCCGCTGTCTGGGTTTATCCTCATTTTACCCTGCAGTCTGGTTTTATCCTCCTTTTAACCTGCTGTCTGGTTTTATCCTCCTTTCACCCTGCTGTCTGGTTTTATCCTCCTTTCACCCTGCTGTCTGGTTTTATCCTCATTTCACCCTGCTGTCTGGTTTTATCCTCCTTTTACTATGCTGTCTGTTTTTATCCTCATTTCACCCTGCTGTCTGGTTTTTTCCTCCTTTCACCCTGCTGCCTGTTTTTATCCTCCTTTCACCCTGCTGTCTGGTTTTACACTGCTTTCACCCTGCTGTCTGTTTTTATCCTCCTTTCACCCTGCTGTCTGGTTTTATCCTCCTTTCACCCTGCTGTCTGGTTTTATCCTCCTTCACCCTGCTGTCTGGTTTTATCCTCATTTTACCCTGCAGTCTGGTTTCATCCTCATTTTACCCTGCTGTCTGTTTTTATCCTGATTTCATCCTACTGTCTGGTTTTATCCTCCTTTCACCCTGCTGTCTGGTTTTATCCTCCTTTCACCCTGCTGTCTGGTTTTATCCTCCTTTCACCCTGCTGTCTGGTTTTATCCTCCTTTTACCCTGTTGCCTGGTTTTAACCTCCTTTTACCCTGCTGTCTGGTTTTACCCTCCTTTTACCCTGCTGTCTGGGTTTAGCCTCCCTTTACCCTGCTTTCTGGATTCATCCTCCTTTTAGCCTGCTGTCTGTTTTTATCCTCCTTTCACCCTGCTGTCTGGTTTTATCCTCCTTTCACCCTGCTGCCTGGTTTTATCCTCCTTTCACCCTGCTGTCTGGTTTTATCCTCCTTTCACCCTGCTGTCTGGTTTGATCCTCATTATACTCTGCTGTCTGGTTCTATCGTCCTTTTACCCTGCTGTATTTTTTTATCCTCCTTTCACCCTGCAGTCTGGTTTTATCCTCCTTTCACCCGGCTGTCTGGTTTGATCCTCCTTTCACCCTGCTGTCTGGCTTCATCCTCCTTTCACCCTGCTGTCTGGTTTGATCCTCCTTTTACCCTGCTGTCTGGTTCTATCCTCCTTTTACCCTGCTGTATTGTTTAATCCTCCTTTCAACCTGCTGTCTGGTTTTATCCTCCTTTATCTCTGCTGTCTTGTTTTATCCTCCTTTTACCCTGCTGTCTGGTTTTATCCTCCTTTCACCCTGCTGTCTTGTTTTATCCTCCTTTCACCCTGCTGTCTGGTTTTATCCTCCTTTCAGCCTGCTGTATGGTTTGATCCTCCTTTTACCCTGCAGTCTGGTTTTATCCTCCTTTTTCCCTGCTGTCTGGTTTTACCCTCCTTTTACCCTGCTGTCTGGTTTTACCCTCCTTTTAACCTGCTGTCTGGTTTTATCCTCCTTTCACTCTGCTGTCTGGTTTTACCCTCATTTTACCCTGCTGTCTGGGTTTACCCTCCTTTTACCCTGCTGTCTGGTATTTTCATCCTTTCACCCTGCAGTCTGGTATCATCCTCCTGCCACCCTGCTGTCTGGGTTTACCCTGCTTTTACCCTGCTGTCTGGTTTTATCCTCCTTTCACCCTGCTGTCTGGTTCTATACTCCTTTTACCCTGCTGTATTGTTTTATCCTCCTTTCACCCTGCTGTCTGGTTTGATCCTCCTTTCACCCTGCTGTCTGGCTTAATCCTCCTTTCACCCTGCCGTCTGGTTTGATCCTCCTTTTACCCTGCTGTCTGGTTCTATCCTCCTTTTACCCTGCTGTATTGTTTTATCCTCCTTTCAACCTGCTGTCTGGTTTTATCCTCCTTTCACTCTGCTGTCTTGTTTTATCCTCCTTTTACCCTGCTGTCTGGTTTGATCCTCCTTTCACCCTGCTGTCTTGTTTTATCCTCCTTTCACCCTGCTGTCTGGTTTGATCCTCCTTTCAAACCTGCTGTCTGGATTTATCCTCCTTTCACCCTGCTGTCTGTTTTTTTCCCCCTTTTACCCTGCTGTCTGGTTTTATCCTCCTTTCACCCTGCTCTCTGGTTTTATCCTCCTTTCCCCCTGCTGTCTGGTTTTATCCTCCTTTCACACTGCTGACTGGTTTCATCCTCCTTTCACTCTGCTGTCTTGTTTTATCCTCATTTCACCCTGCTGTCTGGTTTTATCCTCCTTTTACCCTGTTGCCTGGATTTACCCTCCTTTCACCCTGCTGTCTGGGTTTACCCTCCTTTTACCCTGCTGTCTGGTTTTATCCTCCTTTTACCCTGCTTTCTGTTTTTATCCTTCTGTCATCCTGCTGTCTGGTTTTATTCTCCTTTCACCCTGCTGCCTGGTTTTATCCTCCTTTCACCCTGCTGTCTGGTTTTATCCTACTTTTCACCCTGCTGTCTGATTTTATCCTCCTTTCACCCTGCTGTATTGTTTTATCCTCTTTATTCCCTGCTGTCTGGTTTTATCCTCATTTTACCCTGCTGTCTGGTTTTATCCTCCTTTCACCCTGATGTCTGGTTTGATCCTCCTTTTACCCTGCTGTCTGGTTCTATCCTCCTTTTACCCTGCTGTATTGTTTTATCCTCCTTTCAACCTGCTGTCTGGTTTTATCCTCCTTTCACTCTGCTGTCTGGTTTTACCCTCATTTTACACTGCTGTCTGGGTTTACCCTCCTTTTACCCTGCTGTCTGGTATTTTCATCCTTTACCCTGCTGTCTGGTATCATCCTCCTGCCACCCTGCTGTCTGGGTTTACCCTGCTTTTACCCTGCTGTCTGGGTTTAGCCTCCTTTTACCCTGCTGTCTGGTATTTTCATCCTTTACCCTGCTGTCTGGTATCATCCTCCTGCCACCGTGCTGTCTGGGTTTACCCTGCTTTTACCCTGCAGTCTGGTTTTATCCTCCTTTCACCCTGCTGTCTTGTTTTATTCTCCTTTCACCCTGCTGTCTGGTTTGATCCTCCTTTCACCCTGCTGTCTGGCTTTATCCTCCTTTCACCCTGCTGTCTGTTTCTATCCTCCTTTTACCCTGCTGTATTGTTTTATCCTCCTTTCAACCTGCTGTCTGGTTTTATCCTCCTTTCACTCTGCTGTCTTGTTTTATCCTCCTTTTACCCTGCTGTCTGGTTTGATCCTCCTTTCACCCTGCTGTCTTGTTTTATCCTCCTTTCACCCTGCTGTCTGGTTTGATCCTCCTTTCAAACCTGCTGTCTGGTTTTATCCTCCTTTCACCCTGCTGTCTGGTTTTATCCCCCTTTTACCCTGCTGTCTGGTTTTATCCTCCTTTCACCCTGCTCTCTGGTTTTATCCTCCTTTCCCCCTGCTGTCTGGTTTTATCCTCCTTTCACACTGCTGACTGGTTTCATCCTCCTTTCACTCTGCTGTCTTGTTTTATCCTCCTTTCACCCTGCTGTCTGGTTTTATCCTCCTTTCACCCTGCTGTCTGGTTTTATCCTCCTTTTACCCTGCTGTCTGGTTTTATCCTCCTTTTACCCTGCTGTCTGTTTTTATCCTCCTTTCACCCTGCTGTCTGGTTTTATACTCATTTCACCTTTCTGCCTGTTTTGATCCTCCTTTCACCCTGCTGTCTGGTTTTACACTGCTTTCACCCTGCTGTCTGGTTTGATCCTCCTTTTACCCTGCAGTCTGGTTTTATCCTCCTTTCACCCTGCTGTCTGGTTTTATCCTCCTTTCACCCTGCTGTCTGGTTTTATCCTCCTTTTACCCTGTTGCCTGGTTTTAACCTCCTTTTACCCTGCTGTCTGGTTTTACCCTCCTTTTACCCTGCTGTCTGGGTTTAGCCTCCTTTTACCCTGCTTTCTGGATTTATCCTCCTTTTAGCCTGCTGTCTGTTTTTATCCTCCTTTCACCCTGCTGTCTGGTTTTAACCTCCTGTCACCCTGCTGCCTGGTTTTATCCTCCTTTCACCCTGCTGTCTGGTTTTATCCTCCTTTCACCCTGCTGTCTGGTTTTATCCTCCTTTCACCCTGCTGTATTGTTTTATCCTCCTTTTACCCTGCTGTCTGGTTTTATCCTCCTTTTACCCTGCAGTCTGGTTTTATCCTCATTTCACCCTGCTGTCTGGTTTTATCCTCCTTTTACCCTGTTGCCTGGATTTAACCTCCTTTTACCCTGCTTTCTGGTTTTACCCTCCTTTCACCCTGCTGTCTGGGTTTACCCTCCTTTTACCCTGCTGTCTGGTTTTATCCTCCTTTTACCCTGCTTTCTGTTTTTATCCTTCTGTCATCCTGCTGTCTGGTTTTATTCTCCTTTCACCCTGCTGCCTGGTTTTATCCTCCTTTCACCCTGCTGTCTGGTTTTATCCTACTTTTCACCCTGCTGTCTGATTTTATCCTCCTTTCACCCTGCTGTATTGTTTTATCCTCTTTATTCCCTGCTGTCTGGTTTTATCCTCATTTTACCCTGCTGTCTGGTTTTATCCTACTTTCACTCTGCTGTCTGGTTTTATCCTCCTTTCACCCTGTTGTCTGGTTTGATTCTCCTTTCACCCTGCTGTCTGGTTTTATCCTCCTTTCACCCTGCTGTCTGGTTTTACACTGCTTTCACCCTGCTGTCTGGTTTGATCCTCCTTTTACCCTGCAGTCTGGTTTTATCCTCCTTTCACCCTGCTGTCTGGTTTTATCCTCCTTTTACCCTGTTGCCTGGTTTTACCCTCCTTTTACCCTGCTGTCTGGGTTTACCCTCCTTTTACCCTGCTGTCTGTTTTTATCCTCCTTTTACCCTGCTGTCTGTTTTTATCCTCCTTTAATCCTGCTGCCTGGTTTTAACCTCCTTTCACCCTGCTGTCTGGTTTTATCCTCCTTTCACCCTGCTGTCTGGTTTTATCCTCCTTTCACCCTGCTGTATTGTTTTATCCTCCTTTTACCCTGCTGTCTGGTTTTATCCTCATTTTAACCTGCTGTCTGTTTTTATCCTCCTTTCACTCTGCTGTCTGGTTTGATCCTCCTTTCACCCTGCTGTCTGGTTTTATCCTCCTTTCACCCTGCTGTCTGGTTTTACACTGCTTTCACCCTGCTGTCTGGTTTGATCCTCCTTTTACCCTGCTGTCTGGTTTTATCCTCCTTTCACCCTGCTGTCTGGTTTTATCCTCCTTTCACCCTGCTGTCTGGTTTTACCCTCCTTTTACCCTGCTGTCTGTTTTTATCCTCCTTTCACCCTGCTGTCTGGTTTTATCCTCCTTTCACCCCGCTGCCTGGTTTTATCCTCCTTTCACCCTGCTGTCTGGTTTTATCCTCCTTTCACCCTGCTGCCTGGTTTACCCTCCTTTTACCCTGCTGTCTGGTTTTATCCTCCTTTCACCCTGCTGTATTGTTTTACACTGCTTTCACCCTGCTGTCTGGTTTGATCCTCCTTTTACCCTGCTGTCTGGTTTTATCCTCCTTTCACCCTGCTGTCTGGTTTTACCCTCCTTTTACCCTGCTGTCTGTTTTTATCCTCCTTTCACCCTGCTGTCTGGTTTTATCCTCCTTTCACCCCGCTGCCTGGTTTTATCCTCCTTTCACCCTGCTGTCTGGTTTTATCCTCCTTTCACCCTGCTGCCTGGTTTACCCTCCTTTTACCCTGCTGTCTGGTTTTATCCTCCTTTCACCCTGCTGTATTGTTTTATCCTCCTTTTACCCTGCTGTCTGGTTTTATCCTCATTTTACCCTGCTGTCTGTTTTTATCCTCCTTTCACTATGCTGTCTGGTTTGATCCTACTTTCACCCTGCTGTCTGGTTTTATCCTCCTTTTACCCTGCTGTCTGGTTTTACACTGCTTTCAACCTGCTGTCTGGTTTGATCCTCCTTTTACCCTGCTGTCTGGTTTTATCCTCCTTTCACCCTGCTGTCTGGTTTTATCCTCCTTTCACCCTGCTGTATTGTTTTATCCTCCTTTTACCCTGCTGTCTGGTTTTATCCTCCTTTTACCCTGCAGTCTGGTTTTATCCTCATTTCACCCTGCTGTCTGGTTTTATCCTCCTTTTACCCTGTTGCCTGGATTTAACCTCCTTTTACCCTGCTTTCTGGTTTTACCCTCCTTTCACCCTGCTGTCTGGGTTTACCCTCCTTTTACCCTGCTGTCTGGTTTTATCCTCCTTTTACCCCGCTGCCTGGTTTTATCCTCCTTTCACCCTGCTGTCTGGTTTTATCCTCCTTTCACCCTGCTGCCTGGTTTACCCTCCTTTTACCCTGCTGTCTGGTTTTATCCTCCTTTCACCCTGCTGTATTGTTTTACACTGCTTTCACCCTGCTGTCTGGTTTGATCCTCCTTTTACCCTGCTGTCTGGTTTTATCCTCCTTTCACCCTGCTGTCTGGTTTTACCCTCCTTTTACCCTGCTGTCTGTTTTTATCCTCCTTTCACCCTGCTGTCTGGTTTTATCCTCCTTTCACCCCGCTGCCTGGTTTTATCCTCCTTTCACCCTGCTGTCTGGTTTTATCCTCCTTTCACCCTGCTGCCTGGTTTACCCTCCTTTTACCCTGCTGTCTGGTTTTATCCTCCTTTCACCCTGCTGTATTGTTTTATCCTCCTTTTACCCTGCTGTCTGGTTTTATCCTCATTTTACCCTGCTGTCTGTTTTTATCCTCCTTTCACTATGCTGTCTGGTTTGATCCTACTTTCACCCTGCTGTCTGGTTTTATCCTCCTTTTACCCTGCTGTCTGGTTTTACACTGCTTTCACCCTGCTGTCTGGTTTGATCCTCCTTTTACTCTGCTGTCTGGTTTTATCCTCCTTTCACCCTGCTGTCTGGTTTTATCCTCCTTTCACCCTGCTGTATTGTTTTATCCTCCTTTTACCCTGCTGTCTGGTTTTATCCTCCTTTTACCCTGCAGTCTGGTTTTATCCTCATTTCACCCTGCTGTCTGGTTTTATCCTCCTTTTACCCTGTTGCCTGGATTTAACCTCCTTTTACCCTGCTTTCTGGTTTTACCCTCCTTTCACCCTGCTGTCTGGGTTTACCCTCCTTTTACCCTGCTGTCTGGTTTTATCCTCCTTTTACCCTGCTTTCTGTTTTTATCCTTCTGTCATCCTGCTGTCTGGTTTTATTCTCCTTTCACCCTGCTGCCTGGTTTTATCCTCCTTTCACCCTGCTGTCTGGTTTTATCCTACTTTTCACCCTGCTGTCTGATTTTATCCTCCTTTCACCCTGCTGTATAGTTTTATCCTCTTTATTCCCTGCTGTCTGGTTTTATCCTCATTTTACCCTGCTGTCTGGTTTTATCCTACTTTCACTCTGCTGTCTGGTTTTATCCTCCTTTCACCCTGTTGTCTGGTTTGATTCTCCTTTCACCCTGCTGTCTGGTTTTATCCTCCTTTCACCCTGCTGTCTGGTTTTACACTGCTTTCACCCTGCTATCTGGTTTGATCCTCCTTTTACCCTGCAGTCTGGTTTTATCCTCCTTTCACCCTGCTGTCTGGTTTTATCCTCCTTTTACCCTGTTGCCTGGTTTTACCCTCCTTTTACCCTGCTGTCTGGGTTTACCCTCCTTTACCCTGCTGTCTGTTTTTATCCTCCTTTTACCCTGCTGTCTGTTTTTATCCTCCTTTAATCCTGCTGCCTGGTTTTATCCTCCTTTCACCCTGCTGTCTGGTTTTATCCTCCTTTCACCCTGCTGTCTGGTTTTATCCTCCTTTCACCCTGCTGTATTGTTTTATCCTCCTTTTACCCTGCTGTCTGGTTTTATCCTCATTTTAACCTGCTGTCTGTTTTTATCCTCCTTTCACTCTGCTGTCTGGTTTGATCCTCCTTTCACCCTGCTGTCTGGTTTTATCCTCCTTTCACCCTGCTGTCTGGTTTTACACTGCTTTCACCCTGCTGTCTGGTTTGATCCTCCTTTTACCCTGCTGTCTGGTTTTATCCTCCTTTCACCCTGCTGTCTGGTTTTATCCTCCTTTCACCCTGCTGTCTGGTTTTACCCTCCTTTTACCCTGCTGTCTGTTTTTATCCTCCTTTCACCCTGCTGTCTGGTTTTATCCTCCTTTCACCCCGCTGCCTGGTTTTATCCTCCTTTCACCCTGCTGTCTGGTTTTATCCTCCTTTCACCCTGCTGCCTGGTTTACCCTCCTTTTACCCTGCTGTCTGGTTTTATCCTCCTTTCACCCTGCTGTATTGTTTTACACTGCTTTCACCCTGCTGTCTGGTTTGATCCTCCTTTTACCCTGCTGTCTGGTTTTATCCTCCTTTCACCCTGCTGTCTGGTTTTACCCTCCTTTTACCCTGCTGTCTGGTTTTATCCTCCTTTCACCCTGCTGTCTGGTTTACCCTCCTTTTACCCTGCTGTCTGGTTTTATCCTCCTTTCACCCTGCTGTATTGTTTTATCCTCCTTTTACCCTGCTGTCTGGTTTTATCCTCATTTTACCCTGCTGTCTGTTTTTATCCTCCTTTCACTATGCTGTCTGGTTTGATCCTACTTTCACCCTGCTGTCTGGTTTTATCCTCCTTTCACCCTGCTGTCTGGTTTTACACTGCTTTCACCCTGCTGTCTGGTTTGATCCTCCTTTTACCCTGCTGTCTGGTTTTATCCTCCTTTCACCCTGCTGTCTGGTTTTATCCTCCTTTCACCCTGCTGTATTGTTTTATCCTCCTTTTACCCTGCTGTCTGGTTTTATCCTCCTTTTACCCTGCAGTCTGGTTTTATCCTCATTTCACCCTGCTGTCTGGTTTTATCCTCCTTTTACCCTGTTGCCTGGATTTAACCTCCTTTTACCCTGCTTTCTGGTTTTACCCTCCTTTCACCCTGCTGTCTGGGTTTACCCTCCTTTTACCCTGTTGCCTGGTTTTACCCTCCTTTTACCCTGCTGTCTGGGTTTACCCTCCTTTTACCCTGCTGTCTGGTTTTATCCTCCTTTTACCCTGCTGTCTGTTTTTATCCTCCTTTCATCCTGCTGCCTGGTTTTATCCTCCTTTCACCCTGCTGTCTGGTTTTATCCTCCTTTCACCCTGCTGTCTGGTTTTATCCTCCTTTCACCCTGCTGTATTGTTTTATCCTCCTTTTACCCTGCAGTCTGGTTTTATCCTCATTTCACCCTGCTGTCTGGTTTTATCCTCCTTTTACCCTGTTGCCTGGATTTAACCTCCTTTTACCCTGCTTTCTGGTTTTACCCTCCTTTCACCCTGCTGTCTGGGTTTACCCTCCTTTTACCCTGTTGCCTGGTTTTACCCTCCTTTTACCCTGCTGTCTGGGTTTACCCTCCTTTTACCCTGCTGTCTGTTTTTATCCTCCTTTTACCCTGCTGTCTGTTTTTATCCTCCTTTCATCCTGCTGCCTGGTTTTATCCTCCTTTCACCCTGCTGTCTGGTTTTATCCTCCTTTTACCCTGCTGTCTGTTTTTATCCTCCTTTCACCCTGCTGTCTGGTTTTATCCTCATTTTACCCTGCTGTCTGGTTTTATCCTCCTTTCACCCTGCTGTATTGTTTTATCCTCCTTTCACTCTGCTGTCTGGTTTGATCCTCCTTTCACCCTGCTGTCTGGTTTTATCCTCCTTTCACCCTGCTGTCTGGTTTTACACTGCTTTCACCCTGCTGTCTGGTTTGATCCTCCTTTTACCCTGCTGTCTGGTTTTATCCTCCTTTCACCCTGCTGTCTGGTTTTATCCTCCTTTCACCCTGCTGTCTGGTTTTATCCTCCTTTTACCCTGCTGTCTGTTTTTATCCTCCTTTCACCCTGCTGTCTGGTTTTATCCTCCTTTCACCCCGCTGTCTGGTTTTATCCTCCTTTCACCCTGCTGTCTGGTTTTATCCTCCTTTCACCCTGCTGCCTGGTTTACCCTCCTTTTACCCTGCTGTCTGGTTTTATCCTCCTTTCACCCTGCTGTATTGTTTTATCCTCCTTTTACCCTGCTGTCTGGTTTTATCCTCCTTTTACCCTGCTTTCTGTTTTTATCCTTCTGTCATCCTGCTGTCTGGTTTTATTCTCCTTTCACCCTGCTGCCTGGTTTTATCCTCCTTTCACCCTGCTGTCTGGTTTTATCCTACTTTCACCCTGCTGTCTGATTTTATCCTCCTTTCACCCTGCTGTATTGTTTTATCCTCTTTATACCCTGCTGTCTGGTTTTATCCTCATTTTACCCTGCTGTCTGGTTTTATCCTACTTTCACTCTGCTGTCTGGTTTTATCCTCCTTTCACCCTGCTGTCTGGTTTGATTCTCCTTTCACCCTGCTGTCTGGTTTTATCCTCCTTTCACCCTGCTGTCTGGTTTTACACTGCTTTCACCCTGCTGTCTGGTTTGATCCTCCTTTTACCCTGCAGTCTGGTTTTATCCTCCTTTCACCCTGCTGTCTGGTTTTATCCTCCTTTTACCCTGTTGCCTGGTTTTACCCTCCTTTTACCCTGCTGTCTGGGTTTACCCTCCTTTTACCCTGCTGTCTGTTTTTATCCTCCTTTTACCCTGCTGCCTGGTTTTATCCTCCTTTCACCCTGCTGTCTGGTTTTATCCTCCTTTCACCCTGCTGTCTGGTTTTATCCTCCTTTCACCCTGCTGTATTGTTTTATCCTCCTTTTACCCTGCTGTTTGGTTTTATCCTCATTTTAACCTGCTGTCTGTTTTTATCCTCCTTTCACTCTGCTGTCTGGTTTGATCCTCCTTTCACCCTGCTGTCTGGTTTTATCCTCCTTTCACCCTGCTGTCTGGTTTTACACTGCTTTCACCCTGCTGTCTGGTTTGATCCTCCTTTTACCCTGCTGTCTGGTTTTATCCTCCTTTCACCCTGCTGTCTGGTTTTATCCTCCTTTCACCCTGCTGTCTGGTTTTATCCTCCTTTCACCCTGCTGTATTGTTTTATCCTCCTTTTACCCTGCTGTTTGGTTTTATCCTCATTTTAACCTGCTGTCTGTTTTTATCCTCCTTTCACTCTGCTGTCTGGTTTGATCCTCCTTTCACCCTGCTGTCTGGTTTTATCCTCCTTTCACCCTGCTGTCTGGTTTTACACTGCTTTCACCCTGCTGTCTGGTTTGATCCTCCTTTTACCCTGCTGTCTGGTTTTATCCTCCTTTCACCCTGCTGTCTGGTTTTATCCTCCTTTCACCCTGCTGTCTGGTTTTATCCTCCTTTTACCCTGCTGTCTGTTTTTATCCTCCTTTCACCCTGCTGTCTGGTTTTATCCTCCTTTCACCCCGCTGTCTGGTTTTATCCTCCTTTCACCCTGCTGTCTGGTTTTATCCTACTTTCACCCTGCTGTCTGATTTTATCCTCCTTTCACCCTGCTGTATTGTTTTATCCTCTTTATACCCTGCTGTCTGGTTTTATCCTCATTTTACCCTGCTGTCTGGTTTTATCCTACTTTCACTCTGCTGTCTGGTTTTATCCTCCTTTCACCCTGTTGTCTGGTTTGATTCTCCTTTCACCCTGCTGTCTGGTTTTATCCTCCTTTCACCCTGCTGTCTGGTTTTACACTGCTTTCACCCTGCTGTCTGGTTTGATCCTCCTTTTACCCTGCTGTCTGGTTTTATCCTCCTTTCACCCTGCTGTCTGGTTTTATCCTCCTTTTACCCTGTTGCCTGGTTTTACCCTCCTTTTACCCTGCTGTCTGGGTTTACCCTCCTTTTACCCTGCTGTCTGGTTTTATCCTCCTTTTACCCTGCTGTCTGTTTTTATCCTCCTTTCATCCTGCTGTCTGGTTTTATCCTCCTTTCACCCCGCTGCCTGGTTTTATCCTCCTTTCACCCTGCTGTCTGGTTTTATCCTCCTTTCACCCTGCTGTCTGTTTTTATCCTGCTTTCATCCTACTGTCTGGTTTTATCCTCCTTTCACCCTGCTGTCTGGTCTTATCCTCCTTTCACCCTGCTGTCTGGTTTTATCCTCCTTTCACCCTGCTGTCTGGTTTTATCCTCCTTTTACCCTGCTGTCTGGTTTTATCCTCCTTTCACCCTGCTGTCTGGTTTTATCCTCCTTTCACCCTGCTGTCTGGTTTTATCCTCCTTTCACCCTGCTGTATTGTTTTATCCTCCTTTTACCCTGCTGTCTGGTTTTATCCTCCTTTTACCCTGCTGTCTGGTTTTATCCTCCTTTTACCCTGTTGCCTGGATTTAACCTCCTTTTACCCTGCTTTCTGGTTTTACCCTCCTTTCACCCTGCTGTCTGGGTTTACCCTCCTTTTACCCTGCTGTCTGGTTTTATCCTCCTTTTACCCTGCTTTCTGTTTTTATCCTTCTGTCATCCTGCTGTCTGGTTTTATTCTCCTTTCACACCTTCTGCCTGGTTTTATCCTCCTTTCACCCTGCTGTCTGGTTTTATCCTACTTTCACCCTGCTGTCTGATTTTATCCTCCTTTCACCCTGCTGTATTGTTTTATCCTACTTTCACCCTGCTGTCTGATTTTATCCTCCTTTCACCCTGCTGTCTGGTTTTATCCTCCTTTCACCCTGCTGTCTGGTTTTATCCTCCTTTCACCCTGCTGTCTGGTTTTATCCTCCTTTCACCCTGCTGTCTGGTTTGATCCTCCTTTTACCCTGCTGTCTGGTTTTATCCTCCTTTCACCCTGCTGTCTGGTTTTATCCTCCTTTCACCCTGCTGTCTGGTTTTATCCTCCTTTTACCCTGCTGTCTGGTTTTATCCTCCTTTCACCCTGCTGTCTGGTTTTATCCTCCTTTCACCCTGCTGTCTGGTTTTATCCTCCTTTCACCCTGCTGTCTGGTTTTATCCTCCTTTCACCCTGCTGTCTGGTTTTATCCTCCTTTCACCCTGCTGTCTGGTTTTATCCTCCTTTTACCCTGCTGTCTGGTTTTATCCTCCTTTTACCCTGCTGTCTGGTTTTATCCTCCTTTCACCCTGCTGTCTGGTTTTATCCTCCTTTCACCCTGCTGTCTGGTTTTATCCTCCTTTCACCCTGCTGTCTGGTTTTATCCTCCTTTCACCCTGCTGTCTGGTTTTATCCTCCTTTTACCCTGCTGTCTGGTTTTATCCTCCTTTCACCCTGCTGTCTGGTTTTATCCTCCTTTCACCCTGCTGTCTGGTTTTATCCTCCTTTCACCCTGCTGTCTGGTTTTATCCTCCTTTTACCCTGCTGTCTGGTTTTATCCTCCTTTTACCCTGCTGTCTGGTTTTATCCTCCTTTCACCCTGCTGTCTGGTTTTATCCTCCTTTCACCCTGCTGTCTGGTTTTATCCTCCTTTCACCCTGCTGTCTGGTTTTATCCTCCTTTCACCCTGCTGTCTGGTTTGATCCTCCTTTTACCCTGCTGTCTGGTTTTATCCTCCTTTCACCCTGCTGTCTGGTTTTATCCTCCTTTCACCCTGCTGTCTGGTTTTATCCTCCTTTACCCTGCTGTCTGTTTTTATCCTCCTTTCACCCTGCTGTCTGGTTTTATCCTCCTTTCACCCTGCTGTCTGGTTTTATCCTCCTTTCACCCTGCTGTCTGGTTTTATCCTACTTTCACCCTGCTGTCTGATTTTATCCTCCTTTCACCCTGCTGTATTGTTTTATCCTCTTTATACCCTGCTGTCTGGTTTTATCCTCATTTTACCCTGCTGTCTGGTTTTATCCTACTTTCACTCTGCTGTCTGGTTTTATCCTCCTTTCACCCTGTTGTCTGGTTTGATTCTCCTTTCACCCTGCTGTCTGGTTTTATCCTCCTTTCACCCTGCTGTCTGGTTTTATCCTCCTTTCACCCTGCTGTCTGGTTTGATCCTCCTTTCACCCTGCTGTCTGGTTTTATCCTCCTTTCACCCTGCTGTCTGGTTTTATCCTCCTTTTACCCTGCTGCCTGGTTTTACCCTCCTTTTACCCTGCTGTCTGGGTTTATCCTCCTTTACCCTGCTGTCTGTTTTTATCCTCCTTTACCCTGCTGTCTGTTTTTATCCTCCTTTCATCCTGCTGCCTGGTTTTATCCTCCTTTCACCCCGCTGCCTGGTTTTATCCTCCTTTCACCCTGCTGTCTGGTTTTATCCTCCTTTCACCCTGCTGTCTGTTTTTATCCTCCTTTCATCCTACTGTCTGGTTTTATCCTCCTTTCACCCTGCTGTCTGGTTTTATCCTCCTTTCACCCTGCTGTCTGGTTTTATCCTCCTTTCACCCTGCTGTCTGGTTTTATCCTCCTTTACCCTGCTGTCTGGTTTTATCCTCCTTTCACCCTGCTGTCTGGTTTTATCCTCCTTTCACCCTGCTGTCTGGTTTTATCCTCCTTTCACCCTGCTGTATTGTTTTATCCTCCTTTTACCCTGCTGTCTGGTTTTATCCTCCTTTTACCCTGCAGTCTGGTTTTATCCTCCTTTCACCCTGCTGTCTGGTTTTATCCTCCTTTTACCCTGTTGCCTGGATTTAACCTCCTTTTACCCTGCTTTCTGGTTTTACCCTCCTTTCACCCTGCTGTCTGGGTTTACCCTCCTTTTACCCTGCTGTCTGGTTTTATCCTCCTTTTACCCTGCTTTCTGTTTTTATCCTTCTGTCATCCTGCTGTCTGGTTTTATTCTCCTTTCACCCTGCTGCCTGGTTTTATCCTCCTTTCACCCTGCTGTCTGGTTTTATCCTACTTTCACCCTGCTGTCTGATTTTATCCTCCTTTCACCCTGCTGTATTGTTTTATCCTACTTTCACCCTGCTGTCTGATTTTATCCTCCTTTCACCCTGCTGTATTGTTTTATCCTCTTTTTAACCTGCTGTCTGGTTTTATCCTCATTTTACCCTGCTGTCTGGTTTTATCCTACTTTCACTCTGCTGTCTGGTTTTATCCTCCTTTCACCCTGTTGTCTGGTTTGATTCTCCTTTCACCCTGCTGTCTGGTTTGATCCTCCTTTTACCCTGCTGTCTGGTTTTATCCTCCTTACACCCTGCTGTCTGGTTTTATCCTCCTTTCACCCTGCTGTCTGGTTTTATCCTCCTTTTACCCTGCTGTCTGGGTTTAGCCTCCTTTTACCCTGCTTTCTGGATTTATCCTCCTTTTAGCCTGCTGTCTGTTTTTATCCTCCTTTCACCCTGCTGTCTGGTCTTATCCTCCTTTCACCCTGCTGCCTGGTTTTATCCTCCTTTCACCCTGCTGTCTGGTTTTATCCTCCTTTCACCCTGCTGTCTGGTTTTATCCTCCTTTCACCCTGCTGTATTGTTTTATCCTCCTTTTACCCTGCTGTCTGGTTTTATCCTCCTTTTACCCTGCAGTCTGGTTTTATCCTCCTTTCACCCTGCTGTCTGGTTTTATCCTCCTTTTACCCTGTTGCCTGGATTTAACCTCCTTTTACCCTGCTTTCTGGTTTTACCCTCCTTTCACCCTGCTGTCTGGGTTTACCCTCCTTTTACCCTGCTGTCTGGTTTTATCCTCCTTTTACCCTGCTTTCTGTTTTTATCCTTCTATCATCCTGCTGTCTGGTTTTATTCTCCTTTCACCCTGCTGCCTGGTTTTATCCTCCTTTCACCCTGCTGTCTGGTTTTATCCTACTTTCACCCTGCTGTCTGATTTTATCCTCCTTTCACCCTGCTGTATTGTTTTATCCTCTTTATACCCTGCTGTCTGGTTTTATCCTCATTTTACCCTGCTGTCTGGTTTTATCCTACTTTCACTCTGCTGTCTGGTTTTATCCTCCTTTCACCCTGTTGTCTGGTTTGATTCTCCTTTCACCCTGCTGTCTGGTTTTATCCTCCTTTCACCCTGCTGTCTGGTTTTACACTGCTTTCACCCTGCTGTCTGGTTTGATCCTCCTTTTACCCTGCAGTCTGGTTTTATCCTCCTTTCACCCTGCTGTCTGGTTTTATCCTCCTTTTACCCTGTTGCCTGGTTTTACCCTCCTTTTACCCTGCTGTCTGGGTTTACCCTCCTTTTACCCTGCTGTCTGTTTTTATCCTCCTTTTACCCTGCTGTCTGTTTTTATCCTCCTTTCATCCTGCTGCCTGGTTTTATCCTCCTTTCACCCTGCTGTCTGGTTTTATCCTCCTTTCACCCTGCTGTCTGGTTTTATCCTCCTTTCACCCTGCTGTATTGTTTTATCCTCCTTTTACCCTGCTGTCTGGTTTTATCCTCATTTTAACCTGCTGTCTGTTTTTATCCTCCTTTCACTCTGCTGTCTGGTTTTATCCTCCTTTCACCCTGCTGTCTGGTTTTATCCTCCTTTCACCCTGCTGTCTGGTTTTACACTGCTTTCACCCTGCTGTCTGTTTTTATCCTCCTTTCACTCTGCTGTCTGGTTTGATCCTCCTTTCACCCTGCTGTCTGGTTTTATCCTCCTTTCACCCTGCTGTCTGGTTTTATCCTCCTTTCACCCTGCTGCCTGGTTTTATCCTCCTTTCACCCTGCTGTCTGGTTTTATCCTCCTTTCACCCTGCTGTCTGGTTTTATCCTCCTTTCACCCTGCTGTATTGTTTTATCCTCCTTTCACCCTGCTGTCTGGTTTTATCCTCCTTTTACCCTGCAGTCTGGTTTTATCCTCCTTTCACCCTGCTGTCTGGTTTTATCCTCCTTTTACCCTGTTGCCTGGATTTAACCTCCTTTTACCCTGCTTTCTGGTTTTACCCTCCTTTCACCCTGCTGTCTGGGTTTACCCTCCTTTTACCCTGCTGTCTGGTTTTATCCTCCTTTTACCCTGCTTTCTGTTTTTATCCTTCTGTCATCCTGCTGTCTGGTTTTATTCTCCTTTCACCCTGCTGCCTGGTTTTATCCTCCTTTCACCCTGCTGTCTGGTTTTATCCTACTTTCACCCTGCTGTCTGATTTTATCCTCCTTTCACCCTGCTGTATCGTTTTATCCTCTTTATACACTGCTGTCTGGTTTTATCCTCATTTTACCCTGCTGTCTGGTTTTATCCTACTTTCACTCTGCTGTCTGGTTTTATCCTCCTTTCACCCTATTGTCTGGTTTAATTCTCCTTTCACCCTGCTGTCTGGTTTTATCCTCCTTTCACCCTGCTGTCTGGTTTTACACTGCTTTCACCCTGCTGTCTGGTTTGATCCTCCTTTTACCCTGAAGTCTGGTTTTATCCTCCTTTCACCCTGCTGTCTGGTTTTATCCTCCTTTATACCCTGTTGCCTGGTTTTACCCTCCTTTTACCCTGCTGTCTGGGTTTACCCTCCTTTTACCCTGCTGTCTGTTTTTATCCTCCTTTTACCCTGCTGTCTGTTTTTATCCTCCTTTCACCCTGCTGTCTGGTTTTATCCTCCTTTCACCCTGCTGTATTGTTTTATCCTCCTTTTACCCTGCTGTCTGGTTTGATCCTCATTTTAACCTGCTGTCTGTTTTTATCCTCCTTTCACTCTGCTGTCTGGTTTGATCCTCCTTTCACCCTGCTGTCTGGTTTTATCCTCCTTTCACCCTGCTGTCTGGTTTTACACTGCTTTCACCCTGCTGTCTGGTTTGATCCTCCTTTTACCCTGCTGTCTGGTTTTATCCTCCTTTCACCCTGCTGTCTGGTTTTATCCTCCTTTCACCCTGCTGTCTGGTTTTATCCTCCTTTTACCCTGCTGTCTGTTTTTATCCTCCTTTCACCCTGCTGTCTGGTTTTATCCTCCTTTCACCCCGCTGCCTGGTTTTATCCTCCTTTCACCCTGCTGTCTGGTTTTATCCTCCTTTCACCCTGCTGTCTGTTTTTATCCTGCTTTCATCCTACTGTCTGGTTTTATCCTCCTTTCACCCTGCTGTCTGGTTTTATCCTCCTTTCACCCTGCTGTCTGGTTTTATCCTCCTTTCACCCTGCTGTCTGGTTTTATCCTCCTTTTACCCTGTTGCCTGGTTTTAACCTCCTTTTACCCTGCTGTCTGGTTTTACCCTCCTTTTACCCTGCTGTCTGGGTTTAGCCTCCTTTACCCTGCTTTCTGGATTTATCCTCCTTTTTGCCTGCTGTCTGTTTTTATCCTCCTTTCACCCAGCTGTCTGGTTTTATCCTCCTTTCACCCTGCTGCCTGGTTTTATCCTCCTTTCACCCTGCTGTCTGGTTTTATCCTCCTTTCACCCTGCTGTCTGGTTTTATCCTCCTTTCACCCTGCTGTATTGTTTTATCCTCCTTTTACCCTGCTGTCTGGTTTTATCCTCCTTTTACCCTGCAGTCTGGTTTTATCCTCCTTTCACCCTGCTGTCTGGTTTTATCCTCCTTTTACCCTGTTGCCTGGATTTAACCTCCTTTTACCCTGCTTTCTGGTTTTACCCTCCTTTCACCCTGCTGTCTGGGTTTACCCTCCTTTTACCCTGCTGTCTGGTTTTATCCTCCTTTTACCCTGCTTTCTGTTTTTATCCTTCTGTCATCCTGCTGTCTGGTTTTATTCTCCTTTCACCCTGCTGTCTGGTTTGATCCTCCTTTTACCCTGCTGTCTGGTTTTATCCTCCTTTCACCCTGCTGTCTGGTTTTATCCTCCTTTCACCCTGCTGTATTGTTTTATCCTCCTTTTACCCTGCTGTCTGGTTTTATCCTCCTTTTACCCTGCAGTCTGGTTTTATCCTCATTTCACCCTGCTGTCTGGTTTTATCCTCCTTTTACCCTGTTGCCTGGATTTAACCTCCTTTTACCCTGCTTTCTGGTTTTACCCTCCTTTCACCCTGCTGTCTGGGTTTACCCTCCTTTTACCCTGCTGTCTGGTTTTATCCTCCTTTTACCCTGCTTTCTGTTTTTATCCTTCTGTCATCCTGCTGTCTGGTTTTATTCTCCTTTCACCCTGCTGCCTGGTTTTATCCTCCTTTCACCCTGCTGTCTGGTTTTATCCTACTTTTCACCCTGCTGTCTGATTTTATCCTCCTTTCACCCTGCTGTATTGTTTTATCCTCTTTATTCCCTGCTGTCTGGTTTTATCCTCATTTTACCCTGCTGTCTGGTTTTATCCTACTTTCACTCTGCTGTCTGGTTTTATCCTCCTTTCACCCTGTTTTCTGGTTTGATTCTCCTTTCACCCTGCTGTCTGGTTTTATCCTCCTTTCACCCTGCTGTCTGGTTTTACACTGCTTTCACCCTGCTATCTGGTTTGATACTCCTTTTACCCTGCAGTCTGGTTTTATCCTCCTTTCACCCTGCTGTCTGGTTTTATCCTCCTTTTACCCTGTTGCCTGGTTTTACCCTCCTTTTACCCTGCTGTCTGGGTTTACCCTCCTTTTACCCTGCTGTCTGTTTTTATCCTCCTTTTACCCTGCTGTCTGTTTTTATCCTCCTTTAATCCTGCTGCCTGGTTTTATCCTCCTTTCACCCTGCTGTCTGGTTTTATCCTCCTTTCACCCTGCTGTCTGGTTTTATCCTCCTTTCACCCTGCTGTATTGTTTTATCCTCCTTTTACCCTGCTGTCTGGTTTTATCCTCATTTTAACCTGCTGTCTGTTTTTATCCTCCTTTCACTCTGCTGTCTGGTTTGATCCTCCTTTCACCCTGCTGTCTGGTTTTATCCTCCTTTCACCCTGCTGTCTGGTTTTACACTGCTTTCACCCTGCTGTCTGGTTTGATCCTCCTTTTACCCTGCTGTCTGGTTTTATCCTCCTTTCACCCTGCTGTCTGGTTTTATCCTCCTTTCACCCTGCTGTCTGGTTTTACCCTCCTTTTACCCTGCTGTCTGTTTTTATCCTCCTTTCACCCTGCTGTCTGGTTTTATCCTCCTTTCACCCTGCTGTCTGGTTTTATCCTCCTTTTACCCTGCAGTCTGGTTTTATCCTCCTTTCACCCTGCTGTCTGGTTTTATCCTCCTTTTACCCTGTTGCCTGGATTTAACCTCCTTTTACCCTGCTTTCTGGTTTTACCCTCCTTTCACCCTGCTGTCTGGGTTTACCCTCCTTTTACCCTGCTGTCTGGTTTTATCCTCCTTTTACCCTGCTTTCTGTTTTTATCCTTCTGTCATCCTGCTGTCTGATTTTATCCTCCTTTCACCCTGCTGTATCGTTTTATCCTCTTTATACCCTGCTGTCTGGTTTTATCCTCATTTTACCCTGCTGTCTGGTTTTATCCTACTTTCACTCTGCTGTCTGGTTTTATCCTCCTTTCACCCTATTGTCTGGTTTAATTCTCCTTTCACCCTGCTGTCTGGTTTTATCCTCCTTTCACCCTGCTGTCTGGTTTTACACTGCTTTCACCCTGCTGTCTGGTTTGATCCTCCTTTTACCCTGCAGTCTGGTTTTATCCTCCTTTCACCCTGCTGTCTGGTTTTATCCTCCTTTTACCCTGTTGCCTGGTTTTACCCTCCTTTTACCCTGCTGTCTGGGTTTACCCTCCTTTTACCCTGCTGTCTGTTTTTATCCTCCTTTTACCCTGCTGTCTGTTTTTATCCTCCTTTCATCCTGCTGCCTGGTTTTATCCTGCTTTCACCCTGCTGTCTGGTTTTATCCTCCTTTCACCCTGCTGTCTGGTTTTATCCTCCTTTCACCCTGCTGTATTGTTTTATCCTCCTTTTACCCTGCTGTCTGGTTTGATCCTCATTTTAACCTGCTGTCTGTTTTTATCCTCCTTTCACCCTGCTGTCTGGTTTTACACTGCTTTCACCCTGCTGTCTGGTTTGATCCTCCTTTTACCCTGCTGTCTGGTTTTATCCTCCTTTCACCCTGCTGTCTGGTTTTATCCTCCTTTCACCCTGCTGTCTGGTTTTATCCTCCTTTTACCCTGCTGTCTGTTTTTATCCTCCTTTCACCCTGCTGTCTGGTTTTATCCTCCTTTCACCCCGCTGCCTGGTTTTATCCTCCTTTCACCCTGCTGTCTGGTTTTATCCTCCTTTCACCCTGCTGTCTGTTTTTATCCTGCTTTCATCCTACTGTCTGGTTTTATCCTCCTTTCACCCTGCTGTCTGGTTTTATCCTCCTTTCACCCTGCTGTCTGGTTTTATCCTCCTTTCACCCTGCTGTCTGGTTTTATCCTCCTTTTACCCTGTTGCCTGGTTTTAACCTCCTTTTACCCTGCTGTCTGGTTTTACCCTCCTTTTACCCTGCTGTCTGGGTTTAGCCTCCTTTTACCCTGCTTTCTGGATTTATCCTCCTTTTAGCCTGCTGTCTGTTTTTATCCTCCTTTCACCCAGCTGTCTGGTTTTATCCTCCTTTCACCCTGCTGCCTGGTTTTATCCTCCTTTCACCCTGCTGTCTGGTTTTATCCTCCTTTCACCCTGCTGTCTGGTTTTATCCTCCTTTCACCCTGCTGTATTGTTTTATCCTCCTTTTACCCTGCTGTCTGGTTTTATCCTCCTTTTACCCTGCAGTCTGGTTTTATCCTCCTTTCACCCTGCTGTCTGGTTTTATCCTCCTTTTACCCTGTTGCCTGGATTTAACCTCCTTTTACCCTGCTTTCTGGTTTTACCCTCCTTTCACCCTGCTGTCTGGGTTTACCCTCCTTTTACCCTGCTGTCTGGTTTTATCCTCCTTTTACCCTGCTTTCTGTTTTTATCCTTCTGTCATCCTGCTGTCTGGTTTTATTCTCCTTTCACCCTGCTGCCTGGTTTTATCCTCCTTTTTCCCTGCTGTCTGGTTTTATCCTACTTTCACCCTGCTGTCTGATTTTATCCTCCTTTCACCCTGCTGTATTGTTTTATCCTCTTTTTAACCTGCTGTCTGGTTTTATCCTCATTTTACCCTTCTGTCTGGTTTTATCCTACTTTCACTCTGCTGTCTGGTTTTATCCTCCTTTCACCCTGTTGTCTGGTTTGATTCTCCTTTCACCCTGCTGTCTGGTTTGATCCTCCTTTTACCCTGCTTTCTGTTTTTATCCTTCTGTCATCCTGCTGTCTGGTTTTATTCTCCTTTCACCCTGCTGCCTGGTTTTATCCTCCTTTTTCCCTGCTGTCTGGTTTTATCCTACTTTCACCCTGCTGTCTGATTTTATCCTCCTTTCACCCTGCTGTATTGTTTTATCCTCTTTTTAACCTGCTGTCTGGTTTTATCCTCATTTTACCCTTCTGTCTGGTTTTATCCTACTTTCACTCTGCTGTCTGGTTTTATCCTCCTTTCACCCTGTTGTCTGGTTTGATTCTCCTTTCACCCTGCTGTCTGGTTTGATCCTCCTTTTACCCTGCTGTCTGGTTTTACACTGCTTTCACCCTGCTGTCTGGTTTTATCCTCCTTTCACCCTGCTGTCTGGTTTTATCCTCCTTTCACCCTGCTGTATTGTTTTATCCTCCTTTTACCCTGCTGTCTGGTTTTGTCCTCATTTTAACCTGCTGTCTGTTTTTATCCTCCTTTCACTCTGCTGTCTGGTTTGATCCTCCTTTCACCCTGCTGTCTGGTTTTATCCTCCTTTCACCCTGCTGTCTGGTTTTACACTGCTTTCACCCTGCTGTCTGGTTTGATCCTCCTTTTACCCTGCTGTCTGGTTTTATCCTCCTTTCACCCTGCTGTCTGGTTTTATCCTCCTTTCACCCTGCTGTCTGGTTTTATCCTCCTTTTACCCTGCTGTCTGTTTTTATCCTCCTTTCACCCTGCTGTCTGGTTTTATCCTCCTTTCACCCCGCTGCCTGGTTTTATCCTCCTTTCACCCTGCTGTCTGGTTTTATCCTCCTTTCACCCTGCTGTCTGTTTTTATCCTGCTTTCATCCTACTGTCTGGTTTTATCCTCCTTTCACCCTGCTGTCTGGTCTTATCCTCCTTTCACCCTGCTGTCTGGTTTTATCCTCCTTTCACCCTGCTGTCTGGTTTTATCCTCCTTTTACCCTGTTGCCTGGTTTTAACCTCCTTTTACCCTGCTGTCTGGTTTTACCCTCCTTTTACCCTGCTGTCTGGGTTTAGCCTCCTTTTACCCTGCTGTCTGGTTTTATCCTCCTTTCACCCTGCTGTCTGGTTTTATCCTCCTTTTACCCTGCTGTCTGTTTTTATCCTCCTTTCACCCTGCTGTCTGGTTTTATCCTCCTTTCACCCCGCTGCCTGGTTTTATCCTCCTTTCACCCTGCTGTCTGGTTTTATCCTCCTTTCACCCTGCTGTCTGTTTTTATCCTGCTTTCATCCTACTGTCTGGTTTTATCCTCCTTTCACCCTGCTGTCTGGTTTTATCCTCCTTTCACCCTGCTGTCTGGTTTTATCCTCCTTTCACCCTGCTGTCTGGTTTTATCCTCCTTTTACCCTGTTGCCTGGTTTTAACCTCCTTTTACCCTGCTGTCTGGTTTTACCCTCCTTTACCCTGCTTTCTGGGTTTAGCCTCCTTTTACCCTGCTTTCTGGATTTATCCTCCTTTTAGCCTGCTGTCTGTTTTTATCCTCCTTTCACCCAGCTGTCTGGTTTTATCCTCCTTTCACCCTGCTGCCTGGTTTTATCCTCCTTTCACCCTGCTGTCTGGTTTTATCCTCCTTTCACCCTGCTGTCTGGTTTTATCCTCCTTTCACCCTGCTGTCTGGTTTTACACTGCTTTCACCCTGCTGTCTGGTTTGATCCTCCTTTTACCCTGCTGTCTGGTTTTATCCTCCTTTCACCCTGCTGTCTGGTTTTATCCTCCTTTCACCCTGCTGTCTGGTTTTATCCTCCTTTTACCCTGCTTTCTGTTTTTATCCTCCTTTCACCCTGCTGTCTGGTTTTATCCTCCTTTCACCCCGCTGCCTGGTTTTATCCTCCTTTCACCCTGCTGTCTGGTTTTATCCTCCTTTCACCCTGCTGTCTGTTTTTATCCTGCTTTCATCCTACTGTCTGGTTTTATCCTCCTTTCACCCTGCTGTCTGGTCTTATCCTCCTTTCACCCTGCTGTCTGGTTTTATCCTCCTTTCACCCTGCTGTCTGGTTTTATCCTCCTTTTACCCTGTTGCCTGGTTTTAACCTCCTTTTACCCTGCTGTCTGGTTTTACCCTCCTTTTACCCTGCTGTCTGGGTTTAGCCTCCTTTTACCCTGTTGTCTGGTTTTATCCTCCTTTCACCCTGCTGTCTGGTTTTATCCTCCTTTTACCCTGCTGTCTGTTTTTATCCTGCTTTCATCCTACTGTCTGGTTTTATCCTCCTTTCACCCTGCTGTCTGGTTTTATCCTCCTTTCACCCTGCTGTCTGGTTTTATCCTCCTTTCACCCTGCTGTCTGGTTTTATCCTCCTTTTACCCTGTTGCCTGGTTTTATCCTCCTTTTACCCTGCTGTCTGGTTTTACCCTCCTTTTACCCTGCTGTCTGGGTTTAGCCTCCTTTTACCCTGCTTTCTGGATTTATCCTCCTTTTAGCCTGCTGTCTGTTTTTATCCTCCTTTCACCCAGCTGTCTGGTTTTATCCTCCTTTCACCCTGCTGCCTGGTTTTATCCTCCTTTCACCCTGCTGTCTGGTTTTATCCTACTTTCACCCTGCTGTCTGATTTTATCCTCCTTTCACCCTGCTGTATCGTTTTATCCTCTTTATACCCTGCTGTCTGGTTTTATCCTCATTTTACCCTGCTGTCTGGTTTTATCCTACTTTCACTCTGCTGTCTGGTTTTATCCTCCTTTCACCCTATTGTCTGGTTTAATTCTCCTTTCACCCTGCTGTCTGGTTTTATCCTCCTTTCACCCTGCTGTCTGGTTTTACACTGCTTTCACCCTGCTGTCTGGTTTGATCCTCCTTTTACCCTGCAGTCTGGTTTTATCCTCCTTTCACCCTGCTGTCTGGTTTTATCCTCCTTTTACCCTGTTGCCTGGTTTTACCCTCCTTTTACCCTGCTGTCTGGGTTTACCCTCCTTTTACCCTGCTGTCTGTTTTTATCCTCCTTTTACCCTGCTGTCTGTTTTTATCCTCCTTTCATCCTGCTGCCTGGTTTTATCCTGCTTTCACCCTGCTGTCTGGTTTTATCCTCCTTTCACCCTGCTGTCTGGTTTTATCCTCCTTTTCACCCTGCTGTATTGTTTTATCCTCCTTTTACCCTGCTGTCTGGTTTGATCCTCATTTTAACCTGCTGTCTGTTTTTATCCTCCTTTCACTCTGCTGTCTGGTTTGATCCTCCTTTCACCCTGCTGTCTGGTTTTATCCTCCTTTCACCCTGCTGTCTGGTTTTACACTGCTTTCACCCTGCTGTCTGGTTTGATCCTCCTTTTACCCTGCTGTCTGGTTTTATCCTCCTTTCACCCTGCTGTCTGGTTTTATCCTCCTTTCACCCTGCTGTCTGGTTTTATCCTCCTTTTACCCTGCTGTCTGTTTTTATCCTCCTTTCACCCTGCTGTCTGGTTTTATCCTCCTTTCACCCCGCTGCCTGGTTTTATCCTCCTTTCACCCTGCTGTCTGGTTTTATCCTCCTTTCACCCTGCTGTCTGGTTTTATCCTCCTTTTACCCTGCTGTCTGTTTTTATCCTCCTTTCACCCTGCTGTCTGGTTTTATCCTCCTTTCACCCCGCTGCCTGGTTTTATCCTCCTTTCACCCTGCTGTCTGGTTTTATCCTCCTTTCACCCTGCTGTCTGTTTTTATCCTGCTTTCATCCTACTGTCTGGTTTTATCCTCCTTTCACCCTGCTGTCTGGTTTTATCCTCCTTTCACCCTGCTGTCTGGTTTTATCCTCCTTTCACCCTGCTGTCTGGTTTTATCCTCCTTTTACCCTGTTGCCTGGTTTTAACCTCCTTTTACCCTGCTGTCTGGTTTTACCCTCCTTTTACCCTGCTGTCTGGGTTTAGCCTCCTTTTACCCTGCTTTCTGGATTTATCCTCCTTTTAGCCTGCTGTCTGTTTTTATCCTCCTTTCACCCTGCTGTCTGGTTTTATCCTCCTTTCACCCTGCTGTCTGGTTTTATCCTCCTTTCACCCTGCTGTATTGTTTTATCCTCCTTTTACCCTGCTGTCTGGTTTTATCCTCCTTTTAACCTGCAGTCTGGTTTTATCCTCCTTTCACCCTGCTGTCTGGTTTTATCCTCCTTTTACCCTGTTGCCTGGATTTAACCTCCTTTTACCCTGCTTTCTGGTTTTACCCTCCTTTCACCCTGCTGTCTGGGTTTACCCTCCTTTTACCCTGCTGTCTGGTTTTATCCTCCTTTTACCCTGCTTTCTGTTTTTATCCTTCTGTCATCCTGCTGTCTGGTTTTATTCTCCTTTCACCCTGCTGCCTGGTTTTATCCTCCTTTTCCCTGCTGTCTGGTTTTATCCTACTTTCACCCTGCTGTCTGATTTTATCCTCCTTTCACCCTGCTGTATTGTTTTATCCTCTTTTTAACCTGCTGTCTGGTTTTATCCTCATTTTACCCTTCTGTCTGGTTTTATCCTACTTTCACTCTGCTGTCTGGTTTTATCCTCCTTTCACCCTGTTGTCTGGTTTGATTCTCCTTTCACCCTGCTGTCTGGTTTGATCCTCCTTTTACCCTGCTGTCTGGTTTTACACTGCTTTCACCCTGCTGTCTGGTTTGATCCTCCTTTTACCCTGCTGTCTGGTTTTATCCTCCTTTCAACCTGCTGTCTGGTTTTATCCTCCTTTCACCCTGCTGTCTGGTTTTATCCTCCTTTTACCCTGCTTTCTGTTTTTATCCTCCTTTCACCCTGCTGTCTGGTTTTATCCTCCTTTCACCCCGCTGCCTGGTTTTATCCTCCTTTCACCCTGCTGTCTGGTTTTATCCTCCTTTCACCCTGCTGTCTGTTTTTATCCTGCTTTCATCCTACTGTCTGGTTTTATCCTCCTTTCACCCTGCTGTCTGGTCTTATCCTCCTTTCACCCTGCTGTCTGGTTTTATCCTCCTTTCACCCTGCTGTCTGGTTTTATCCTCCTTTTACCCTGTTGCCTGGTTTTAACCTCCTTTTACCCTGCTGTCTGGTTTTATCCTCCTTTCACCCTGCTGTCTGGTTTTATCCTCCTTTCACCCTGCTGTCTGGTTTTATCCTCCTTTACCCTGCTGTCTGGTTTATCCTCCTTTACCCTGCTGTCTGGTTTTACCTCCTTTCACCCTGCTGTCTGGTTTGATCCTCCTTTACCCTGCTGTCTGGTTTTATCCTCCTTTCACCCTGCTGTCTGGTTTTATCCTCCTTTCACCCTGCTGTCTGGTTTTATCCTCCTTTTACCCTGCTGTCTGTTTTTATCCTCCTTTCACCCTGCTGTCTGGTTTTATCCTCCTTTCACCCCGCTGCCTGGTTTTATCCTCCTTTCACCCTGCTGTCTGGTTTTATCCTCCTTTCACCCTGCTGTCTGTTTTTATCCTGCTTTCATCCTACTGTCTGGTTTTATCCTCCTTTCACCCTGCTGTCTGGTTTTATCCTCCTTTCACCCTGCTGTCTGGTTTTGATCCTCCTTTCACCCTGCTGTCTGGTTTTATCCTCCTTTTACCCTGTTGCCTGGTTTTAACCTCCTTTTACCCTGCTGTCTGGTTTTACCCTCCTTTTACCCTGCTGTCTGGGTTTAGCCTCCTTTTACCCTGCTTTCTGGATTTATCCTCCTTTTAGCCTGCTGTCTGTTTTTATCCTCCTTTCACCCAGCTGTCTGGTTTTATCCTCCTTTCACCCTGCTGCCTGGTTTTATCCTCCTTTCACCCTGCTGTCTGGTTTTATCCTCCTTTCACCCTGCTGTCTGGTTTTATCCTCCTTTCACCCTGCTGTATTGTTTTATCCTCCTTTTACCCTGCTGTCTGGTTTTATCCTCCTTTTACCCTGCAGTCTGGTTTTATCCTCCTTTCACCCTGCTGTCTGGTTTTATCCTCCTTTTACCCTGTTGCCTGGATTTAACCTCCTTTTACCCTGCTTTCTGGTTTTACCCTCCTTTCACCCTGCTGTCTGGGTTTACCCTCCTTTTACCCTGCTGTCTGGTTTTATCCTCCTTTTACCCTGCTTTCTGTTTTTATCCTTCTGTCATCCTGCTGTCTGGTTTTATTCTCCTTTCACCCTGCTGTCTGGTTTTATCCTCCTTTCACCCTGCTGTCTGGTTTTATCCTCCTTTCACCCTGCTGTCTGGTTTTATCCTCCTTTCACCCTGCTGTCTGGTTTTATCCTCCTTTTACCCTGCTGTCTGGTTTTATCCTACTTTCACCCTGCTGTCTGATTTTATCCTCCTTTCACCCTGCTGTATTGTTTTATCCTCTTTTTAACCTGCTGTCTGGTTTTATCCTCATTTTACCCTTCTGTCTGGTTTTATCCTACTTTCACTCTGCTGTCTGGTTTTATCCTCCTTTCACCCTGTTGTCTGGTTTGATTCTCCTTTCACCCTGCTGTCTGGTTTGATCCTCCTTTCACCCCGCTGTCTGGTTTTACACTGCTTTCACCCTGCTGTCTGGTTTTATCCTCCTTTCACCCTGCTGTCTGGTTTTATCCTCCTTTCACCCTGCTGTATTGTTTTATCCTCCTTTTACCCTGCTGTCTGGTTTTGTCCTCATTTTAACCTGCTGTCTGTTTTTATCCTCCTTTCACTCTGCTGTCTGGTTTGATCCTCCTTTCACCCTGCTGTCTGGTTTTATCCTCCTTTCACCCTGCTGTCTGGTTTTACACTGCTTTCACCCTGCTGTCTGGTTTGATCCTCCTTTTACCCTGCTGTCTGGTTTTATCCTCCTTTCACCCTGCTGTCTGGTTTTATCCTCCTTTCACCCTGCTGTCTGGTTTTATCCTCCTTTTACCCTGCTTTCTGTTTTTATCCTCCTTTCACCCTGCTGTCTGGTTTTATCCTCCTTTCACCCAGCTGCCTGGTTTTATCCTCCTTTCACCCTGCTGTCTGGTTTTATCCTCCTTTCACCCTGCTGTCTGGTTTTATCCTCCTTTCACCCTGCTGTCTGGTTTTATCCTCCTTTCACCCTGCTGTCTGTTTTTATCCTGCTTTCATCCTACTGTCTGGTTTTATCCTCCTTTCACCCTGCTGTCTGGTTTTATCCTCCTTTCACCCTGCTGTCTGGTTTTATCCTCCTTTCACCCTGCTGTCTGGTTTTATCCTCCTTTTACCCTGTTGCCTGGTTTTAACCTCCTTTACCCTGCTGTCTGGTTTTACCCTCCTTTTACCCTGCTGTCTGGGTTTAGCCTCCTTTTACCCTGCTTTCTGGATTTATCCTCCTTTCACCCTGCTGTCTGTTTTTATCCTCCTTTCACCCTGCTGTCTGGTTTTATCCTCCTTTCACCCTGCTGTCTGGTTTTATCCTCCTTTCACCCTGCTGTCTGGTTTTATCCTCCTTTCACCCTGCTGTCTGGTTTTATCCTCCTTTCACCCTGCTGTCTGGTTTTATCCTCCTTTCACCCTGCTGTCTGGTTTTATCCTCCTTTACCCTGCTGTCTGGTTTTATCCTCCTTTCACCCTGCTGTCTGGTTTTATCCTCCTTTCACCCTGCTGTCTGGTTTTATCCTCCTTTTACCCTGCTGTCTGGTTTTATCCTCCTTTCACCCTGCTGTCTGGTTTTATCCTCCTTTCACCTGCTGTCTGGTTTTATCCTCCTTTCCTGCTGTCTACCCTGCTGTCTGGTTTTATCCTCCTTTCACCCTGCTGTCTGGTTTTATCCTCCTTTTACCCTGCTGTCTGTTTTTATCCTCCTTTCACCCTGCTGTCTGGTTTTATCCTCCTTTCACCCTGCTGCCTGGTTTTATCCTCCTTTCACCCTGCTGTCTGGTTTTATCCTCCTTTCACCCTGCTGTCTGGTTTTATCCTCCTTTTACCCTGCTGTCTGGTTTTATCCTCCTTTTACCCTGCTGTCTGGTTTTATCCTCCTTTCACCCTGCTGTCTGGTTTTATCCTCCTTTCACCCTGCTGTCTGGTTTTATCCTCCTTTCACCCTGCTGTCTGGTTTTATCCTCCTTTCACCCTGCTGTCTGGTTTTATCCTCCTTTCACCCTGCTGTCTGGTTTTATCCTCCTTTTACCCTGCTGTCTGGTTTTATCCTCCTTTCACCCTGCTGTCTGGTTTTATCCTCCTTTCACCCTGCTGTCTGGTTTTATCCTCCTTTCACCCTGCTGTCTGGTTTTATCCTCCTTTACCTGCTGTCTGGTTTTATCCTCCTTTCACCCTGCTGTCTGGTTTTATCCTCCTTTCACCCTGCTGTCTGGTTTTATCCTCCTTTACCCTGCTGTCTGGTTTTATCCTCCTTTCACCCTGCTGTCTGGTTTTATCCTCCTTTCACCCTGCTGTCTGGTTTTATCCTCCTTTCACCCTGCTGTCTGGTTTTATCCTCCTTTCACCCTGCTGTCTGGTTTTATCCTCCTTTCACCCTGCTGTCTGGTTTTATCCTCCTTTTACCCTGCTGTCTGGTTTTATCCTCCTTTCACCCTGCTGTCTGGTTTTATCCTCCTTTTACCCTGCTGTCTGGTTTTATCCTCCTTTCACCCTGCTGTCTGGTTTTATCCTCCTTTCACCCTGCTGTCTGGTTTTATCCTCCTTTCACCCTGCTGTCTGGTTTTATCCTCCTTTCACCCTGCTGTCTGGTTTTATCCTCCTTTCACCCTGCTGTCTGGTTTTATCCTCCTTTCACCCTGCTGTCTGGTTTTATCCTCCTTTCACCCTGCTGTCTGGTTTTATCCTCCTTTTACCCTGCTGTCTGGTTTTATCCTCCTTTCACCCTGCTGTCTGGTTTATCCTCCTTTCACCCTGCTGTCTGGTTTTATCCTCCTTTACCCTGCTGTCTGGTTTTATCCTCCTTTCACCCTGCTGTCTGGTTTTATCCTCCTTTCACCCTGCTGTCTGGTTTTATCCTCCTTTCACCCTGCTGTCTGGTTTATCCTCCTTTCACCCTGCTGTCTGGTTTTATCCTCCTTTCACCCTGCTGTCTGGTTTTATCCTCCTTTCACCCTGCTGTCTGGTTTTATCCTCCTTTTACCCTGCTGTCTGTTTTTATCCTCCTTTCACCCTGCTGTCTGGTTTTATCCTCCTTTCACCCTGCTGTCTGGTTTTATCCTCCTTTCACCCTGCTGTCTGGTTTTATCCTCCTTTCACCCTGCTGTCTGGTTTTATCCTCCTTTTACCCTGCTGTCTGGTTTTATCCTCCTTTCACCCTGCTGTCTGGTTTTATCCTCCTTTACCCTGCTGTCTGGTTTTATCCTCCTTTTACCCTGCTGTCTGGTTTTATCCTCCTTTCACCCTGCTGTCTGGTTTTATCCTCCTTTCACCCTGCTGTCTGGTTTTATCCTCCTTTCACCCTGCTGTCTGGTTTTATCCTCCTTTCACCCTGCTGTCTGGTTTTATCCTCCTTTCACCCTGCTGTCTGGTTTTATCCTCCTTTCACCCTGCTGTCTGGTTTTATCCTCCTTTTACCCTGCTGTCTGGTTTTATCCTCCTTTCACCCTGCTGTCTGGTTTTATCCTCCTTTCACCCTGCTGTCTGGTTTTATCCTCCTTTACCCTGCTGTCTGGTTTTATCCTCCTTTCACCCTGCTGTCTGGTTTTATCCTCCTTTCACCCTGCTGTCTGGTTTATCCTCCTTTCACCCTGCTGTCTGGTTTTATCCTCCTTTCACCCTGCTGTCTGGTTTTATCCTCCTTTCACCCTGCTGTCTGGTTTTATCCTCCTTTCACCCTGCTGTCTGGTTTTATCCTCCTTTCACCCTGCTGTCTGGTTTTATCCTCCTTTCACCCTGCTGTCTGGTTTTATCCTCCTTTCACCCTGCTGTCTGGTTTTATCCTCCTTTTACCCTGCTGTCTGGTTTTATCCTCCTTTTACCCTGCTGTCTGGTTTTATCCTCCTTTCACCCTGCTGTCTGGTTTTATCCTCCTTTCACCCTGCTGTCTGGTTTTATCCTCCTTTTACCCTGCTGTCTGGTTTTATCCTCCTTTCACCCTGCTGTCTGGTTTTATCCTCCTTTTACCCTGCTGTCTGGTTTTATCCTCCTTTACCCTGCTGTCTGGTTTTATCCTCCTTTCACCCTGCTGTCTGGTTTTATCCTCCTTTCACCCTGCTGTCTGGTTTTATCCTCCTTTCACCCTGCTGTCTGGTTTTATCCTCCTTTTCACCCTGCTGTCTGGTTTTATCCTCCTTTCACCCTGCTGTCTGGTTTTATCCTCCTTTCACCCTGCTGTCTGGTTTTATCCTCCTTTCACCCTGCTGTCTGGTTTTATCCTCCTTTTACCCTGCTGTCTGGTTTTATCCTCCTTTCACCCTGCTGTCTGGTTTTATCCTCCTTTTACCCTGCTGTCTGGTTTATCCTCCTTTTACCCTGCTGTCTGGTTTTATCCTCCTTTCACCCTGCTGTCTGGTTTTATCCTCCTTTCACCCTGCTGTCTGGTTTTATCCTCCTTTCACCCTGCTGTCTGGTTTATCCTCCTTTCACCCTGCTGTCTGGTTTTATCCTCCTTTCACCCTGCTGTCTGGTTTTATCCTCCTTTCACCCTGCTGTCTGGTTTTATCCTCCTTTCACCCTGCTGTCTGGTTTTATCCTCCTTTCACCCTGCTGTCTGGTTTTATCCTCCTTTCACCCTGCTGTCTGGTTTTATCCTCCTTTCACCCTGCTGTCTGGTTTTATCCTCCTTTCACCCTGCTGTCTGGTTTTATCCTCCTTTCACCCTGCTGTCTGGTTTTATCCTCCTTTCACCCTGCTGTCTGGTTTTATCCTCCTTTCACCCTGCTGTCTGGTTTTATCCTCCTTTACCCTGCTGTCTGGTTTTATCCTCCTTTCACCCTGCTGTCTGGTTTTATCCTCCTTTCACCCTGCTGTCTGGTTTTATCCTCCTTTCACCCTGCTGTCTGGTTTATCCTCCTTTCACCCTGCTGTCTGGTTTTATCCTCCTTTCACCCTGCTGTCTGGTTTTATCCTCCTTTCACCCTGCTGTCTGGTTTTATCCTCCTTTCACCCTGCTGTCTGGTTTTATCCTCCTTTCACCCTGCTGTCTGGTTTTATCCTCCTTTTACCCTGCTGTCTGGTTTTATCCTCCTTTCACCCTGCTGTCTGGTTTTATCCTCCTTTTACCCTGCTGTCTGGTTTTATCCTCCTTTCACCCTGCTGTCTGGTTTTATCCTCCTTTTACCCTGCTGTCTGGTTTTATCCTCCTTTCACCCTGCTGTCTGGTTTTATCCTCCTTTCACCCTGCTGTCTGGTTTTATCCTCCTTTCACCCCTGCTGTCTGGTTTTATCCTCCTTTCACCCTGCTGTCTGGTTTTATCCTCCTTTCACCCTGCTGTCTGGTTTTATCCTCCTTTCACCCTGCTGTCTGGTTTTATCCTCCTTTCACCCTGCTGTCTGGTTTTATCCTCCTTTCACCCTGCTGTCTGGTTTTATCCTCCTTTCACCCTGCTGTCTGGTTTTATCCTCCTTTTACCCTGCTGTCTGGTTTTATCCTCCTTTCACCCTGCTGTCTGGTTTTATCCTCCTTTCACCCTGCTGTCTGGTTTTATCCTCCTTTCACCCTGCTGTCTGGTTTTATCCTCCTTTCACCCTGCTGTCTGGTTTTATCCTCCTTTCACCCTGCTGTCTGGTTTTATCCTCCTTTTACCCTGCTGTCTGGTTTTATCCTCCTTTCACCCTGCTGTCTGGTTTTATCCTCCTTTCACCCTGCTGTCTGGTTTTATCCTCCTTTTACCCTGCTGTCTGGTTTTATCCTCCTTTACCCTGCTGTCTGGTTTTATCCTCCTTTTACCCTGCTGTCTGGTTTTATCCTCCTTTTACCCTGCTGTCTGGTTTTATCCTCCTTTCACCCTGCTGTCTGGTTTTATCCTCCTTTCACCCTGCTGTCTGGTTTTATCCTCCTTTCACCCTGCTGTCTGGTTTTATCCTCCTTTCACCCTGCTGTCTGGTTTTATCCTCCTTTTACCCTGCTGTCTGGTTTTATCCTCCTTTCACCCTGCTGTCTGGTTTTATCCTCCTTTCACCCTGCTGTCTGGTTTTATCCTCCTTTCACCCTGCTGTCTGGTTTTATCCTCCTTTCACCCTGCTGTCTGGTTTTATCCTCCTTTCACCCTGCTGTCTGGTTTTATCCTCCTTTCACCCTGCTGTCTGGTTTATCCTCCTTTCACCCTGCTGTCTGGTTTTATCCTCCTTTCACCCTGCTGTCTGGTTTTATCCTCCTTTCACCCTGCTGTCTGGTTTTATCCTCCTTTCACCCTGCTGTCTGGTTTTATCCTCCTTTCACCCTGCTGTCTGGTTTTATCCTCCTTTCACCCTGCTGTCTGGTTTTATCCTCCTTTTACCCTGCTGTCTGGTTTTATCCTCCTTTCACCCTGCTGTCTGGTTTTATCCTCCTTTCACCCTGCTGTCTGGTTTTATCCTCCTTTCACCCTGCTGTCTGGTTTTATCCTCCTTTCACCCTGCTGTCTGGTTTTATCCTCCTTTTACCCTGCTGTCTGGTTTTATCCTCCTTTCACCCTGCTGTCTGGTTTTATCCTCCTTTCACCCTGCTGTCTGGTTTTATCCTCCTTTCACCCTGCTGTCTGGTTTTATCCTCCTTTCACCCTGCTGTCTGGTTTTATCCTCCTTTCACCCTGCTGTCTGGTTTTATCCTCCTTTTCACCCTGCTGTCTGGTTTTATCCTCCTTTCACCCTGCTGTCTGGTTTTATCCTCCTTTACCCTGCTGTCTGGTTTTATCCTCCTTTCACCCTGCTGTCTGGTTTTATCCTCCTGTCACCCTGCTGTCTGGTTTTATCCTCCTTTCACCCTGCTGTCTGGTTTTATCCTCCTTTCACCCTGCTGTCTGGTTTTATCCTCCTTTCACCCTGCTGTCTGGTTTTGATCCTCCTTTACCCTGCTGTCTGGTTTTATCCTCCTTTCACCCTGCTGTCTGGTTTTATCCTCCTTTCACCCTGCTGTCTGGTTTTATCCTCCTTTACCCTGCTGTCTGGTTTTATCCTCCTTTCACCCTGCTGTCTGGTTTTATCCTCCTTTCACCCTGCTGTCTGGTTTTATCCTCCTTTACCCTGCTGTCTGGTTTTATCCTCCTTTTACCCTGCTGTCTGGTTTTATCCTCCTTTCACCCTGCTGTCTGGTTTTATCCTCCTTTCACCCTGCTGTCTGGTTTTATCCTCCTTTTACCCTGTTGCCTGGTTTTATCCTCCTTTCACCCTGCTGTCTGGTTTTATCCTCCTTTCACCCTGCTGTCTGGTTTTATCCTCCTTTCACCCTGCTGTCTGGTTTTATCCTCCTTTCACCCTGCTGTCTGGTTTTATCCTCCTTTCACCCCTGCTGCCTGGTTTTATCCTCCTTTCACCCTGCTGTCTGGTTTTATCCTCCTTTTACCCTGCTGTCTGGTTTTATCCTCCTTTCACCCTGCTGTCTGGTTTTATCCTCCTTTACCCTGCTGTCTGGTTTTATCCTCCTTTCACCCTGCTGTCTGGTTTTATCCTCCTTTCACCCTGCTGTCTGGTTTTATCCTCCTTTTACCCTGCTGTCTGGTTTTATCCTCCTTTCACCCTGCTGTCTGGTTTTATCCTCCTTTCACCCTGCTGCCTGGTTTTATCCTCCTTTTACCCTGCTGTCTGGTTTTATCCTCCTTTCACCCTGCTGTCTGGTTTTATCCTCCTTTCACCCTGCTGTCTGGTTTTATCCTCCTTTCACCCTGCTGTCTGGTTTTATCCTCCTTTTTAACCCTGCTGTCTGGTTTTATCCTCCTTTCACCCTGCTGTCTGGTTTTATCCTCCTTTCACCCTGCTGTCTGGTTTTATCCTCCTTTCACCCTGCTGTCTGGTTTATCCTCCTTTCACCCTGCTGTCTGGTTTTATCCTCCTTTTACCCTGCTGTCTGGTTTTATCCTCCTTTCACCCTGCTGTCTGGTTTTATCCTCCTTTCACCCTGCTGTCTGGTTTTATCCTCCTTTTACCCTGCTGTCTGGTTTTATCCTCCTTTTCACCCTGCTGTCTGGTTTTATCCTCCTTTCACCCTGCTGTCTGGTTTTATCCTCCTTTCACCCTGCTGTCTGGTTTTATCCTCCTTTCACCCTGCTGTCTGGTTTTATCCTCCTTTCACCCTGCTGTCTGGTTTTATCCTCCTTTCACCCTGCTGTCTGGTTTTATCCTCCTTTCACCCTGCTGTCTGGTTTTATCCTCCTTTCACCCTGCTGTCTGGTTTTATCCTCCTTTTTACCCTGCTGTCTGGTTTTAACCTCCTTTTACCCTGCTGTCTGGTTTTACCCTCCTTTTACCCTGCTGTCTGGGTTTTATCCTCCTTTTACCCTGCTGTCTGGTTTTATCCTCCTTTTAGCCTGCTGTCTGGTTTTTATCCTCCTTTCACCCTGCTGTCTGGTTTTATCCTCCTTTCACCCTGCTGTCTGGTTTTATCCTCCTTTCACCCTGCTGTCTGGTTTTATCCTCCTTTCACCCTGCTGTCTGGTTTTATCCTCCTTTTCACCCTGCTGTCTGGTTTTACCCTCCTTTTCACCCTGCTGTCTGGTTTTATCCTCCTTTCACCCTGCTGTCTGGTTTTATCCTCCTTTCACCCTGCTGTCTGTTTTTATCCTCCTTTCACCCAGCTGTCTGGTTTTATCCTCCTTTCACCCTGCTGTCTGGTTTTATCCTCCTTTTCACCCTGCTGTCTGGTTTTATCCTCCTTTCACCCTGCTGTCTGGTTTTATCCTCCTTTTACCCTGCTGTCTGGTTTTATCCTCCTTTCAACCTGCTGTCTGGTTTTATCCTCCTTTCACCCTGCTGTCTGGTTTTACCCTCCTTTTACCCTGCTGTCTGGTTTGATCCTCCTTTCACCCTGCTGTCTGGTTTTATCCTCCTTTCACCCTGCTGTCTGGTTTGATCCTCCTTTCAAACCTGCTGTCTGGATTTATCCTCCTTTCACCCTGCTGTCTGTTTTTATCCTCCTTTTACCCTGCTGTCTGGTTTTATCCTCCTTTCACCCTGCTTTCTGGTTTTATCCTCCTTTTACCCTGCTGTCTGGTTTTATCCTCCTTTCACACTGCTGACTGGTTTCATCCTCCTTTCACTCTGCTGTCTTGTTTTATCCTCCTTTCACCCTGCTGTCTGGTTTTATCCTCCTTTCACCCTGCTGTCTGGTTTTATCCTCCTTTTACCCTGCTGTCTGGTTTTATCCTCCTTTCACCCTGCTGCCTGGTTTTATCCTCCTTTCACCCTGCTGTCTGGTTTTATCCTCCTTTCACCCTGCTGTCTGGTTTTATCCTCCTTTCACCCTGCTGTCTGGTTTGATCCTCCTTTCACCCTGCTGTCTGGTTCTATCCTCCTTTTACCCTGCTGTCTGGTTTTATCCTCCTTTCAACCTGCTGTCTGGTTTTATCCTCCTTTCACCCTGCTGTCTGGTTTTATCCTCCTTTTACACTGCTGTCTGGGTTTATCCTCCTTTCACCCTGCTGTCTGGTATTTTCATCCTTTACCCTGCTGTCTGGTATCATCCTCCTTTCACCCTGCTGTCTGGGTTTTATCCTCCTTTCACCCTGCTGTCTGGGTTTATCCTCCTTTTACCCTGCTGTCTGGTTTTTCATCCTTTCACCCTGCTGTCTGGTTTTATCCTCCTTTCACCCTGCTGTCTGGGTTTATCCTCCTTTTACCCTGCAGTCTGGTTTTATCCTCCTTTCACCCTGCTGTCTGGTTTTATCCTCCTTTCACCCTGTTGTCTGGTTTGATTCTCCTTTCACCCTGCTGTCTGGTTTTATCCTCCTTTTACCCTGCTGTCTGGTTTGATCCTCCTTTTACCCTGCAGTCTGGTTTTATCCTCCTTTCACCCTGCTGTCTGGTTTTATCCTCCTTTTACCCTGTTGCCTGGTTTTACCCTCCTTTTACCCTGCTGTCTGGGTTTACCCTCCTTTTACCCTGCTGCCTGGTTTTATCCTCCTTTCACCCTGCTGTCTGGTTTTATCCTCCTTTCACCCTGCTGCCTGGTTTACCCTCCTTTTACCCTGCTGTCTGGTTTTATCCTCCTTTCACCCTGCTGTCTGGTTTTATCCTCCTTTTACCCTGCTGTCTGGTTTTATCCTCATTTTACCCTGCTGTCTGGTTTTATCCTCCTTTCACCCTGCTGTCTGGTTTGATCCTCCTTTCACCCTGCTGTCTGGTTTTATCCTCCTTTCACCCTGCTGTCTGGTTTTATCCTCCTTTCACCCTGCTGTCTGGTTTTATCCTCCTTTTACCCTGCTGTCTGGTTTTATCCTCCTTTCACCCTGCTGTCTGGTTTTATCCTCCTTTCACCCTGCTGTCTGGTTTTATCCTCCTTTTACCCTGCTGTCTGTTTTTATCCTCCTTTCACCCTGCTGTCTGGTTTTATCCTCCTTTCACCCTGCTGCCTGGTTTTATCCTCCTTTCACCCTGCTGTCTGGTTTTATCCTCCTTTCACCCTGCTGCCTGGTTTTATCCTCCTTTACCCTGCTGTCTGGTTTTATCCTCCTTTTACCCTGCTGTCTGTTTTATCCTCCTTTCACTCTGCTGTCTGGTTTGATCCTCCTTTCACCCTGCTGTCTGGTTTTATCCTCCTTTTACCCTGCTGTCTGGTTTTAACACTCCTTTCACCCTGCTGTCTGGTTTTATCCTCCTTTTACCCTGCTGTCTGGTTTTATCCTCCTTTCACCCTGCTGTCTGGTTTTATCCTCCTTTCACCCTGCTGTCTGGTTTTATCCTCCTTTTACCCTGCTGTCTGTTTTTATCCTCCTTTCACCCTGCTGTCTGGTTTTATCCTCCTCCTTTCACCCTGCTGTCTGGTTTTATCCTCCTTTCACCCTGCTGTCTGGTTTTATCCTCCTTTCACCCTGCTGTCTGGTTTTATCCTCATTTCACCCTGCTGTCTGGTTTCATCCTCCTTTTACCCTGCTGTCTGGTTTTATCCTGCTTTCATCCTACTGTCTGGTTTTATCCTCCTTTCACCCTGCTGTCTGGTTTTATCCTCCTTTCACCCTGCTGTCTGGTTTTATCCTCCTTTCACCCTGCTGTCTGGTTTTATCCTCATTTTACCCTGCTGTCTGTTTTTATCCTCCTTTCACTCTGCTGTCTGGTTTGATCCTCCTTTCACCCTGCTGTCTGGTTTTATCCTCCTTTCACCCTGCTGTCTGGTTTTACACTCCTTTCACCCTGCTGTCTGGTTTGATCCTCCTTTACCCTGCTGTCTGGTTTTATCCTCCTTTCACCCTGCTGTATTGTTTTATCCTCCTTTTACCCTGCTGTCTGGTTTTATCCTCATTTTACCCTGCTGTCTGTTTTTATCCTCCTTTCACTCTGCTGTCTGGTTTGATCCTCCTTTCACCCTGCTGTCTGGTTTTATCCTCCTTTCACCCTGCTGTCTGGTTTTACACTGCTTTCACCCTGCTGTCTGGTTTGATCCTCCTTTTACCCTGCTGTCTGGTTTTATCCTCCTTTCACCCTGCTGTCTGGTTTTATCCTCCTTTCACCCTGCTGTCTGGTTTTATCCTCCTTTTACCCTGCTGTCTGGTTTTATCCTCCTTTCACCCTGCTGTCTGGTTTTATCCTCCTTTCACCCTGCTGTCTGGTTTTATCCTCCTTTCACCCTGCTGTCTGGTTTTATCCTCCTTTCACCCTGCTGTCTGGTTTATCCTCCTTTCACCCTGCTGTCTGGTTTTATCCTCCTTTCACCCTGCTGTCTGGTTTTATCCTCCTTTTACCCTGCTGTCTGGTTTTATCCTCATTTCACCCTGCTGTCTGTTTTAAACCTCCTTTCACCCTGCTGTCTGGTTTTATCCTCCTTTCACCCTGCTGTCTGGTTTTATCCTCCTTTCACCCTGCTGTCTGGTTTATCCTCCTTTCACCCTGCTGTCTGGTTTATCCTCCTTTTACCCTGCTGTCTGGTTTTATCCTCCTTTCACCCTGCTGTCTGGTTTTATCCTCCTTTCACCCTGCTGTCTGGTTTTATCCTCCTTTTACCCTGCTGTCTGTTTTATCCTCCTTTCACCCTGCTGTCTGGTTTTATCCTCCTTTCACCCGCTGCCTGGTTTTATCCTCCTTTCACCCTGCTGTCTGGTTTTATCCTCCTTTCACCCTGCTGTCTGGTTTTATCCTCCTTTTACCCTGCTGTCTGGTTTTATCCTCCTTTCACCCTGCTGTATTGTTTTATCCTCCTTTTACCCTGCTGTCTGGTTTTATCCTCATTTTACCCTGCTGTCTGTTTTAAACCTCCTTTCACTCTGCTGTCTGGTTTGATCCTCCTTTCACCCTGCTGTCTGGTTTTATCCTCCTTTCACCCTGCTGTCTGGTTTTACACTGCTTTCACCCTGCTGTCTGGTTCTATCCTCCTTTCACCCTGCTGTCTGGTTTTATCCTCCTTTCACCCCGCTGCCTGGTTTTATCCTCCTTTCACCCTGCTGTCTGGTTTTATCCTCCTTTCACCCTGCTGTCTGGTTTTATCCTCATTTTACCCTGCTGTCTGGTTTTATCCTCCTTTCACCCTGCTGTATTGTTTTATCCTCCTTTCACCCTGCTGTCTGGTTTTACACTGCTTTCACCCTGCTGTCTGGTTCTATCCTCCTTTCACCCTGCTGTCTGGTTTTATCCTCCTTTCACCCCGCTGCCTGGTTTTATCCTCCTTTCACCCCGCTGCCTGGTTTTATCCTCCTTTCACCCTGCTGTCTGGTTTTATCCTCCTTTCACCCTGCTGTCTGGTTTTATCCTCATTTTACCCTGCAGTCTGGTTTCATCCTCCTTTACCCTGCTGTCTGTTTTTATCCTCCTTTCATCCTGCTGTCTGGTTTTATCCTCCTTTCACCCTGCTGTCTGGTTTTATCCTCCTTTCACCCTGCTGTCTGGTTTTATCCTCCTTTCACCCTGCTGTCTGGTTTTATCCTTCTTTCACCCTGCTGTCTGGTTTTATCCTCCTTTTACCCTGCTGTCTGGTTTTATCCTCCTTTTACCCTGCTGTCTGGTTTTATCCTCCTTTCACCCTGCTGCCTGGTTTTAACCTCCTTTTACCCTGCTTTCTGGTTTTATCCTCCTTTCACCCTGCTGTCTGGTTTTATCCTCCTTTCACCCTGCTGTCTGGTTTTATCCTCCTTTTACCCTGCTTTCTGTTTTTATCCTTCTGTCATCCTGCTGTCTGGTTTTATTCTCCTTTCACCCTGCTGCCTGGTTCTATCCTCCTTTTACCCTGCTGTCTGGTTTTATCCTCCTTTCACCCTGCTGTCTGGTTTTATCCTCCTTTCACCCTGCTGTCTGGTTTTATCCTCCTTTCACCCTGCTGTCTGGTTTTATCCTCCTTTCACCCTGCTGTCTGGTTTTATCCTCCTTTTACCCTGCTGCCTGGTTTTAACCTCCTTTTACCCTGCTGTCTGGTTTTATCCTCCTTTTACCCTGCTGTCTGGGTTTAGCCTCCTTTTACCCTGCTGTCTGGATTTATCCTCCTTTTAGCCTGCTGTCTGTTTTTATCCTCCTTTCACCCTGCTGTCTGGTTTTATCCTCCTTTCACCCTGCTGCCTGGTTTTATCCTCCTTTCACCCTGCTGTCTGGTTTTATCCTCCTTTCACCCTGCTGTCTGGTTTTATCCTCCTTTCACCCTGCTGTCTGGTTTGATCCTCCTTTTACCCTGCTGTCTGGTTTTATCCTCCTTTCACCCTGCTGTCTGGTTTTATCCTCCTTTCACCCTGCTGTCTGGTTTGATCCTCCTTTCACCCTGCTGTCTGGTTTTATCCTCCTTTCACCCTGCTGTCTGGTTTTATCCTCCTTTTACCCTGCAGTCTGGTTTTATCCTCCTTTCACCCTGCTGTCTGGTTTTAACCTCCTTTTACCCTGCTGTCTGGTTTTACCCTCCTTTACCCTGCTGTCTGGGTTTACCCTCCTTTTACCCTGCTGTCTGGTTTTATCCTCCTTTTACCCTGCTGTCTGTTTTTATCCTCCTTTCATCCTGCTGTCTGGTTTTATCCTCCTTTCACCCTGCTGTCTGGTTTTATCCTCCTTTCACCCTGCTGTCTGGTTTTATCCTCCTTTCACCCTGCTGTATTGTTTTATCCTCCTTTCACCCTGCTGTCTGGTTTTATCCTCCTTTCACCCTGCTGTCTGTTTTTATCCTCCTTTCACTCTGCTGTCTGGTTTGATCCTCCTTTCACCCTGCTGTCTGGTTTTATCCTCCTTTCACCCTGCTGTCTGGTTTTACACTGCTTTCACCCTGCTGTCTGGTTTGATCCTCCTTTTACCCTGCTGTCTGGTTTTATCCTCCTTTCACCCTGCTGTCTGGTTTTATCCTTCTTTCACCCTGCTGTCTGGTTTTATCCTCCTTTTACCCTGCTGTCTGTTTTTATCCTCCTTTCACCCTGCTGTCTGGTTTTATCCTCCTTTCACCCCGCTGCCTGGTTTTATCCTCCTTTCACCCTGCTGTCTGGTTTTATCCTCCTTTCACCCTGCTGCCTGGTTTACCCTCCTTTTACCCTGCTGTCTGGTTTTATCCTCCTTTCACCCTGCTGTATTGTTTTATCCTCCTTTTACCCTGCTGTCTGGGTTTACCCTCCTTTTACCCAGCTGTCTGGTTTTATCCTCCTTTTACCCTGCTGTCTGTTTTTATCCTCCTTTCATCCTGCTGCCTGGTTTTATCCTCCTTTCACCCTGCTGTCTGGTTTTATCCTCCTTTCACCCTGCTGTCTGGTTTTATCCTCCTTTCACCCTGCTGTCTGGTTTTATCCTCCTTTTACCCTGCTGTCTGGTTTTATCCTCCTTTTACCCTGCTGTCTGGTTTTATCCTCCTTTCACCCTGCTGTCTGGTTTGATCCTCCTTTCACCCTGCTGTCTGGTTTTATCCTCCTTTCACCCTGCTGTCTGGTTTTATCCTCCTTTCACCCTGCTGTCTGGTTTGATCCTCCTTTTACCCTGCTGTCTGGTTTTATCCTCCTTTCACCCTGCTGTCTGGTTTTATCCTTCCTTTCACCCTGCTGTCTGGTTTTATCCTCCTTTTACCCTGCTGTCTGGTTTTATCCTCCTTTCACCCTGCTGTCTGGTTTTATCCTCCTTTCACCCTGCTGTCTGGTTTTATCCTCCTTTCACCCTGCTGTCTGGTTTTATCCTCCTTTCACCCTGCTGTCTGGTTTTATCCTCATTTTACCCTGCTGTCTGGTTTTATCCTCCTTTCACTCTGCTGTCTGGTTTGATCCTCCTTTCACCCTGCTGTCTGGTTTTATCCTCCTTTCACCCTGCTGTCTGGTTTTACACTGCTTTCACCCTGCTGTCTGGTTTTATCCTCCTTTCACCCTGCTGTCTGGTTTTATCCTCCTTTCACCCTGCTGTCTGGTTTTATCCTCCTTTCACCCTGCTGTCTGGTTTTATCCTCCTTTAACCCTGCTGTCTGTTTTTATCCTCCTTTCACCCTGCTGTCTGGTTTTATCCTCCTTTCACCCCGCTGTCTGGTTTTATCCTCCTTTCACCCTGCTGTCTGGTTTTATCCTCCTTTCACCCTGCTGCCTGGTTTACCCTCCTTTTACCCTGCTGTCTGGTTTTATCCTCCTTTTACCCTGCTTTCTGTTTTTATCCTCCTTTTACCCTGCTGTCTGGTTTTATCCTCCTTTTACCCTGCTGTCTGTTTTAAACCTCCTTTCACTCTGCTGTCTGGTTTGATCCTCCTTTCACCCTGCTGTCTGGTTTTTATCCTCCTTTCACCCTGCTGTCTGGTTTTACACTGCTTTCACCCTGCTGTCTGGTTCTATCCTCCTTTTACCCTGCTGTCTGGTTTTATCCTCCTTTCACCCTGCTGTCTGGTTTTATCCTCCTTTCACCCTGCTGTCTGGTTTTATCCTCCTTTTACCCTGCTTTCTGTTTTTATCCTCCTTTTATCCTGCTGTCTGGTTTTATCCTCCTTTCACCCTGCTGCCTGGTTTTATCCTCCTTTCACCCTGCTGTCTGGTTTTATCCTCCTTTCACCCTGCTGCCTGGTTTATCCTCCTTTTACCCTGCTGTCTGGTTTTATCCTCCTTTCACCCTGCTGTATTGTTTTATCCTCCTTTTACCCTGCTGTCTGGTTTTATCCTCCTTTTACCCTGCTGTCTGTTTTAAACCTCCTTTCACTCTGCTGTCTGGTTTGATCCTCCTTTCACCCTGCTGTCTGGTTTTATCCTCCTTTCACCCTGCTGTCTGGTTTTACACTGCTTTCACCCTGCTGTCTGGTTCTATCCTCCTTTCACCCTGCTGTCTGGTTTTATCCTCCTTTCACCCCGCTGCCTGGTTTTATCCTCCTTTCACCCTGCTGTCTGGTTTTATCCTCCTTTCACCCTGCTGTCTGGTTTTATCCTCCTTTACCCCTGCTGTCTGGTTTTATCCTCCTTTCACCCTGCTGCCTGGTTTACCCTCCTTTTACCCTGCTGTCTGGTTTTATCCTCATTTTACCCTGCTGTCTGTTTTAAACCTCCTTTCACTCTGCTGTCTGGTTTGATCCTCCTTTCACCCTGCTGTCTGGTTTTATCCTCCTTTTACCCTGCTGTCTGGTTTTATCCTCCTTTCACCCTGCTGTCTGGTTCTATCCTCCTTTTACCCTGCTGTCTGGTTTTATCCTCCTTTCACCCTGCTGTCTGGTTTTATCCTCCTTTCACCCTGCTGTCTGGTTTTATCCTCCTTTTACCCTGCTGTCTGTTTTTATCCTCCTTTCACCCTGCTGTCTGGTTTTATCCTCCTTTCACCCTGCTGCCTGGTTTTATCCTCCTTTCACCCTGCTGTCTGGTTTTATCCTCCTTTCACCCTGCTGTCTGGTTTTATCCTCATTTTACCCTGCAGTCTGGTTTCATCCTCATTTTACCCTGCTGTCTGTTTTTATCCTGCTTTCATCCTGCTGTCTGGTTTTATCCTCCTTTCACCCTGCTGTCTGGTTTTATCCTCCTTTCACCCTGCTGTCTGGTTTTATCCTCCTTTCACCCTGCTGTCTGGTTTTATCCTCCTTTTACCCTGTTGCCTGGTTTTATCCTCCTTTCACCCTGCTGTCTGGTTTTATCCTCCTTTCACCCTGCTGTCTGGTTTTATCCTCCTTTTACCCTGCTGCCTGGATTTAACCTCCTTTTACCCTGCTGTCTGGTTTTACCCTCCTTTCACCCTGCTGTCTGGGTTTACCCTCCTTTTACCCTGCTGTCTGGTTTTATCCTCCTTTTACCCTGCTTTCTGTTTTTATCCTTCTGTCATCCTGCTGTCTGGTTTTATTCTCCTTACACCCTGCTGCCTGGTTTTATCCTCCTTTTACCCTGCTGTCTGGTTTTATCCTCCTTTCACCCTGCTGTCTGGTTTTATCCTCCTTTCACCCTGCTGTCTGGTTTTATCCTCCTTTTACCCTGCTGTCTGTTTTTATCCTCCTTTCACCCTGCTGTCTGGTTTTATCCTCCTTTCACCCTGCTGCCTGGTTTTATCCTCCTTTCACCCTGCTGTCTGGTTTTATCCTCCTTTCACCCTGCTGTCTGGTTTTATCCTCATTTTACCCTGCAGTCTGGTTTCATCCTCATTTTACCCTGCTGTCTGTTTTTATCCTGCTTTCATCCTACTGTCTGGTTTTATCCTCCTTTCACCCTGCTGTCTGGTTTTATCCTCCTTTCACCCTGCTGTCTGGTTTTATCCTCCTTTCACCCTGCTGTCTGGTTTTATCCTCCTTTTACCCTGTTGCCTGGTTTTAACCTCCTTTTACCCTGCTGTCTGGTTTTACCCTCCTTTTACCCTGCTGTCTGGGTTTAGCCTCCTTTTACCCTGCTTTCTGGATTTATCCTCCTTTTAGCCTGCTGTCTGTTTTTATCCTCCTTTCACCCTGCTGTCTGGTTTTATCCTCCTTTCACCCTGCTGCCTGGTTTTATCCTCCTTTCACCCTGCTGTCTGGTTTTATCCTCCTTTCACCCTGCTGTCTGGTTTTATCCTCATTTCACCCTGCTGTCTGGTTTTATCCTCCTTTTACCCTGTTGCCTGGTTTTAACCTCCTTTTACCCTGCTGTCTGGTTTTACCCTCCTTTCACCCTGCTGTCTGGTTTTATCCTCCTTTTACCCTGTTGCCTGGATTTAACCTCCTTTTACCCTGCTTTCTGGTTTTATCCTCCTTTCACCCTGCTGTCTGGGTTTACCCTCCTTTTACCCTGCTGTCTGGTTTTATCCTCCTTTACCCTGCTTTGTTTTTATCCTTCTGTCATCCTGCTGTCTGGTTTTATTCTCCTTTCACCCTGCTGCCTGGTTCTATCCTCCTTTTACCCTGCTGTCTGGTTTTATCCTCCTTTCACCCTGCTGTCTGGTTTTATCCTCCTTTCACCCTGCTGTCTGGTTTTATCCTCCTTTTACCCTGCTGTCTGTTTTTATCCTCCTTTCACCCTGGTGTCTGGTTTTATCCTCCTTTCACCCCGCTGCCTGGTTTTATCCTCCTTTCACCCTGCTGTCTGGTTTTATCCTACTTTCACCCTGCTGTCTGGTTTTATCCTCATTTTACCCTGCTGTCTGGTTTTATCCTCCTTTCACCCTGCTGTATTGTTTTATCCTCCTTTACCCTGCTGTCAGGTTTTATCCTCCTTTTACCCTGCTGTCTGTTTTAAACCTCCTTTCACCCTGCTGTCTGGTTTTATCCTCCTTTCACCCTGCTGTCTGGTTTTATCCTCCTTTTACCCTGCTTTCTGGTTTTACACTGCTTTCACCCTGCTGTCTGGTTCTATCCTCCTTTTACCCTGCTGTCTGGTTTTATCCTCCTTTCACCCTGCTGTCTGGTTTTATCCTCCTTTCACCCTGCTGTCTGGTTTTATCCTCCTTTTACCCTGCTGTCTGGTTTTATCCTCCTTTCACCCTGCTGTCTGGTTTTATCCTCCTTTCACACTGCTGCCTGGTTTTATCCTCCTTTCACCCTGCTGTCTGGTTTTATCCTCCTTTCACCCTGCTGTCTGGTTTTATCCTCATTTTACCCTGCTGTCTGGTTTTATCCTCATTTTACCCTGCTGTCTGGTTTTATCCTGCTTTCATCCTACTGTCTGGTTTTATCCTCCTTTACCCTGCTGTCTGGTTTTATCCTCCTTTCACCCTGCTGTCTGGTTTTATCCTCCTTTCACCCTGCTGTCTGGTTTTATCCTCCTTTTACCCTGTTGCCTGGTTTTAACCTCCTTTTACCCTGCTGTCTGGTTTTACCCTCCTTTCACCCTGCTGTCTGGTTTTATCCTCCTTTTACCCTGTTGCCTGGATTTAACCTCCTTTTACCCTGCTTTCTGGTTTTACCCTCCTTTCACCCTGCTGTCTGGGTTTACCCTCCTTTTACCCTGCTGTCTGGTTTTATCCTCCTTTTACCCTGCTGTCTGGTTTTATCCTACTTTCAGTCTGCTGTCTGGTTTTATTCTCCTTTCAGCCTGCTGCCTGGTTCTATCCTCCTTTTACCCTGCTGTCTGGTTTTATCCTCCTTTCACCCTGCTGTCTGGTTTTATCCTCCTTTCACCCTGCTGTCTGGTTTTATCCTCCTTTTACCCTGCTGTCTGTTTTTATCCTCCTTTTACCCTGCTGTCTGGTTTTATCCTCCTTTCACCCTGCTGCCTGGTTTTATCCTCCTTTCACCCTGCTGTCTGGTTTTATCCTCCTTTCACCCTGCTGTCTGGTTTTATCCTCATTTTACCCTGCAGTCTGGTTTCATCCTTATTTTACCCTGCTGTCTGTTTTTATCCTGCTTTCATCCTACTGTCTGGTTTTATCCTCCTTTTCACCCTGCTGTCTGGTTTTATCCTCCTTTTACCCTGTTGCCTGGATTTAACCTCCTTTTACCCTGCTTTCTGGTTTTACCCTCCTTTCACCCTGCTGTCTGGGTTTACCCTCCTTTTACCCTGCTGTCTGGTTTTATCCTCCTTTTACCCTGCTTTCTGTTTTTATCCTTCTGTCATCCTGCTGTCTGGTTTTATTCTCCTTTCAGCCTGCTGCCTGGTTCTATCCTCCTTTTACCCTGCTGTCTGGTTTTATCCTCCTTTCACCCTGCTGTCTGGTTTTATCCTCCTTTCACCCTGCTGTCTGGTTTTATCCTCCTTTTACCCTGCTGTCTGTTTTTATCCTCCTTTCACCCTGCTGTCTGGTTTTATCCTCCTTTCACCCCGCTGCCTGGTTTTATCCTCCTTTCACCCTGCTGTCTGGTTTTATCCTCCTTTCACCCTGCTGTCTGGTTTTATCCTCATTTTACCCTGCAGTCTGGTTTCATCCTTATTTTACCCTGCTGTCTGTTTTTATCCTGCTTTCATCCTACTGTCTGGTTTTATCCTCCTTTCACCCTGCTGTCTGGTTTTATCCTCCTTTCACCCTGCTGTCTGGTTTTATCCTCCTTTCACCCTGCTGTCTGGTTTTATCCTCCTTTTACCCTGTTGCCTGGTTTTAACCTCCTTTTACCCTGCTGTCTGGTTTTACCCTCCTTTACCCTGCTGTCTGGGTTTAGCCTCCTTTACCCTGCTTTCTGGATTTATCCTCCTTTTAGCCTGCTGTCTGGTTTTATCCTCCTTTCACCCTGCTGTCTGGTTTTATTCTCCTTTCACCCTGCTGTCTGGTTTGATTCTCCTTTACCCTGCTGTCTGGTTTTATCACTGCTTTCACCCTGCTGTCTGGTTTTATCCTCCTTTCACCCTGCAGTCTGGTTTTATCCTCCTTTCACCCTGCTGTCTGGTTTTATCCTCCTTTTACCCTGTTGCCTGGTTTTAACCCTCCTTTTACCCTGCTGTCTGGGTTTTACCCTCCTTTCACCCTGCTGTCTGGTTTTATCCTCCTTTCACCCTGCTGTCTGGTTTTATCCTCCTTTTACCCTGCTGTTTTGTTTTATCCTCCTTTCACCCTGCTGTCTGGTTTTATCCTCCTTTTACCCTGCTGTCTGGTTTTATCCTCCTTTCACCCTGCTGTCTGGTTTTATCCTTCTTTCACCCTGCTGTCTGGTTTTATCCTCCTTTCACCCTGCTGTCTGGTTTTACACTGCTTTCACCCTGCTGTCTGGTTTGATCCTCCTTTTACCCTGCTGTCTGGTTTTATCCTCCTTTCACCCTGCTGTCTGGTTTTATCCTCCTTTCACCCTGCTGTCTGGTTTTATCCTCCTTTTACCCTGCTGTCTGTTTTTATCCTCCTTTCACCCTGCTGTCTGGTTTTATCCTCCTTTCACCCCGCTGCCTGGTTTTATCCTCCTTTCACCCTGCTGTCTGGTTTTATCCTCCTTTCACCCTGCTTCCTGGTTTACCCTCCTTTTACCCTGCTGTCTGGTTTTATCCTCCTTTCACCCTGCTGTATTGTTTTATCCTCCTTTTACCCTGCTGTCTGGTTTTATCCTCATTTTACCCTGCTGTCTGTTTTAAACCTCCTTTCACTCTGCTGTCTGGTTTGATCCTCCTTTCACCCTGCTGTCTGGTTTTATCCTCCTTTCACCCTGCTGTCTGGTTTTACACTGCTTTCACCCTGCTGTCTGGTTCTATCCTCCTTTTACCCTGCTGTCTGGTTTTATCCTCCTTTCACCCTGCTGTCTGGTTTTATCCTCCTTTCACCCTGCTGTCTGGTTTTATCCTCCTTTCACCCTGCTGTCTGTTTTATCCTCCTTTCACCCTGCTGTCTGGTTTTATCCTCCTTTCACCCAGCTGTCTGGTTTTATCCTCCTTTCACCCTGCTGTCTGGTTTTATCCTCCTTTCACCCTGCTGTCTGGTTTTATCCTCCTTTCACCCTGCTGTCTGGTTTTATCCTCCTTTCACCCTGCTGTCTGGTTTTATCCTCCTTTCACCCTGCTGTATGGTTTTATCCTCCTTTACCCTGCTGTCTGGTTTTATCCTCATTTTACCCTGCTGTCTGGTTTTATCCTCCTTTCACCCTGCTGTCTGGTTTTATCCTCCTTTCACCCTGCTGTCTGGTTTTATCCTCCTTTCACCCTGCTGTCTGGTTTTACACTCCTTTCACCCTGCTGTCTGGTTTTATCCTCCTTTTACCCTGCTGTCTGGTTTTATCCTCCTTTCACCCTGCTGTCTGGTTTTATCCTCCTTTCACCCTGCTGTCTGGTTTTATCCTCCTTTTACCCTGCTGTCTGGTTTTATCCTCCTTTCACCCTGCTGTCTGGTTTTATCCTCCTTTCACCCTGCTGTCTGGTTTTATCCTCCTTTCACCCTGCTGTATTGTTTTATCGTCCTTTTACCCTGCTGTCTGGTTTTATCCTCATTTTACCCTGCTGTCTGTTTTTATCCTCCTTTCACTCTGCTGTCTGGTTTGATCCTCCTTTCACCCTGCTGTCTGGTTTTATCCTCCTTTCACCCTGCTGTCTGGTTTTACACTGCTTTCACCCTGCTGTCTGGTTTGATCCTCCTTTTACCCTGCTGTCTGGTTTTATCCTCCTTTCACCCTGCTGTCTGGTTTTATCCTTCTTTCACCCTGCTGTCTGGTTTTATCCTCCTTTTACCCTGCTGTCTGTTTTTATCCTCCTTTCACCCTGCTGTCTGGTTTTATCCTCCTTTCACCCCGCTGCCTGGTTTTATCCTCCTTTCACCCTGCTGTCTGGTTTTATCCTCCTTTCACCCTGCTGCCTGGTTTACCCTCCTTTCACCCTGCTGTCTGGTTTTATCCTCCTTTCACCCTGCTGTATTGTTTTATCCTCCTTTACCCTGCTGTCTGGTTTTATCCTCATTTTACCCTGCTGTCTGTTTTAAACCTCCTTTCACTCTGCTGTCTGGTTTGATCCTCCTTTCACCCTGCTGTCTGGTTTTTATCCTCCTTTCACCCTGCTGTCTGGTTTTATCCTGCTTTCACCCTGCTGTCTGGTTTTATCCTCCTTTTACCCTGCTGTCTGGTTTTATCCTCCTTTCACCCTGCTGTCTGGTTTTATCCTCCTTTCACCCTGCTGTCTGGTTTTATCCTCCTTTCACCCTGCTGTCTGGTTTTATCCTCCTTTCACCCTGCTGTCTGGTTTTATCCTCCTTTCACCCTGCTGCCTGGTTTTATCCTCCTTTCACCCTGCTGTCTGGTTTTATCCTCCTTTCACCCTGCTGCCTGGTTTTATCCTCCTTTCACCCTGCTGTCTGGTTTTATCCTCCTTTCACCCTGCTGTCTGGTTTTATCCTCCTTTCACCCTGCTGTCTGGTTTTATCCTCATTTTACCCTGCTGTCTGGTTTTAACCTCCTTTCACTCTGCTGTCTGGTTTGATCCTCCTTTCACCCTGCTGTCTGGTTTTATCCTCCTTTCACCCTGCTGTCTGGTTTTATCCTGCTTTCACCCTGCTGTCTGGTTCTATCCTCCTTTCACCCTGCTGTCTGGTTTTATCCTCCTTTCACCCTGCTGTCTGGTTTTATCCTCCTTTCACCCTGCTGTCTGGTTTTATCCTCCTTTCACCCTGCTGTCTGGTTTTATCCTCCTTTTACCCTGCTGTCTGGTTTTATCCTCCTTTCACCCTGCTGTCTGGTTTTATCCTCCTTTTACCCTGCTGTCTGGTTTTATCCTCATTTTACCCTGCTGTCTGTTTTAAACCTCCTTTCACCCTGCTGTCTGGTTTGATCCTCCTTTCACCCTGCTGTCTGGTTTTATCCTCCTTTCACCCTGCTGTCTGGTTTTACACTGCTTTCACCCTGCTGTCTGGTTCTATCCTCCTTTACCCTGCTGTCTGGTTTTATCCTCCTTTCACCCTGCTGTCTGGTTTTATCCTCCTTTCACCCTGCTGTCTGGTTTTATCCTCCTTTTACCCTGCTGTCTGGTTTTATCCTCCTTTCACCCTGCTGTCTGGTTTTATCCTCCTTTCACCCTGCTGTCTGGTTTTATCCTCCTTTCACCCTGCTGTCTGGTTTTATCCTCCTTTCACCCTGCTGTCTGGTTTTATCCTCATTTTACCCTGCAGTCTGGTTTCATCCTCCTTTCACCCTGCTGTCTGGTTTTTATCCTCCTTTCATCCTACTGTCTGGTTTTATCCTCCTTTCACCCTGCTGTCTGGTTTTATCCTCCTTTCACCCTGCTGTCTGGTTTTATCCTCCTTTCACCCTGCTGTCTGGTTTTATCCTCCTTTTACCCTGTTGCCTGGTTTTAACCTCCTTTTACCCTGCTGTCTGCTTTTACCCTCCTTTCACCCTGCTGTCTGGTTTTATCCTCCTTTTACCCTGTTGCCTGGATTTAACCTCCTTTTACCCTGCTTTCTGGTTTTACCCTCCTTTCACCCTGCTGTCTGGGTTTACCCTCCTTTTACCCTGCTGTCTGGTTTTATCCTCCTTTTACCCTGCTTTCTGTTTTTATCCTTCTGTCATCCTGCTGTCTGGTTTTATTCTCCTTACACCCTGCTGCCTGGTTCTATCCTCCTTTTACCCTGCTGTCTGGTTTTATCCTCCTTTCACCCTGCTGTCTGGTTTTATCCTCCTTTCACCCTGCTGTCTGGTTTTATCCTCCTTTTACCCTGCTGTCTGTTTTTATCCTCCTTTCACCCTGCTGTCTGGTTTTATCCTCCTTTCACCCCGCTGCCTGGTTTTATCCTCCTTTCACCCTGCTGTCTGGTTTTATCCTCCTTTCACCCTGCTGTCTGGTTTTATCCTCATTTTACCCTGCAGTCTGGTTTCATCCTCATTTTACCCTGCTGTCTGTTTTTATCCTGCTTTCATCCTACTGTCTGGTTTTATCCTCCTTTCACCCTGCTGTCTGGTTTTATCCTCCTTTCACCCTGCTGTCTGGTTTTATCCTCCTTTCACCCTGCTGTCTGGTTTTATCCTCCTTTTACCCTGTTGCCTGGTTTTAACCTCCTTTTACCCTGCTGTCTGGTTTTACCCTCCTTTTACCCTGCTGTCTGGGTTTAGCCTCCTTTACCCTGCTTTCTGGATTTATCCTCCTTTTAGCCTGCTGTCTGTTTTTATCCTCCTTTCACCCTGCTGTCTGGTTTTATCCTCCTTTCACCCTGCTGCCTGGTTTTATCCTCCTTTCACCCTGCTGTCTGGTTTTATCCTCCTTTCACCCTGCTGTCTGGTTTTATCCTCATTTCACCCTGCTGTCTGGTTTTATCCTCCTTTACCCTGTTGCCTGGTTTTAACCTCCTTTTACCCTGCTGTCTGGTTTTACCCTCCTTTCACCCTGCTGTCTGGTTTTATCCTCCTTTTACCCTGTTGCCTGGATTTAACCTCCTCCTTTACCCTGCTTTCTGGTTTTACCCTCCTTTCACCCTGCTGTCTGGGTTTACCCTCCTTTTACCCTGCTGTCTGGTTTTATCCTCCTTTTACCCTGCTTTCTGTTTTTATCCTTCTGTCATCCTGCTGTCTGGTTTTATTCTCCTTTCACCCTGCTGCCTGGTTCTATCCTCCTTTTACCCTGCTGTCTGGTTTTATCCTCCTTTCACCCTGCTGTCTGGTTTTATCCTCCTTTCACCCTGCTGTCTGGTTTTATCCTCCTTTTACCCTGCTGTCTGTTTTTATCCTCCTTTCACCCTGCTGTCTGGTTTTATCCTCCTTTCACCCCGCTGCCTGGTTTTATCCTCCTTTCACCCTGCTGTCTGGTTTTATCCTACTTTCACCCTGCTGTCTGGTTTTATCCTCATTTTACCCTGCTGTCTGGTTTTATCCTCCTTTCACCCTGCTGTATTGTTTTATCCTCCTTTTACCCTGCTGTCAGGTTTTATCCTCATTTTACCCTGCTGTCTGTTTTAAACCTCCTTTCACTCTGCTGTCTGGTTTGATCCTCCTTTCACCCTGCTGTCTGGTTTTATCCTCCTTTTACCCTGCTTTCTGGTTTTACACTGCTTTCACCCTGCTGTCTGGTTCTATCCTCCTTTTACCCTGCTGTCTGGTTTTATCCTCCTTTCACCCTGCTGTCTGGTTTTATCCTCCTTTCACCCTGCTGTCTGGTTTTATCCTCCTTTTACCCTGCTGTCTGTTTTTATCCTCCTTTCACCCTGCTGTCTGGTTTTATCCTCCTTTCACCCGCTGCCTGGTTTTATCCTCCTTTCACCCTGCTGTCTGGTTTTATCCTCCTTTCACCCTGCTGTCTGGTTTTATCCTCATTTTACCCTGCAGTCTGGTTTCATCCTCATTTTACCCTGCTGTCTGTTTTTATCCTGCTTTCATCCTACTGTCTGGTTTTATCCTCCTTTACCCTGCTGTCTGGTTTTATCCTCCTTTCACCCTGCTGTCTGGTTTTATCCTCCTTTCACCCTGCTGTCTGGTTTTATCCTCCTTTTACCCTGTTGCCTGGTTTTAACCTCCTTTTACCCTGCTGTCTGGTTTTACCCTCCTTTCACCCTGCTGTCTGGTTTTATCCTCCTTTTACCCTGTTGCCTGGATTTAACCTCCTTTTACCCTGCTTTCTGGTTTTACCCTCCTTTCACCCTGCTGTCTGGGTTTACCCTCCTTTTACCCTGCTGTCTGGTTTTATCCTCCTTTTACCCTGCTTTCTGTTTTTATCCTTCTGTCATCCTGCTGTCTGGTTTTATTCTCCTTTCAGCCTGCTGCCTGGTTCTATCCTCCTTTTACCCTGCTGTCTGGTTTTATCCTCCTTTCACCCTGCTGTCTGGTTTTATCCTCCTTTCACCCTGCTGTCTGGTTTTATCCTCCTTTTACCCTGCTGTCTGTTTTTATCCTCCTTTCACCCTGCTGTCTGGTTTTATCCTCCTTTCACCCCGCTGCCTGGTTTTATCCTCCTTTCACCCTGCTGTCTGGTTTTATCCTCCTTTCACCCTGCTGTCTGGTTTTATCCTCATTTTACCCTGCAGTCTGGTTTCATCCTTATTTTACCCTGCTGTCTGTTTTTATCCTGCTTTCATCCTACTGTCTGGTTTTATCCTCCTTTTCACCCTGCTGTCTGGTTTTATCCTCCTTTTACCCTGTTGCCTGGATTTAACCTCCTTTTACCCTGCTTTCTGGTTTTACCCTCCTTTCACCCTGCTGTCTGGGTTTACCCTCCTTTTACCCTGCTGTCTGGTTTTATCCTCCTTTTACCCTGCTTTCTGTTTTTATCCTTCTGTCATCCTGCTGTCTGGTTTTATTCTCCTTTCAGCCTGCTGCCTGGTTCTATCCTCCTTTTACCCTGCTGTCTGGTTTTATCCTCCTTTCACCCTGCTGTCTGGTTTTATTCTCCTTTCACCCTGCTGTCTGGTTTTATCCTCCTTTTACCCTGCTGTCTGTTTTTATCCTCCTTTCACCCTGCTGTCTGGTTTTATCCTCCTTTCACCCGCTGCCTGGTTTTATCCTCCTTTCACCCTGCTGTCTGGTTTTATCCTCCTTTCACCCTGCTGTCTGGTTTTATCCTCATTTTACCCTGCAGTCTGGTTTCATCCTTATTTTACCCTGCTGTCTGTTTTTATCCTGCTTTCATCCTACTGTCTGGTTTTATCCTCCTTTCACCCTGCTGTCTGGTTTTATCCTCCTTTCACCCTGCTGTCTGGTTTTATCCTCCTTTCACCCTGCTGTCTGGTTTTATCCTCCTTTTACCCTGTTGCCTGGTTTTAACCTCCTTTTACCCTGCTGTCTGGTTTTACCCTCCTTTTACCCTGCTGTCTGGGTTTAGCCTCCTTTTACCCTGCTTTCTGGATTTATCCTCCTTTTAGCCTGCTGTCTGGTTTTATCCTCCTTTCACCCTGCTGCCTGGTTTTATTCTCCTTTCACCCTGCTGTCTGGTTTGATTCTCCTTTTACCCTGCTGTCTGGTTTTACACTGCTTTCACCCTGCTGTCTGGTTTGATCCTCCTTTTACCCTGCAGTCTGGTTTTATCCTCCTTTCACCCTGCTGTCTGGTTTTATCCTCCTTTTACCCTGTTGCCTGGTTTTACCCTCCTTTTACCCTGCTGTCTGGGTTTACCCTCCTTTTACCCTGCTGTCTGTTTTTATCCTCCTTTCACCCTGCTGTCTGGTTTTATCCTCCTTTCACCCTGCTGTTTTGTTTTATCGTCCTTTTACCCTGCTGTCTGGTTTTATCCTCATTTTACCCTGCTGTCTGTTTTTATCCTCCTTTCACTCTGCTGTCTGGTTTGATCCTTCTTTCACCCTGCTGTCTGGTTTTATCCTCCTTTCACCCTGCTGTCTGGTTTTACACTGCTTTCACCCTGCTGTCTGGTTTGATCCTCCTTTTACCCTGCTGTCTGGTTTTATCCTCCTTTCACCCTGCTGTCTGGTTTTATCCTCCTTTCACCCTGCTGTCTGGTTTTATCCTCCTTTTACCCTGCTGTCTGTTTTTATCCTCCTTTCACCCTGCTGTCTGGTTTTATCCTCCTTTCACCCCGCTGCCTGGTTTTATCCTCCTTTCACCATGCTGTCTGGTTTTATCCTCCTTTCACCCTGCTTCCTGGTTTACCCTCCTTTTACCCTGCTGTCTGGTTTTATCCTCCTTTCACCCTGCTGTATTGTTTTATCCTCCTTTTACCCTGCTGTCTGGTTTTATCCTCATTTTACCCTGCTGTCTGTTTTAAACCTCCTTTCACTCTGCTGTCTGGTTTGATCCTCCTTTCACCCTGCTGTCTGGTTTTTATCCTCCTTTCACCCTGCTGTCTGGTTTTACACTGCTTTCACCCTGCTGTCTGGTTCTATCCTCCTTTTACCCTGCTGTCTGGTTTTATCCTCCTTTCACCCTGCTGTCTGGTTTTATCCTCCTTTTACCCTGCTGTCTGTTTTTATCCTCCTTTCACCCTGCTGTCTGGTTTTATCCTCCTTTCACCCCGCTGCCTGGTTTTATCCTCCTTTCACCCTGCTGTCTGGTTTTATCCTCCTTTCACCCTGCTGTCTGGTTTTATCCTCATTTTACCCTGCTGTCTGGTTTTATCCTCCTTTCACCCTGCTGTATTGTTTTATCCTCCTTTTACCCTGCTGTCTGGTTTTATCCTCATTTTACCCTGCTGTCTGTTTTAAACCTCCTTTCACTCTGCTGTCTGGTTTGATCCTCCTTTCACCCTGCTGTCTGGTTTTATCCTCCTTTTACCCTGCTGTCTGGTTTTACACTGCTTTCACCCTGCTGTCTGGTCCTATCCTCCTTTTACCCTGCTGTCTGGTTTTATCCTCCTTTCACCCTGCTGTCTGGTTTTATCCTCCTTTCACCCTGCTGTCTGGTTTTATCCTCCTTTTACCCTGCTGTCTGTTTTTATCCTCCTTTCACCCTGCTGTCTGGTTTTATCCTCCTTTCACCCCGCTGCCTGGTTTTATCCTCCTTTCACCCTGCTGTCTGGTTTTATCCTCCTTTCACCCTGCTGTCTGGTTTTATCCTCATTTTACCCTGCAGTCTGGTTTCATCCTCATTTTACCCTGCTGTCTGTTTTTATCCTGCTTTCATCCTACTGTCTGGTTTTATCCTCCTTTCACCCTGCTGTCTGGTTTTATCCTCCTTTCACCCTGCTGTCTGGTTTTATCCTCCTTTCACCCTGCTGTCTGGTTTTATCCTCCTTTTACCCTGTTGCCTGGTTTTAACCTCCTTTTACCCTGCTGTCTGGTTTTACCCTCCTTTCACCCTGCTGTCTGGTTTTATCCTCCTTTTACCCTGTTGCCTTGTTTTAACCTCCTTTTACCCTGCTGTCTGGTTTTACCCTCCTTTTACCCTGCTGTCTGGGTTTAGCCTCCTTTACCCTGCTTTCTGGATTTATCCTCCTTTTAGCCTGCTGTCTGTTTTTATCCTCCTTTCACCCTGCTGTCTGGTTTTATCCTCCTTTCACCCTGCTGCCTGGTTTTATCCTCCTTTCACCCTGCTGTCTGGTTTTATCCTCCTTTCACCCTGCTGTCTGGTTTTATCCTCCTTTCACCCTGCTGTCTGGTTTTATCCTCCTTTTACCCTGTTGCCTGGTTTTAACCTCCTTTTACCCTGCTGTCTGGTTTTACCCTCCTTTCACCCTGCTGTCTGGTTTTATCCTCCTTTTACCCTGTTGCCTGGATTTAACCTCCTTTTACCCTGCTTTCTGGTTTTACCCTCCTTTCACCCTGCTGTCTGGGTTTACCCTCCTTTTACCTTGCTGTCTGGTTTTATCCTCCTTTTACCCTGCTTTCTGTTTTTATCCTTCTGTCATCCTGCTGTCTGGTTTTATTCTCCTTTTACCCTGCTGCCTGGTTCTATCCTCCTTTTACCCTGCTGTCTGGTTTTATCCTCCTTTCACCCTGCTGTCTGGTTTTATCCTCCTTTCACCCTGCTGTCTGGTTTTATCCTCCTTTTACCCTGCTGTCTGTTTTTATCCTCCTTTCACCCTGCTGTCTGGTTTTATCCTCCTTTCACCCCGCTGCCTGGTTTTATCCTCCTTTCACCCTGCTGTCTGGTTTTATCCTCCTTTCACCCTGCTGTCTGGTTTTATCCTCCTTTTACCCTGCTTTCTGTTTTTATCCTTCTGTCATCCTGCTGTCTGGTTTTATTCTCCTTTTACCCTGCTGCCTGGTTCTATCCTCCTTTTACCCTGCTGTCTGGTTTTATCCTCCTTTCACCCTGCTGTCTGGTTTTATCCTCCTTTCACCCTGCTGTCTGGTTTTATCCTCCTTTTACCCTGCTGTCTGTTTTTATCCTCCTTTCACCCTGCTGTCTGGTTTTATCCTCCTTTCACCCCGCTGCCTGGTTTTATCCTCCTTTCACCCTGCTGTCTGGTTTTATCCTCCTTTTACCCTGCTGTCTGTTTTTATCCTCCTTTCACCCTGCTGTCTGGTTTTATCCTCCTTTCACCCCGCTGCCTGGTTTTATCCTCCTTTCACCCTGCTGTCTGGTTTTATCCTCCTTTCACCCTGCTGTCTGGTTTTATCCTCATTTTACCCTGCTGTCTGGTTTTATCCTCCTTTCACCCTGCTGTATTGTTTTATCCTCCTTTTACCCTGCTGTCTGGTTTTATCCTCATTTTACCCTGCTGTCTGTTTTAAACCTCCTTTCACTCTGCTGTCTGGTTTGATCCTCCTTTCACCCTGCTGTCTGGTTTTATCCTCCTTTTACCCTGCTGTCTGGTTTTACACTGCTTTCACCCTGCTGTCTGGTCCTATCCTCCTTTTACCCTGCTGTCTGGTTTTATCCTCCTTTCACCCTGCTGTCTGGTTTTATCCTCCTTTCACCCTGCTGTCTGGTTTTATCCTCCTTTTACCCTGCTGTCTGTTTTTATCCTCCTTTCACCCTGCTGTCTGGTTTTATCCTCCTTTCACCCCGCTGCCTGGTTTTATCCTCCTTTCACCCTGCTGTCTGGTTTTATCCTCCTTTCACCCTGCTGTCTGGTTTTATCCTCATTTTACCCTGCAGTCTGGTTTCATCCTCATTTTACCCTGCTGTCTATTTTTATCCTGCTTTCATCCTACTGTCTGGTTTTATCCTCCTTTCACCCTGCTGTCTGGTTTTATCCTCCTTTCACCCTGCTGCCTGGTTTTATCCTCCTTTCACCCTGCTGTCTGGTTTTATCCTCCTTTCACCCTGCTGTCTGGTTTTATCCTCCTTTCACCCTGCTGTCTGGTTTTATCCTCCTTTTACCCTGTTGCCTGGTTTTAACCTCCTTTTACCCTGCTGTCTGGTTTTACCCTCCTTTCACCCTGCTGTCTGGTTTTATCCTCCTTTTACCCTGTTGCCTGGATTTAACCTCCTTTTACCCTGCTTTCTGGTTTTACCCTCCTTTCACCCTGCTGTCTGGGTTTACCCTCCTTTTACCTTGCTGTCTGGTTTTATCCTCCTTTTACCCTGCTTTCTGTTTTTATCCTTCTGTCATCCTGCTGTCTGGTTTTATTCTCCTTTTACCCTGCTGCCTGGTTCTATCCTCCTTTTACCCTGCTGTCTGGTTTTATCCTCCTTTCACCCTGCTGTCTGGTTTTATCCTCCTTTCACCCTGCTGTCTGGTTTTATCCTCCTTTTACCCTGCTGTCTGTTTTATCCTCCTTTCACCCTGCTGTCTGGTTTTATCCTCCTTTCACCCCGCTGCCTGGTTTTATCCTCCTTTCACCCTGCTGTCTGGTTTTATCCTCCTTTCACCCTGCTGTCTGGTTTTATCCTCATTTTACCCTGCAGTCTGGTTTCATCCTTATTTTACCCTGCTGTCTGTTTTTATCCTGCTTTCATCCTACTGTCTGGTTTTATCCTCCTTTCACCCTGCTGTCTGGTTTTATCCTCCTTTCACCCTGCTGTCTGGTTTTATCCTCCTTTCACCCTGCTGTCTGGTTTTATCCTCCTTTTACCCTGTTGCCTGGTTTTAACCTCCTTTTACCCTGCTGTCTGGTTTTACCCTCCTTTTACCCTGCTGTCTGGGTTTAGCCTCCTTTTACCCTGCTTTCTGGATTTATCCTCCTTTTAGCCTGCTGTCTGGTTTTATCCTCCTTTCACCCTGCTGTCTGGTTTTATCCTCCTTTCACCCTGCTGTCTGGTTTTATCCTCCTTTCACCCTGCTGTATTGTTTAATCCTCCTTTTACCCTGCTGTCTGGTTTTATCCTCCTTTCACCCTGCTGTCTTGTTTTATTCTCCTTTCACCCTGCTGTCTGGTTTGATCCTCCTTTCTCTCTGCTGTCTGGTTTTACACTGCTTTCACCCTGCTGTCTGGTTTGATCCTCCTTTTACCCTGCAGTCTGGTTTTATCCTCCTTTCACCCTGCAGTCTGGTTTTATCCTCCTTTTACCCTGTTGCCTGGTTTTACCCTCCTTTCACCCTGCTGTATTGTTTAATCCTCCTTTTACCCTGCTGTCTGGTTTTATCCTCCTTTCACCCTGCTGTCTTGTTTTATTCTCCTTTCACCCTGCTGTCTGGTTTGATCCTCCTTTCACTCTGCTGTCTGGTTTTACACTGCTTTCACCCTGCTGTCTGGTTTAATCCTCCTTTTACCCTGCTGTCTGTTTTTATCCTCCTTTCATCCTGCTGCCTGGTTTTATCCTCCTTTCACCCTGCTGTCTGGTTTTATCCTCCTTTCACCCTGCTGTCTGGTTTTATCCTCCTTTCACCCCGCTGCCTGGTTTTATCCTCCTTTCACCCTGCTGTCTGGTTTTATCCTCCTTTCACCCTGCTGTCTGGTTTTATCCTCATTTTACCCTGCTGTCTGGTTTTATCCTCCTTTCACCCTGCTGTATTGTTTTATCCTCCTTTTACCCTGCTGTCTGGTTTTATCCTCATTTTACCCTGCTGTCTGTTTTAAACCTCCTTTCACTCTGCTGTCTGGTTTGATCCTCCTTTCACCCTGCTGTCTGGTTTTATCCTCCTTTTACCCTGCTGTCTGGTTTTACACTGCTTTCACCCTGCTGTCTGGTCCTATCCTCCTTTTACCCTGCTGTCTGGTTTTATCCTCCTTTCACCCTGCTGTCTGGTTTTATCCTCCTTTCACCCTGCTGTCTGGTTTTATCCTCCTTTTACCCTGCTGTCTGTTTTTATCCTCCTTTCACCCTGCTGTCTGGTTTTATCCTCCTTTCACCCCGCTGCCTGGTTTTATCCTCCTTTCACCCTGCTGTCTGGTTTTATCCTCCTTTCACCCTGCTGTCTGGTTTTATCCTCATTTTACCCTGCAGTCTGGTTTCATCCTCATTTTACCCTGCTGTCTGTTTTTATCCTGCTTTCATCCTACTGTCTGGTTTTATCCTCCTTTCACCCTGCTGTCTGGTTTTATCCTCCTTTCACCCTGCTGTCTGGTTTTATCCTCCTTTCACCCTGCTGTCTGGTTTTATCCTCCTTTTACCCTGTTGCCTGGTTTTAACCTCCTTTTACCCTGCTGTCTGGTTTTACCCTCCTTTCACCCTGCTTTCTGGTTTTATCCTCCTTTTACCCTGTTGCCTGGTTTTAACCTCCTTTTACCCTGCTGTCTGGTTTTACCCTCCTTTTACCCTGCTGTCTGGGTTTAGCCTCCTTTTACCCTGCTTTCTGGATTTATCCTCCTTTTAGCCTGCTGTCTGTTTTTATCCTCCTTTCACCCTGCTGTCTGGTTTTATCCTCCTTTCACCCTGCTGCCTGGTTTTATCCTCCTTTCACCCTGCTGTCTGGTTTTATCCTCCTTTCACCCTGCTGTCTGGTTTTATCCTCCTTTCACCCTGCTGTCTGGTTTTATCCTCCTTTTACCCTGTTGCCTGGTTTTAACCTCCTTTTACCCTGCTGTCTGGTTTTACCCTCCTTTCACCCTGCTGTCTGGTTTTATCCTCCTTTTACCCTGTTGCCTGGATTTAACCTCCTTTTACCCTGCTTTCTGGTTTTACCGTCCTTTCACCCTGCTGTCTGGGTTTACCCTCCTTTTACCTTGCTGTCTGGTTTTATCCTCCTTTTACCCTGCTTTCTGTTTTTATCCTCCTTTCACCCTGCTGTCTGGTTTTATCCTCCTTTCACCCTGCTGTCTGGTTTTATCCTCCTTTTACCCTGCTGTCTGTTTTTATCCTCCTTTCACCCTGCTGTCTGGTTTTATCCTCCTTTCACCCCGCTGCCTGGTTTTATCCTCCTTTCACCCTGCTGTCTGGTTTTATCCTCCTTTCACCCTGCTGTCTGGTTTTATCCTCATTTTACCCTGCAGTCTGGTTTCATCCTCATTTTACCCTGCTGTCTGTTTTTATCCTGCTTTCATCCTACTGTCTGGTTTTATCCTCCTTTCACCCTGCTGTCTGGTTTTATCCTCCTTTCACCCTGCTGTCTGGTTTTATCCTCCTTTCACCCTGCTGTCTGGTTTTATCCTCCTTTTACCCTGTTGCCTGGTTTTAACCTCCTTTTACCCTGCTGTCTGGTTTTACCCTCCTTTCACCCTGCTTTCTGGTTTTATCCTCCTTTTACCCTGTTGCCTGGTTTTAACCTCCTTTTACCCTGCTGTCTGGTTTTACCCTCCTTTTACCCTGCTGTCTGGGTTTAGCCTCCTTTTACCCTGCTTTCTGGATTTATCCTCCTTTTAGCCTGCTGTCTGTTTTTATCCTCCTTTCACCCTGCTGTCTGGTTTTATCCTCCTTTCACCCTGCTGCCTGGTTTTATCCTCCTTTCACCCTGCTGTCTGGTTTTATCCTCCTTTCACCCTGCTGTCTGGTTTTATCCTCCTTTCACCCTGCTGTCTGGTTTTATCCTCCTTTTACCCTGTTGCCTGGTTTTAACCTCCTTTTACCCTGCTGTCTGGTTTTACCCTCCTTTCACCCTGCTGTCTGGTTTTATCCTCCTTTTACCCTGTTGCCTGGATTTAACCTCCTTTTACCCTGCTTTCTGGTTTTACCCTCCTTTCACCCTGCTGTCTGGGTTTACCCTCCTTTTACCCTGCTGTCTGTTTTTATCCTGCTTTCATCCTACTGTCTGGTTTTATCCTCCTTTCACCCTGCTGTCTGGTTTTATCCTCCTTTCACCCTGCTGTCTGGTTTTATCCTCCTTTCACCCTGCTGTCTGGTTTTATCCTCCTTTTACCCTGTTGCCTGGTTTTAACCTCCTTTTACCCTGCTGTCTGGTTTTACCCTCCTTTCACCCTGCTTTCTGGTTTTATCCTCCTTTTACCCTGTTGCCTGGTTTTAACCTCCTTTTACCCTGCTGTCTGGTTTTACCCTCCTTTTACCCTGCTGTCTGGGTTTACACTGCTTTCACCCTGCTGTCTGGTTTGATCCTCCTTTTACCCTGCAGTCTGGTTTTATCCTCCTTTCACTCTGCTGTCTGGTTTTATCCTCCTTTTACCCTGTTGCCTGGTTTTACCCTCCTTTCACCCTGCTGTATTGTTTAATCCTCCTTTTACCCTGCTGTCTGGTTTTATCCTCCTTTCACCCTGCTGTCTTGTTTTATTCTCCTTTCACCCTGCTGTCTGGTTTGATCCTCCTTTCACTCTGCTGTCTGGTTTTACACTGCTTTCACCCTGCTGTCTGGTTTGATCCTCCTTTTACCCTGCAGTCTGGTTTTATCCTCCTTTCACCCTGCTGTCTGGTTTTATCCTCCTTTTACCCTGTTGCCTGGTTTTACCCTCCTTTTACCCTGCTGTCTGGGTTTACCCTCCTTTACCCTGCTGTCTGTTTTTATCCTCCTTTTACCCTGCTGTCTGTTTTTATCCTCCTTTCATCCTGCTGCCTGGTTTTATCCTCCTTTCACCCTGCTGTCTGGTTTTATCCTCCTTTCACCCTGCTGTCTGGTTTTATCCTCCTTTCACCCTGCTGTATTGTTTTATCGTCCTTTTACCCTGCTGTCTGGTTTTATCCTCATTTTACCCTGCTGTCTGTTTTTATCCTCCTTTCACTCTGCTGTCTGGTTTGATCCTCCTTTCACCCTGCTGTCTGGTTTTATCCTCCTTTCACCCTGCTGTCTGGTTTTACACTGATTTCACCCTGCTGTCTGGTTTTATCCTCCTTTTACCCTGCTTTCTGTTTTTATCCTTCTGTCATCCTGCTGTCTGGTTTTATTCTCCTTTCACCCTGCTGCCTGGTTCTATCCTCCTTTTACCCTGCTGTCTGGTTTTATCCTCCTTTCACCCTGCTGTCTGGTTTTATCCTCCTTTCACCCTGCTGTCTGGTTTTATCCTCCTTTTACCCTGCTGTCTGTTTTTATCCTCCTTTCACCCTGCTGTCTGGTTTTATCCTCCTTTCACCCCGCTGCCTGGTTTTATCCTCCTTTCACCCTGCTGTCTGGTTTCATCCTCCTTTCACCCTGCTGTCTGGTTTTATCCTCATTTTACCCTGCAGTCTGGTTTCATCCTCATTTTACCCTGCTGTCTGTTTTTATCCTGCTTTCATCCTACTGTCTGGTTTTATCCTCCTTTCACCCTGCTGTCTGGTTTTATCCTCCTTTCACCCTGCTGTCTGGTTTTATCCTCCTTTCACCCTGCTGTCTGGTTTTATCCTCCTTTTACCCTGTTGCCTGGTTTTAACCTCCTTTTACCCTGCTGTCTGGTTTTACCCTCCTTTTACCCTGCTGTCTGGGTTTAGCCTCCTTTACCCTGCTTTCTGGATTTATCCTCCTTTTAGCCTGCTGTCTGTTTTTATCCTCCTTTCACCCTGCTGTCTGGTTTTATCCTCCTTTCACCCTGCTGCCTGGTTTTATCCTCCTTTCACCCTGCTGTCTGGTTTTATCCTCCTTTCACCCTGCTGTCTGGTTTTATCCTCCTTTCACCCTGCTGTCTGGTTTTATCCTCCTTTTACCCTGTTGCCTGGTTTTAACCTCCTTTTACCCTGCTGTCTGGTTTTACCCTCCTTTCACCCTGCTGTCTGGTTTTATCCTCCTTTTACCCTGTTGCCTGGATTTAACCTCCTTTTACCCTGCTTTCTGGTTTTACCCTCCTTTCATCCTGCTGTCTGGGTTTACCCTCCTTTTACCCTGCTGTCTGGTTTTATCCTCCTTTTACCCTGCTTTCTGTTTTTATCCTTCTGTCATCCTGCTGTCTGGTTTTATTCTCCTTTCACCCTGCTGCCTGGTTCTATCCTCCTTTTACCCTGCTGTCTGGTTTTATCCTCCTTTCACCCTGCTGTCTGTTTTTATCCTCCTTTCACCCTGCTGTCTGGTTTTATCCTCCTTTCACCCCGCTGCCTGGTTTTATCCTCCTTTCACCCTGCTGTCTGGTTTTATCCTCCTTTCACCCTGCTGTCTGGTTTTATCCTCATTTTACCCTGCAGTCTGGTTTCATCCTTATTTTACCCTGCTGTCTGTTTTTATCCTGCTTTCATCCTACTGTCTGGTTTTATCCTCCTTTCACCCTGCTGTCTGGTTTTACCCTCCTTTTACCCTGCTGTCTGGGTTTAGCCTCCTTTTACCCTGCTTTCTGGATTTATCCTCCTTTTAGCCTGCTGTCTGTTTTTATCCTCCTTTCACCCTGCTGTCTGGTTTTATCCTCCTTTCACCCTGCTGCCTGGTTTTATCCTCCTTTCACCCTGCTGTCTGGTTTTATCCTCCTTTCACCCTGCTGTCTGGTTTTATCCTCCTTTCACCCTGCTGTATTGTTTAATCCTCCTTTTACCCTGCTGTCTGGTTTTATCCTCCTTTCACCCTGCTGTCTTGTTTTATTCTCCTTTCACCCTGCTGTCTGGTTTGATCCTCCTTTCACTCTGCTGTCTGGTTTTACACTGCTTTCACCCTGCTGTCTGGTTTTATCCTCCTTTTACCCTGTTGCCTGGTTTTACCCTCCTTTTACCCTGCTGTCTGGGTTTACCCTCCTTTTACCCTGCTGTCTGTCTGTTTTATCCTCCTTTTACCCTGCTGTCTGTTTTTATCCTCCTTTCATCCTGCTGCCTGGTTTTATCCTCCTTTCACCCTGCTGTCTGGTTTTATCCTCCTTTCACCCTGCTGTCTGGTTTTATCCTCTTTTCACCCTGCTGTATTGTTTTATCGTCCTTTTACCCTGCTGTCTGGTTTTATCCTCCTTTCACCCTGCTGCCTGGTTTACCCTCCTTTTACCCTGCTGTCTGGTTTTATCCTCCTTTCACCCTGCTGTATTGTTTTATCCTCCTTTTACCCTGCTGTCTGGTTTTATCCTCATTTTACCCTGCTGTCTGTTTTAAACCTCCTTTCACTCTGCTGTCTGGTTTGATCCTCCTTTCACCCTGCTGTCTGGTTTTTATCCTCCTTTCACCCTGCTGTCTGGTTTTACACTGCTTTCACCCTGCTGTCTGGTTTTATCCTCATTTTACCCTGCTGTCTGGTTTTATCCTCCTTTCACCCTGCTGTATTGTTTTATCCTCATTTTACACTGCTGTCTGTTTTAAACCTCCTTTCACTCTGCTGTCTGGTTTTATCCTCCTTTCACCCTGCTGTCTGGTTTTATCCTCCTTTTACCCTGCTGTCTGTTTTTATCCTCCTTTCACCCTGCTGTCTGGTTTTATCCTCCTTTCACCCCGCTGCCTGGTTTTATCCTCCTTTCACCCTGCTGTCTGGTTTTATCCTCCTTTCACCCTGCTGTCTGGTTTTATCCTCATTTTACCCTGCAGTCTGGTTTCATCCTCATTTTACCCTGCTGTCTGTTTTTATCCTGCTTTCATCCTACTGTCTGGTTTTATCCTCCTTTCACCCTGCTGTCTGGTTTTATCCTCCTTTCACCCTGCTGTCTGGTTTTATCCTCCTTTCACCCTGCTGTCTGGTTTTATCCTCCTTTTACCCTGTTGCCTGGTTTTAACCTCCTTTTACCCTGCTGTCTGGTTTTACCCTCCTTTCACCCTGCTGTCTGGTTTTATCCTCCTTTTACCCTGTTGCCTTGTTTTAACCTCCTTTTACCCTGCTGTCTGGTTTTACCCTCCTTTTACCCTGCTGTCTGGGTTTAGCCTCCTTTTACCCTGCTTTCTGGATTTATCCTCCTTTTAGCCTGCTGTCTGTTTTTATCCTCCTTTCACCCTGCTGTCTGGTTTTATCCTCCTTTCACCCTGCTGCCTGGTTTTATCCTCCTTTCACCCTGCTGTCTGGTTTTATCCTCCTTTCACCCTGCTGTCTGGTTTTATCCTCCTTTCACCCTGCTGTCTGGTTTTATCCTCCTTTTACCCTGTTGCCTGGTTTTAACCTCCTTTTACCCTGCTGTCTGGTTTTATCCTCCTTTCACCCTGCTGTCTGGTTTTACCCTCCTTTTACCCTGCTGTCTGGGTTTAGCCTCCTTTTACCCTGCTTTCTGGATTTATCCTCCTTTTAGCCTGCTGTCTGTTTTTATCCTCCTTTCACCCTGCTGTCTGGTTTTATCCTCCTTTCACCCTGCTGCCTGGTTTTATCCTCCTTTCACCCTGCTGTCTGGTTTTATCCTCCTTTCACCCTGCTGTCTGGTTTTATCCTCCTTTCACCCTGCTGTATTGTTTAATCCTCCTTTTACCCTGCTGTCTGGTTTTATCCTCCTTTCACCCTGCTGTCTTGTTTTATTCTCCTTTCACCCTGCTGTCTGGTTTGATCCTCCTTTCACTCTGCTGTCTGGTTTTACACTGCTTTCACCCTGCTGTCTGGTTTTATCCTCCTTTTACCCTGTTGCCTGGTTTTACCCTCCTTTTACCCTGCTGTCTGGGTTTACCCTCCTTTTACCCTGCTGTCTGTTTTTATCCTCCTTTTACCCTGCTGTCTGTTTTTATCCTCCTTTCATCCTGCTGCCTGGTTTTATCCTCCTTTCACCCTGCTGTCTGGTTTTATCCTCCTTTCACCCTGCTGTCTGGTTTTATCCTCTTTTCACCCTGCTGTATTGTTTTATCGTCCTTTTACCCTGCTGTCTGGTTTTATCCTCCTTTCACCCTGCTGCCTGGTTTACCCTCCTTTTACCCTGCTGTCTGGTTTTATCCTCCTTTCACCCTGCTGTATTGTTTTATCCTCCTTTTACCCTGCTGTCTGGTTTTATCCTCATTTTACCCTGCTGTCTGTTTTAAACCTCCTTTCACTCTGCTGTCTGGTTTGATCCTCCTTTCACCCTGCTGTCTGGTTTTTATCCTCCTTTCACCCTGCTGTCTGGTTTTACACTGCTTTCACCCTGCTGTCTGGTTTTATCCTCATTTTACCCTGCTGTCTGGTTTTATCCTCCTTTCACCCTGCTGTATTGTTTTATCCTCATTTTACCCTGCTGTCTGTTTTAAACCTCCTTTCACTCTGCTGTCTGGTTTTATCCTCCTTTCACCCTGCTGTCTGGTTTTATCCTCCTTTTACCCTGCTGTCTGTTTTAAACCTCCTTTCACTCTGCTGTCTGGTTTTATCCTCCTTTCACCCTGCTGTCTGGTTTTATCCTCCTTTTACCCTGCTGTCTGTTTTTATCCTCCTTTCACCCTGCTGTCTGGTTTTATCCTCCTTTCACCCCGCTGCCTGGTTTTATCCTCCTTTCACCCTGCTGTCTGGTTTTATCCTCCTTTCACCCTGCTGTCTGGTTTTACCCTCCTTTCACCCTGCTGTCTGGTTTTATCCTCCTTTTACCCTGTTGCCTTGTTTTAACCTCCTTTTACCCTGCTGTCTGGTTTTACCCTCCTTTTACCCTGCTGTCTGGGTTTAGCCTCCTTTTACCCTGCTTTCTGGATTTATCCTCCTTTTAGCCTGCTGTCTGTTTTTATCCTCCTTTCACCCTGCTGTCTGGTTTTATCCTCCTTTCACCCTGCTGCCTGGTTTTATCCTCCTTTCACCCTGCTGTCTGGTTTTATCCTCCTTTCACCCTGCTGTCTGGTTTTATCCTCCTTTCACCCTGCTGTCTGGTTTTATCCTCCTTTTACCCTGTTGCCTGGTTTTAACCTCCTTTTACCCTGCTGTCTGGTTTTACCCTCCTTTCACCCTGCTGTCTGGTTTTATCCTCCTTTTACCCTGTTGCCTGGATTTAACCTCCTTTACCCTGCTTTCTGGTTTTACCCTCCTTTCACCCTGCTGTCTGGGTTTACCCTCCTTTTACCTTGCTGTCTGGTTTTATCCTCCTTTTACCCTGCTTTCTGTTTTTATCCTTCTGTCATCCTGCTGTCTGGTTTTATTCTCCTTTCACCCTGCTGCCTGGTTCTATCCTCCTTTTACCCTGCTGTCTGGTTTTATCCTCCTTTCACCCTGCTGTCTGGTTTTATCCTCCTTTCACCCTGCTGTCTGGTTTTATCCTCCTTTTACCCTGCTGTCTGTTTTTATCCTCCTTTCACCCTGCTGTCTGGTTTTATCCTCCTTTCACCCCGCTGCCTGGTTTTATCCTCCTTTCACCCTGCTGTCTGGTTTTATCCTCCTTTCACCCTGCTGTCTGGTTTTATCCTCATTTTACCCTGCAGTCTGGTTTCATCCTTATTTTACCCTGCTGTCTGTTTTTATCCTGCTTTCATCCTACTGTCTGGTTTTATCCTCCTTTCACCCTGCTGTCTGGTTTTATCCTCCTTTCACCCTGCTGTCTGGTTTTATCCTCCTTTCACCCTGCTGTCTGGTTTTATCCTCCTTTACCCTGTTGACTGGTTTTAACCTCCTTTTACCCTGCTGTCTGGTTTTACCCTCCTTTTACCCTGCTGTCTGGGTTTAGCCTCCTTTTACCCTGCTTTCTGGATTTATCCTCCTTTTAGCCTGCTGTCTGGTTTTATCCTCCTTTCACCCTGCTGTCTGGTTTTATCCTCCTTTCACCCTGCTGTCTGGTTTTATCCTCCTTTCACCCTGCTGTATTGTTTAATCCTCCTTTTACCCTGCTGTCTGGTTTTATCCTCCTTTCACCCTGCTGTCTTGTTTTATTCTCCTTTCACCCTGCTGTCTGGTTTGATCCTCCTTTCACTCTGCTGTCTGGTTTTACACTGCTTTCACCCTGCTGTCTGGTTTGATCCTCCTTTTACCCTGCAGTCTGGTTTTATCCTCCTTTCACCCTGCTGTCTGGTTTTATCCTCCTTTTACCCTGTTGCCTGGTTTTACCCTCCTTTCACCCTGCTGTATTGTTTAATCCTCCTTTTACCCTGCTGTCTGGTTTTATCCTCCTTTCACCCTGCTGTCTTGTTTTATTCTCCTTTCACCCTGCTGTCTGGTTTGATCCTCCTTTCACTCTGCTGTCTGGTTTTACACTGCTTTCACCCTGCTGTCTGGTTTGATCCTCCTTTTACCCTGCAGTCTGGTTTTATCCTCCTTTCACCTTGCTGTCTGGGTTTACCCTCCTTTTACCCTGCTGTCTGTTTTTATCCTCCTTTTACCCTGCTGTCTGTTTTTATCCTCCTTTCATCCTGCTGCCTGGTTTTATCCTCCTTTCACCCTGCTGTCTGGTTTTATCCTCCTTTCACCCTGCTGTCTGGTTTTATCCTCCTTTCACCCCGCTGCCTGGTTTTATCCTCCTTTCACCCTGCTGTCTGGTTTTATCCTCCTTTCACCCTGCTGTCTGGTTTTATCCTCATTTTACCCTGCTGTCTGGTTTTATCCTCCTTTCACCCTGCTATATTGTTTTATCCTCCTTTTACCCTGCTGTCTGGTTTTATCCTCATTTTACCCTGCTGTCTGTTTTAAACCTCCTTTCACTCTGCTGTCTGGTTTGATCCTCCTTTCACCCTGCTGTCTGGTTTTATCCTCCTTTTACCCTGCTGTCTGGTTTTACACTGCTTTCACCCTGCTGTCTGGTCCTATCCTCCTTTTACCCTGCTGCCTGGTTTTATCCTCCTTTCACCCTGCTGTCTGGTTTTATCCTCCTTTCACCCTGCTGTCTGGTTTTATCCTCATTTTACCCTGCAGTCTGGTTTCATCCTCATTTTACCCTGCTGTCTGTTTTTATCCTGCTTTCATCCTACTGTCTGGTTTTATCCTCCTTTCACCCTGCTGTCTGGTTTTATCCTCCTTTCACCCTGCTGTCTGGTTTTATCCTCCTTTCACCCTGCTGTCTGGTTTTATCCTCCTTTTACCCTGTTGCCTGGATTTAACCTCCTTTTACCCTGCTGTCTGGTTTTACCCTCCTTTCACCCTGCTGTCTGGGTTTACCCTCCTTTTACCTTGCTGTCTGGTTTTATCCTCCTTTTACCCTGCTTTCTGTTTTTATCCTTCTGTCATCCTGCTGTCTGGTTTTATTCTCCTTTCACCCTGCTGCCTGGTTCTATCCTCCTTTTACCCTGCTGTCTGGTTTTATCCTCCTTTCACCCTGCTGTCTGGTTTTATCCTCCTTTCACCCTGCTGTCTGGTTTTATCCTCCTTTTACCCTGCTGTCTGTTTTTATCCTCCTTTCACCCTGCTGTCTGGTTTTATCCTCCTTTCACCCCGCTGCCTGGTTTTATCCTCCTTTCACCCTGCTGTCTGGTTTTATCCTCCTTTCACCCTGCTGTCTGGTTTTATCCTCATTTTACCCTGCAGTCTGGTTTCATCCTTATTTTACCCTGCTGTCTGTTTTTATCCTGCTTTCATCCTACTGTCTGGTTTTATCCTCCTTTCACCCTGCTGTCTGGTTTTATCCTCCTTTCACCCTGCTGTCTGGTTTTATCCTCCTTTCACCCTGCTGTCTGGTTTTATCCTCCTTTTACCCTGTTGCCTGGTTTTAACCTCCTTTTACCCTGCTGTCTGGTTTTACCCTCCTTTTACCCTGCTGTCTGGGTTTAGCCTCCTTTTACCCTGCTTTCTGGATTTATCCTCCTTTTAGCCTGCTGTCTGGTTTTATCCTCCTTTCACCCTGCTGTCTGGTTTTATCCTCCTTTCACCCTGCTGTCTGGTTTTATCCTCCTTTCACCCTGCTGTATTGTTTAATCCTCCTTTTACCCTGCTGTCTGGTTTTATCCTCCTTTCACCCTGCTGTCTTGTTTTATTCTCCTTTCACCCTGCTGTCTGGTTTGATCCTCCTTTCACTCTGCTGTCTGGTTTTACACTGCTTTCACCCTGCTGTCTGGTTTGATCCTCCTTTTACCCTGCAGTCTGGTTTTATCCTCCTTTCACCCTGCTGTCTGGTTTTATCCTCCTTTTACCCTGTTGCCTGGTTTTACCCTCCTTTCACCCTGCTGTATTGTTTAATCCTCCTTTTACCCTGCTGTCTGGTTTTATCCTCCTTTCACCCTGCTGTCTTGTTTTATTCTCCTTTCACCCTGCTGTCTGGTTTGATCCTCCTTTCACTCTGCTGTCTGGTTTTACACTGCTTTCACCCTGCTGTCTGGTTTGATCCTCCTTTTACCCTGCAGTCTGGTTTTATCCTCCTTTCACCTTGCTGTCTGGGTTTACCCTCCTTTTACCCTGCTGTCTGTTTTTATCCTCCTTTTACCCTGCTGTCTGTTTTTATCCTCCTTTCATCCTGCTGCCTGGTTTTATCCTCCTTTCACCCTGCTGTCTGGTTTTATCCTCCTTTCACCCTGCTGTCTGGTTTTATCCTCCTTTCACCCCGCTGCCTGGTTTTATCCTCCTTTCACCCTGCTGTCTGGTTTTATCCTCCTTTCACCCTGCTGTCTGGTTTTATCCTCATTTTACCCTGCTGTCTGGTTTTATCCTCCTTTCACCCTGCTATATTGTTTTATCCTCCTTTTACCCTGCTGTCTGGTTTTATCCTCATTTTACCCTGCTGTCTGTTTTAAACCTCCTTTCACTCTGCTGTCTGGTTTGATCCTCCTTTCACCCTGCTGTCTGGTTTTATCCTCCTTTTACCCTGCTGTCTGGTTTTACACTGCTTTCACCCTGCTGTCTGGTCCTATCCTCCTTTTACCCTGCTGCCTGGTTTTATCCTCCTTTCACCCTGCTGTCTGGTTTTATCCTCCTTTCACCCTGCTGTCTGGTTTTATCCTCATTTTACCCTGCAGTCTGGTTTCATCCTCATTTTACCCTGCTGTCTGTTTTTATCCTGCTTTCATCCTACTGTCTGGTTTTATCCTCCTTTCACCCTGCTGTCTGGTTTTATCCTCCTTTCACCCTGCTGTCTGGTTTTATCCTCCTTTCACCCTGCTGTCTGGTTTTATCCTCCTTTTACCCTGTTGCCTGGTTTTAACCTCCTTTTACCCTGCTGTCTGGTTTTACCCTCCTTTCACCCTGCTTTCTGGTTTTATCCTCCTTTTACCCTGTTGCCTGGTTTTAACCTCCTTTTACCCTGCTGTCTGGTTTTACCCTCCTTTTACCCTGCTGTCTGGGTTTAGCCTCCTTTTACCCTGCTTTCTGGATTTATCCTCCTTTTAGCCTGCTGTCTGTTTTTGTCCTCCTTTCACCCTGCTGTCTGGTTTTATCCTCCTTTCACCCTGCTGCCTGGTTTTATCCTCCTTTCACCCTGCTGTCTGGTTTTATCCTCCTTTCACCCTGCTGTCTGGTTTTATCCTCCTTTCACCCTGCTGTCTGGTTTTATCCTCCTTTTACCCTGTTGCCTGGTTTTAACCTCCTTTTACCCTGCTGTCTTGATTTATTCTCCTTTCACCCTGCTGTCTGGTTTTATCCTCCTTTTACCCTGTTGCCTGGATTTAACCTCCTTTTACCCTGCTTTCTGGTTTTACCCTCCTTTCACCCTGCTGTCTGGGTTTACCCTCCTTTTACCTTGCTGTCTGGTTTTATCCTCCTTTTACCCTGCTTTCTGTTTTTATCCTTCTGTCATCCTGCTGTCTGGTTTTATTCTCCTTTCACCCTGCTGCCTGGTTCTATCCTCCTTTTACCCTGCTGTCTGGTTTTATCCTCCTTTCACCCTGCTGTCTGGTTTTATCCTCCTTTCACCCTGCTGTCTGGTTTTATCCTCCTTTTACCCTGCTGTCTGTTTTTATCCTCCTTTCACCCTGCTGTCTGGTTTTATCCTCCTTTCACCCCGCTGCCTGGTTTTATCCTCCTTTCACCCTGCTGTCTGGTTTTATCCTCCTTTCACCCTGCTGTCTGGTTTTATCCTCATTTTACCCTGCAGTCTGGTTTCATCCTTATTTTACCCTGCTGTCTGTTTTATCCTGCTTTCATCCTACTGTCTGGTTTTATCCTCCTTTCACCCTGCTGTCTGGTTTTATCCTCCTTTCACCCTGCTGTCTGGTTTTATCCTCCTTTCACCCTGCTGTCTGGTTTTATCCTCCTTTTACCCTGTTGCCTGGTTTTAACCTCCTTTTACCCTGCTGTCTGGTTTTACCCTCCTTTTACCCTGCTGTCTGGGTTTAGCCTCCTTTTACCCTGCTTTCTGGATTTATCCTCCTTTTAGCCTGCTGTCTGGTTTTATCCTCCTTTCACCCTGCTGTCTGGTTTTATCCTCCTTTCACCCTGCTGTCTGGTTTTATCCTCCTTTCACCCTGCTGTATTGTTTAATCCTCCTTTTACCCTGCTGTCTGGTTTTATCCTCCTTTCACCCTGCTGTCTTGTTTTATTCTCCTTTCACCCTGCTGTCTGGTTTGATCCTCCTTTCACTCTGCTGTCTGGTTTTACACTGCTTTCACCCTGCTGTCTGGTTTGATCCTCCTTTTACCCTGCAGTCTGGTTTTATCCTCCTTTCACCCTGCTGTCTGGTTTTATCCTCCTTTTACCCTGTTGCCTGGTTTTACCCTCCTTTCACCCTGCTGTATTGTTTAATCCTCCTTTTACCCTGCTGTCTGGTTTTATCCTCCTTTCACCCTGCTGTCTTGTTTTATTCTCCTTTCACCCTGCTGTCTGGTTTGATCCTCCTTTCACTCTGCTGTCTGGTTTTACACTGCTTTCACCCTGCTGTCTGGTTTGATCCTCCTTTTACCCTGCAGTCTGGTTTTATCCTCCTTTCACCCTGCTGTCTGGTTTTATCCTCCTTTTACCCTGTTGCCTGGTTTTACCCTCCTTTTACCCTGCTGTCTGGGTTTACCCTCCTTTTACCCTGCTGTCTGTTTTTATCCTCCTTTTACCCTGCTGTCTGTTTTTATCCTCCTTTCATCCTGCTGCCTGGTTTTATCCTCCTTTCACCCTGCTGTCTGGTTTTATCCTCCTTTCACCCTGCTGTCTGGTTTTATCCTCCTTTCACCCTGCTGTATTGTTTTATCGTCCTTTTACCCTGCTGTCTGGTTTTATCCTCATTTTACCCTGCTGTCTGTTTTTATCCTCCTTTCACTCTGCTGTCTGGTTTGATCCTCCTTTCACCCTGCTGTCTGGTTTTATCCTCCTTTCACCCTGCTGTCTGGTTTTACACTGCTTTCACCCTGCTGTCTGGTTTTATCCTCCTTTTACCCTGCTTTCTGTTTTTATCCTTCTGTCATCCTGCTGTCTGGTTTTATTCTCCTTTCACCCTGCTGCCTGGTTCTATCCTCCTTTTACCCTGCTGTCTGGTTTTATCCTCCTTTCACCCTGCTGTCTGGTTTTATCCTCCTTTCACCCTGCTGTCTGGTTTTATCCTCCTTTTACCCTGCTGTCTGTTTTTATCCTCCTTTCACCCTGCTGTCTGGTTTTATCCTCCTTTCACCCCGCTGCCTGGTTTTATCCTCCTTTCACCCTGCTGTCTGGTTTTATCCTCCTTTCACCCTGCTGTCTGGTTTTATCCTCATTTTACCCTGCAGTCTGGTTTCATCCTCATTTTACCCTGCTGTCTGTTTTTATCCTGCTTTCATCCTACTGTCTGGTTTTATCCTCCTTTCACCCTGCTGTCTGGTTTTATCCTCCTTTCACCCTGCTGTCTGGTTTTATCCTCCTTTCACCCTGCTGTCTGGTTTTATCCTCCTTTTACCCTGTTGCCTGGTTTTAACCTCCTTTTACCCTGCTGTCTGGTTTTACCCTCCTTTTACCCTGCTGTCTGGGTTTAGCCTCCTTTACCCTGCTTTCTGGATTTATCCTCCTTTTAGCCTGCTGTCTGTTTTTATCCTCCTTTCACCCTGCTGTCTGGTTTTATCCTCCTTTCACCCTGCTGCCTGGTTTTATCCTCCTTTCACCCTGCTGTCTGGTTTTATCCTCCTTTCACCCTGCTGTCTGGTTTTATCCTCCTTTCACCCTGCTGTCTGGTTTTATCCTCCTTTTACCCTGGTGCCTGGTTTTAACCTCCTTTACCCTGCTGTCTGGTTTTACCCTCCTTTCACCCTGCTGTCTGGTTTTATCCTCCTTTTACCCTGTTGCCTGGATTTAACCTCCTTTTACCCTGCTTTCTGGTTTTACCCTCCTTTTACCCTGCTGTCTGGGTTTAGCCTCCTTTTACCCTGCTTTCTGGATTTATCCTCCTTTTAGCCTGCTGTCTGTTTTTATCCTCCTTTCACCCTGCTGTCTGGTTTTATCCTCCTTTCACCCTGCTGCCTGGTTTTATCCTCCTTTCACCCTGCTGTCTGGTTTTATCCTCCTTTCACCCTGCTGTCTGGTTTTATCCTCCTTTCACCCTGCTGTCTGGTTTTATCCTCCTTTTACCCTGTTGCCTGGATTTAACCTCCTTTTACCCTGCTGTCTGGTTTTACCCTCCTTTCACCCTGCTGTCTGGTTTTATCCTCCTTTTACCCTGTTGCCTGGATTTAACCTCCTTTTACCCTGCTTTCTGGTTTTACCCTCCTTTCACCCTGCTGTCTGGGTTTACCCTCCTTTTACCCTGCTGTCTGGTTTTATCCTCCTTTTACCCTGCTTTCTGTTTTTATCCTTCTGTCATCCTGCTGTCTGGTTTTATTCTCCTTTCACCCTGCTGCCTGGTTCTATCCTCCTTTTACCCTGCTGTCTGGTTTTATCCTCCTTTCACCCTGCTGTCTGGTTTTATCCTCCTTTCACCCTGCTGTCTGGTTTTATCCTCCTTTTACCCTGCTGTCTGTTTTTATCCTCCTTTCACCCTGCTGTCTGGTTTTATCCTCCTTTTACCCTGCTGTCTGGTTTTATCCTCCTTTCACCCTGCTGTCTTGTTTTATTCTCCTTTCACCCTGCTGTCTGGTTTGATCCTCCTTTCACTCTGCTGTCTGGTTTTACACTGCTTTCACCCTGCTGTCTGGTTTTATCCTCCTTTTACCCTGTTGCCTGGTTTTACCCTCCTTTTACCCTGCTGTCTGGGTTTACCCTCCTTTTACCCTGCTGTCTGTTTTTATCCTCCTTTTACCCTGCTGTCTGTTTTTATCCTCCTTTCATCCTGCTGCCTGGTTTTATCCTCCTTTCACCCTGCTGTCTGGTTTTATCCTCCTTTCACCCTGCTGTCTGGTTTTATCCTCTTTTCACCCTGCTGTATTGTTTTATCGTCCTTTTACCCTGCTGTCTGGTTTTATCCTCATTTTACCCTGCTGTCTGTTTTTATCCTCCTTTCACTCTGCTGTCTGGTTTGATCCTCCTTTCACCCTGCTGTCTGGTTTTATCCTCCTTTCACCCTGCTGTCTGGTTTTACACTGCTTTCACCCTGCTGTCTGGTTTGATCCTCCTTTTACCCTGCTGTCTGGTTTTATCCTCCTTTCACCCTGCTGTCTGGTTTTATCCTCCTTTCACCCTGCTGTCTGGTTCTATCCTCCTTTTACCCTGCTGTCTGTTTTTATCCTCCTTTCACCCTGCTGTCTGGTTTTATCCTCCTTTCACCCCGCTGCCTGGTTTTATCCTCCTTTCACCCTGCTGTCTGGTTTTATCCTCCTTTCACCCTGCTGCCTGGTTTACCCTCCTTTTACCCTGCTGTCTGGTTTTATCCTCCTTTCACCCTGCTGTATTGTTTTATCCTCCTTTTACCCTGCTGTCTGGTTTTATCCTCATTTTACCCTGCTGTCTGTTTTAAACCTCCTTTCACTCTGCTGTCTGGTTTGATCCTCCTTTCACCCTGCTGTCTGGTTTTTATCCTCCTTTCACCCTGCTGTCTGGTTTTACACTGCTTTCACCCTGCTGTCTGGTTCTATCCTCCTTTTACCCTGCTGTCTGGTTTTATCCTCCTTTCACCCTGCTGTCTGGTTTTATCCTCCTTTCACCCTGCTGTCTGGTTTTATCCTCCTTTTACCCTGCTGTCTGTTTTTATCCTCCTTTCACCCTGCTGTCTGGTTTTATCCTCCTTTCACCCCGCTGCCTGGTTTTATCCTCCTTTCACCCTGCTGTCTGGTTTTATCCTCCTTTCACCCTGCTGCCTGGTTTACCCTCCTTTTACCCTGCTGTCTGGTTTTATCCTCCTTTCACCCTGCTGTATTGTTTTATCCTCCTTTTACCCTGCTGTCTGGTTTTATCCTCATTTTACCCTGCTGTCTGTTTTAAACCTCCTTTCACTCTGCTTTCTGGTTTGATCCTCCTTTCACCCTGCTGTCTGGTTTTATCCTCCTTTCACCCTGCTGTCTGGTTTTACACTGCTTTCACCCTGCTGTCTGGTTCTATCCTCCTTTTACCCTGCTGTCTGGTTTTATCCTCCTTTCACCCTGCTGTCTGGTTTTATCCTCCTTTCACCCTGCTGTCTGGTTTTATCCTCCTTTTACCCTGCTGTCTGTTTTTATCCTCCTTTCACCCTGCTGTCTGGTTTTATCCTCCTTTCACCCCGCTGCCTGGTTTTATCCTCCTTTCACCCTGCTGTCTGGTTTTATCCTCCTTTCACCCTGCTGTCTGGTTTTATCCTCATTTTACCCTGCTGTCTGGTTTTATCCTCCTTTCACCCTGCTGTATTGTTTTATCCTCCTTTTACCCTGCTGTCTGGTTTTATCCTCATTTTACCCTGCTGTCTGTTTTAAACCTCCTTTCACTCTGCTGTCTGGTTTGATCCTCCTTTCACCCTGCTGTCTGGTTTTATCCTCCTTTTACCCTGCTGTCTGGTTTTACACTGCTTTCACCCTGCTGTCTGGTTCTATCCTCCTTTTACCCTGCTGTCTGGTTTTATCCTCCTTTCACCCTGCTGTCTGGTTTTATCCTCCTTTCACCCTGCTGTCTGGTTTTATCCTCCTTTCACCCCGCTGCCTGGTTTTATCCTCCTTTCACCCTGCTGTCTGGTTTTATCCTCCTTTCACCCTGCTGTCTGGTTTTATCCTCATTTTACCCTGCAGTCTGGTTTCATCCTCATTTTACCCTGCTGTCTGTTTTCATCCTGCTTTCATCCTACTGTCTGGTTTTATCCTCCTTTCACCCTGCTGTCTGGTTTTATCCTCCTTTCACCCTGCTGTCTGGTTTTATCCTCCTTTCACCCTGCTGTCTGGTTTTATCCTCCTTTTACCCTGTTGCCTGGTTTTATCCTCCTTTCACCCTGCTGTATTGTTTTATCCTCCTTTTACCCTGCTGTCTGGTTTTATCCTCCTTTTACCCTGCTGTCTGTTTTCATCCTCCTTTCACCCTGCTTTCTGTTTTTATCCTTCTGTCATCCTGCTGTCTGGTTTTATTCTCCTTTCACCCTGCTGCCTGGTTCTATCCTCCTTTTACCCTGCTGTCTGGTTTTATCCTCCTTTCACCCTGCTGTCTGGTTTTATCCACCTTTCACCCTGCTGTCTGGTTTTATCCTCCTTTTACCCTGCTGTCTGTTTTTATCCTCCTTTCACCCTGCTGTCTGGTTTTATCCTCCTTTCACCCCGCTGCCTGGTTTTATCCTCCTTTCACCCTGCTGTCTGGTTTTATCCTCCTTTCACCCTGCTGTCTGGTTTTATCCTCATTTTACCCTGCAGTCTGGTTTCATCCTCATTTTACCCTGCTGTCTGTTTTTATCCTGCATTCATCCTACTGTCTGGTTTTATCCTCCTTTCACCCTGCTGTCTGGTTTTATCCTCCTTTCACCCTGCTGTCTGGTTTTATCCTCCTTTCACCCTGCTGTCTGGTTTTATCCTCCTTTTACCCTGTTGCCTGGATTTAACCTCCTTTTACCCTGCTTTCTGGTTTTACCCTCCTTTCACCCTGCTGTCTGGGTTTACCCTCCTTTTACCCTGCTGTCTGGTTTTATCCTCCTTTTACCCTGCTTTCTGTTTTTATCCTTCTGTCATACTGCTGTCTGGTTTTATTCTCCTTTCACCCTGCTGCCTGGTTTTATCCTCCTTTCACCCTGCTGTCTGGTTTTATCCTCATTTTACCCTGCTGTCTGGTTTTATCCTACTTTCACTCTGCTGTCTGGTTTTATCCTCCTTTCACCCTGTTGTCTGGTTTGATTCTCCTTTCACCCTGCTGTCTGGTTTTATCCTCCTTTCACCCTGCTGTCTGGTTTTACACTGCTTTCACCCTGCTGTCTGGTTTGATCCTCCTTTTACCCTGCAGTCTGGTTTTATCCTCCTTTTTCCCTGCTGCCTGGTTTTACCCTCCTTTTACCCTGCTGTCTGGTTTTACCCTCCTTTTAACCTGCTGTCTGGTTTTATTCTCCTTTCACTCTGCTGTCTGGTTTTACCCTCATTTTACCCTGCTGTCTGGGTTTACCCTCCTTTTACCCTGCTGTCTGGTATTTTCATCCTTTCACCCTGCTGTCTGGTATCATCCTCCTGCCACCCTGCTGTCTGGATTTACCCTGCTTTTACCCTGCTGTCTGGTTTTATCCTCCTTTCACCCTGCTGTCTGGTTCTATACTCCTTTTACCCTGCTGTATTGTTTTATCCTCCTTTCACCCTGCTGTCTGGTTTGATCCTCCTTTCACCCTGCTGTCTGGCTTTATCCTCCTTTCACCCTGCCGTCTGGTTTGATCCTCCTTTTACCCTGCTGTCTGGTTCTATCCTCCTTTTACCCTGCTGTATTGTTTTATCCTCCTTTCAACCTGCTGTCTGGTTTTATCCTCCTTTCACTCTGCTGTCTTGTTTTATCCTCCTTTTACCCTGCTGACTGGTTTCATCCTCCTTTCACTCTGCTGTCTTGTTTTATCCTCCTTTTACCCTGCTGTCTGGTTTGATCCTCCTTTCACCCTGCTGTCTTGTTTTATCCTCCTTTCACCCTGCTGTCTGGTTTTATCCTCCTTTCACCCTGCTCTCTGGTTTTATCCTCCTTTCCCCCTGCTGTCTGGTTTTATCCTCCTTTCACACTGCTGACTGGTTTCATCCTCCTTTCACTCTGCTGTCTTGTTTTATCCTCCTTTCACCCTGCTGTCTGGTTTTATCCTCCTTTCACCCTGCTGTCTGGTTTTATCCTCCTTTTACCCTGCTGTCTGGTTTTATCCTCCTTTTACCCTGCTGTCTGTTTTTATCCTCCTTTCACCCTGCTGTCTGGTTTTATACTCCTTTCACCTTGCTGCCTGTTTTGATCCTCCTTTCACCCTGCTGTCTGTTTTATTCCCCCTTTTACCCTGCTGTCTGGTTTTATCCTCCTTTCACCCTGCTGTCTGGTTTTATCCTCCTTTCACCCTGCTGTCTGGTTTTATCCTCCTTTCACCCTGCTGTCTGGTTTTATCCTCCTTTCACCCTGCTGTATTGTTTTATCCTCCTTTCACCCTGGTGTCTGGTTTTATCCTCCTTTCACTCTGCTGTCTGGTTTTATCCTCCTTTCACCCTGCTGTCTGGTTTTATCCTCCTTTCACCCTGCTGTCTGGTTTTATCCTCCTTTTAGCCTGCTGTCTGTTTTTATCCTCCTTTCACCCTGCTGTCTTGTTTTAACCTCCTTTTACCCTGCTGTCTGGTTTTATCCTCCTTTTACCCTGCAGTCTGGTTTTATCCTCCTTTCACCCTGCTGTCTGGTTTTATCCTCCTTTTACCCTGTTGCCTGGATTTAACCTCCTTTTACCCTGCATTCTGGTTTTACCCTCCTTTCACCCTGCTGTCTGGGTTTACCCTCCTTTTACCCTGCTGTCTGGTTTTATCCTCCTTTTACCCTGCTTTCTGTTTTTATCCTTCTGTCACCCTGCTGTCTGGTTTTATCCTCCTTTTACCCTGTTGCCTGGTTTTAACCTCCTTTTTTCCCTGCTGTCTGGTTTTACCCTCCTTTTACCCTGCTGTCTGGGTTTAGCTTCCTTTTACCCTGCTGTATGGTTTTATCCTCCTTTCACCCTGCTGCCTGGTTTTATCCTCCTTTCACCCTGCTGTCTGGTTTTATCCTCCTTTCACCCTGCTGTATGGTTTTATCCTCCTTTCACCCTGCTGCCTGGTTTTATCCTCCTTTCACCCTGCTGTCTGGTTTTATCCTACTTTCACCCTGCTGTCTGGTTTTATCCTCCTTTCACCCTGCTGTATTGTTTTATCCTCTTTTTACCCTGCTGTCTGGTTTTAACCTCATTTTACCCTGCTGTCTGGTTTCATCCTACTTTCACTCTGCTGTCTGGTTTTATCCTCCTTTCACCCTGTTGTCTGCTTTGATTCTCCTTTCACCCTGCTGTCTGGTTTTATCCTTCTTTCACCCTGCTGTCTGGTTTTACACTGCTTTCACCCTGCTGTCTGGTTTGATCCTCTTTTTACCCTGCAGTCTGGTTTTATCCTCCTTTCATCCTGCTGTCTGGTTTTATCCTCCTTTTACCCTGTTGCCTGGTTTTAACCTCCTTTTACCCTGCTGTCTGGTTTTACCCTCCTTTTACCCTGCTGTCTGGGTTTACCCTACTTTTACCCTGCTGTCTGGTTTTATCCTCCTTTTACCCTGCTGTCTGTTTTTATCCTCCTTTCACTCTGCTGTCTGGTTTTATCCTCCTTTCACCCTGCAGTCTGGTTTTATCCTCCTTTCACCCTGCTGTCTGGTTTTATCCTCCTTTCACCCTGCAGTCTGTTTTTATCCTCCTTTCACCCTGCTGTCTGGTTTTATCCTACTTTCACCCTGCTGCCTGGTTTTATCCTCCTTTCACCCTGCTGTCTGGTTTTACACTGCTTTCACCCTGCTGTCTGGTTTTATCCTCCTTTTACCCTGCTGTCTGGTTTTATCCTCCTTTTACCCTGCTGTCTGGTTTTATCCTCCTTTTACCCTGCTGTCTGGTTTTATCCTCCTTTTACCCTGCTGTCTGGTTTGATCCTCCTTTCACCCTGCTGTCTGGTTTTATCCTCCTTTCACCCTGCTGTCTGGGTTTACCCTCCTTTTACCCTGCTGTCTGGGTTTACCCTCCTTTTACCCTGCTGTCTGGTTTTATCCTCCTTTCACCCTGCTGTCTGGTTTTATCCTCCTTTTACCCTGCTGTCTGGTTTTATCCTCCTTTTACCCTGCTGTCTGGTTTTATCCTCCTTTTACCCTGCTGTCTGGTTTTATCCTCCTTTTACCCTGCTGTCTACTTTTATCCCCCCCAACGTTTTTTGAAACCTGTCAGACATGGTTAATTTACTTGCGTCTTAACAGGAGAGGGAAGTGTTGAGAAACTCTGGTTTTATCCTGCCTAACTATTTTGCTGACTCATTCCAGATCTTAGGTGTTTATCTTAGGCAGGAACTTCACCGTGTTCGTTTTTAATCTCATATCTCAATACAAAATAGTGATTCTGGATTTTTAGGAACACCAGGCAGCATGGAGGAGCACCAGTCAGCTTGGAGGAGCACCAGTCAGTGTGGAGGAGCACCAGTCAGGTTGGAGGAGCACCAGGCAGCTTGGAGGTGCACCAGTCAGGTTGGAGGAGCAACAGTCAGCTTGGAGGAGCACCAGTCAGGTTGGAGGAGCACCAGTCAGCTTGGAGGAGCACCAGGTAGCTTTGAGGAGTGCCAGTCAGGTTGGAGGAGCACCAGGCAGCTTGAAGGAGCACCAGGCAGCTTGGAGGAGCACCAGTCAGGTTGGAGGAGCCCCAGGCAGCTTGGAGGAGCACCAGGTAGCATGGAGGAGCACCAGGCAGCTTGGAGGAGCACCAGGTAGCATGGAGGAGCACCAGGCAGCTTGGAAAAGCACCAGACAGCTTGGAGGAGCACCAGGCAGCTTGGAGGAGCACCAGGCAGCTTGTGTAAGACCAGACGACAGCCTGTGTTCCACAGGGGTTTGTTTTTGATGGGATGAGACGTAGCCTACATCCCAAATGGCACCCTATCCCCTCTATACAGCAGTGTACTACCTTTGACCAGTTTCCTTCGGGCCATTTGGGATGCAGACGAAGCTTGGCAACACATCAGTCTGGGAGAGGAGAGCATGGGGAAAGGTGAACGTTAGCTAGCTAGCTGGTCCGTAGAAATAGGATTCTATTTCCATGGCTGCTCCTGCCTGCCTGTGGTCGAGTTGATTTTACGATATACATGCTCCTGGAATGTTCTGGACTGGGGGGAGGGTCATCTCCAAGCTGGAGTGGTCAAGTGTCAGATGTCAGGCGGTCTGACGTCGCAGCAGTAACCAACACAGGAGACCTGAGAAGAAGAGAACAGACAACACATTGTGGCTCACAGAGAGAGAGAGAGATTAACTGTCAGTCTGAGAGAATTTCACACACTGGCATAAACACACACACACACATACACACAAACACATACACACCACACATATACACACACACCACACACACACACATACACACACACACACCACAAATGGGGCGCAGGTAGCCTAGTGGTTAGAGCGTTGGACTAGCAACTGAAAGGTTGCAAGATCGAATCCCTGAGCTGGCAAGGTAAAAATATGTTGTTCTGCCCCTGAACAAGGCAGTTACCCCACTTTTCCTAGGCCGTCATTGTAAATTTGAATTTGTTCTTAACTGACCTGCCTAGTTAAATAAAGGTAAAATAAAAAATACACACACACAGCCTCCTCCAACTCAACCCACACACACACCATCCTCACAATCATTTACCTTCAGCTACAATCCTCTAATTGTTGTTGTTTCAGGAGTGTAAGCAAGACAAAATCCATTATCTGACTGTAGATAATATCTGTCTATCTGCTTCCATTGATTTTGATGTAACAGCTTGGCACAGACACCTCTTACCAAACTCGCATAACTAACTACTTCTGCTGCACATTGAAAATCCATAGAAGCAGACATCACTGAATAAGCTTATGTCTTCTCTTCATATTCCAGCCAGGATATGAAACATTTTAATCACAAGGGCAGTTTACTAACCTTTATTCCACACTCTCCTGTGTTGTTAACTTGTTAGGGATCGGCTCATGAGGTGACCGTTTTGGAGAGCCTGGCGTGCCCAAAGTAAAATGCCTCCCATTCAGGCCCAGAAAATAGGATATGCAATCCCTGAGAGGTTAACCTTTATTCCACACTCTGCTGCTAGCCTTTATTCCACACTATCCTGTGTTGTTAACCTTTATTCCACACTCTCCTGTGTTGTTAACCTTTATTCCACACTCTGCTGCTAGCCTTTATTCCACACTGTCCTGTGTTAACCATTATTCCACACTCTCCTGTGTTGTTAACCTTTATTCCACACTCTGCTGCTAGCCTTTATTCCACAGTATCCTGTGTTAACCTTTATTCCACACTCTCCTGTGTTGTTAACCTTTATTCCACACTCTGCTGCTAGCCTTTATTCCACAGTATCCTGTGTTAACCTTTATTCCACACTCTCCTGTGTTGTTAACCTTTATTCCACACTCTGCTGCTAGCCTTTATTCCACACTATCCTGTGTTAACCTTTATTCCACACTCTCCTGTATTGTTAACCTTTATTCCACACTCTGCTGCTAGCCTTTATTCCACACTATTCTGTGTTGTTAACTAATTAGGGAGTGGTGGGGCGCTACTCCCGACACTACCCGGTGAAATGTAACCCAACGCGGGTCTCAAAAAATGCATAAAATCGTTAATATAAAATCCCTTACCTTTCAAAGAACTTCTGCTAAGGGCTTCCAAAGTGTCCAACGAAGACAATACATGCTTCTTTTGTTAGAAAAAGTTATTTATTATATCCATAAATCTCAGTTTGGTTGGCGCGTTATGATCATAAAATCCACTGTTGAGTCGCCCATGGAACCGTGAAGAGAACGCGTTCAACCTATACCTATACACTTGTCCAAGAACAATCAAACATCATTGATAATGTATCCTTAGGAACACTTTTATGTAATATTTACTATAATATTTCAACCGGATTATAAACTGGACGATAGGAAAGGAAAAAACCACAGCGAGCGCAAGCCCGTGAACGCGCCTCCTCTTCTGTTTACATCCGATGACTAGTTCGAAATTCTTCTTCTATTACCATCCAGAGCAACCTAACATCACCAAACACTGTCTAGAGACTGTTGACATCTAGTGGAAGCAATAGGTACTGCAGTCTTACAACCAGATATGGCTGTTTTCAATAGGGAGGGGTTCAAAATGAGGCCTGTGTTGTTAACCTTTATTCCACATTATCCTGTGTTGTTAACCTTTATTCCACATTATCCTGTGTTGTTATCCTTTATTCCACACTCTCCTGTGTTGTTAACCTATATTCCACACTCTCCTGTGTTGTTAACCATTCCACACTCTCCTGTGCTGCTAACCTTAATTCCACACTCTCCTGTGTTGTTAACCTTTATTCCACACTCTCCTGTGTTGTTAACCTTCATTCCACACTCTCCTGTGTTGTTAACCTTTATTCCACACTCTCCTGTGTTGTTAACCTTAATTCCACACTCGCCTGTGTTGTTAACCTTAATTCCACACTCTCCTGTGCTGTTAACCTTTATTCCACACTCTCCTGTGCTGCTAACCTTTATTCCACACTCTCCTGTGTTGCTAACCTTTATGCCACACTCTGCTGCTAATCTCAGGCTTACCTGTGTTCTTGGCTTACATGATAAATCATTGTCTAGTTAGTATGACTCACTGTGTGTGTATTTACAGGCAAGCATGTTGGCCTTCTGCTTACCATCAGCATATGTGAACCGTGTCTATAGTTCCTTATGAGCACATTATCAGGCAGAGATATGGAAAGCAATAGATGCAAGTATTTGGGGATGTATCTCTGCACACAGGCAACCTCCACAGACTTACATTCTAGTCATTTAGCACACGCTCTTATCCAGAGAGACTTACAGATTAGTGAGTGCATACATTTTTATTTGTACTGGTCCTCCCACGGGAATCGAACCCATAACCCTGGCGTTGCAAGTGGCATGCTCTACCAAGCCACACAAGACTCTGATGTTCTGTTGCCAACGGGGAAGCTGGCATGGTGCATCTCTACCATCGCATACCAGCCCCTACACCTGGAATCCTTCCCAGATATGAAGTATTCCTGAGGAATGTGAGTTTTGGATGCGGTTTGGGGGGTTGTGGGGTGCAGTATATGGGGTGGGCACACAGCACACACACACACATTACAAGCAAAGGCCATAGCTAATCCAAGGGTATCAAGATATCCAACCTGGCTGCCACACGTTGAGCAAACATGATCCCACTTCCACTCATATCCACACCTCGTAATGCTGAGCAAAGAGCCTTGGACAGATAGATGCCCTAGGCCTCTCTATGGGCATCCCTATGGGTCTCTCTATGGGCCTCTCTATGGGCATCCATATGGGCCTCCCTATGGGCCTCTCTATGGGCCTCCCTATGGGCCTCCCTATGGGCCTCTCTATGGGCCTCCCTATGGGCCTCCCTATGGGCATCCCTATGGGCCTCTCTATGGGCCTCCCTATGGGCCTCTCTATGGGCCTCCCTATGGGTCTCTCTATGGGCCTCCCTATGGGCATCCCTATGGGCCTCTCTATGGGCCTCTCTATGGGCCTCCCTATGGGCCTCTCTATGGGCCTCCCTATGGGCATCCCTATGGGCGTCCCTATTGGTCTCTTTATGGGCATCCCTATTGGTCTCCCTATGGGCCTCCCTATGGGCCTCTCTATGGGCCTCCCTATGGACCTCCCTATGGGCCTCTCTATGGGCCTCTCTATGGGCCTCCTTGTGGGCCTCCCTGTGGGCCTCTCTATGGGCCTCCCTATGGGCATCCCTATGGGCCTCTCTATGGGCATCCCTTAGGGCATCCCTATTGGTCTCTTTATGGGCATCCCTATGGGCCTCTCTATGGGCATCCCTATGGGCATCCCTATTGGTCTCTTTATGGGCATCCCTATTGGTCTCTTTATGGGCATCCCTAGTGGTCTCCCTATGAGCATCCCTATGGGCATCCCTATTGTCCCTGGTCAAAAGTAGTGATCTACATAGGGAAAAGGGTGCCCTTTGTTACGCAGCCGGTGTCTAAACAGCAGGTAGGTTGGCCTCCATGGATTAGTCGCTCTGTACACACACTACGAATGAATGAAGGAGTCACATAGCTTGGTGAGTCATCACGATGGACCAAGAGCCATCCACTGTAAAACTCCTGTTTTGGAAAAACATGAACCTTTTGAATACAGCATTTATTTCTGTAATTGGTTAGTACCATTGCAAAAGCGCACCTAATTTTATACAGAAGCTTTACATCTTGCAATACATTTTCCTCTTCCTATTTGCTGTTGTGAGCCTTATTAGCAGCAGCATATAATGCTTGGAACCACGTGGATGTTGATGAAACGCTGGTCAGTGAAAATGTCTGTTCCCTCCAGCTCCTCATCTTCTTCATCCCCCTTTCATTTTTCGGGAGGGGGCTGGGATGGCAGCTCATTTTGCATCTGCTACTACTTTCACACCTCCGATTGGGACTCCTCTTCTCCCCCCTACCCTTCCTTCTCCACTTCTTCTCCTCCAATCACAGCTGCAACGAACAAGAATGGAATACAACAAGCACATAGTACACCAGTTAGGTTACATTTTACACGAAGGCTGATCAGCAAAACAATCGCATTGTACTGTGTCTGTAATGATGTCCCCGCACGTCTCCCCCGCAATTCATTAATAAGGCATAGCATCAACACAGAGGAGGCAGTGAGAAAGAGGGATGAAGAGAGAGACGGAAGGAGAGAGGGAGGGGGGATGCAGAGAGAGACAGTATGAAGAGAGAGGGGGAGGGAGGCAGAGAGAGACAGTAGGAAGAGAGAGGGAGGCCTGCATGTGGACTGGATAGAGGGGAGGGAGAGGGAGGGGGGAGGAAGAGAGAGACGGAAGGAAGAGAGAGGTAGGCCTGCATGTGGACTGGATAGAGGGGAGGGAGAGGGGAGAGGGGGAGGGAGGCAGAGAGAGATGGAAGGAAGAGAGAGGGAGGCCTGCATGTGGACTGGATAGAGGGGAGGGAGAGGGGGAGAGGGGAGGGAGGCAGAGAGAGATGGAAGGAAGAGAGAGGGAGGCCTGCATGTGGGCTGGATAGAGGGGAGGGAGAGGGGGAGAGGGGGAGGGAGGCAGAGAGAGATGGAAGGAAGAGAGAGGGAGGGAGGCCTGCATGTGGGCTGGATAGAGGGGAGGGAGAGGGGAGAGGGGGAGGGAGGCAGAGAGAGATGGAAGGAAGAGAGAGGGAGGGAGGCCTGCATGTGGGCTGGATAGAGGGGAGGGAGAGGGGGAGGGAGGAAGAGAGAGTGCCGCACTAACAATGCAATAGACAGTGGCACTTTGAAGCCTCTCCCAGTAGTGTGTTAGTGAACTGGAGGAACACTCCTTCACTGTCACGTGCCAAATTCACAGAGAATGTCGGCTTTCTGTATGCAGCGAGCTAGAGCGAATGAGTCCTGGAGTAAACGAAAAAAACTAAACACTGAAAGCTGTGCTGCTCTGTGGCGCCGTACTTTGCTCCCCAATCTCCTACTCTGTTGTTTTGACTGAAGGTGAGTAACTGGAGAGGGACACAACAGCAGCAAATTACAGTGGTTTTCCTTCTTCATCTTGTGTAGAAAGCAAGTTAATCTGTTGCTGTCGGTCTTTGTTTCCATGCTTTGCTTCTCACTCACTCTGTCAGTCTGTCAGTCTGTCTGTCTGTCAGTCGTTGTTTCTCTGACTCAGTGGGAGGTTGGGGTTGCAGGTGTGGGTGTATTTTTGACATGTCTATCAGGTTTGTGTGTGTGTGTGTGTGTGCGTGCGTGCATTCGTGCATTCGTGCGTGTGTGTGTGTGACTGTGTGCGTAGTAAGTGTGTGTGGATGTGTGTGTGTTAGGCAGGAGGTGTGGGTGTATTGTTGCACAGCTGGATGAAGTCACTGTGTGGTGTCTGTCTGTCAGACCTACCTCTGTCTGGCCCAGCCCTGGATCATCACCTACCTCTGTCTGGCCCAGCCCAGCCCTGGATCATCAAATGGTCTAGTCACCCCACCACAACAATAGCAATGACAGCATCGAATGAAAGAGCAGGACGGATGGAAAACTAGTTTTACGATTACAGATAAACGTTGAGGTAAATAAAGCCCTGTCTATGACAGATACACTACTCAGGAGATGGTGCAGACTTCCCTCTTCAATGTCTCCTAAGAAACAACGTGGCAGGGGCTGAGGAGCAAAGCAAACATCCTCTCTCCCAGAACTGAATAGGTAATGGCCAGGTTGCTGAGTACATATTTGAGCATGGAAAAAGCCTTTAGTGTGTGATTCTCCATGTCTGTGGAGATCCAAACAGATGGAGTTGCGCATGGAGGGTCAGGGGCATCCCTGGGAAAAGATATCCCGCTGACGGGGAGGTGGTGGGCGGCATGAGGTGGGTGGTAATACTGCTGCTGCAGAGAAAGGGGGGGAGAGAGGAAGAGCGATAGAGAGAGAGAGAGAGAGAGAGAGAGAGAGAGAGAGAGAGAGAGAGAGAGAGAGAGAGAAAGAGCGAGAGAGAGAGAGCGAGAGAGAGAGAGCGAAAGAGCGAGAGAGAGAGTGGTGCAGTAAGGAACATTATGGAACATCTGGTTGAACCCCCTGGCCCACTGCAAGCCAAACACCCTGTGAAACACTACACTATTACCTTCAAAGACGCTCAACACTATAGAGTTCTGACAACATGTATAAAAGAGAAAATGAGAGTATCGAGGTGAGGAAGGAGAATGAGTGTGTCAAGATGAGAAAGGAGAATGAGTGTGTCAAGATGAGAAAGGAGAATGAGCGTGTCAAGATGAGAAAGGAGAATGAGCGTGTCAAGATGAGAAAGGAGAATGAGCGTGTCAAGATGAGAAAGGAGAATGAGTGTGTCAAGATGAGAAAGGAGAATGAGTGTGTCAAGATGAGAAAGGAGAATGAGTGTGTCAAAGTGAAAAAAAGAAAATGATGGTCAGTTTCCAGAGGGAGACATTGCTCCCAAGGACTTTGGGTCGGACGGCAGCCGTTCCAGGAAAGACGACAGAAGACTGGGAAAGGGAAATGTTTTTCCCTGGCTGCTATGCTCCCATCTGCTGTCTTTGGCACCCAGTTTGGCTTTTAAAGTTACAGTCAGAGCAGAGAGAGAAAAAGACAGACACACTCAGTAGATTACAGCAGGTTGCCAAAATACAATTGTGAGGGTTTTCACATCTGTTTAGAGGAGGAGAAAGGTTTGGGTCCCACCATGGGTCACACATTTTGTTTCAGATACTTATTTTCATGGCACATTCACTATAGCAGCTATTTGATGTTTGATTACTATTCACAGACTGAACACTGAGCGTCAGCCAAACCCTTTTCATTCCCATTTGGCCTTTAACAATATCTGTAATTTGGTGTTCCATAAAACATCACAGCCCTCTTTAGTGGTTAGATATTCCTGGTATGAGTTAGTGGTTAGATATTCCTGGTATGAGTTAATGGTTAGATATTCCTGGTATGAGTTAGTGGTTAGATATTCCTGGTATGAGTTACTGGTTAGATACTCCTGGTATGAGTTAGTGGTTAGATATTCCTGGTATAGAGAGAGAGAGAGAGAGAGAGAGAGAGAGAGAGAGAGAGAGAGAGAGAGAGAGAGAGAGAGAGAGAGAGAGAGAGAGAGAGAGAAGGCAACTGGGACAACTGCAAGAAGCTGTGAAATAAAAACAACATTGTGCCACTGACAAGAAGCTCCCTTGATTTGCTTATTCTGATGGCTTCTCAAAGTTCCAGCCAGACAAGTTTCAGCTCCTTAATGACTGCTTTGTTTCCCAGCACCGCCTCGGAGCATCAAAGAGATGCGGAGCTGGAGACGGGAACGTCTTCATCGCAAGATGGAGAGGGAGGGAGAGGGTGTTGGGTCCTCTTTCTCTTGGCAAGCCAGCTAGAATACAGTATAGAGAGAGACACTCGTTTGACACATCTTTTTGTTTCACTCCATCTCACTCCATCTCTGTCTCTCCTCAGCCGCCTGCTTTACACAGCCAAGGCAATCACTAGTCAGTGGAGTATGTGGGTGTGTGTGTGTGTGCGTGTGGGTGCAAGTGTGTGTGTGTGTGTGTGGTGCATTGCTGCAAAGTCACCAAGCAGTTCCTCCATACCATTCCTGACTGGATCGGCGGGGACCTTTCACCTTAACCAACCGCTGCTCGACGCTGACAAAGATCTGAGGAGGAGCGGCTTCCATTTGAAGTTTGACACTTTCAAGACGAGACGGGAAAGATATTAGTTTAGTTTTTATACACTTCTTGTTTTTAAAATTCAAGGTGCTGCATGTCAGAAATGAACCTGCAGAGTTGGACGGAGAAGGGGGTACCTACTACCCAATTAAAGCTCAGTCCAATTTGCATTCTGCTCCTGTGTGGTCTGGCCAGGTGGAGGGAGTTACACAGAATGTTTTTCTCTAATTAAAAGTAGAACCAGACTTTACATACCGAGCCTAGGTGATTTTTTTCCCAAACCTCTATTCCATTTATTTGGGTCACCATAGTCTTGTGTCCCAAATCACATCCTATCCTTTTATAGTGCACTACTGTTGACCAGAGCCCATAGTGCTCCATTTGGGATGCACACTGGGTTTAAGTATTGGCCTCTTGCATAATCAGGCCCGTGCTGTGCACTCTCAGAAATAAAGGTTTAGATTTGTTTCTTAAAGGGGTACAAATGCTTCTCACTGTAGTGGTACCCTGTAAGGTACGTCCTTTGTACCTTTTTAGTTATAAGTACATAGTTGTACCCTTGCAGTTTGTACCCTACAAGATACAATAGTGTGTACCTTAGGGGACAAGATGGTACAGGTACAAAAGTGTGCCTTTAGAAAAGGTAAGCATGGACCTTTTTAGGGTACCACCACAGTGACAAATACATTTGTTCCTTTTAAGTTTTTAATTTTTTATTGTTTTATTTACATTTCTCAGCCTGCCTTTCCTGTGTTTTTTGTTGTTGTCACCAGTTGTTGTCACCAGTACCACCAATGACTGTGTTTTCTAGTGACAGAGACGTGGTTTCTAGTGACAGAGACGTGGCTTTCAGTCCTGTAGCCTTCACCAAGTGAGTGCCTAAGTGAAATGTTTTATATTTCAAATGAAACTTTTTATGACAACACATTACACCACAGGAAAAGAAGACACAGAGTTACCTCTGCTGCAAAGGATAAGTTCATTAGAGTTACCAGCCTCAGAAATTGCAGCCCAAATAAATGCTTCACAGAATTCAAGTAACAGACACATCTCAACATCAACTGTTCAGAAGAGACTGTGTGAATCAGGCCTTCATGGTCGAATTGCTGCAAAGAAACCACTACTAAAGGACACCAATAATAAGAAGAGACTTCGCTGGCCAAGAAACGCGAACAATGGACATTAGACCGGTGGAAACCAATTTTGAGATTTTTGGTTCCAACCGCTGTGTCTTTGTGAGACGCAGAGTGGGTGAACTGGTGATCTCCGCATGTGTGGTTTCCACCGTGAAGCATGGAGGAGGCGTGATGGTGTGGGGGTACTTTGCTGGTGACACTGTCAGTGATTTACAGTGGGGAAAAAAAGTATCTAGTCAGCAACCAATTGTGCAAGTTCCCTCACTTAAAAAGATGGGAGAGGCCTGTAATTTTCATCATAGGTACACTTCAACTATGACAGACAAAATGAGGAAAAAAAATCCAGAAAATCACATTGTAGGATTTTTTATGAATTTATTTGCAAATTATGGTGGAAAATAAGTATTTGGTCACATACAAACAAGATTTCTGGCTCTCACAGACCTGTAACTTCTTCTTTAAGAGGCTCCTCTGTCCTCCACTCATTACCTGTATTAATGGCACCTGTTTGAACTTGTTATCAGTATAAAAGACACCTGTCCACAACCTCAAACAGTCACACTCCAAACGCCACTATGGCCAAGACCAAAGAGCTGTCAAAGGACACCAGAAACAAAATTGTAGACCTGCACCAGGTTGGGAAGACCTTTTTTTCTTCATTTTGTCTGTCATAGTTGAAGTGTACCTATGATGAAAATTACAGGCCTCTCTCATCTTTTTAAGTGAGAGAACTTGCACAATTGGTGGCTGACTAAATACTTTTTTCCCCCACTGTATTTAGAATTAAAGGCACACTTAACCATCATGGCTACCACAGCATTCTGGGTGGCTACTTTGAAGAATCTCAAATATAAAATATATATCATTTGATTTGTTTTACACTTTTTTAGTTACTACATGATTCCATATGTGTTATTTTGTAGTTTTGATGTCTTCACTATTGTTCTATAATGTAGAAAATAGTCCAAATAAAGAAAAACCCTGGAATGAGTAGCTGTGTCTTTTTTATGTTTTTGTACCCCCGGGGACAATACTGCACCCTGACCGTACCCTTATTTCTAAGAGTGTACTGTACTGTATTTCTCCTTGACTGCTCACGTCAGTGTTATTACACTGTGATCTCTGGAGAGGACAGATTTTACGTCCAAATCAATGCTAGCTGTGATAAGAAAAGGTTCTTGGTGTTTTAGTGGTTGTGTCTCAAGTGGTACCCGATTCCCATAGTAGTGCACTATATAGGGAATAGGGTACCATTTGGGACGCAGGTAGCCTAGTGCTTAGAGCGTTGTGCCAGTAACCGGAAGGATCGAATCCCCGAGCTGACAAGGTAAAAATCTGTCATTCTGCCCCTGAGCAAGGCAGTTAACCCACTGTTCCCCGGGCGCCGAGGACGTGAATGTCGATTAAGGCAGTCCCCCCCCCGCACCTCTCTGATTCAGAGGGGTTGGGTAAAAATGCGGAAGACACGTTTTGGACAACTGACTAGGTATCCCCCTTTCCCATTTGGTATGCACACATTATCTAGCTCTCTGCTCTGTCTCTCCTCTCCATAGCAATGTGTAGGCATAGTCTCTCCTTGTCAGCACTCACAAGCCAACCTGTGTGCTTTTAATATAAGCAGTGCAATTCTAAAAACACACAGTGGTGCATTATTTATAAGCCTGGAGAGAGGTCGTTTCAGATCTCATTTCTCACTCCTTATTTGCTCTGATTGGCTCCCTTAATTTTTGTTTGTTTAGTCAGGTAGATGCAAATTCACCTCTCATTTGCATGTCAAATCTCAGGGAGAGAGAGAGAGGAGGTTGATGGGTGGAGGAGGTTGATGGGAGGGAGAGGTGGAGGAGGTGGGGTTGGAAGGAGGTTGATGGGAGGGAGAGGTGGAGGAGGTGGGGGTGGTGGGAGGTTGATGGGAGGGAGAGGTGGAGGAGGTGGGGGTGGTGGGAGGTTGATGGGAGGGAGAGGTGGAGGAGGTGGGGGTGGTGGGAGGTTGATGGGAGGGAGAGATGGAGGAGGTGGGGGTGATGGGAGGTTGATGGGAGGGAGAGATGGAGGAGGTGGGGGGTGGTGGGAGGTTGATGGGAGGGAGAGGTGGAGGAGGTGGGGGTGGTGGGAGGTTGATGGGAGGGAGAGGTGGAGGAGGTGGGGGTGGTGGGAGGTTGATGGGAGGGAGAGATGGAGGAGGTGGGGGTGATGGGAGGTTGATGGGAGGGAGAGGTGGAGGAGGTGGGGGTGGTGGGAGGTTGATGGGAGGGAGAGATGGAGGAGGTGGGGGTGGTGGGAGGTTGATGGGAGGGAGAGGTGGAGGAGGTGGGGGTGATGGGAGGTTGATGGGAGGGAGAGATGGAGGAGGTGGGGGTGGTGGGAGGTTGATGGGAGGGAGAGGTGGAGGAGGTGGGGGTGGTGGGAGGTTGATGGGAGGGAGAGGTGGAGGAGGTGGGGTTGGAAGGAGGTTGATGGGAGGGAGAGGTGGAGGAGGTGGGGGTGGTGGGAGGTTGATGGGAGGGAGAGCTGGCTGCTGCTCTGCAGCTCAGGAGTGTTGAGTGAGTGCACGCTGCGTGTCGACTGTTTGCCTGATGCTTGTATTGTGTTAGAACCTGATAGCCTGTTATTGAACCGTATTAAAATGTGGAAGTTGGTTAATATGTTGAAATAAAGAACATTTCTCCTAGATACTACATAACTCAAATCAGAGAGTTGAGGGTTGGCTCTGTCGTTGTGCTGCTGTGGACTCCGGTTGCTTCCCAAATGGCATCCTTTTGCCTATGTAGTGCACTACTTTTTACCAGAGGCATAGGGTTCCGATCAAAAGTAGTGCACCACATAGGGAATAGGGTACCATTTGGGGCATATGTCATGTCTGTTAGCGTGAAAATGAGTGAAGGGCCTAAGGGGGTGTTGGTGGGTTGGTGGGTTGAGGGGTTGGGGAGCGATGAGGGGGGACATGGCTGTTGGATGGTCTCTGGTTAGATAGGAAGTGACCCTGCACGCGATGGCTGTGGACATCATGCCTCATGTGTGTGTTGCTTTGTCTGAGAGGTGTGAAGAGGAAGGTGGCGGGAGGCTCTGAGAACAAACGGTCCCCCCTCTCTCTCTTCCTCTCTCTCTCTCCCAGGCTCCATGGCAGCTCGCTCTCCTCTCCCTGCCCGCACAGGTCAGCGTCCTGGGGAGTGGAATGGGGGGTTAGAGGGATGAGGGGAGTAGGTGGAGGTGAGAAAGAGTCTGGTAACAAACTCACCTTGATGTTTTACAGTAAACCTTCCTCCCTGTGTTGAAATCATTTGCAGCTGAAATACCTTCTATATATTTGTACTGGATTTATCTTTGTTCAGCTCTCTGAGTTACGACCCTGGCCTTGATGAAGCCCCCCGTGAACACAACCAGCGGTCAGCAGAGATACACACACACACACACACACACACACACACACACACACACAAACACACACAGCAGCAGAAGAGGAGCACAGCAACAGAGCCACAGCCCAATGCCCATAAATCTCCTTTTATGAGCTTGACTTGATGAAACCATTTCCCTCGACACCTTGTTTTTGCCGCACCCGATGTTGGTTTATTTCTCCACAGTCGAGCGGTTTTATGTCCCATTTCAGCTGCTGTGACAGAACCCAGTCCCTGCCAGGGCCCCACATTGCTCCCCGTCGCCCCGCCGGCCCTCTCAGATATCCGAGACAGACACCGCTGTCAGTACAGCCTGTCTCCTGGTGGCTCCCCGTGTTTCATAACGTCAACTCCTTCACAACCTCACTGTGTCTGCAGGACAGAGAGAGGAGAGAGAGGTAGGGTGAGGGAGAACGTGAGGCAGAGAGAGAGAGAGAGAGAGAGAGAGAGAGAGAGAGAGAGAGAGAGAGAGAGAGAGAGAGAGAGAGAGATGGAAAGGGAGAGAGCGAGAGCGGGTGGGAGAGAGGGAGAGAGAGAGAGAGAGTGCGAGGGTGGGAGAGAGGGAGAGAGAGAGCAAGAGAGAGAGAGAGGTAGATTGAGAGAGGCCTCTGAAGAGAGAGAGAGGGAAAGGGAGAGAGAGAGATGGAGTGGGAGAGGGAGAGGGAGATGGAAAGGGAGAGAGCGAGAGCTGGTGGGAGAGAGGGAGAGAGAGAGAGAGTGCGAGGGTGGGAGAGAGGGAGAGAGAGAGCTAGAGGGAGAGAGGGAAAGAGAGAGAGAGAGAGAGAGAGAGAGAGAGAGACAGACAGACAGAGGGAGTGGGAGAGAGGGAGAGAGGTAAAGGGACAAAGGGAGAGAAGGAAAGGGATAGAGGGAGACCGGGAAAGGGAGAGAGAGAGAGAGAGAGAGAGAGAGAGAGAGAGAGAGAGAGAGAGAGAGAGAGAGAGAGAGAGAGAGAGAGAGAGAGAGAGAGAGAGAGAGAGAGAGAGAGAGAGAGAGAATGGGAATGGGAAAGGGAGAGAGGGGAAAGGGGAAAGGGAAAAGGAGAGATGGAGAGAGAGAGGGAAAGGGAGAGAAAGATAAAGGGAGAGTGAGAGAGAGAGGGAGTGGGATAGAGGGAGAGAGGGAAAGGGAGAGAGGGAGAGAAGGAAAGGGATAGAGAGAGCGAGAGAGAGAGAGAATGGGAAAGAGGGGGAAGGGAGAGAGAGCGAGAGAGAGAGAATGGGAATGGGAAGGGAGAGCTTTGGAGAAGGACACAATAGAGAGGAAGACAGAGCCAATGGAAGAATAAGGGATTGGGGCAATAAAAGGAGAGCGAAAGAGAGGGTTGGGTGTGAAAGAGAGTTATGGGTAGAGATATATTTAGAGATGAGCATTAAGAGTGGGAAAATTAAAATGAGAGGGGAAATGCATGGGAGGACTAAAATAAAAGTGTCAAAAAAAGAAGGGAGAGAAAGAAGACAGTGACACAGAGTGGATAGAGAGGAGCAGAGAGAGAGATGTATATTATCTAGTTCACTTGCTTTGGCAATGTTAACATATGTTTCCCATGCCAGTAAAGCCCCTTGGATTGAATTGAATTGAGAGAGAGAGCGAGAGAGAGCGAGAGAGGGCGAGAGAGAGCGAAAGAGGGCGAAAAAGAGCGAGAGAGAGATAGAGGTAGAGAGATAGAGAGAGATAGATAGATAGATAGATAGATAGATAGATTGACTGACAGAGAGGGCATGATGTGAAGAGAAATACTGACGAGGAGAAAGACACAGGGAGAAAAAAATATTTTCATTCGCTGGCTCTCTCTCTGACATTGACCCAGGGGTGTAAAATAATGGTGAGAGCCTCTCTGGCTGTCTTCACTCACACTGATCTGTGGTGGTATAATCTGGAATGCTGGGGAGAGATGGGGGAGGAGGGAGGAGACAGAGAGGATGGAGGAGGTGGGGGGGCGTGCAGAAGGGGGGAGAAGGGGATGAGGAGGATGAAGTTTAGGCTGGGTTGAATCAGTCAAAGGGAGGGAGGGGAATAAGGAGAGAGAATAGAGTGAGGGACAGAGAGAGGGAGGGAGGGTGGAAGGTAGAAAACCCTAGATCCCAAAGCTCAGTGTGTCATTGCTATCCAGTTGTTTTGCCCTCAGTACCCCCCTCTACCCCCACCCTAGCCCTCCACACAACACCACCAATACCAAGCAGCTTGCAGTGGCTTGGAGACCGAGGAGGGGATGCGTAGGATGCCACGGTGGGAAATGAGGGGGTGGTGAGTTGGTCTCATCCACTTACCACTATTGTCCAGGTGCAGATAGTCTGTGATATTGTAATTCAGAGAAAGATAGAGCGCTAGGGCATTATAAGTGTTTGTACATAAAGTGTGTGTGTGTCAGCCTCTGTCAGGATGCGTATCGCTCTGCTGCTCCTGGACTGAGCACTTCATCACCCCCGCCGCCCTCCTCCCCCTCCCCTCCGTCCCCCCTTCCAGGGCCCTGTCACTACGTCACAGCTAATTCTGTGTGTGTGTGTGTGTGTGTGTGTGTGTGTGTGTGTGTGTGTGTGTGTGTGTGTGTGTGTGTGTGTGTGTGTGTGTGTGTGTGTGTGTGTGAAACAGAAGGCAGATGGGTATGTGAATAACATAGGGTGTCTCAGCCTCCCTATTCCCCTATCCTTGCTCCACAGCACCCAGTCATGTGGACGTCGTTTGATCCACTATCTGATGCTGCCACAGCCATGATCAGGATCTCATCTAGTCTACAGTCTCATGTTGCATAATACTGACGAGAGAGAGAAACAAATGGAACTCAGGTATTATAATGAGACATGATTATGGACTCTCTTTCTGCTTGTCTTCTTCTCTTTGTTTCCCCCCTCCTCCTGTCCCCGATTAAAGGAGACCCCTCCCCCCTCCAATCTCCCACAACATCTCTCCTCTCCTTCACGTTGATATCTCTTCCTCATTAGTTAGCATTGGGATCATGCTGCTGCTGTTGAACATGATAAAACACCAACTGGTGTGCAGTGATCATAATCCCTCATTTGTTTGTTACTAGGGCAGATTTGAGTTTTTATTGTTTCTTTTACAGCAGGATTTACAGGATGTTTGTAATGCTTTATTACAATTAACCACCATTACTTGGCGAGTATTCTATTATATCCACTTCAAGATAAGCCTGTATGTCACGTCCAGGCCTGAGTCTACAGGCTGGCGTGTTTAGTTTCGTTTTTGGTGTAGGGTTTTTCTATTCTAGGTGTACTATTTCTATGTTGGGTAAATGGTTCCCAATTAGAGGCAGCTTAGTGTCGTTACCTCTAATTGGGAACCATATATATGTTTGTAGTTTTTCCACTAGGGTTTTGTGGGTTATTGTTTAGTTCATAGCGTAAGTGTTTCGTCTATGTTATGTTCGGATGTTACGATCGTCGGTTTGTTTTTGTTGTTTTTCCCAGTTACGTTCGTTAAATAAATATGTATACTGGAAGCATTGCTGTGTCTTGGTCCGTTAATAAAGAAGCTCGTGACAGAATAACCCACCAACAAAGGACCAAGCAGCGAGAGAACAGGGAGTTCTGGAGCTGGGAGGAGGAACTGTTTGGAGAGGGACCCTGGACCCAGCCTGGCTGCCTGTCTGTGGATGTCTTTCTGTTGCTGCCTGTCTGTCTGAGCCTGTCTGTCTGCATGTGGCTGCCTGTCTGTCTTTCTGTTCTTCTGTACTGCCTGTACTGTCTTTGACTGCCTGTCTTTCTGTCTGTGGCTTCCGGTCTGTCTGTTCTTCTGTACTGCATGTGCTAACTGTCTGTCAGTCTGCCTTTTCTTCTGTGGCTACCTGTCTGTTCTTCTGTGGTTGCCTGCCTGTCTGTTTTTCTGTACTGCCTGTGCTGTCTTTGGCTGGCTGTCTGTGGCTGCGGCTGCCTGGCTGTGGCTGCCTGCCTGGCTGTGGCTGCCTGCCTGTTCTTCTGTGGCTGCTTGTCTGTCTTTGACTGCCTGTCTTTCTGTCTGTGGCTGTTGTCTGTCTGGCTATGGCTGCCTGTCTGTTCTTCTGTACTGCCTGTGCTGTCTGTGGCTGCCTGTGTCAGTCAGTCTGTATTTTCTTCTGTGGCTGCCTGGCTGCGTGGCTGCCTGGCTGTCTCTGGCTGCATGTCTGTGTGATTGTCTGTCTGTGCCTGAATCTCAAGCTGTCTGTAACTGCCTGTCTTTCTGTCTGTGGCTTCCGGTCTGTCTGTTCTTCTGTACTGCATGTGCTAACTGTCTGTCAGTCTGCCTTTTCTTCTGTGGCTACCTGTCTGTTCTTCTGTGGTTGCCTGCCTGTCTGTTTTTCTGTACTGCCTGTGCTGTCTGTGGCTACCTGTCTGTCTTTGGCTGGCTGTCTGTGGCTACCTGGCTGTGGCTGGGTGTCTGTGGCTGCCTGTCTGTGGCTGCCTGTCTGTGGCTGCCTGTCTGTGGCTGCCTGTCTGTGGCTGCCTGCCTGTTCTTCTGTGGCTGCCTGCCTGTCTTTGACTGCCTGTCTTTCTGTCTGTGGCTGTTGTCTGTCTGGCTATGGCTGCCTGTCTGTTCTTCTGTACTGCCTGTGCTGTCTGTGGCTGCCTGTGTCAGTCAGTCTGTATTTTCTTCTGTGGCTGCCTGGCTGCCTGGCTGCGTGGCTGCGTGGCTGCCTGGCTGTCTCTGGCTGCATGTCTGTGTGACTGTCTGTGCCTGAATCTCAAGCTGTCTGTAGCTGCATGTTTTTCTGTATGTCAGTCTGTGGCTGGCTGCATGGCTGTTATGGAGACTTGGCTGTGTTTCAACAAGGTGATTTAGTGTTTGTAGATGAGGTAATTCCAGTGAGCCTGGCCCTCCGTAGCATCCTTATTGGGCCTCTCATTAACAAAAAGTAACCTTCAGTTTCTAATGAGGCGTAACTTTTTCATTTGACTAAAGGCAGAACAAAGGAGCAGGGGAACACGGAGGCAGTCAACTACTCCTAACAACATCTGGAACTAATCAGATGGAGCAGTATTAGATTTGGCGTTATAAAAGGTTAGGTTACTAAATTAACTTCACTAAGGTCAGCACATCACAATAAATACTGTGGGACTACATACAGTGGCTTGTGAAAGTATTAAACCCCTTTGCAATTTTTCCTATTTTGATGCCTTACAACCTGGAATTAAAATAGATTTTAAGGGTTTGTATCATTTGATTTACACAACATGCCTACCACTTTGAAGATGCAAAATATTTTTTATTGTGAAACAAACAACAAATAAGACAAAGAAACAGAACTTGAGCATGCATAACTATTCAACCCCCAAAGTCAATACTTTGTAGAGCCACATTTTGCAGCAATTACAGCGGCAAGTATCGTGGGGTAAGTCTCTATAAGCTTGGCACATCTAGCCACAGGGATTTTGCCCATTCTTCAAGGCAAAACTCCTCCAGGTTGGATGGGTTCTGCTGGTGTACAGCAATCTTTAAGTCATGCCACAGATTCTCAATTGGATTGAGGTCTGGGCTTTGACTAGGCCATTCCAAGATACTTAAATGTTTCCCCTTAAACCACTCGAGTGTTGCTTTAGCAGTATGCTTCGGGTCATTGTCCTGCTGGAAGGGGAACCTCCGTCCCAGTCTCAAATCACTGGAAGACTGAAACAGGTTTCCCTCAATAATTTCCCTGTATTTAGCGCCATCCATCATTCCCCACAGCATGATGCTGCCACCACCATGCTTCACTGTGGGGATGGTGTTCTCGGGGTGATGTGAGGTGTTGGGTTTGCGCCAGACATAGCGTTTTCCTTGATGGCCAAAAAGCTCAATTTTAGTCTCATCTGACCAGAGTACCTTCTTCCATATGTTTGGGGAGTCTCCCACATGCCTTTTGGCGAACACCAAATGTTTGCCTATTTTTTTTATTTTATTAAGTGATGGCTTTTTTCTGGCCACTCTTCCGTAAAGCCCAGGTCTGTGGAGTGTACGGCTTAAAGTAGTCCTATGGACAGATACTCCAATCTCCACTGTGGAGCTCGTTCAGGGTTATCTTTGGTCTCTTTGTTGCCTCTGATTAATGCCCTCCTTGCCTGGTCCGTGAGTTTTGGTGGGTGGCCTTCTCTTGGCAGGTTTGTTGTGGTGCCATAATCTTTCCATTTTGTAATAATGGATTTAATGGTGCCCCGTGGGATGTTCAAAGTTTCCGATATTTATTTATATCCCAACCCTGTTCTGTACTTCTCCACAACTTTGTCCCTGACCTGTTTGGAGAGCTCCTTGGTCTTCATGGTGCTGCAGACTCTGGGGCCTTTCAGAACAGGTGTATATAAACTGAGATCATGTGACACTTAGATTGCACACAGGTGGACTTTATTTAACTAATTATGTGACTTCTGAAGGTAATTGGTTGCACCAGGTCTTATTTAGGGGCTTCATAGCAAAAGGTAAACAACTTTTCTGTTTTTTTATTTAGATTTCACTTCACCAACTTGGACTATTTTGTGTATGTCCATTACATGAAATCCAAATAAAAATCTATTTACAGTTTTTTCCAACTGCTTACACATGTTTTCAAAACTGTCTCCTTTTTTCAAAACTCTACACACAATTCCCAAAACTGCACAAACAAAATGCAAAATGCCTCACATCTCCTTCAAAATGTAACACTGATTTCAAAATGCCATAAACACATGTCAGAATGAAGCATTTGCATCAAATGGCAAACACTGCTTTCATAATAGTACATTTTTGGATATAACCTGTAAACACTGTTTTAAATCTAAAGCTCTTTGGTCTTTCATAGGCTTATATCTACATTTCAATACAATGTTCTACAGTGAAAGTAATCTGCTGAGAGGGGTAACAAGTACACTGTAAACACCAATGCAATGTAGAAACAGAAAATATTTATTGGGCCAAACATTACTGTTGTATACAGTAGCATACAACAAAACCATAAACATATGTAAACCAAAAGTATATTCTTTTGAATACAGTAAACACAATTGTGTGTGTGTGGGGTCCCGGGGGCAGTCCAGGAATTGGTAGGGGGCAGTCACCAGTGCTAAGCTACGCTTCATCTCTTCTCCGGCCTGGGTCTGGCCACAATACTTCGTCCACATCACAAGATACTTCCCTCTATGTTTGGCAAGAGAAAACGTATCTCCTAGCATGGCATATCCAACCTTGGACATTGCCTGGAGAAGCGGCATGCGGGCATAGGGTTGGCGATCATACACTTTCTAGCGCCAGGCTGAGAAGAATTCCTCTATGGGATTTAGGAAAAGGTGAATATGGGGGTAGGTACAAAACTACATTGTGGATGGGTGGCAAACCAGTTTTGTACCAGAACAGCCCGGTGAAAACTAACATTGTCCCATAAAACCACAAATCTAGCAGGCTCCTGATCTGGATCAGGGACAAGCATTGTGTAAATTGCATCCAGAAAAGTGAGCATATGACCGGTGTTGTACGGACCCAGCGTGGCATTGTGATGGAGGACCCCGTTTTGAGTGATGGCAGCACACAGTTATATTACCCCCACGCTGTCCAGGGACATTGGTAATTGCCCTCTGTCCTATTACATTTCTTCCGCGGCGCCTGGTTTTGGTGAGGTTGAAGCCAACCTCATCCACATAAATAAATTACAGTTTTTCTCGATTGTTTACACACATTTTCTGAAAGCATGCCTCATATTCTCAGAACTCTACACACAAATCAAAAAACACACACACAATGGGCAAAACCCCTCAATTCTCCAGCAAAATGAAACTTTACATTCAAAACAATGTTATTTCTTATCAAAATGGTATTTTGTTTTCAAATGACACACACAAACCATCATATGAATAGACATTTATAAGAACCAGTTGAACACTGATGTGCTCAATGTAAAACACTATGATGAATGGAAAACACTTCTTCTCCATTCATCATAATGACTTAGGCCTTTTTTTGGTTCAGTGTTGCCATTACTACAGACAGTACATACATAAGTGTGTTGTAAAATATTTGAGAATATTGTTTTTATACTCCAGAACACACAAATACACATTAACAAATATATTTTATTTTTCCCACAAAAACAATGTACACAGTGTACATCCCATTCCCAACCAACACAAAGTTGCACATACAGTGGTCTACATACAAAACAGAAGAATTTAATGTATACAGTTACATCCTCTCTTCTGTTGTGGTCTGGCCACAGCACCTCATCCACATCACAAGCAATGTTTTCCCTGGACAAGCAGCGGGGGAAATATAGCCTAGCATGGCGATTCCAGCCATGAAAAGCATCAGCTGCTATATCTCCACATGCTCTTCCATAGCTTGGAGAAGAGGTATACGCGTTTGTGGACTTCGGTCATACACTTTCCATCTCCAGGCAGAAAAAAATTCCTCAATAGGATTGAGGAATGGAGAATATGGAGGGAGATAAACAACTAAAAAGCGTGGGTGGGCAGTGAACCAGTTACGAACCAGAGCAGCCCTGTGGAAACTTATGTTGTCCCAAATGACAACGTACCTGAGCTGCTCTGGGCCATCTACCTGATCTGGTGGAATGAGTGTGTTGTGTAGGGTGTCCAGGATTGTGATCAGATGGGCGGTGTTGTAGGGGCCAAGGGTAGCATGGTGATGGATGACGCCGTGGTGGGTAATCGCTGCACACATTGTGATGTTCCCTCCGCGCTGGCCAGGGACTTGAACAATGGCACGCTGGCCGATGATATTCCTTCCCCTCTTTCGTCTTTTTGTGAGGTTGAATCCAACCTCATCAATGAAGATGAACTGGTGCTCCACTGCAGCCACCTCTAGCTCAAGGACTCTCTGAAACACACATGACAATATCAGAAATAGACATGGAGTGGTCACTATTGTGAAGCACAATCATTATGATTACAATACTGAAATATGTATAATTTATACAGTGTTGAGAGTATGCATCAATTGTGGGTTTGTATAGGACTCACTTGCACCTAGTTATATCGCAATTCTTTGACTCTTTCTGAATTGCGTTCAAATGGCACCCTGTAGACCTGCTTCATCCTGAGATTATTTCTACGCAAGACACGGTCCAGTGTTGATAAGATTACCCTATCAATATTTTGAAATATCTCATTGTTTTCTATTATTTTTCTTTGTATTTGCCCGTAATGTTATGCCGTTATTTTCTAGGACCATGTTCATGATTTCAGTTTCCTGTTCAGGAGACAGAACACGTTCCCGACCACCTTGTGTTGGTAATCTTTCAGTTCTGCCAAACAAATAGTAAAATACTGTAAATACAAAGTAGGAATACATTTCCCAAATACTTGAAACATACTTTATTTTTACAGTCCTACAGAACAGTCCACAGGCAATACTGTACTACTGTACTCATTGAGTATTGTATTGATATGCAGTACTGCAATTTTCTAGTGAGAGTAGATTTCTTACCTATTCTAATTTCGGAAAGTCCGGTTGATGGATGCTACAGTGTACCTGCTCAAATTTGGCTGTACTCTTTTCCCAGCCTCCCTCATTGTTAGACCATGGTTGACCACATGATCAACCAAAGTGGCTCGGATCTCATCAGAGATTACGGTCCTTGGCCTTCCTCGTCCTCGCCCTTGTCTTCCCCGTCCTACTCCTCTTACTCTCACTCCTCTGGCTCTGCCTCTGTTTCCAATGTTGGCATCCATTGCTCCAAAACAGAAGAGCTCACCTGTTGCCCTTTTATGCTAAAGCTCTGATTGCTAATTGTAAAACTGTGTGACGGGTGTTTGCCCATGTGATGAGTCAGTGTGCATATTTGAATGGCAGTGTGTTCATTGTGAAAACAAGAGATTTTCTGCATGAAAATTGTGCCAAATGCAAAGAATTGTGTGTAGTGTTTTGAAAAAAGTGTGTTTTAGAACTGCAATTTGAGTGTAAAGCAGGAATTGTGCTTGTAGTTTAGCAGAATTGGTTCAGGGGGTTTGTGCATGAGTTACATGTTGTGGTCATTGTGTCTCAAGTACCAGTATTTGTGTGTAAACAATTGAGAAAAACTGTAATGGCGAATTACATGGGCATCCAGCTCCAATACTCTTTGTAACAGACAAAAGGATATACAGATGAGTAAATATGGTATGTCTGAAGTACTGGAAGTAGTGTTGCATACATACCTCTACAAAGTCATGTCGCAGTTTCTCTCAAATGGCACCTTGTAAAGTTGTTTCATCTTCACTCGGTGCCGTTGGAGGATGCGTTGTATGGTCGACAGGCTTACAGCTTTGATGTTGTTAAATATGGTGTCATTATTCAAGATATGCTCTCTTATCTCTCGAATCCTAATTGCATTGTTGGCCAAAACCATATTTATAATTGCAGTCTCTTGTACATCTGTAAACAAGCGTCCTCATCCTCCATGATGTCTTTGCCTTTCCACTCTGTACAGAATTCAAACACAGTATGTGTTCAGTATAGGAACTGTAAACAATGTACAAAATAATGTAGTACAGCATGATAACCAACCTCATTCATTCAATGCAGTGCAGTAAATGGATGGCTTAGAGTTACAAATGTTTATGCAATAATATGCAGTCATACGTATTTTACAGTACATTACTGTAATGCTAAAATAGTCATTAGGTAGTTGCATACCTGTTCTCATTACTGAAGGTTTGAATTATGGACGCCACTGTAAATCGACTCAAGTTGGGCTGGACTCTCAGTCCAGCCTCTCTCATGGTCAAACCGTGGTTGATCACATGATCAACAAGTGTTGCCCTAATCTCATCAGAGATGGCTCTCCTTCCTTCTCTTCTTTGCCCTCGTCCTCTTCTTCCTCTTCCTCTCCCTCCTACTCCTCTTGCTCTCTGTCCATTGTTGGCATCCATTGTTCAAAACAGGTAATCTGACCTTTGACCTATTTATAGGCCTATACTACAGTAAAGCAGTGATTGGTTAGTGATCAGTTAAGCTATTAGTGTTTGCACATGTGAGGAGTGTGTGTGTAACCTGGTGAATAAGTGTAGCATTTTGATTGGTTGTGTTTGGAAAAGAAAAGCAAGTCACTTCCTGTTAGATTCGTGTGTTTTAGGTAGAGAATTGTGTGTAGTGTTTTGAAAAAAAATGTTTTATGCAGTTGACAACTGAGTCAAAGGCTGAGAAATAGCTTATGGTTTTGGATATTTGGTGTGTAGTTTTGCACTTTGAGTGAGAGGTTTCAAAAATCGTGTGACATGAAAAGATTTTGTGTGTAAGCAGTTGGAAAAAACTGTAAAATACAGGTTGTAACGCAACAAAATAGGAAAAACGCCAAGGGGGGATGAATACTTTTGCAAGGCACTGTAACGCATTCATAGAATTCCCATAATCCATATGTTCTTTGTGGAAATGGGATCTTGCCATGACCGTGTGTGGTAGACGTGGCCTGGACTTTGTCCACTGCATGCTATATAACCAACACCATTGCTAAAATAAAGGTCCGGAGAGATCAATTTAGCTGGTCCATCCTGGTGTAGTCTGACAGCTGTAATGTCATTTCACCATCCATCCATAGTGTAAGTAAGAGTGCGTGCGTGCGTGCGTGCGTGTGTGCGTGCGTGCGCGTGCGTGCGTGCGTGCGTGTGCGTGCGTGTGTGCGTGCGTGTGTGTGTGTGTGTGTGTGTGTGTGTGTGTGCGTGCGTGCGTGCGTGTGTGTGTGTGTGTGTGTGAATGGTGGGTAATGATTATTGCATGTGAGCCAATCTTCTGGCTTGGTCTGTTTTTAACACTCCAGCCAGTGACCAGGAAATGAGGGGGTCTATTCATTGCTCTTTATATGACCCTCTGTCCCGTTTGACGTTTGTCCCGTTTGATAGAGCTCTGATAGATATAGGATTCCTGGTTCAAAAAACACAATTTGAGGTTTTGCAGCCGACTTATAAACAAGTCCAGTGGTCTGCAATAGCAGAGATATAAGCTTGATCGAGACAGTGTACACAAGGTAAAGTCATAATAAAGGCTGGGGCTATAAATTCAATGGATTTCGTGTTATCACATGTTTTAACACACAGGTCCACACTCACATGAGACGGAAATACATTCTACTTCACTCTTCTCTATTCATGTTGTCTTTGTCCCTGTTCAGTGAGAGGGGTGACGAGGGAGATGAAAGGCGGCAGAGTTTTGAGATTCTCCCTCCATAGTGGCCTGTACGCTGCGGCGTGCTGTGTGCTTTACTACCTTCGGGATCTCGTTAGACAAGCAGACGAGCAGGCCGTTTGGCAGCGCCACTCCTGAGCCCGACTGTCACCCTGCCTGGGTCTCTGTTGGAGTCGGAGTCTGGGCCTGCCTCTCCAGGGCTCACTGCCCCTCAGGAGGAGAGAGAGAGAGGGATAAAGGGTGGAGGGTGTGGAAGGTGGGAGGGAAGGAGGCGTGGGGGGGAGAGATGGCGGGGTTAGAGGGAGGTGGGGGTAGGGAGGGTAGAGGGAGGAGGGATGGAGTCGAGCGAGGGATGAAGGCAGGAGAGGAGGGAGTCAAAGCGACTGGCTCTGTCACATCCTACATGACTTCTCTCTACAGCGGGGCTCTCACCAGCCCTGACATCACCCAGCCTGTTGACATTAGCCTACCAGGCCACAACTCACTGGCAATTATCTCTCCAAATGTCACAAGTGGAGAGGAGGGGGGCTTAGTGATGAGCTGATCAACATGCTCCATGACTAACAGCATACAGGGCCAGGGCACGGTGGAGAGGAGAGGAGAGACACTTCTACACTGATGAGGGATAGAAGCTCTCAGACAGGAAGTGGTGTGACTCTGTCCATTGTACGGCTGATATTTCTACAGAATCTCATTCAGCCGAGATCTTGATGGTCTCATTATACTGTACATGTACTGTAGATAGCATATGACAATGTGGTTGAAAGAATGTTTGTATTCCTATAATGACAACATAGTAAACCAATTACATTTATGGATAGTTGTACTCATGTCTAGAATTAGAAAGTAATCAGCCTGTGGGCCCCAGGTGGGGCTGGTCACTTCTTAACCATCTCCACCACTGTGGCCCCCTCAGCACGGGTATCCTCTCTCCTCTCTCCCCTCTCACCTCTCACCTCTCTCCCCTCTCCTCTCTCCCCTCTCACCTCTCTCCCCTCTCCTCTCTCTCCCCTCTCCTCGCTCCTGTCTCTCACTTCTTCTCTACTCTCCTCTCTTTTCTCTCCGCTCTCTCCTCTCTCTCCCCTCCCCTCTATCCCCTCTCCTCTCTACCCTCTACTCTATACCCCCTCTCTCCCCCTCTCTCCCTCTTCTCTCTCTCCCTCTCCTCGCTCCTGTCTCTCACTTCTTCTCTACTCTCCTCTCTTTTCCCTCTCCTCTCTCCGCTCTCCTCTCTCTCCCCTCCCCTCTATCCCCTCTCCTCTCTACCCTCTACTCTATACCCCTCTCTCCCCCTCTCTCCCTCCACTCTATCCACCCTCTCTTCCCTCCCCTCTCTCCCCTCACCTATTTCCTCTCTCTCCCTTTCCCTCTCTCTCCCTTTCCCTCTCTCTCCCTTTCCCTCTCTCTCCCCTCTCCTCTTTCCTCTTTCCTCTCTCTCCGCTCTACTCTTTCCACTCTCTCCCCTCTACTCTTTCCTCTCTCTCCCTTCTCTCTCTCCTCTCTCCCCTTGCATCTTTCCTCTCTCTCCCTTGTTCTCTCTCTCCCCTCTCCTCTCTCCCCTCTCCCCTCGCCTCTTTCATTTCTCTCCCTTCTCCTCTCTCCCCTCTCCTCTTTCCTCTCTGTCCCTTCTCCTCTCTCCTCTCTCCCCTCTCCCCTTTCCCCTCACCTCTTTCCTCTCCCTTCTCCTCACTCCTCTCCTCTCCTCTCTGTCCCTTCTCCTCTCCTCTCTCTCCCCTCTCCCCTTTCCCCTCGCCTCTTTCCTCTCCCTTCTCCTCACTCCTCTCTCTCCCTTCTCCTCTCTACCCTCTCTCCCCTCGCCTCTTTCCTCTCTCTCCCCTTGCATCTCCCCCTTCTCCTCTCCCCCAATGCCTCTCTCCCCTCTCTCCCCTTGCCTCTCTCCTATCTCTCCCTTCTCCTCCATCTGTGTCATCACACCCTCCACCCAGGGTCCAGCCAGCCAGGATGCAGGCAGTAGAGAATCCCACCCCACCCATCCTGTGGCCCCCTCAGCAGAGCTGAGCTGAGGGGGCAACAGAGCAAGAAGCAGAGCAAGAAGCCCAGAAGCCAGGCTAGAGAGCCCGCAACCATCCCACAGAGCAAGAAGCCCAGAAGCCAGGTTAGAGAGCCCCCAACCATCCCACAGAGCAAGAAGCCCAGAAGCCAGGCTAGAGAGCCCCCAACCATGGCTGAAGAAGCGTCCACTAAAACTAAAGCCACCAATTAATAGAGACAGCCAATCAGACAGCCTGCTGTTCTAATGGGGGGGGGAGGAGCAGAGCAGACGTGCTAACGCCATGCTAACGTGTGTGGATGTTGCTATGCAGAATACGCCACTGCCCAAGCCTCACAGAGGAGGGTGTTACCACAGCAAGCCCCAAATTAGTATGTGTCAGGAATGACGATGTGAATTATTTTCATTATTCTAATGGTTACATATGTAATGTGGTTCAATATGTGGTCAGCGGCATCATTTAACATGTGCCAAATTCTTGAGTTGTTGTTTCCTTCAGGACTGCACATTAGAATAAAGGAAAAAACAAAGACGGATCTTAGTTGAAGTGATGTTTGTTTTTCGTTGTCTTTGTGCCAAATAATAAAACATCATAGCGTCAACATGTTTCCTTTTGGTCAAAGGCGTATTTTAGTTCCACTTTCAAAGGATAATTTGCTAAAACTTGACTGATTGAATCAAACAATGATTGAACAGTAGTAAGACATCGGCACATTGGTTAATAAATAGCAGAGAAGACTGGCACTGACTGCTGCCTCTGCATTGTCATCTGGAAGGTTTGTGATTGTGCCAGCTGCCTTCATCCCCTTGGTCCTCCCTGCAGTTCCCTTCCCTTCATCCCTTTGGTCCTCTCTGCTGTTCCCTTCCCTTCATCCCCTTGGTCCTTCCTGCAGTTCCCTTCCCTTCATCCCCTTGGTCCTCCCTTCCCTTCATCCCCTTGGTCCTCCCTTCCCTTCATCCCCTTGGTCCTCCCTGCAGTTCCCTTCCCTTCATCCCCTTGGTCCTCCCTGCTGTTCCCTTCCCTTCATCCCCTTGGTCCTCCCTACTGTTCCCTTCCCTTCATCCCCTTCGTCATACCTGCAGTTCCCTTCCCTTCATCCCCTTGGTCCTTCCTGCAGTTCCCTTTCCTTCATCCCCTTGGTCCTCCCTTCCCTTCATCCCCTTGGTCCTCCCTGCTGTTCCCTTCCCTTCATCCCCTTACAAGCAAAAACTAAAGCAGGAAGTACCAGTGACTCGCTCAATACAGAAGTGGTCCGATGACGCGCAGTATGCTACGCTACAGGACCATTTTGCTAGCACAGACTGCAATATGTTCCGGGATTCATCCAATGGCATTGAGGATTATATCACCTCAGTCATCGGCTTCTTCAAAAAGTGCATCGACGACGTCGTCCCCACAGTGACCGTACGTACATATCCCAACCAGAAGGCATGGATTACAGGCAACATCTGCATCGAGCTAAAGGCTAGAGCTGCCGCTTTCAAGGAGCGGGACACTATAAGAAATCTCGCTATGACTCAGACAAACCATCAAACAGGCAAAGCGTCAATACAGGATTAAGACTGAATCCTACTACACTGGCTCTGACACTCGTCGGATGTGGCAGGGCTTGCAAACTATTATGGACTACAAAGGGAAACCCAGACACGAGCTGGCCAGTGATATGAGCCTACCAGACGAGCTAAATGCCTTTTATGCTTGCATTGAAGCAAGTAACACTGAAGCATGCACAAGAGCACCAGCTGTTCTGGATGACTGTGTGATAATGCTCTCGGTAGCCAATGTGAGAAAGACCTTTAAACAGGTCAACATTCACAAAGCCGCCGGGTCAGATGGATTACCAGGACGTGTACTCAAAGCATGCGCTGACCAACTGGCAAGTGTCTTCACTGACATTTTCAACCTCGCCCTGACTGAGCCTGTAATACCAAAATGTTTCAAGCAGACCACCATAGTCCCTGTGCCCAAGGAAGCGAAGGTAACCTGCCTAAATGATTACCGCTCCGTAGCACTCACGTCGGTAAGCCATGAAGTGCTTTGAAAGGTTGGACCCACTCCAATTCGCATACTGCCCCAACAGATCCACAGATGACACAATCTCAATCGCACTCCACACTGCCCTTTCCCGCCTGGACAAAAGGAACACCTATGTGAGAATGCTGTTCATTGACTACAGCTCAGCGTTCAACACCATAGTGCCCACGAAGCTCATCACTAAGCTAAGGACCCTGGGACTAAACACCTCCCTCTGCAACTAGATCCTGGACTTCCTGACGGGCCGCCCCCCAGGGAGTAAGGGTAGGCAACAACACATCTGCCACGCTGATCCTCAACACTGGGGACCCTCAGGGGTGTGCACTTAGTCCGCTCCTGTACTCCCTGTTCACCCACGACTGCGTGGCCAAACACGACTCCAACACCATCATTAAGTTTGCTGACGACACAACAGTGGTAGGTCTGATCACCAACAACGATGAGACAGCCTATAGGGAGGAGGTCAGAGAACTGGCAGTGTGGTGCCAGGACAATAACCTCTCCCTCAATGTGAGCAAGACAAAGGAGCTGATAGTGGACTACAAGAAAAGGCGGGCTGAACAGGCCCCCATTAACATCAACGGGGCTGTAGTGGAGCAGGTCGAGAGTTTCAAGTTCCTTGGTGTCCACATCACCAACGATCTGTCATGGTCCAAACACACCAAGACAGTCGTGAAGATGGCACGACAAAACCTTTTCCCCCTCAAGAGACTGAAAAGATTTGGCATGGGTCCCCAGATCCTCAAAAAGTTCTACAGCTGCACCATCAAGAGCATTCTGACCGGTTTCATCACTACTTGGTATGGCAACTGCTCGGCATCTGATCGTAAGATGCTACAGAGGGTAGTGCGTACGACCCAGTACAACACTGGGCAAAGCTTCCTGCAATCCAGGACCAATCCAGGTCCATAAAATTGTCAGAGACTCCAGTCACCCAAGTCATAGACTGTTTTCTCTGCTACCACACGCCAAGCGGTACGGGAGCGCCAAGTCTAGGACCAAAAGTCTCCTTAACAGCTTCTACCCCCAAGCCATAAGACTGTTGAACAATTAATCAAATGGCCACCGGACTATTACATTGACCCCCCCTTCCATTTGATTTGTACACTACTGCTGCTCGCTGTTTATTATCTATGCATAGTCACTTCACCCCTACCTACATGTACAAATTACCTCTAACCTGTACCCCTGCACACTGACTCGGTACCGGTAACCCCTGTATATAGCCTCGTTATTGTTATGTTATTATGTTACTTTTTATGATTTTTTACTTTAGTTTATTTGGTAAATATTTTCTTAACTTCTTGAACTGCACTGTTGGTTAAGGGCTTGTAAGTAAGAATTTCCCTGTAAGGTCTACACTTGCATTCCTTCAATTGGTCCTCCCTACAATTCCCTTCCCTTCCTCCACTTCCCTTTTCACGGCTTTTAATATTTTCTTGCTGACCTTTACAGAAGGACCAGAAAATGTGAGGTCAATTCATTTTCTTTTTCATTGCCGCTTCTTCCATCTAAATTACCATTTGACATTTGGGTTTGTCCGTCCTCTGGTCTGGCTTGCTAAGAGGGGTTAAATACAGAAGGCAGACATAAAGCCACACCGGGGCCAAAATAAAACGCCTCGGAAATGGACCGACCGACCTTCACCGACCGAGTTGCAGCCCAACTCCACTGTCTGACTGTCTGCAGCCCAGGCCAGACCAGACTCTTGTCAGCATCTGAGTTTGGGGATCTGAAAGGGGTCATAGCAGAGGTCCTCACCAGATCCTCTCCTATCCAGCCGCTCTGAGATGTTGAGACGTTCTCTGTCTGTCTGTCTGTCTGTCTCTCCCTGTGCTTGCCTTGCCTCCTGGTTACAGAAATTATCCCTTTAGGGTTCAATCACTTAAGCAGCATGCTCAGCCTCCACCTGCCTGATTCCCCCTACCACCCCCTGTCTAACTCCCACTACAACCCCCTGCCTCCCCCAGCCTGCCACCCCCTACCTCTCCCTCCCCCTGCCCCTGCCTGCCACCCCTACCTCCCCCTACCTGCCACTAGTAGCATCACTCTGTAGCCCCTCTGTCTGGGTCTCTGAGGGCTTGCTCTTTCCTCTCTCCCTCTGCTCACCATTATCTCCTCTTTGCAAGTTTCCCTCTCTACTGTATCTCTCTCCCTATCTCCCTCTCTCTCTCCCTCCCTCCCTCCCTCTCTCCCCCCTCTCTCTCTCCCTCTCTCTTTATTTATCTGCCTCTCTCCCCTTCTATCTTTCCCATTGCTTCCCCTTTATAGTTCTTCTCCCCTGTCTCTCCTTCATATTCATGTCTACTTTTCAGTTGCTTTCATCAGCTCTCTCTATTCTCTTTTAGAACTGTATCTTCTTTCTCTGGCTCTGTACCTCCTGCTCGCTCTCCCCCTCTGTACCCCTCTGTACTTCCTGCTCGCTCTCCCCCTCTGTACCTCCCGCTCGCTCTCCCCCTCTGTACCCCTCTGTACCCCTCTGTATCCCTCTGTACCCCTCTGTACCTCCAGCTCGCTCTCCCCCTCTGTACCCCTCTGTACCTCCTGCTCGCTCTCCCCCTCTGTACCCCTCTGTACCTCCAGCTCGCTCTCCCCCTCTGTACCCCTCTGTACCTCTTGCTCGCTCTCCCCCTCTGTACCCCTCTGTACCTCCTGCTCGCTCTCCCCCTCTGTACCCCTCTGTACCTCCTGCTCGCTCTCCCCCTCGGTACCCCTCTGTACCTCCAGCTCGCTCTCCCCCTCTGTACCCCTCTGTACCTCTTGCTCGCTCTCCCCCTCTGTACCCCTCTGTACCTCTTGCTCGCTCTCCCCCTCTGTACCCCTCTGTACCTCTTGCTCGCTCTCCCCCTCTGTACCCCTCTGTACCTCTTGCTCGCTCTCCCCCTCTGTACCCCTCTGTACCTCCCGCTCGCTCTCCCCCTCTGTACCCCCCTGTACCTCCCTCTCTTTCTCCCTCTACCTCTCCCTCTCTCTCTCTCCCTCCATTCTTCTCTTTGTTTGCTGCTGCATTGTAATAACAGGTTGTCAAGCTCCCTTTTGGTGCTCAATACATTTGCATATTCAAAACTGTCTGAGTGGGTTTGCCCCGAACAAGCCTGAAATCTCAAATCCCTGTGTGTGTGCGTGAGCGTGTGTGAATGTTTTCACAAGGACCATCTGTGCAACAATAATATATACAAGCATGTGAACTTCTGAATCTATTTATATGTAGGTGTGTTGTTTATGTACTGTGTGTGTATTAATACGTATAAGAGCCATAGTACCTTAGCATAGCGGGGGGAGGCAGGCTGCATTCCCTCACAGACAAACGCTGCATGGCGAAAGAGAGAGCGTGATGTTAAATTACTGCCTGTCCCCTGCTTGCCAAGAGAAAGCATCATCATAAAAGATAATGGAGAGCAGATAAACACTGAAGGCACTGAGCCGGGTCCAACCCAGTAGTCCTGATTCCTACACAGCTTTGCCAAGTCCAGGGGGCTTGTTGGCAGCACTGAAAGGGGATTCACAACTTACTCTAAGGACAATTATCTCCTTGTCCGCTTCAGTTCACCAGCTATTACAATGTAATAACACATTTATAACCTGTTGTAGCTGTAGTAAAACATGTTAATGGAGCAATAACACAAACATGATTAAGGAATATAGAGCAATATATTGTTTCAAATGGGAAAGAGATTTTCTCTTCGGGTCCAGTCGCTTGTTTTGAGGAGTTGGTGGACCTTTCAATAGGCAAATACATAGGTGTTCAATTACAGATGTAGGATCTTAATTTGATCACCCCGTTGCAGGACATTTATAACGTGTAGTGTAATTGATTTTGTAATTTCTAATTTGAAATTTCAGACTTGATTTTCCTTTACGAAAATGTTTTTATCCCATACAAAAATGTCCATTAATTATAATCCAGATAATAATTCACATTTCCTTTTGCTGCAGGATTATTTTCTTGCTGTAGCAAACTGGCTCAAATTAAGATCCTACATCCGTAGGTATTTGCTCAACTCTGAAATATAGAGGCAATGAGCCATGGCCGTTTCATAGAGCAATCAGTCAGCCATGTTGAGTTACTACACAGACGTTAATGACACTGTCGATACCTTCATTAGCCAAAGGCAGCTACCGCACTGTAAAGCCTTGGTGTGTGTGTGTGTATGTGCGTGTGTGTTTGTGTGTGTGTGTGTGTGTGTGTGTGTATGCACATGTGTTCGTGTGAGACAATTATTACCAACACTAATATTTATACTTAATAGATTGGTCTGCTACAGTGACTTATGGGTAAATAATAGCGGCAGGCTCTTTGGTGTTATTGACTGTCAGAGCAGCCCACCTGGAGACAATACGGGGCCTGAGTCCCAAATGGCACCCTATTCTCTACATAGCGCACAACGTTTGACCAGGGCTCACTGGACTCTGGTCAAAAGTAGTGCACTATATAGGAAATGGGGTTCGATTTGGGACGTAGTCCAGGAGACAATACAGCCTCCTGACCCATGGAGATAGGGAGTTTTTGTATTTGTTTATAATTAAGACGTTCAATAGGACGGCTGGCTGCTAGGGGAGGAATCACAGTGATGTGAAGAGCTTCAACATACATGAGGCCCTTGGAGACTCTGCTTATAAGATTACCATTCAATAGTGTCGTAATTACAGTAGCCATCCCGGTGTGGCTAAATCACTACTTATTTCTTCCCCTTGACGGTGGTTTAAGTTGTCATACTGTGATTCTCCAAGACCACAGTAGTCGTTTCAGTTGATAAATATCTCAACTTAACAATGTGTACTAGAGAGGGTGTGCATATGAACATATGTGTGTGATAAAATCACAATAAATGTTTTGTCTTGTTAATCAAAATGGTGTTCACACACAACGACGGTGTCAGTTGAATCATGTAGCTAGTATGAATAAACAGAGCCTCAGCACCACAAAGGCCCAGTCATAAATCATGCACTGTTGTTGTTGATTTGCTGTGTTTTCCTCTTTAATGGGGTTCCCTCCCAATGAAGCTGTAATATGTCCTATAAATCTTTCAACAGATGTCGTTGCATCCCTCCCTTTAGTCTCCATTTTTTATGTCTTTTGTCGTGTCAGGGAGTTTAACGGCTCTCTTTGCCTCCCTCTCACTCTCCTTCCTTCCTTCCTTCCTTGCTTCCTTCCTTTTCACTCTCTATTCTCCACTTCTATCTCTCTCTTACTTCTATATAGTGTTTCTCCTTTTATATTTTCTCTCCATCTGTATCCCACTCTGTTTGTCTGTCTGTCTCCTCTCCCTTTCTCTGTTTGACTCCTCTCCCTTTCTCTGTGTGTCTCCTCACCCTTTCTCTGTTTGTCTCCTCTCCCTGTCTCTGTGTGTCTCCTCTCCCTGTCTCTGTGTCTCCTCTCCCTGTCTCTGTCTCCTCTCCCTTTCTCTGTTTGACTCCTCTCCCTTTGTCTCTGTGTCTCCTCTCCCTTTCTCTGTTTGTCTCCTCTCCCTGTCTCTGTGTGTCTCCTCTCCCTGTCTCTGTGTGTCTCCTCTCCCTGTCTCTGTGTGTCTCCTCTCCCTGTCTCTGTGTCTCCTCACCCTGTCTCTGTGTGTCTCCTCTCCCTTTCTCTGTTTGACTATTATCCCTTTCTCTGTGTGTCTCCTCACCCTGTCTCTGTGTCTCCTCTCCCTTTCTCTGTTTGTCTCCTCTCCCTTTCTCTGTTTGACTCCTCTCCCTTTCTCTGTGTGTCTCCTCACCCTTTCTCTGTTTGTCTCCTCTCCCTGTCTCTGTGTCTCCTCTCCCTGTCTCTGTGTCTCCTCTCCCTGTCTCTGTCTCCTCTCCCTTTCTCTGTTTGACTCCTCTCCCTTTCTCTGTTTGTCTCCTCTCCCTGTCTCTGTGTGTCTCCTCTCCCTGTCTCTGTGTGTCTCCTCTCCCTGTCTCTGTGTGTCTCCTCTCCCTGTCTCTGTGTCTCCTCACCCTGTCTCTGTGTGTCTCCTCTCCCTGTCTCTGTGTTTGACTCCTCTCCGTCTCTGTGTGTCTCCTCACCCTGTCTCTGTGTGTCTCTTCTCCTTGTCTCTGTGTTTGACTCTTCTCTGTCTCTGTCTTCATCTGTAATTTCTCTTCTCTAACTTGCTTTCAAATTCTAGATATCTCATGTATTTGATGTTTTTCCAACATGGCCATTGCTTTTCCTATCTTTCTGCTGTTTATCTACTTTTAGTTGCCATGGCAAAGCCCTAGAGTCTTCCAAATCACTCTGACCATACATTTTTATCTTTACCCTCCCTACCTATCTTTTTTGCTGTTTCTCTTTCTCTTTTTAATTCACACTCTCTCCACATACATTTTCTTTTTCTCTATATATTTCCCCCTCCCCCCCACACCGCTCTCACACCATGTCACGTTTTCTCCCTCCCTCCCTCCCTCCCTCCCTCCCTCCAGCACCTCAGTGACAGTGTAATTTACCTCAGTGGATCTCTCTCTCTCTCTCTCTCTCTCTCTCTCTCTCTCTCTCTCTCTCTCTCTCTCTCTCTCTCTCTCTCTCTCTCTCAGCATCATTGTCTCCTCCTGTATCACCAATTACCTTCACCATCGAGGTGACCTCATTTCCTTGCCTCCATTGTGTCTGTGTCCAGTACTTTGCCACTTGCTTCGCCCCAACATAGCTTAACCCTGAGCCAGCCTCCCCTGCATCCATGCCTGCCTCCCTGCCCGCCAGACCTGGGTTCAAATACTATTACACATTTTTCAAATACTTTGCTTTAGTCTTTTTGGAGTGCAAGGTAGGCGAGGTTTGCATGTTTACCAATATGCTATTGGTTCCATTGCGCCGGCAACCTCAATCTAACCAAGATAAAATATTCTAAATAATTGAAAACAGTATTTGAACCCAGGTGTGCTGCCCGCCTGCCCTCCCTGCCTTCCGCCCCGGTCTACTCTGTGTTTTATGGTCGCTTATTTTATGAACACTCTCTCTGATTACTTCAGCCCTGCTAATGTAATAACACCAGGTTTTGTCCTCGGTCGCCTCTCCTCTTCTCAAAGCTCCTTAAAGACTACAATGTAGCTCTCTGAATATATCACATGGATAAAAAGATATACTGTAACAATTGATCTATTTTTTGTTCCCCCCCGTGGCGGTCGAGGTTGCATACATACAGTACATATCAGTTGCGGTCTTTTTGGTGAGGTAGGGAGGGAGAGGCCGATGATACTGGTATTACAAGGACTTTTAGGATAGTTTAAGGATCTAATTTATATTCTAGGCCAACATGCTGACTCATTGGGGATGACAAACTAATTTAGGCTTAAAAGGTGATTAGATAAATAATGACCTCATATCCCAGACTAATTTGAGCCTGAAAATGGTTGGACGTACAGTCTATGGGCGATAACCTTTAGGGGATAATACTACTGTATGTTGTTCTTGGTTAGCCTGTAGTGATAGTATGTTTCTATATCATGAGGTTTATTTTGGTTGTGTGTCTAGGAGTCAGGGTCGGGCTTATAGCTCTAAGGCTTGCCTGGCCAATTGGCATGCTGCTAAAGCCCTCTGCCTTAGACCATTCCCTCCCTAATCCGCCTCCTATATCCCCAGTCTCAGCACCGAGGAGCACCGCTGCACTACCTCCATGTTTAACTTCCTGCTCTACCTCTCTCTCTCTCCTTCTCCCTTCTTGCCTTCTCCCTCTCTCTCTCTCTCTCTCTCTCTCTCTCAATTCAATTAAAATTTCAATTTAAGGGCTTTAAAGGGGTCTCTCTCTCTCTCTCTCTCTCTCTCTCTCTCTCTCTCTCTCTCTCTCTCTCTCTCTCTCTCTCTCTCTCTCTCTCTCTCTCAATTCAATTCAATACGAGGGACTTTATTGGCATGGGAAACATATGTTTACATTACCAAAGTAAGTGAAATAGATAACGAACAAAAGTGAAATAATCTATAAAAATTAACTAAACATTACACTTACAAAAGTTCCAAAGGAATAGAGAAATTTCAAATGTCATATTATGGCTATATATCGCATTGCAATGATGTGCAAATAGTTAAAGTACATAAACATAAATAAACATAAATATGGGTTGTATTTACAATGGTGTTTGTTCTTCACTGGTCTCTCTCTCTCTCAATTTCAATTTAAGGGGCTTTATCGGCATGGGAAACATATGTTAACATTGCCGAAGCAAGTGAAGTAAATAATATCTCTCTCTCCCTCTCTCTCTGCCGCATGCTGTTCTCTCTCTCCCCCTCCCTCTCCCCTCCTCTCTCTCCTCCCTCTCTTTAGCCCCCCCGCTTTCTCTCTCTCTATCCCTCTCCCCGCCCTCCTTCTCTTTCTTTCTCTCTCTCTCTCTCTCTCTCTCTCTCTGTCTCCTCTCGCCGCCCTCTCTCTCTTTCTCTCTACTCTCACCTACTAACAAACATATTGTGTCCATCGCACTCTGCACCATTCTTCCTATCTTCCTATAAACTTGTATGTATAGCCTATGTCAACTGATATGTACTGTATGTATGCACGCTTGAAATTGATAGATGACTAAATGTAGGCCTATAATATGGATCTCTCTGTCTTCTCAGTGTTTTTTCAGTACAGGAACTTTGTATTATTTTAAATGTTTGTAGTTCTGTTCTTGAGCTGTTCTTGTCTATTATTGTTCTGTATTAAGTCATGTTTTATGTTTTTTGTGGACACCAGGAAGAGTAGCTGCTGCTTTGGCAACAGCTACTGGGGATTCTAATAGCATAACCAATAACCCTATACCACCCTTTCCCCCTAACCAAGACCAAGATTTCCTTCAAGTTTGCAAGATGTCCTTTGGGTGGTGGACCATTCTTGATACACACAGGAAACTGTTGAGTGTGAAAAACCCAGAAGCGTTGCAGTTCTTGACATACTCAAATCGGTGCGCCTGTTACCTACTACCATACCCCGTTCAAAGGCCCTTAAATATTTTGTCTTGCCTATTCAACCTCTGAATGGCACACATACATGATGAATGGCACACAATTCATGTCTCAAGGCTTAAAAATCCTTCTTTAACCTGTCTCCTCCCCTTCATCTACACTGATTTGAAGTGGATTTAACAAGTGACATCAATTATGGATCATAGCTTTCAACTGGATTCACCTGGTCAGTCTGTGTCATATACAAATGTGAGCAAGGTTTGAAAGAATTTGTTTCAGCCAAATATTATATGTGTTTTCTTGCGGTCAATTTTTTGTCACAAATTATTTGCAAATATGTTCCGGCACAATGACCATCCGCTCAAGAAAAAATAGTCCCTTGGCTGAATCTAGGTGATGATCCTCGATGTAGGGAAGAGAGGGCCATTTGGGACGTAGACCTAGCCGTCCTACCTATGAATAGAAGATGGGCTGTTGATGAGCATGTGCAGTGACTCCCTTATCTTATTTGGTCAGCCTGCCAAGCAGACAGCATTATACCCTTTCTCCATCCCTCCATCCACCTTCAAGCTCTTCCCCCAGGAGAGAAGCAGGGGATATTGGGATATTGTAGAGGGATGGAGGGATGACGGTGGGATTGAAGGGGGAGGTGCGAAGGTTTAGAGAAATAATCTCAGCACATCACGAAGGAGTGTGATAAAAAATAGAAATTGGAACCATTCTCCCCTCTGTCCCGTCACCGTGCCCCTCTGTTCCCTGTCACCGTGCCCCTCTGTCCCCTGTCACCGTGCCTCTCTGTCCCCTGTGTCCCCTCTCTGTCCCCTGTGTCCCCTCTGTCCCCTCTGTCCCCTGTCATCGTGCCTCTCTGTCCCCTCTCTGTCCCCTGTGTCCCTTCTCTGTCCCCTCTGTTCCTTGTCACCGTGCCCCTCTGTCCCCTCTGTCCCCTCTGTCCCCCGTCACCGTGCCCCTCTGTCCCCTGTCACCATGCCCCTCTGTCCCCCGTCACCGTGCCCCTCTGTCCCCTGTCACCGTGCCTCTCTGTCCCCCGTCACCGTGCCCCTCTGTCCCCTGTCACCGTGCCCCTCTGTCCCCTGGGTACAGACTGTGTATTAGAAAGTCTCCTCTACTATGTTGGGGCATAACATAACGGGTGGGGTGGGCCGGGGAATCAGTGTGTCGGCTATGCTCCTCTCCACCCCTGCTCTGTATAAAAGGATCAGGGTGCTACCCATTCTCACAGGCTGAAGGGAATAAAGACACAGTATGCCACTAGACTTGGGGATTGTGAGGCCAGCCGACCTGTTAGGCTACCGTCACAGTCCCCTGGGCAGAGTGAGAGATTTTAGCTATGTTTTGAAGCATTGACAAAAAAATGAAAAGTAGGGAGTTAGCTATGTTTTGACCAAAAATTACAAACAGTATATAAAAAAAAGAGTGTGTATGATTTTGAAATCCAGAGGAGTGGTCAGTAAGGTTAGGGGATTGTCTGTGTGTAGTGGCTGATGGGGACGGTGTTGTGTGTGCTGTGTGATGTGTGGTGGGCCTGTGGTACTGTAGTTAGACAGCGAGGTGAGGGAAAGGGGGAGACCTAGTCAGTTGTACAACTGAATGCCTTCATCTGAAATGTGTCTTACACATTTAACCCAACCCCTCCGAATCAGAGAGGTCCGGGGGGCTGCCTTAATCTGAGGTGTTTGTGAGTGTGTGTGATCATTACCTGTCTTCCCAGGGTGGCGTTGTCTCCCCCCAATGCAGAGCAGAGGTAGAAGGTAGAGTGACGTGAGGCCCGGGCGGGTGGCTGGGCCGGTGGTGTAGTCACTCTCTCTCTCTCTTTCTCTCTCGGCCCTCTAGGCCACTCAGAATAAATTGATTTTCTTTTCCCATTTGCCATGGGAGCCCAGGGAGGTAGTGGAGGGAACCTGATTTCACCCTTACTACAGATGGAAATGCTGGATGAGGGGGAATGAAGACACTATATGCTTCCAAAAATGCACCCTATTCCCAATATAGTGCACTACTTTCAACCAGAACCATGGTCAACAGTAGTGCACTATATAGGGAATAGGGTGCCATTTGGTACACATTCTGTGTATGGCTCATGTCCCAGTCAACAAAACAAACAAAAAAACACTAAATGAATCCTTTTCCAATCAAAAAAAGCACCTGCACACAGATGATACTAAACATGAATCAATAAGTTAAATGGAAACTTCCCTCCTAAATCTGATTGCTGCACTGAACTAAAACCTAATTATAACCTTCACTATAATGCTTAACTTAAGAGCTGCTTAATCCTGACACCCTTGATCCCTAACCCTTTAACCCACCATGACCTCTGAACCCAAAACCCATCAGCTCTACTTCCTGTCTTTAGACTAGTGTTTGAGAGTGCTGCATTTAGCAACGGTTGGGAAATACAGTGTGTTGCATCTAGAACAAGCAGCAATAACATGCAGTGCTTTATCAATAGGTCTGGTGTAGAATGGACTGGAGGAGGTGAGCGAGGACATCACCAGAACAATTTGATTTATTTATATCCCATCTTGATCTTCAGCACTGAGCAAGGCCACTCAGTATTCATGTCCTGACAGAGAAACAGAAACATGGATGGAAGAACCATTTATGCACCCTTTATAGTGCACACTAGTCCTGTCCTTCCTTCAATTCACCTCATCCTCCTTGAACCAGCCCCTCTCCAGCTCTGAGCAAGGCCACTGACATCAGACAAAACAACCACATAGACGTCCCTTTGTATGCATTCTGTATAATACACAACAGACTACTAGCCCCCGTACCTTCCTTCAATTCACCTCATCCTCTCTGACCTAGAAAGACCGCATCTGTGAGAAGAAGCAATGAGAAGAAGCCAGTTGCACTCTAAACACAGGCAGTATTGGCCTAATTGAATATCCCTCCTCTTCATTCAGCTTAATGTGGTGTTTTTAATTGGGTTAGGGGTGGGGTCAGGAAGAGGAAGTTTCTGGGAAGCTATAAGGAGAGGAAAGAGAAGGAGAGAGGGGGAGGGAAAGAGGGATATAAGGAGAGATGGGGGGAGACAGAGAGGGAGGGGAGGAGAGAGGGGGAGGAGAGAAAGAGGGGTTAGAGAAAAGGGGGTAAGGGAGAGAGTGGAGGGGTAGAAAGAAGAGAGACAATAGGAGAGAGAAGAGGGAGAGGAGAGAGGGTAGATAGAAAGACAGAGCGAGATAGGGAGGGGGAGAGAGAGTTAGAGAGATGGAGAGAGAGAGAGAGAGAGAGAGAGAGAGAGAGAGAGAGAGAAAAGCACAATGACTGTTGACATTGGACAGAGATGGTGTGGGTCGTTATGGAGATAACCGTGTAAGGGTTACATCTGGCCTGTGAGGAGGGAGAGAAGGGTAGTGAAACTGTGTTGAAAAGTGGGGGGGAGGGAGAGTAGGAATAGGAGGGAGAGGAGGGAGATAGTGAAACTGGGTGGAAGAGGGTAGAGGAGGGAGAGGAGGAAGAGGAGGGAGAGGAGGGAGAAGAGGGAGAAGAGGGAGAGGAGGGAGGTAGTGAGACTGGGTGGAAGAGGGGAGAGGAGGGAGGTAGTGAGACTGGGTGGAAGAGGGGAGAGGAGGGAGGTAGTGAGACTGGGTGGAAGAGGGGAGAGGAGGGAGGTAGTGAGACTGGGTGGAAGAGGGGAGAGGAGGGAGAGGAGGGAAGTGAACCAGTATAATATGGATGACATCTTGGATTCCATACATTCAGTCACACATACACCTAGAATATACAGTAAAAAGATTAGCTACATACATGCAGCTACAACATTGATGTGAATAAGCTTCCTCTGAAGATTTTTCATTTTCTAATCAAATCAAATCAAATTGTATTGGTCACATACACAAGGTTAGCAGATGTTAACGCGAGTGTAGCGAAATGCTTGTGCTTCTAGTTCCGACAGTGCAGTAATATCTAACAAGTAACCTAACAATTCCCCAACAACTACCTAATACACACAAATCTAAAGGGGTGAATGAGAATAGTTTTGAGAACGACACAAATATTAATTTCCAAAGTTTGCAGCTTCAGTGTCTTTAGATATTTTTGTCAGATGTTACTATGGAATACTAAAGTATAATTACATGCATTTCATACGTGTCAAAGGCTTTTATTGACAATTACATGAAGTTGATGCGAAGAGTCAATATTTGCAGTGTTGACCCTTCTTTTTCAAGACCTCTGCAATCTGCCCTGGCATGCTGTCAATTAACTTCTGGGCCACATCCTGACTGATGGCAGCCCATTCTTGTATAATCAATGCTTGGAGTTTGTCAGAATTTGTGGGTTTTTGTTTGTCCACCCGCCTCTTGAGGATTGACCATAAGTTCTCAATGGGATTAAGGTCTGGGGAGTTTCCTGGCCATGGACCCAAAATATAGATGTTTTGTTCCCCGAGCCACTTAGTTATCACTTTTGCCTTATGGCAAGGTGCTCCATCATGCTGGAAAAGGCTTTGTTCGTCACCAAACTGTTACTGGATGGTTGGGAGAAGTTGCTCTCGGAGGATGTGTTGGTACCATTCATTATTCATGGCTGTGTTCTTAGGCAGAATTGTGAGTGAGCCCACTCTCTTGGCTGAGAAGCAACCCCACACATGAATGGTCTCAGGATGCTTTACTGTTGGCATGACACAGGACTGATGGTAGCGCTCACCTTGTCTTCTCCGGACAAGCTTTTTTCCGGATGCCCCAAACAATCAGACAAAGGATTCATCAGAGAAAATGACTTTACCCCAGTCCCCAGCAGTCCAATCCCTGTACCTTTTGCAGAATATCAGTCTGTCCCTGGCTTCTTTGCTGCCCTTCTTGACACCAGGCCATCCTCCAAAAGTCTTTGCCTCACTGTGCATGCAGATGCACTCACACCTGTCTGCTGCCATTCCTGAGCAAGCTCTGTACTGGTGGTGCCCCGATCCCGCAGCTGAATCCCTTTAGGAGACGGTCCTGGCGCTTGCTGGACTTTCTAGGGCACACTGAAGCCTTCTTCACAACAATTGAACCGCTCTCCTTGAAGTTCTTGATGATCCGATAAATGGTTGATTTAAGTTGTAATCTTACTGGCAGCAATATCCTTGCCTGTGAAGACCTTTTTGTGCAAAGCAATGATGATGGCACGTGTTTCCTTGCAGGTAACCATGGTTGACAGAGGAAGAACAATGATTCCAAGCACCATCCTGCTTTTGAAGCTTTCAGTCTGTTATTTGAACTCAATCAGCATAACAGAGGTGTGAGTGTTGTTCTCGTCAACACTCACATCTGTGTCCTTTTGTGGCAGGGCTGAAATGCAGTGGAAATGTTTTTGGGGGATTCAGTTCATTTGCATGGCGGGACTTTGCAATTCATTTTAATTCATCTGATCACTCTTCATGACATTCTGGAGTATATGCAAATTGCCATCATACAAACTGAGGCAGCAGACTTTGAGAAAATTAATATTTGTGTCATTCTCAAAACTTTTGGCCACGACTGTATATAGAACTATATGGATGAGCGATGGATGAGCGATGGCTGAGCGGCATAGTCAAGGTGCAGTAGATGGTATAAAATACAGTATTTACATGTGATATGAGTTATGTAAGATATGTAAACATTATATAAGTGACATTGTTTAAAGTGACTAGTTGTCAATTTATTAAAGTGTCCTGTGATTGGGTCTCAATGTACAGTGGGGCAAAAAAGTATTTAGTCAGCCACCAATTGTGCAAGTTCTCTCACTTAAAAAGATGAGAGAGGCCTGTAATTTTCATCATAGGTACACTTCAACTATGACAGACAAAATGAGGAAAAAAAATCCAGAAAATCACATTGTAGGATTTTTAATGAATTTATTTGCAAATTATGGTGGAAAATAAGTATTTGGTCACATACAAACAAGCAAGATTTCTGGCTCTCACAGACCTGTAACTTCTTCTTTAAGAGGCTCCTCTGTCCTCCACTCGTTACCTGTATTAATGGCACCTGTTTGAACTTGTTATCAGTATAAAAGACACCTGTCCACAACCTCAAACAGTCACACTCCAAACTCCACTATGGCCAAGACCAAAGAGCTGTCAAAGGACACCAGAAACAAAATTGTAGACCTACACCAGGTTGGGAAGACTGAATCTGCAATAGGTAAGCAGCTTGGTTTGAAGAAATCAACTGTGGGAGCAATTATTAGGAAATGGAAGACATACAAGACCACTGATAATCTTCCTCGATCTGGGGCTCCACGCAAGATCTCACCCCGTGGGGTCAAAATGATCACAAGAACGGTGAGCAAAAATCCCAGAACCACACGGGGGACCTAGTGATTGACCTGCAGAGAGCTGGGACCAAAGTAACAAAGCCTACCATCAGTAACACACTACGCCGCCAGGGACTCAAATCCTGCAGTGCCAGACGTGTCCCCCTGCTTAAAACCTCACAAGCTCCAGCAGCAGAGGTGACTGTTTTGGAGAGCCTGGCGTGCCCAAAGTAAAATGCCTCCCATTTAGGCCCAGAAAATGGGATATGCATATATTTAGTACCATTGGATAGGAAACACTCTGAATTTTCCAAAACTGTTAACCATTTGTCTGTGGGTCAATCAGAACGCATTTGGCAGGCAAAACCCTGAGGAATCGCAGTCCTGGAAAAAGTCATTTTGACACATTGCTCATTTTGGAACCCCTCCCTATCCAAAATGACCATATATAGGCATGTGAACGCAGTGCACGTCGCTTCCTTATGATGTCATCAACCACGAGACGGTGTTTTACTCAATCTTGGAGGAAGTTCGACCATTGATACACAGCATGGCAATGGGAGACCACGTTATGAAAACTCTTCAGATTGCGCGCGCACGAGAAGGCGCGCTGTGCCTTATTTATCGTCTTTAGCGTTCAGTTTATATTCCGGCTGATTTATAATAGTAAATATACGTAAATATGTTCCTAAGGATACATTTAAAACTATGTTTGATTGTTTTTGGACAAGTTTATAGGTATAATTTGAACGAGTTGGCGCCAGCGTTTCAAAGAGGAGTGGAGGCTGTCGTTTCTGATTATAACGCGCGAACCAAATGGAGGATTTATGGATAAAAGACGTTACTTTTTCTAACAAAAGAACCATGGATTGTCTTCGTTGGACACTTAGGATGACCTCAGCAGAAGTTCTTCAACAGGTAATTGATTTGTTTTCGCTGTGAAATGTGTTATGTGTGTGCCATGATGGCTAATCGATACATGGCTATTGGAAAATATGTGAGGTGCTAGCCTCAAACAAATGAATGTGCTGCTTTCGCCGTAAAGCCTTTTTGAAATCTGACAACGCTGTGATATTGCCAAGAAACAGAGCTTTTGATGAGTATGGAACACTTGTATATTGCTGGATGTTTAATAATTCAACTTTCGGAATTTAAATTTGGCGCTTTAGATTTTCCCTGGTAGTGTCGGGATGAGCCCGCTAGCGACCCACTGGATATTGAGAAGTTAAGCCAGTACATGTTCAGGCCCGTCTGAAGTTTGCTAGAGAGCATTTGGATGATCCAGATGAGGATTGGGAGAATGTCATATGGTCAGATGAAACCAAAATAGAACTTTCTGGTAAAAACTCAACTCGTCGTGTTTGGAGGACAAAGAATGCTGAGTTGCATCCAAAGAACACCATACCTACTGTGAAGCATGGGGGTGGAAACATCATGCTTTGGGGCTGTTTTTCTGCAAAGGGACCAGGACGACTGATCCGTGTAAAGGAAAGAATGAATGGGGCCATGTATCGTGAGATTTTGAGTGAAAACCTCCTTCCATCAGCAAGGGCATTGAAGATGAAACGTGGCTGGGTCTTTCAGCATGACAATGATCCCAAACACACCGCCGGGCAACGAAGGAGTGGCTTGCAAGAAGCATTTCAAGGTCCTGGAGTGGCCTAGCCAGTCTTCAGATCTCAACCCCATAGAAAATCTTTGGAGGGAGTTGAAAGTCCGTGTTGCCCAGCGACAGCCCCAAAACATCACTGCTCTAGAGGAGATCTGCATGGAGGAATGGGCCAAAATACCAGCAACAGTGTGTGAAAACCTTGTGAAGACTTACAGAAAACGTTTGACCTCTGTCATTGCCAACAAAGGGTATATAACAAAGTATTGAGAAACTTTTGTTATTGACCAAATACTTATTTTCCACCATAATTTGCAAATAAATAAATAAAAAATCCTACAATGTGATTTTCTGGATTTCTTTTTCTCATTTCGTCTGTCTCAGTTGAAGTGTACCTATGATGAAAATTACAGGCCTCGCTCATTTTTTTTTAAGTTGGAGAACTTGCACAATTGGTGGCTGACTAAATACTTTTTTGCCCCACTGTATGCAGCAGCCTCTCTGAGTTAGTGATTGCTGTTTAGCAGTCTGGCCTTGAGATAGAAGCTTTTTTTTTCAATTTCTCGGTCACAGCTTTGATGCACCTGTACTGGATGATAGCGGGATTAACAGACAGTGGCTCGGCTGGTTATTGTTCTTGATGATATTTTTGGCCTTCCTGTGACATCAGGTGGTGTAGGTGTCCTACAGGGCAGGTAGTTTGCCCACGGTGATGTGTTGTGCAGACTGCACAACCCTCTGGAGAGCCTTGTGGTTGAGGGAAGTGCAGTTGCCGTACCAGGCTGTGATACAGCCCGGCAGGATGCTCTCGATTGTGCATCTGTAAAAGTTTGTCAGGATTTTGGGTGACAAGCCAAATTTCTTCAGCCTCCTGAGGTTGAAGAGGCGCTGCTGCGCCTTCTTCACCACACTGTCTGTGTGGGTGGACCATTTCAGTTTTTCTGTGATGTGTACACCCAGGAACTTAAAACTTTCCACCTTCTCCACTACTGTCCCGTTGATGTGGATAGGGGGGTGCTCCCTTTGCTGTTTCCTGAAGTCCACGATCATCTCCTTTGTTTTGTTGACATTGAGTGAGAGGTTGTTTTCCTGACACCACACTCCGAGTGCCCTCACCTCCTCCCTGTAGGCTGTCTCAACATTGTTGGTGATCAAGCCCACTACTGTTCTGTCATCTGCAAACTTGATGATTGAGTTGGAGGCTTGCATGGCCACGCAGTCATGGGTGAGGCGCCAATGGGCAAGGCGCCAAATTCAAAATCCAAAAGTTGAATTATTAAACATGCATCAATATACAAGTGTTTAAAAGTCATCAAAAGCTCTGCTTCTTGGCAATATCACAGCGTTGTCAGATTTCAAAAAGGCTTTACGGCGAAAGCACTACATTTGATTGTTTGAGGATAGCACCCCACATATTTTTCCATTAGCATGAATTCATAAGCCATCACGGTTCACACATAACACATTTCACAGCGAAAACAAATCAATTACCTTTTGAAGAACTTCTGCTGAGGGCTTCCCAAGTGTCCAACGAAGACAATCCATGGTTCTTTTGTTAGAGAAAGTAATGTATTATATCCATAAATCTCCGTTTGGTTGGCGCGTTATGATAAGAAAATACAGTCTCCAATCGTCCATTGAAACGTGAAGAGAACCCGTTCAACTTATACCTATAACCTTGTCCAAGAACAATCAAATATAATTTTAAATGTATCCTTAGGAACACTTTTATGTATAAATAGTATAATATTTCAACCGGAATATAAACTGGGCGATAAGAAAGGAAAAAACCACAGAGCGTGCCAGCCGTGAACGTGCGTTTTACTCTATTGACATCTGTGTGGACACGTCTTCTTCTATTCGTCTTCTAAAAAGAATCAGAACACTTTCTCGAGACTGTTGACATCCAGAGGAAGCAATAGGTACTGCATTCATATGCCCTTATATGGGCATTTTCATAATGGAGGGGTTCTAAATGAGGCAATCTGTCAAAATCACTTTTTCCAGGACAGAAATTCCTTGGGTTTTCGCCTGCCATATCCGTTCTGTTATACTCACAGACAAAATGTTAACACTTTTAGAGTGTTTCCTATCCAATGGTACTAAATATGTGCATATCCTATTTTCTGGGCCTGAATGGGAGGCATTTTACTTTGGGCACGCCAGGCTCTCCAAAACGGTCACCTCGTGCGCTGCTCCCAAAGAAGTTAAATTCAGCCATATTTCCTTTGCTTTTAGTTTTGCTCAAATGCAGCCATCCATCCACGGTTTCTGGTTAGGGTAGGTTTTAATAGTCACAGTGGGTACAACATCTCCAATGCACTTCTTAATAAATGCACTCACCGAGTCAGCTTATAGGTCAATATTGTTCTCTGAGGCTGACCGGAACATTATCCAGTCCGCGTGATCAAAACAATCTTAAAGCGTTGTTTCCAATTAGTCAGACCAGCATTGAATGGTTCTCGTCCTGTTTGAGTTTCTGCCCATAAGACGGAACGAGCAAGATGGCGTCGTGGTCGGATTTGCCGAAGGGAGGGCAGGGAAAGGCTTTGCTCCTTATTCAACATTACAAAGTGAAACATTAGACCATGCAGACACTTAAGTCAGCTATCACTGTGATGCGAAACTTGATTTTGGAGATTGACAGATTAGGCAGTAGCCTGCTACACAGTGTTGCGTTGGCCTTGCTTCACAGTGTTGTGTTGGCCTTGCTTCACAGTGTTGCGCTGGCCTTGCTTCACAGTGTTGCATTGGCCTTGCTTCACAGTGTTGCGCTGGCCTTGTTTCACTGTGTTGTGTTGGCCTTGCTTCACAGTGTTGCGCTGGCCTTGTTTCACTGTGTTGCGTTGGCCTTGCTTCACAGTGTTGCGATGCTGCACTGGCTTTGCTTCACAGTGCGCTTCCACCACTTTCGCCCATGGAAAGCTTTGATTGATATTCGCTGCAACAATATGAAGCAGGCATACTAAGGAGACTACTTCCTTATCCGTCAGTTGGTATTCAAGCCAAAACTCTGAAAAAAGAAAAGAAGATGAAATGTCTGGTTATGTCATCTCGTTATGAGTCAAAAAGCCCCCGCCACGTCTAATAGGAGATAAACAAATATAAACAGGAAATCAATCGATGGCGTCTGAGACCAGAGATGGTGTCTCTCTCTGATAATGAGCCACTTCATTCAGACGCCCAGCCCTCCTCACCACACAGCCCAGCCCACCTCACCACATCACACAGCCCACAGCTCAGCCCACCTCACCTCATCTCACCACAGCCCAACTCACCACACAGCCCAGCCCACCCCACAGCCCAGCCCACCTCACAGCCCAGCCCACAGCCCACCATCACCTCACAGCCCAGCCCACCTCACAGCCCACCGTCCCCTCACAACCCAGCCCACCTGATCACAGCCTACCTGTTCACTGCCTACCTGTTCACAGCCCCTATCACCAGAAGTTTGACAATGAGCCCAGTGGCCACTGATCAAGTTACTGTTCATTCAGATGTTACTATTCAGGGAAAGGGAGGTACCTAGTCAGTTGTACAACTGAATGCCTTCAACTGAAATGTGTCTTCCGCATTTAACACAACCCCTCTAAATCAGAGAGGGGCGGGGGGATGCCTTAATTGACAGCCACTTCATCAGCACCAGGGAACAGTGGGTTAACTGCCTTGCTCAGGGGCAGAATGACAGGTTTGTCCCTTGTCAGCTCGGGGATTCAATCCAGCAACCTTTTGGTTACTGGCCCAATGCTCTAACCACTAGGCTACTATTCATTCAGATGTTATTATTAATTTATTCAGAATGTGGTCACTGTGTCTAGTCCACCACACAGCACCGTTTGCTAGGCCAGCAGCACAACAAATGAGGCTCAGGCCAGCAGCATAACAAATTAGGCTCCCTCCATTCACTTCTGGAAAACTTTCCAAAACCCTGTGATGGAGATGGATGATGGCTAAGGTCCACTACCACTGCCGGGCCAATATATCAAGCAAGGGACGGTTAACAGCAGTTCTGTGATATGTTCTGATCAGTGGGTTAGATGTAGAGGTCTATGCTCCTGGCTCGGCCCAGTGCTTGCTGTACCAAACAGAACAGGATGTCCCTTTAGGGAAGACAGAAGATGTGGGATCGATAAACAAGGCATGATCCATTGGTGCTGGATGGTAGAGCCATGTGGGCATTTATTGAGGCTGGCTGGCTCTGGGTTTGTCAGTGCTGTGCCAGTGTACTGTGTGAATATGAAGCTGTTCAGTTTTGGGGGGATGCAGGAGAGACTGAGGAAGGGAGGGAGGGAGATTCATATTTTAGGGTGACAGTAGACGAGGGGTAGTGGGCTAGGGGTAAGGAGGGTGGAGGGTGGAGGGGTGAGGGTGAGGGTAGAGGGGTTAGGGTGAGGGTGGAGGGGTGAGAGTGGAGGGGTGAGAGTGGAGGGTTGAAGGGTGAGAGTGGAGGGGTGAGAATGGAGGGGTGAAGGTGAAGGGTGAGGGTGAAGGGTGAAGGTGGAGGGGTTAGGGGTGAGGGTGGAGGGTGGGGAGTGAGGGTGAGGGATAAAGGGTAAGGGTGAAGGGTGAAGGGTGAGGGTGGAGGGGTGAGAGTTTTGGGGTGAAGGTGAAGGGTGAGGGTGGAGGGGTGAGAGTGGAGGGGTGACAGTGGAGGGGTGAAGGTGAAGGGTGAGGGTGGAGGGGTTAGGGGTGAGGGTGGAGAGTGAGGGGTAAAGGGTGAGGGTGAAGGATGAGGGTGGAGGGGTTAGAGGTGAGGGTGGAGAGTGAGGGGTAAAGGGTGAGGGTGAGGGTGAAGGGTGATGGGTGAGGGGTGGAATAGGCCGTTTGAATACCGGGGTCCTTGGCCTCAAGACAGCACATATCTGAGGCTTAAACATCATCTTAACCATGTTCCAGCATGTTGCTACAATGACCACAATCTATCCAACGATATGTCTCCATAGGCAGCTATCTCCACAACTGGTCATAATGGACCCCTGGCCCTGTCTACAAACCCTGTCTGCCTACACCCTGCCTATGCATCGACAGCTGAGACACATATCCTCAGTCTCCTCAGGTCATCAAGGATACAGAGAGAGAGAGAGAGATAAGGAAAACAAATAAACCTCATCAACCCTATCCGTCAGCCTATCCGCCAGCCTATCCGTCAGCGGGCAAGTTACACCCCAGTAGTTACAATAGCTCCCCACTCCAATGAACACTAAGGGCAGCAGTAGAAACAAACAAAATTCATAAACGAGGCTCTTTATCGATGCAGGGCCTCATAATGTTTATCTGAAATCCATTTCCCTGCAGCGTTATGTGAACATTAAGGGTCATTGAACGCTACCTTGGCCATTCATAACCACCCGGCTCATCTGCAGCAGATGTCAAAATCAATAGCCAATGTCAGAGTGAGAGGAGGGGCTGAAATGTTTCATTTGGGGGTACTTTACAGTCCTCTGACGCTTTGGTGCATTCTCCCAATATAGCTCCCAACCCCTTTCATTTTGAGTTTTTGTACAAAAAATCTATGAGGTGTGGCATATAGATGTTGGTACCAATGCACATTGGTTCACCAAGAGCATAACTTTATCTAGTGTTTAAGCAGGTTTAATAACCTCCTGAGGTCGATGTCCGTGCCACTGCGGAAATCTAATTAGAATAATACAAAAGCTAGAGATATGTTTTTCTTTGTTGCATTGGATGCAAAAAAAAAGTCCACTGCAAAGTCCACTCAGTCCACTGCATCCGCCTATGTCGCACTTCCGCATCTGTGGTTAAAGGTGACAGAGCTAGAGTGGTGTTTGTCAGACCAGGAAATATACCAAATAATCTGTCTTATCACAACATCGTCTGTCACGTCCGAACGTTTTGGCCTACAAACTATTACGCCCCTCCTCGAAGATGAGACTAATGAATACGATGGTGCTCCGTTTTGCTCAATGACGCCACAAGCGTTTCGGGGCTCGTCTGAAGTCGGTACAGCCGATCTGCCAACTTCTGTCTGTAGCATCTGAACAGTTTGGGCTACACACTAATATGTCCCCTCTGTGGAAACAGGTATTTAGTAATTTTTGCAAATGTATTAAAAATAAAAAAACAGAAATACCTCATTTACATAAGTATTCAGACCCTTTCCTATGAGACTCACAATTGAGCTCAGGTGCATCCTGTTTCCATTGGTCATCCTTACAATGTTTCTACAACTTGATTGGAGTACACTTGTGGTAAATCAATTGATTGGGCATGATTTGGAAAGTCAACACCTGTCTATATAAACTCCCACAGACGACAGTGCATGTCAGAGCAAAAACCAAGCCATGAGGTCGAATGAATTGTCCGTTGAGCTCCGAGACAGGATTGTGTCGAGGCACAGATCTGGGGAAGGGTACCAAAAAATGTCCACAGTGGACTCCGTCATTCTTAAATGGAAGAAGTTTGGAACCACCGAGACTCTTTCTAGAGCTGGTCGCCTGGCCGAACTGAGCAATCGGGGGAGAAGGGCCTTGATTGGGGAGGTGACCAAGAACCAGATGGTCACTCTGACAGAGCTCCAGAGTTCCTTTAATGGGATGGGAGAACCTTCCAGAAGGACAACCATCTCTACAGCACTCCACCAATCAGGCCTTCAGGGTAGAGTGGCCAGACAGAAGCCACTCCTCAGTAAAAGGCACATGACAGCCAGCTTTGAGTTTTCCAAAAGGCACCTAAAGGACTCTCAGACCATGAGAAACATGATTCTCTGGTCTGATGACACCAAGATTGAACTCTTTGGCCTAAATGCCAAGCGTCACATCTGGAGAAAACCTGGCACCATCCCTACGGTGAAGCATGGTGGTGGCAGCATCATGCTGTGGCAGGGACTTGAACACTAGTCAGGATCAAGGGAAAGACGAACGGAGCAAAGTACAAAGAAATCCTTGATGAAAACCTGCTCCAGAGCACTTGGACCTCAGACTGAGGCAAAGGTTCACCTTACAACAGGACAGTGACCCTAAGCACACAGCCAAGACAACGCAGGAGTGGCTTCGGGACAAGTCTCTGAATGTCCTTGAGTGGCCCAGCCAGAGCCCGGACTTGAACCCGATCGAACATCTCTGGAGAAACCTGAAAATAGCTGTGCAGCAACGCTCCCCATCCAACCTAACAGAGCTTGAGAGGATCTGCAGAGAGGAATAAGTGAAACTCCCCAAATACAGGTTTGCCAAGCTTGTAGCGTAATACCCAAGAAGACGCTAGGCTGTAATCGCTGCCAAAAGTGCTTCAATTAAGTACTAAGTAAAGGGTCTAAATACTTATGTAAATATTATATTTCCATTTTCTATTTGTTCGAAATTTACAAACATTTCTAAAAACCTGTTTTTGCTTTGTCATTATAGGGTATTGTGTGTAGATTGATGAGGGGACAACATATTTCATCAGTTTTAGAATAAGGCTGTAACGTAACCAAATGTGGAAAAAGTCAAGGGGTATGAATACTTTCTGAATGCACTGTACATTTAAAAGGAGTAAAACAGAATGTAAACATTATTCAATTTATTTTTGTACCCCCTTTTTCTCTCCAATTGGTAGGTAAGGTCTTGTCTTATCGCTGCAACTGCCAACGGACTCAGGAGAGGCGAAAGGCGAGAGCCATGCATCCTCCAACCATGACCTGCCAGGCCGCACTGCTTCTTGGCACACTGCTCACTTAACCCGGAAGCCAGCCGCACCAATGTGTTGGAGGAAACATCGCCCAACTGACAACGGAAGTCAGCTAGTGTGTCAGGTAAGGTGGAGGTGATATGATCCTTAACTAGCCTCTCAAACAGAAGGGAGTACTACGAGGCGATAGTCATTTAGTTCAGTTACTTTTGCTTTCTTGGGTCCAAAAACAATGGTGGACATCTTGAAGCAACTCGGGACAGCAGACTGGGATAGGGAGAGATTGAATATGTCCGTAAACACTCCAACCAGCTGGTCTGCGCATGCTCTGAGGATGCGGCTAGGGATGCCGTTTGTGCTGGCAGCCTTGCGAGGGTTAACACGCCTAAATGTCTTACTCATGTCGGCCATGGAGAACAAGAGCTGTCTTACGATCAAAGCGGGCGAAGGTGTTTAGCTTGTCCGGGAGCAAGATGTCAGTGTCTGCGGCTGGTTATCCCTTTGTAATTCATGATTGTCTGGAGTCTCTGCTACATATGTCTTGTGTCTGAGCCGTTGAATTGCGACTCCACTCCTCTGTCCTGACGTTTTGCCTGTTTGCACTGTATGTATTCGATCATGGTTCATGCTTTCAGTTTTGAGCGAATGCTGGTTTTAATAGTCACAGTGGGAACAACATCCCCAGGTACTTTCAATGTGGCACCGTCATACGATACCACCTTTCCAACAAGTCTGTTTGTCAAATTATTTCTGCCCTGCTAGAGCTGCCCCGGTCAACTGTAAGTGCTGTTATTGTGAAGTGAAAACATAATGGAGCAACAACGGCTGAGCCACGAAGTGGTAGGCCACACAAGCTCACAGAACGACACCACCGAGTGCTGAAGCGTGTAACGTGTAAAAATAGTCTGTCCTCGGTTTCAACACTCACTACTGAGTTCCAAACTGCCTCTAGAAGCAACGTCAGCACAATAACTGTTTGTCAGGATCTTCATGAAACAGGTTTCCATGGCAGAGCAGCCAAACCTCACCAAGCGCAATGCCAAGTGTTGGCTGGAGTGGTGTAAAGCTCACCACCATTGGACTCTGGAGGAGTGGAAATGGACAAATCTCGGTTTGGCAGATGCCAGGAGAATGCTACCTGCCCAAATTCATAGTGCCAACCGTAAAAGTTTGGTCTGGAGCTGTTTTTCATGGTTCATGCTAGGCCCCTTAGTTCCATTGTAGGGAAATCTTAATGCTACAGCATACGATGACATTCTAGATGATTCTATGCTTCTTACTTTGTGGCAACAGATTGGGGAAGGCCCTTGCCTGTTTCAGCATGACAATGACGCTGTGCACAAAGCGAGGTCCATACAGAAACGGTTTGTCGAGATCGGTGTAGAAGAACCTGAATGGTCTGCACAGAGCCCTGACCTCAACCCCATTAAACCAGGCCTAATCGGCCAACATCTGTGCCCGACCTCACTAATGCTCTTGCGGCTGAATGGAAGCAAGTCCCCGCAGCAATGTTCCAACATCTAATGGAAAGCCTTCCCAGAACTAAACTAACTTCCGGCGTCGACAGAGATGGCAGCCTCGCTTCACGTTCTAAGGAAACCATGCAGTATTTTGTTTTTTTATGTATTACTTCTTACATTGTTATATAAAGTTTTATTACATACAACCGGGAGGAACTATTGGATATAAGAGCAACGTCAACTTACCAACATTACGACCAGGAATACGACTTTCCCAAAGAGGATTCTCGGTTTGTTAACCCAAACACAACAATAGACTGGATAGCAACCGGTGACGCAAAGCAACGGCGGCGCCGGAGAAGAGGGAAACGCGCTGGTCTTTTGGTCAAGCTATGTCGACGGGCGCATCGTGCACCTCTCCCGAGTATTTTAATCGCCAATGTACAGTCTCTTGACAACAAAGTAGACGAAATCAGATCAAGGGTTGCCTTTCAGAGAGACATCCGAGACTGCAACGTTCTTTGCTTCACGGAAACATGGCTCACTCAGGACACGTTATCAGAGTCGGTACAGCCACCTGGTTTCTCCACGCATCGCTACCGGCAGAAACAAACATCTCTCTGGTAAGAAGAAGGGCGGGGTGTGTGTTTTATGATTAACGAGGCGTGGTGTGATCATAACAACATACAGGAACTCAAGTCCTTTTTGTTCACCTGACATAGAATTCATTACGATCAAATGCAGACCGCATTATCTACCAAGAGAATTCTCCTCGATTATAATCACAGCCGTGTACATCCCCCCTCAAGCTGATACATCAACGGCACTGAAAGAAATTCATCGGACTCTATGTAAACTGGAAACCACATATCCTGAGGCTGCATTTATTGTGGCTGGGGATTTTAATAAGGCTAATTTAAGAACAAGGCTCTGAAATTTTACCAGCATATCGAATGTGCCACCCGGCTGGTAAAATCCTGACCACTGTTATTCCAACTTCCGTGATGCATTCAAGGCTATTCTCCGCCCTCCTTTCGGCAAGTCTGACCATGACTTTATTTTGTTGCTCCCAGCCTACAAACAGAAACTAAAACAGGAAACGCCCGTTCTCAAGTCTGTTCAACGCTGGTCCGACCAATCTGATTCCACGCTGCAAGATTGCTTCGAGCACGTGGACAGGGATATGTTCCGGATAGCATCTGACAACAACATTGATGTATACGCTGATTCGGTGAGCGAGTTTATTAGCAAGTGCATTGGTGATGTTGTACCCATAGCAAATATCAAAACCTTCCCCAACCAGAAACCGTGGATTGATGGCAGCATTCGCGCAAAACTGAAAGCGCAAACCACTGCTTTTAACCAGGTAAGGCTACCGGAAACATGACTGAATACAAACAGTGTAGCTATTCCTCCGCAAGGCAATCAAACAAGCTAAGCGTCAATATAGAGACAAAGTAGAGTCACAATTCAATGGCTCGGACACAAGAGGAATGTGGCAGGGTCTACAGTCAATCACGGACTACAAAAGAAAACCAGCCCGTCGCGGACCATGACGCCCTGCTCCCAGACAAACTAAACAACTTCTTTGCTCGCTTTGAGGACAATACAGTGCCACCGACACGGCCCGCTACCAAAACCTGCGGGCTCACCTTCACCGCAGCCAATGTGAGAAAAACATTTAAATGTGTTAACCCTCGCAAGGCTGCCGCCCAGATGGCATCCCTGGACGTGTCCTCAGAGCATGCGCAGACCAGCTGGCTGGTGTGTTTACGGACATATTCAATCAGTCCCTATCCCAGTCTGCTGTTCCCACATGCTTCAAGAGGGCCACCATTGTTCCTGTTCCCAAGAAAGCTAAGGTGACTGAGCTAAATGACTATCACCCCGTAGCACTCACTTCCGTCATCATGAAGTGCTTTGAGAGATTAGTCAAGGATCATATCACCTCCATCCTGCCAGACACCCTGGACCCACTCCAATTTGCTTACCGTCCCAATAGGTCCACAGACGACACAATCGCAATCACACTGCATACTTCCCTAACCCATCTGGACAAGAGGAATACTTATGTAAGAATGCTGTTCATCGACTACAGCTCAGCATTTAACACCATAGTTCCCTCCAAGCTCGTCATTAAGCTCGAGACCCTGGGTCTCGACTCCAGCCCTGTGCAACTGGGTCCTGGACTTCCTGACGGGCCGGTCCCAGGTGGTGAGGGTAGGAAACAACATCTCCACCCCGCTGATCCTCAACACTGGGGCCCCACAAGGGTGCGTTCTCAGCCCTCTCCTGTACTCCCTGTTTACCCATGACTGCGTGGCCAAGCACGCATCCAACTCAATCATCAAGTTTGCTGACGACACTACAGTGGTAGGCTTGATTACCAACAACGACGAGACGGCCTACAGAGAGGAGGTGAGGGCCCTCGGAGTGTGGTGTCAGGAAAATAACCTCTCACTCAATGTCAGCAAAACAAAGGAGATGATCGTGGACTTCAGGAAACAGGTGAGGGAGCACCCCCCTATCCACATCGAGGGGACAGTAGTGGAGAAGGTGGAAAGTTTTAAGTTCCTCGGCGTACACATCACGGACAAACTGAATTGGTCCACCCACACAGACAGCGTGGTGAAGAAGGCGCAACAGCGCCTCTTCAACCTCAGGAGGCTGAAGAAATTCGGCTTGTCACCAAAATCACTCACAAACTTTTACAGATGCACAATCGAGAGCATCCTGTCGGGCTGTATCACCGCCTGAACGCAACTGCTCCGCCCACAACCGTAAGGCTCTCCAGAGGGTAGTGAGGACTGCACAACGATCACCGGGTTAAACTACCTTCCCTCCAGGACACCTACACCACCCGATGTCACAGAAAGGCCAAAAGATCATCAAGGACAACAACCACCCGAGCCACTGCCTGTTCACCCCGCTATCATCCAGAAGGCGAGGTCAGTACAGGTGCATCAAAGCTGGGACCGAGAGACTGAAAACAGCTTCTACCTCAAGGCCATCAGACTGTTAAACAGCCATCACTAACATTGAGTGGCTGCTGCCAACATACTGACTTAAATCTCTAGCCACTTTATACATAGGAATTGGATGTAACAAATGTATCACTAGCCACTTTAAACAATTTTGTATATAATGTTTACTTATACGACATACTCATATCAAATGTATTCACTGTACTCTAAACCATCTACTGTATCTTGCCTATGCCGTTCGGGCCATCGACCCAAATCTCTAGCCACTTTAATAATTATAATTGGATGAAATAATGTATCACTAGCCACTTTAAACAATGCCATTTATATAATGTTTACATATCCTACATTACTCATCTCATATATATATATATATATATGTGTATATACTGTACTCCATACCATCTACTGCATCTTGCCTATGCCGGTCAGCCATCGATCATCCATATATTTATATGTACATACTTGTATTCATTCCTTTACTCTTGTGTGTATAAGATAGTTGTTGTGAATTTGTTAGATTACTTGTTAGATACTACTGCATGGTCAGAACTAGAAGCACAAGCATTTCGCTACACTCGCATTAACATCTGCTAACCATGTATATGTGACAAATAAAATTTGATTTGATTTGATTTGAAGAGTAGAGGCTGTTATAGCAGCAAAGAGGCGACCAACTACATATTAATGCCCATGATTTTGGAATGAGATCTTCGACGAGCAGGTGTCCACATACTTTTTAATCATGTGGCGTATCTCAGATATAGAACAGACACTTCAGAACAAACTATCTTTGGATTTCTTGGGGGGACTATCTGTTGTTCCATGTAGTGAATCTGTTATTCAATGTGTTTGTCTATTGAGTCTATTGACGCACCCACATGTCAATCTAATGAACATAATAAAACAATCTCCTTCAAAATCATAAATTTAAACTTGAGATACAGTGGGGCAAAAAAGTATTTAGTCAGCCACCAATTGTGCAAGTTCTCTCATTTAAAAAGATGAGAGAGGCCTGTAATTTTCATCATAGGTACACTTCAACTATGACAGACAAAATGAGGAAAATAAATCCAGAAAATCACATTGTAGGATTCTTAATGAATTTATTTGCAAATTATGGTGGAAAATAAGTATTTGGTCACATACAAACAAGCAAGATTTCTGGCTCTCACAGACCTGTAACTTCTTCTTTAAGAGGCTCCTCTGTCCTCCACTCGTTACCTGTATTAATGGCACCTGTTTGAACTTGTTATCAGTATAAAAGACACCTGTCCACAACCTCAAACAGTCACACTCCAAACTCCACTATGGCCAAGACCAAAGAGCTGTCAAAGGACACCAGAAACAAAATTGTAGACCTGCACCAGGTTGGGAAGACTGAATCTGCAATAGGTAAGCAGCTTGGTTTGAAGAAATCAACTGTGGGAGCAATTATTAGGAAATGGAAGACATACAAGACCACTGATAATCTTCCTCGATCTGGGGCTCTACGCAAGATCTCACCCCGTGGGGTCAAAATGATCACAAGAACGGTGAGCAAAAATCCCAGAACCACACGGGGGGACCTAGTGAATGACCTGCAGAGAGCTGGGACCAAAGTAACAAAGCCTACCATCAGTAACACACTCGCCGCCAGGGACTCAAATCCTGCAGTGCCAGACGTGTCCCCTGCTTAAGCCAGTACATGTTCAGGCCCGCCTGAAGTTTGCTAGAGAGCATTTGGATGATCCAGATGAGGATTGGGAGAATGTCATATGGTCAGATGAAACCAAAATAGAACTTTTTGGTAAAAACTCAACTCGTCGTGTTTGGAGGACAAAGAATGCTGAGTTGCATCCAAAGAACACCATACCTACTGTGAAGCATGGGGGTGGAAACATCATGCTTTGGGACTGTTTTTTTGCAAAGGGACCAGGACGACTGATCCGTGTAAAGGAAAAAATGAATGGGGCCATGTATCGTGAGATTTTGAGTAAAAACCTCCTTCCATCAGCAAGGGCATTGAAGATGAAACGTGGCTGGGTCTTTCAGCATGACAATGATCCCAAACACACCGCCCGGGCAACGAAGGAGTGGCTTCGTAAGAAGCATTTCAAGGTCCTGGAGTGGCCTAGCCAGTCTCCAGATCTCAACCCCATAGAAAATCTTTGGAGGGAGTTGAAAGTCCGTGTTGCCCAGCGACAGCCCCAAAACATCACTGCTCTAGAGGAGATCTGCATGGAGGAATGGGCCAAAATACCAGCAACAGTGTGTGAAAACCTTGTGAAGACTTACAGAAAACGTTTGACCTCTGTCATTGCCAACAAAGGGTATATAACAAAGTATTGAGATAAACTTTTGTTATTGACCAAATACTTATTTTCCACCATAATTTGCAAATAAATTCATAAAAAATCCTACAATGTGATTTTCTGGATTTCTTTTTCTCATTTCGTCTGTCATAGTTGAAGTGTACCTATGATGAAAATTACAGGCCTCTCTCATCTTTTTAAGTTGGAGAACTTGCACAATTGGTGGCTGACTAAATACTTTTTTGCCCCACTGTATTTCCTAAGCGTTCTTAAATCCCCAAGATATAGGACAGATACTTCAAAATCTTATTCCTTATGATTTATTTTTTGGACTGTCTTTTTTGCCATTTATGAATGTGTTATTCAATGTGCTATTCAATGTGTTATTCAATGTGTTATTCAATACATTTCTATGGACTATAGTAGTAAAGGCCAAATTCAATATTTTACCCCCCTAACGGCTTAGAGGTTTTTATAAGCTGCATTATAAAATTACACACTGGAAGATGCTTCAAGAATCGACAAGGATATGGTTATAATGCTATTTAGCAATGTAATACTACGGGTTAGAAGCATTGACAGTTTAACGAATTCAAGAAATTTCCTTGACAGGCATAAAAGGCTAAATACTAAGGGTAATACCCTGATAAGAGTATTATATATCCAGTCTGTTTAGAAATTCTGATTTGTCCTGGCCTTTGTGCAGTGTTAGTTATCAGTAAAGCTGTGCTTGGGACAGCCTCCCAGCCCCCTTCCCTGCTCCCCTCTCTGGCCCCCTCCCTGCCCCCCTCTCTGGCTCCCTGCCTGCCCCCTGCCTGCCCCCTCTCTGGCTCCCTGCCTGCCCCCTCTCTGGCCCCCTGCCTGCCCCCTCCCTGGCTCCCTCTCTGCAACTGGTCCAAGGGTGATGGGGACCGCATCCCCCTGAAATCAACCTTCCTGAATCCACAGGATTAGCTGCTGTTTCGTTTAGGCTGATTTGTTACATTTCCCAAATCCTCAGACCCGTGCCACCAAAGCTCCTGCTACCCTCCGCCACGGCAGCTGGAAGATACCATGTCGTTTAAACCAGTTGCTTCTCCCGAAAACAGGAATCTATTTCTCATCTTCCCTCCCTCCCCTCTCCCCTTCTCCCTTTATTCCCTTTTGCCTGGTTTCCCCCCTTGATTAGTCAGTTATTTCATGTTTCTGATCCCAGTGTGTCCATGTCAGCCTCTTCTGTCTTCTCTTACTGCTAATCTCTACTTCTGATGTGCCACTCAGATAGCATCTCCCACTGCCAGCCGCCTGCCCTTTGTAAAATCCCCTATAACATCGCTCTCGATCGTCCAGGCACAGTATGGTTCCCCCCCCCACCTCACACCCCAAATCCCTCAATCCTTCCTGCCAAAACACATCCCTTCCCCTGCTTCCCAGGAACCTCAAATGATACCTACCATATCAAACATTCATCCTAATAGAATGGGTCATTTATAACTCAGCTCTACATTACCAGTATTTAACCTGATAGCTTTGGCACAATCCAGCTCCTCTTTTCTTTTCTGTTTGAGTAATGAGGTGAAGGCCATTCATTCATAACTCTGCTCTCTGAGACGAGGGAGAAACAAGCATGGTACGCAACAGGCATTTCCTCTTCAAAGAGAATCATTCTAATTTGATTAAATATTCATAGATAAACACTGTGCTTTAGAGAAAGGTAAAGGGCCTGTTACTGCCTGCCAGAATGCCTGCCAGAATGCCTGCCTTCCTGCTATTGCATGTCTGCCTGCCTGACTGCCTTCCTGCCTGTCTGTTACTGCCTGCCTGCTATTGCCTGCTACTGCATGCCTGCTTACCTGCCTGTCTGCCTGTCTGCCTGTGTTATTTTCCTGCCTAATTGATCTTGTTTCCCTCTACAAATGAATTGGCCGAAAAATGTAAAAAATTAAAATGTCTAATTGCTTAGGTGCATATCCTAAAGACGCAGGTCAGCCAGCCTCCTGCTCTGCCCAAAAGCCTTCCTCCTCTCCTGCTCTGCCCCAAAGCCTTCCTCCTCTCCTGCTCTGCCCCAGGCCTTCCTCCTCTCCTGCTCTGCCCCAGGCCTTGCTCCTCTCCTGCTCTGCCCCAGGCCTTCCTCCTCTCCTGCTCTGCCCCCAGCCCTTCCTCCTCTCCTGCTCTGCCCCCAGTCCTTCCTCCTTTCCTGCTCTGCCCCAGGCCTTCCTCCTCTCCTGCTCTGCCCCAGGCCTTGCTCCTCTCCTGCTCTGCCCCAGGCCTTCCTCCTCTCCTGCTCTGCCCCCAGGCCTTCCTCCTCTCCTGCTCTGCCCCAGGCCTTGCTCCTCTCCTGCTCTGCCCCAGGCCTTCCTCCTCTCCTGCTCTGCCCCCAGGCCTTCCTTCTCTCCTTCTCCACCGCATCCAGTCGATACTGGATCATTTGGGCTCCGGGCCCTCTCTCTCCAGGGACTCTCCCTTCGGACCCTCTCTCTCCGGACCATCTCTCTCCAGACCCTCTCTCTCCAGACCCTCTCTCTCCAGACCCTCTCTCTCAGGACCATCTTTCTCCAGACCCTCTCTCTCAGGACCCTCTCTCTCCAGACCCTCTCTCTCCAAACCCTCTCTCTCCAGACCCTCTCTCTCCAGACCCTCTCTCTCAGGACCCTCTCTCTCCAGACCCTCTCTCTCCAAACCCTCTCTCTCCAGACCCTCTCTCTCAGGACCATCTTTCTCCAGACCCTCTCTCTCCAGACCCTCTCTCTCCAGGCCCTCTCTTTCAGACCCTCTCTCTCCGGACCCTCTCTCTCCAGACCCTCTCTCTCCGGACCCTCTCTCTCCGGACCCTCTCTCTCCGGACCCTCTCTCTCCGGACCCTCTCTCTCCGGACCCGCTCTCTCCGGACCCTCTCTCTCCGGACCCTCTCTCTCCGGACCTTCTCTCTCCGGACCCTCTCTCTCCGGACCCTCTCTCTCCGGACCCTCTCTCTCCGGACCTTCTCTCTCCGGACCCTCTCTCTCCGGACCCTCTCTCTCCGGACCTTCTCTCTCCGGACCCTCTCTCTCCGGACCCTCTCTCTCCGGACCCGCTCTCTGCGGACCATCTCACCGATTTACAAAACAAACACATTAGGTGGCACCCGTCTCCTTATGGTCAATTTATTTTATTTTCCGTCATTGCCGCAAAGTCACTAATAAAAAAATCAAGGAGGGGGGCGATAGGGGCTTGACAGGTTCTTGGCAGTGGTTGGTGGCATGGCGGGCGGATGGGTGAGGGGGTGGGGGGGAGTCGCATGGGGGAGGTGGAAGGTTGGATGAGTTGATATTCTGGTCCTGGAACGAATGGTAATGTAATCAATCTACTGTAAATCCGACTGGCTGCTGACTCATGTGAGTCTGCTGCCCCGAGGGGGACTCCAACAATAGGCCTGCCATTGCAGTTTGTTCCAGACACATTTTTATAGCACACACACACACACAAAAGTGCACACAGATACAGCACACCGACAATCACACACACACAAACATATACACACACAAGACTCAGCACGTGAGCGCATGCATGCAAACACACACACCCACACTACTAGGCATGCACCACACACACACACACCGAAACACTACCAGGCACTAGGCAGACAGGCACTCACACAGCTGCAGTTTATTTCTCCTCTCTCCCCTGTAGCTAGCTGGCTCTATGGGTGTGGGAATGTATGGGGGGGTGAGAGTGCGCTGAGAAGGCGACCTGGGGAGCACTGAGGAGAGACTCTCCTCCCTCTCCTTGTGCTCAGACGGGCCTTAGCACGTCTCTCCCATCAATCTCCCCCATCCACTCACTCCCAGCCAGAGAGTGGTGAGAGATGGCCTGCTGATCCTCTTTCCTTGGCCCCCTCCCTGTTCCTGGCCTGATCTGAGGACGGACACAGTGACCCACAGAGAGGACTGGCAAGTCGCATGGCACATGTAAATGTTATCATGGATGTCATGACTGTGGGTTGGAGATTGGGGATGGGGTGAGAGAGAAGAGAGAGCGAGAGTGAGAGAGAAAAAGAGAGAGACTATTTGCACATCGTTACAACACTGTATATAGACATAATATGACATTTTAAATGTTTACTGTACATTTCTTATTGTTTATTTCACTTTTGTTTATTATCTATTTCACTTCCTTTGACAATGTAAACATATGTTTCCCATGAGACAATGATGCTGAGAGAGAGAGAGAGAGAGAGAGAGAGAGAGAGAGAGAGAGAGAGAGAGAGAGAGAGAGAGAGAGAGAGAGAGAGAGAGAGAGAGAGAGGACTGTGGAGGGATTATCCAGAGGGACAGGTTTTATGGCTGTGTAAATTTATTTGCAAAAATGATGCAGTGCCCAGTACATTCAGAGGAGGGGTGTATGAGGACGGGTTGGAGGGGGGCTTTTAATTAATGAGTCACGCTTGTCGCCGACTTTGGAGAGGCTTCTAAATCACTGATACAAATGGAGGGGATATGCAGCTCTGTGTGTGTGTGTGTGTCTGTCTGTCTAATCCCCAAAAGTCCCCACAAGATTAGTAAAACAAGGAAAATTCTCGATTGTGGGGACATTTCCCACATCCTCATGGGGACAAAGGCTATTTTAAGTTTAGGGGTTAGGTTTAGGGTTAGGGTTACAATTAGGGTTATGGTTAGAATTAGGGTTAAGAGTAAGGGGTTCGTGGTTAGGTTAAGGTAAGGGTTCGGGTTAGGGTTTGGGAAAATAGGATTTTGAATGGAAATTAATTTTAGGTCCCCACGAGGATAGAAGAACATAACGTGTGTGTGTGTGTGTGTGTGTGTGTGTGTGTGTGTGTGTGTGTGTGTGTGTGTGTGTGTGCGTGCGTGCAGCTGTGGCTGGCTCCTGTAGATTACAGATCTCAGGAGACTACTGAAGACTGGCTGAGCAGCATCCCTATAGCTCAACCAGGTCTTCCCACATAAGAAAATGCTATAGTGTTACCAGCGGTATTCAACTCCTTCCCTACGAGATCCAGAGCATGCTGGTTTGCTGTTCTACCTGATAATTAATTGCACACACCTGGTGTCCCAGGTTGAAATCAGTCGTTGATTAGAAGGTAACAATGAAAAAACATAGTGGAACTGGCTTTGAGGTCCAGAGTTGAGTTTAAGAGGTGTATACTATGGTAGGAATACCATAGTATTTACTTTAGTGTTTTTGCGGACTTTGCATTAGTATTTACTATAGTGTTTTGTGGAAGTCCGCAAAAGCACTGCTGTGAATACAGTGGTATATAGTAATTTTTTACTATAGTATAAATACTGCAGTTAAAGAAAGAGTAATATATACTATAGTAAGTACTATAGTGTTTTTACGGACTGTAGTGTTTACTATAGTGTTTGGAGGGACATAACTGTAGTTTTTACTTGTGTTTTTGTTTTATTATCTTTGACATAGTAGTGGGGGACTTTCTCCTTGAGGAAAACTATTGGAGAAATACTAAAAGAGCGAATTTTCCATAATACGATATGATATAATTTATTGTCCATTTACAGTGGGGCAAGGACACCAGAAACAAAATTGTAGACCTGCACCAGGTTGGGAAGACTGAATCTGCAATAGGTAAGCAGCTTGGTTTGAAGAAATCAACTGTGGGAGCAATTATTAGGAAATGGAAGACATACAAGACCACTGATAATCTTCCTCGATCTGGGGCTCCACGCAAGATCTCACCCCGTGGGGTCAAAATGATCACAAGAACGGTGAGCAAAAATCCCAGAACCACACGGGGGGACCTAGTGATTGACCTGCAGAGAGCTGGGACCAAAGTAACAAAGCCTACCATCAGTAACACACTACGCCACCAGGGACTCAAATCCTGCAGTGCCAGACGTGTCCCCCTGCTTAAGCCAGTACAAGTTCAGGCCCGCCTGAAGTTTGCTAGAGAGCATTTGGATGATCCAGATGAGGATTGGGAGAATGTCATATGGTCAGATGAAACCAAAATAGAACTTTCTGGTAAAAACTCAACTCGTCGTGTTTGGAGGACAAAGAATGCTGAGTTGCATCCAAAGAACACCATACCTACTGTGAAGCATGGGGTGGAAACATCATGCTTTGGGGCTGTTTTTCTGCAAAGGGACCAGGACGACTGATCCGTGTAAAGGAAAGAATGAATGGGGCCATGTATCGTGAGATTTTGAGTGAAAACCTCCTTCCATCAGCAAGGGCATTGAAGATGAAACGTGGCCGGGTCTTTCAGCATGACAATGATCCCAAACACACCGCCCGGGCAACGAAGGAGTGGCTTCGTAAGAAGCATTTCAAGGTCCTGGAGTGGCCTAGCCAGTCTCCAGATCTCAACCCCATAGAAAATCTTTGGAGGGAGTTGAAAGTCTGTGTTGCCCAGCGACAGCCCCAAAACATCACTGCTCTAGAGGAGATCTGCATGGATGAATGGGCCAAAATACCAGCAACAGTGTGTGAACCTTGTGAAGACTTACAGAAAACGTTTGACCTCTGTCATTGCCAACAAAGGGTATATAACAAAGTATTAAGATAAACTTTTGTTATTGACCAAATACTTATTTTCCACCATAATTTGCAAATAAATAAATAAAAAATCCTACAATGTGATTTTCTGGATTTCTTTTTCTCATTTCGTCTGTCATAGTTGAAGTGTACCTATGATGAAAATTACAGGCCTCTCTCATCTTTTTAAGTTGGAGAACTTGCACAATTGGTGGCTGACTAAATACTTTTTTGCCCCACTGTACATGAAAATGTATTTTGTGACGTCAGCATACAAATACACAACACAATTTACTACATGCAGTACAGAAAACTGGAAAGTTAGTACACAAGTCACACATTTACATTTCCACATATTTAAGGGTAGCTAGGACCGGGTTCTGAACGGAGAGTTCAGAGCTTCTGCTCTTTTCTACAACATGTAGCGAACGCAATATAAGGTCTATACTTGGCATGTAGGTTTCTCACTTACAGGTGGCACAAATTGGGATATGGGAAGGGAATGGGCAGGGTATATGCTAATTAAATACTGCCGTATTTACTATATTTTTTCAAATGTAGTATTTTTGCAGACATTTCTGTAGCATTTGCTACAGTGTTTTTTTTGGGGGGGGGTAATACTGTAGTATTTACTTCAGTATACTACAAAATTATATACTAAGAACTACACATGATCGAGGGATACTACAGTGTGTAGTATAGTAATCTACATGTCACGCCCTGATCTGTTTCACCTGTCTTTGTGATTGTCTCCACCCCCCTCCAGGTGTCGCCCATCTTCCCCACTTATCCCCTGGGTATTTATACCTGTGTTTTCTGTCTGTCTGTTGCCAGTTCGTCTTGTTTGATCAAGTCAACCAGCGTTTAGTCTCAGCTCCTGCTTTTTCCAGTCTCTCTTTTCTCATCCTCCTGGTTTTTGATCCTTGCTTGTCTTGACCCTGTACCCACTCGCCTGACCACTCTGCCTGCCCCTGAGCCTGCATGCCATCTTGTACCTTGGCCTCTACTCTGGATTATCGACCCCTGCCTGCCTTGACCTGTCGTTTGCCTGCCCCTGTTTTTACAATAAACATTGTTACTTCACACAGTCTGCACTTGGGTCCATTTTGTATATGTGGGCTCATGTACAGTCCTTCTAAATACAAGATAGAAGAGGCCTTTGAAATGCAGAGAGCGGCATGGCGTTCAATGTTCAAATCTCTGCACTGGCATTGTCATTGGTTATGTAATCGTAGCCATAGCAACCTCCGGTACCCCTCACCGACCCCCAGCGCTCTTGAAGTGGTATGAGTTATGAGCTCCCAGTTCAGGGGTAATGTTGTCTCTGTCGGCTGTTGCGAGTAGAGCCAACATGTCATCTCTTTTAGCAAATGGAGCTCATGCAGTGTGGTGTGGCGACTGGTGAGAGGAGAGCCAAAATGTCTGTATCAGTGAACCTGCCTGTCTGCTCACACTAGGACCCGCTCACGGCCATGACACGCACTGACAAGGGGGGGAATCATCATACCTCTCAAAAAGGAATTTGGGAAGGAGAGGAGGAGGAGAGGGGGAGAGAAGGGGATGAGAAGGGGAGGAGCAGGAGAAAGTGAAAAAAGAGGAGGGGTAAAGGAGGGGAAGAAGGAGGAAGGGACAGAAATCTAGGGGGTCATGAATTAAAAAATGTCTATTGTTTTCTGCAGATCATGTCCCTGCTGCTCGGTGCCCCATCTCTCCATACCTCCATCCCTCCCATTGTTCATACAATTTGAGATTTGACTGTATCTGAAATGGTCACATAACACCTTTGACAGTTACTATTCATGAGATCAACAATGATATCCCAACAAGATATTTGGTTCAGATGGACTGTGTGTGTTATTGAAATGTCAGTGAAGGCTGATGATGGAATAAGGTTAGAGATGTTAAGGAGCGCAGGTTGAGGTATTGATTGGAGAAAATAAACTTCCTGCCAGACTTTAACTGGGTCAAGTTCTCTCTGACTGGTCCATCAATCACAGCCAATGGACAGGCAGAGAGAGAGAGAGAGAGCTCTTTCCTTCAGCAGACAGACAGCTAACCTTACTGGACGCTCAGCTGCCTCTCCCATCAAGCAGCTTGATCGGCTATCACAGATACGGCTGTATGTTTTGTAGCGCAAGACTGAGTGGGTCGAGCATAACACGTCAACCCTGTTATCCATAAATAGCGTTCATTCAATTGCCACTCCCTGCTGCACACAACAAGCACTTACTATAGTAGCAGGCACTTACTATAATAACAGGCACTTACTATAGTATATTTTCTATTTAACCTCTTGAGATGGGAAAACATGTTTTATTTTAATTTATTTTTCTCCCCAATTTCGTGACATCCAATTGGTAGCTACAATCTTGTCTCATCGCTGTAACTCCCCTACGGATTCGGGAGAGGCGAAGGTCGAGAGCCATGCGTCCTACGAAACACGACCCTGCCAAGCCGAACTGCTTCTTGATACAGAAGCCAGCCGCACCAATGTGTCGGAGGAGACACCGTCCAACAGACGACCAAAGTCAGCTTGCGGGCGCCTGGCCTGCCACAAGGAGTCGCTAGAGCACAATGAGACAAGGAAATATCGTCCTGCCAAACCCTCCCCTAACCCGGACGACGCTGGGTCAATTGTGCGCCGCCCCATGGGTCTCTTGGTCATGGTCGGCTGTGACAGTCTGGGATCGAACCCGAGGCTGTAGTGGCGAAGCAGTGCCTTAGACCGCTGCACCACATGTTTTTTATTAAGTTGAAAATGTGCTCTTTGTGATAGAATGGTAAAATGCGGTTAAATAAAACAAAACAACTTACCAAGTTCTTTTTGTGGAACGACCTAGCTAACATTTTATAGATTGCTAGGTACGTTAGTTGATAAACTATCTAAACATTGCAGTAATCATTGCCGAATTACTGACCGGCACGTGCTCAGGTGCTCTGACCTCCAGAGGACCTCTATTAGTTTTGTTAGGCACTCTCACTCAGATATGATATGAACATGGTATAAGTCATGGCAAAATGTGTAGAATTGCAGGAAATTATCTTAAAAACGGATAAATGTTCTCTCCATCCAATGGCAAAATGATAGAATTGCAGGAAATTAACTTTAAAGCTCCTCATTTTTGTTTATGCCACCAAGAGGGGACCACTAAAATGTTTTGCCCTTGAAGTGGGGGGCTGGCCGCCCAACCAAATGTTTTGCCCTCGAGGTGGGGGGTGGGCTGCCCAACCAAATCTTGCATAGGGCCCCCAAAACTCTAAAACTGGCCCTGCCTACTTAGTCTACTACTTTCGTGTATACACTATTGTAAGTAAGCATTTCACTGTAAGGTCTACACCTGTTGTATACGACGCATGTGACAAATAACATTTGATTTGATCTGAAGTGCACTACATATTGCATTTCAGACGCAGCCACATGACAATATTGATCAGCCTGTTTAACAGCCTGTTTTCAGCTTACTCCCCCCATCCACATCCTCTCTCTGTGTCATCAGATACACTGATAAGCCTATTAGTGTTTGGCTGTCTACTCTGTCTAAGGCCTGCTAGCTCACCTCTCTCCCCTGGTGTATCTGGTTAATTGGAGGTGTTCTCTGCTTCAATATCATGACAGCCTGTAGAGCAGAACCTTGTGACTGCTGACGGGGTGGTAGTGTGGACCGTGGGACCTACAGTACGTTGGGCCATTAGAATACATGGTGAAGGTGGCGGGTTTAGACTTACGGTGCATCCCAAATGGCACACTATTCCATACACAGTGCAAAAGTAGAGCATTATATAGGGAATGGAGTTCCATTTGGGAAGCAGATTAAGAGAGAGGATGCATATTGGCATGTTGTGAGGTGGGGGTGTGTATTACACAAGCATTGATTAATTGACAGGGGAGGGTGTAGAGGCGTGAGCCTGCAGCTAGCAGTAGCAGTAGCAGTAGCAGTAGCAGTAGTAGTAGGAGTAGTAGTAGTAGTAGCAGTAGCAGTTAACGGTGGTGAGCAGCTGTGTAGCACAGTAGTAGTAATAGTAGTAGTAGCGGTAGTAATGGTAGCAATGGCAAAGCGAAGGGCAGTAGCAGCGGCATTGGTACTGGCATTAGTGGTAGTAACTGTGGTGATCAGCGGTAGAGTGAAGCAGCAGAGAAGTAGTGAAGAGCTGGCGGCAGTTAGCATGTGTTGGCTAGTAGTAGTAGCAGCAGCACGTGGTTTGCAGTAGTAGACCTGCTATCTGGCCAGAACGGTTGGCAGTGGTAGCGGTGGCAACGGTGGTGGCGCGCCGCTATTGGTAGCGGTGGTGGTGGTGGTGGTGGGAGCAGAGAAACGATGTTGCGGTAGCAGTGGTAGTAACAGCGGTGGTGGGGACAGCCAGAACAAAACAGTGGTGGTGGTAGTTGCTGGTGGTAGCAGCAGCTGGCCAAACCGTCGGCCAACGGTGGCAGCAGCAGTGGTGCTGCGCCAGCCGCGCAGTGGTGGCTGCGGCAGCGGTGAAAGCTGGTGGTGGTAGCGGTGCCGGTGGTGGTGGCAATGGTATGGCTGGTGGCAGTGGCGGTGGTGGCAGGTGGCGGTGCTGGTGCTGGTGGTGGTGGTGGCAAGTGAGCACCACAGCATTGGCCAAGCGGTGGTGTGGTGGGGAGCCACTGTTAGCGCAGCGGTAGCAGCAGAATGGTGGTAAAGTGGCATGGTATTGGTGGTAGTAGCAGCAGCAGCGCGGTTGTAGTGGCAGCAGTTGGTGGTACAGCTGGTGGTAGTGGCAGTGTTAGCTCGCCAGCTCGGTGGCAGCTGGCGGTGGTGGTGGTGCGATGGTAGTGCAGTTGGCAGCAGCAGTGGTAGCAGCGGGCTGTGGTAAAGCTTGGCGGTGGTGGTGGTGGTGGTGGTGGTGGTGGTGGTGGTGGTGGCAGCGGTGGCAGGTTAGTAACACTGCCGGTGGTAGCTGTGGCAGTGGTAGCGGTTGGCAGCAAAGTGGCTGTTCAGTGGTAGCGGTACAAGCGGTGGTAATGGCGGTGGTGGCGGTGGTGGTAATCAGCGCAGCAGTGGCAGCAGCAGCAGCTGGTGGTGGTGGTAGTGGTTTGCTGGTGGTAGTGGTGGTAGTGGTAGTGGTGGTAGTGGTGGCGGCGGTGGCAAGCTGTTGCTGGTAGTAGCAGCTGCCGGTGGTGCACTGCCGGTGGTTAATGGCGGTGGTGGCGGTGCAGAGGTGTGGTAGTATCAGCAGCAGCGGCAGCAGGTGGTGGTGGTGGTGGTGGTGGTGGTGGCGGCTGGTGGCGGCAGCTGGCGGTGGCAAGTGGTGCTGGTGCCAACAGCAGGTAGCGTAGTGGTGGCGGTGGCGGTGCTGGTGGTGGTGGGGTGGTGGTGGCGGTAGCAGCGGTTGCGGCGGTTGCGGCGGTGGCAGCAGGAGAGGTAACGAGCGCTATTGGTGCTGGTAAAAGCCCGGTTTGGTGGTGGCGGCAGCGTGATATCGGGAGATTTAACAGTGGTGGTAGTGGTGGTAGTGGCGGTAGCAGTAGCAGTAGCGCAGCAGAGTGGTGAACACTACCAGCATGGTAGTAGTAGCAGTGGCAGTAGCAGGTGGTAGCAGCAGTGGCAGCGGTGGCGTTGTATGATCAGCAGCAGGTTGCCACCGTGGTAATGGCAGTGGTAGTTGGTGGTGGCGGCGGTGGTGGCAGCAGCGGCCGCTGGTAGTGGTTGGTGGTGGTTGGTGGTGGTTGGTGGTGGTGGTGGTGGTGGCAGCATGGTGGTGGTGGTGGGCTGGTGGCAGAGTGTTGCCGCCGCCAGCCAGCAGCAGCGGCTGTGGTGGTGGTTGCTGTGGTGTGGTGCTGGTAGTGGTGGCGGTGGCTGGTGAACGCGGTGAGAGCGGCGGTGGCTGGTGGTGGTAGTGGTATCCGGCGGTGGTGGTGGTGGTGGTGGTGGTGCCAGCGGCGGTGGTGGCGGTGGTGGCGGTCAGCAGTGGTATGTTGGTGGTGCTGCGTCAACCAGTGGTGGTTACAGTGGTGGCTTGCCGCTGGTCGCAGCTGTGGTGGTGGTGGCGGTTGCGGCGGTGGCGGTGGCACCGCAGTAGTGGTAGCGGTGGGCAGAGTGGTAGTTGCTGGTGAGTGGTAGCGGCGGTGTCGGCGGTAATGAGCCAGTGGTAGTGGTAGCGGTGGTGGTCATATGTGGTGGTGGTAGTGGTGGGAGTGGCAACAGCAGCGTTGTGGTAGTAGTGGTAGTGGCAGCCAAAGCGGTGGTATTGCCAGCGGCGGTGAAATAGTTGTAGCTGTAGCGCAGTGCCGGTGGTGGTTGGCAGCAGTGGCAGTGGCGGTGGCAGTGGTGGCAGCAGTGGCGGTGCACCAGCTGGGGTGGTGGTGATAGCAGTGGAGTTAATAGCAGTGCCATGATGGGTGGCAGCAGTAAGCTGGTAGCAGCAGCAGCCAGCTGGTGGCGGCGGCGGTGAAATGGTGGTAAGCACCAGTGGCGGTGGTGGTGGTTGGCGGCTGGTGGCGGTTGTCGTGGCAGCGGTTGTGTGGTAGTGGTGGCAGCCGTGGTAGTGGCAGCGGTGGTGGTAGCGGTGGTGGTGGTGGTGGTAGCGGTGGTGGTAGCAGTGCCAGCGGTGGTGGTGGCGGTGGTAGCAGCAGTGGCGCTGGTGGTATGGTGGTGGTGGTGGTGGTGGTGGCAGGCGGCGGTGGCAGAGTGGTGGTGGCACTGCCGGTGGTACAGCATGTGGCTGGTGGCTGCCGGCGGTGGCTGGTATGATCGGTGGTGGTGGCGGTGCAGAGCGGTGGTAATGGCGGTGGTAAGCGGTGGTGGTGTCAGCACAAGTAGCGGCGCAGCTGCAGTGGTAGTGAGGAGCAGGTGGTTTGGTGGTGTAGTGGTAGTGGTGGCGGCAGTGGCAGCGGCCGGTGGCTGTTATAGCGCACTGCCAGCAGTGGCGGCTAGCGGTGGTGTTGAGAGCGGTAGCTAATGGCGGTGCAAAGCAGTGGTTTATCGAAATGGCAGCAGTGGTGGTCTATTGGTAGTGGTGAGTGGTGGTGGCAGCAGTGGTGGCAGTATGTGGTAAGGTTGCAGCGGTGGCAGAAGGTGCTAGTGAGCGGTAACAGAGTGGCAGTAGTGGCAGTGGCGGTGCTAGTAGCGGGGTGGTGGTAGCAGGTTGCGCGCGGTTGCGGCGAGTGGTAGCATGACAAGTGGAAGTAGCGGCAGAGTTTGCTACAAGTAAAGCGGTTGGCAGCAGCGTGATATCAGCATTGGTAGTAGTTGGTGGTGGTGGTGGTGGTGGCGGTGGCGGTGCAGTGGCAGTGCAGTGGCGAACCACTGCCAGTAGTGGTTGCCGTGGCTGGCTGGCGGTTGGCGGTGGCCGGCCGGTGGCGGTGGTATGATCGGTGGTGGTGCCAAGCCAGCCGGTGGCTGATGTGGCGGTTTGGCGGCTGTGTGGCGGCGGCGGCGCTGTTGTGGTGTTGGTGGTGGTGCTGTTGGTGGTGGTGGTGGCGGTTGGTGGTGGTGGTCGGCCGGTGGTGGTAACCAGCTGCTAGTGGCCTGTCACTGCGGCAGTGGCCGCTGTTGCTGCTGCAGCTGGTGGTTGGGTGGTAGTGGTGGCGGTGGCTGTTGCCGCCGCTGAGCTGCAAACGCGGCGATGGCTGTTGATGTGGTGGTGGTAACGCGGTGGTGGTGGTGGTGGTGGTGGTCGGCGGTATTGCGTAGTTGGCAGCAACCAGCGTCGCAGTGGTAGCAGGTGAGTAGCAGTGGTATGGTTAACCAGCAGCAGAGCCTATATGAGTGGTGGTTGATGCAGCAGCGGGTTGTCGGTCGCAGTGCTGGTTGGTCAAACACCAGCAGCAGCTGGTTGCAGATGGTGGTGTGCAGCACCTGGTAGTGAAGTAAGGTGCAACAGAGTGGTGGCAGCGGTTGCAGCAGCAGTAGCAGCAGCAGCAGCAGCCAGCGTATAGTGCAGTGGTGGCAATGTGGTGACCAGTGGTAGCGCTGGTGGAGCAGCAGGTGGCAGGGTGGTGGTGGCAGCAGCAGGCACCAACCAGTGCAGTGGTAGTGGTGCAGCAGTGCAGCAGCAGCACAGCAACAGCTGGTGCGCTGGCAGGGCAGCAGTGGCAGGTGGTGGTGGCTACAGCAGCTGGGTGGTGGCAGCGGTGGTGGTGGCGCACCAGGTGCCAGCAGCAGCAGCAAGGTGGCTGCTGGGTTGGTGCTGCGGTGGTGGTGGTGGTGGCAGCAGTAAATGCAAGGTGGCGGCGGTGGTAGGAAGTGTTGCGGTGCTAGTAGCTTGGCAGCAGTGGTGCGTGGCGGTGGAAACAGCAGTGTAATGGCGGTTGCTACTAAGTGGTGGCAAGCAGCAGTGGTGTTGCGCTGCTGGCAGCAGCAGCGTTGCTAGTGGCGGGTAGCAGCAGCTGCCTAAGCAGTGTTGCGCAGCAGCAGCAGTAGTGGTGGCAGCAGCAGCTGCTGATTGCAAACAAACTGCAAAAGCTGTAGCATGTTGGCTGCAGGCTGATAGCGGGACTAGTGCAGTAGCGGTAGCAGCAGCACCACCAGCAGTGCAGCAGCAGTTAAGGCCGGTGAGAGTAGCAGCAGCTGGGTGGTGGGCAGCGGTGGTGGCAGCAGTAGCTGAGTGGCGGTGGTGGCGGCAGCATGGTGGTGGTGGTGGTGGCAGCGGTGGTGGAGCAGCGGCGTGAAGGGCGCAGCGGTGGTGCAGCAGCGGTGGTGGTGGTGGTGCAGTGGCAGCAGTGGCAGTGGTAGCGGTGGTGGCTGTGGCAGCAGTGAGCGTGGTGGTAGCCGGTGCTGGTGGTGTGGTGGTTGATTGCCAGTGGCATCACGCCGGTGGTAAGTTCAGTGGTGGTGGCGGTTTGCGGCTGGTGGTGGCGGTTGGTGGTGTCGGTGGCGGCAGTGGTGGTGGCGGTGTGGCGAGTGGTGGTGCTGGTGGCGGTGAGTGGTAGCGGCGGTGGCAGCGGTAATGTGGTAGTTGGTGGTGGCGGTGGTTAGCTGCCGTGGTGGCTGTGGTGCCGCTGGTGGTGGTGCTGGCTGTGGCTGAGCTGGTTGCGGTGTGGTGCCGCTGGTAGTAGTGGTGGTGGTGCTGGTGGTGGCTGCCTGGTAACCAACCGTTGTGCCGCGGTGTTGGCAGCGCAGCCGCTGTATAATGGCGGTGCAAGCGGTGCTGGCAGCGGTGGTGGTGGCAGCCGGTGGTAGCTGCAAAAACCAGCAGTGGCACCTGGTGGTGTTAATGGTGGTGGTGTTGTTGGCAGCGGTGGTTACTGCAGCCGCTGCTGGTAGAGCGGCGGTGGTAGCGGTGGTGGTGGTGGCCAGCAACCGTTAGTTAAGCAAATCAGTGGCAGCAGAGCGGCAAGTAGTGGTGGCGGTGGCAGTCAAGGTTGCGGTTGCAGTTGTCGGCAAGTGGCAGCAGCAGCAGGTTGGCGGTGGTAGTGGTGGTGGTAGCGGCGGTGTTGGCAGCGGAGGTGGCAGCAGTGGTGGTAAGATCAGAATAGTGCAACCAGCAGCGGTTTGGCAGCCCAGCGTTGTGAATGTTAAGGATCCAGTAGCAGTAGTAGCGGCGGTAGTGCAGTAGTAGTGGTGGTAATGGTGGTGGCACTACCAGCAGCAGTAGCTGTTGAGTGGTAGCGGTACAAGCAGTAAGCAATGGTTGGCAAATCGGCGCAGTGGTATCGGCGCCAGCAAGCAGTTGCCATAACAGCAGTGGCTAGGCCGCTCGGTTAGCGGCAAAACAGTGGTGCCGGAAGGTGCGGCTGTTGCTGGTTACGCAGCAGTGGCAAGCAGCAAGGTGTAAGCGCAGTCGGTACATAGAGACGTGAAATGGTACAAAAGTAGCTGGTAGTGGTTGCAGCAGCAAGGAGCCGACAGCAAAGCGCTGCTGCAGTGGTGGTGAGCAGCATTGATACAGTGTTGCTGTTAGCCAGCAGCAGTGCAAGTGGGTAGTAGGAGTAGCGGCTGGCACAGCTGTTATGTACATGCCAAGTAGCAATGTAGCAGCGCAGCGTGAGTGGTGTTGCTGGTGCTGGTGGTGCGTACAGCTTAGCAGCAGTGGCAATTCGCTGTGTGGCTGTTTGGCTGCAGTGGCTGGTAGATGTGGCCAAGTAGCGTAGTAGCAGCAACCAGCAGGATGGCTCAGAACAGCAGGCAGGTTAAGCGCCGGCAGCAGTAAGCGTGGTGGCCATATAGCAATGTTGGAACAGCCATGATAGCAGCACTAGCAGAGCAGCAACAAATAAGCTGCCGGCAGCTAGTTCAGTTGGTGGTGCCAGCAGCAGCAGCGCAATGTACAGCAGTGCTTGCGTAAATACAGAATGATAGCGGCGGTTGCAGTAACCATGGCAGAGCCAGCTCAAGTGCTGATTGAAACACTGAAGTGTTGGCCAGTTGTGGCAGTATTAGATATCGCAGCAGTAGCAGAGCAGCAGTGGTAGTGGCTAATGTTAGCAGCAGTAAACGTTGGTAGCAGCAGGTGGCAGTATATGCAGCAGTGGGAGAAGGCAGCAGCAGAGTGGCAGTGGTGCAGAGTGGCAGTGGCAGTGGTGTCCAGTGGTAAAAGCAGCGGTGGTGGTGGTTTGCTGGTGGGTTGCTCAATGGTAGCAATGGTGGTAGAGTGGTGAACCTGGTGGTGAGCAGCAACAGCTGGTTGTTGCCGTGGGCAATGGTTTGAGCAAACGTTGGCAGCTGGTTAGCAGCGGCCCGGTGGTGGTTAAGTGCAGCAGCAGTGATGAGTAATCGGTCGTGTGCTAGTTGGCATGAGCAGTCCCAGGTAATGTTAGCTGTTAATTGGCAGGCGTGGCAGTGGCAGCATACGTGTGGTGGTGGCAGTATTGTATGAGCAATATTGGCGGTGGCGGTGGCAGGGTAGTTCTAGTGGTAGCGTGTTGGTAGTGGTGAGCGGCAATGGTGGTAGTGTTGGAAACGTAGCCAAACAGCCAGAAATGGTGGCAGTGGTAGTGCGGTGGTTGGTGGTATTGGTGCTGTAACTGGTGCTGGCGGCTGGTGGTAGTAGAGATTGGTGGTATTAGCACGACAGCAGACACTGGCAGCCAGTATTAGATGGTATGATGGTGGTGCGGGTGGTTGTGTATGTGGTGCGGTGGCGTTGTTGGTATGGCAAGTAGTGGTGGTGATGAGTACGGTGGTGGTGGTAGCGGTGGTTGGTGGTGGTGGTTATAGTGGTGGTCATGGTGGCAGCGGTGGCAGTGGCATGTGGTAGCGGTATGGTGGTGGCAGATCGCGGCGGTGGTAGTAGTGGCTGGTTTATGGTGGTGCAAAGCAGGTCGTCGGCTATGTTGGTGGTAGTGGCAGCGTTTGACCAGCAGCAATTGGCAGCAGTGGTGGTGTAGTGGTAGCAGCGGCGGTGTGGCGCCATGCTGGTGCGTTGGCTGCTGGCAGCAGCGCTGTGCTGTGGCGGTAGTAGTTAATTAGCTAACTGGAACAGCACTTGGCAGTGGAACTGAGCGGTGGTCAGCGGTGGTGCGCTGTGGCAGCAAGCGCCGTTACCAGCAGCAGTATGAAGGCAGCAGCAGCAGTGGTAGTAGTGGTGGCCCATGGATGATGGTGTTGCCGGCAGCAGCAGCGGTGGCAGCGGTACTGTCTATTGCAGCAGCAGCAGCAGCAGCAGCATTGGCAGTAGCTGGTATCAGCGGGGTAGTTGTAGTGGTTAGCAGCAGCGGTATAGAACGTATGCATTGGCGGTACAGTGGCACCAGCTGGTGGTGGCAACAACAGTGGTGATAGCAGCATGAGTGGCAGCAGGCGGCAGTCGTATGTTGAGCGTGGTGGCAGCAGGCGTGGTGAGTATAGCAGTGGTGGTGCCGGGATCAGCAATGGCATGTTGAACAGCATGGTGGGAGATGAACCAATGTAGTATGTTACAGTAGTGGTAGCAGTATTACGGTGCAGTTAATGTAATTGGTGGTTGGTGCTGCTGGTTTAAGTGGCAAAGTGGCGTTGGTGGTAATGTAAGGTGCAACCAGCAGCAGCAATAGTGTGTAGTAGGGTGGTAATGGTAGCGGTGGTGGCAGTAGCGGTTAAGTGGTGGTGGCGGTAACAGCAGTGGTAGTGGTAGTAGTAGTGGTAGTTGGTATTGGTGGTTGTAGTTGGCCGCGGTAGCGGTGGTGGTAGTAGCAGTATCGTGGTAGTAGCGGTGGCGGTGGCAGTGCAGTAAGTAGTAGTAGTAGTAGTAGTAGTAGTAGCAGTAGCAGCAGTACTTGCAGTAGAATTAGTAGTAGTAGTAACAGTTGAAGCAGCAGTAGTAGTAGTAGTAGTAGTAGTACTAGCAGCAGAAGTAGCAGCAGCAGTAGTAGAATTAGCATCAGCAGTAGCAGCAGCAGTAGTAGTAGTAGTAGTAGTAGCGGTCCTTGTAGTAGGAGCAGTGGTAAGAGCAGCAATAGTAGAAGTAGCACTAGTAATAATAGCAGCATTAATAGTAGCAGAAGTAGCAGCAATAGTAGGCCTAGAGGCCTCAGTATGTGTAGAGGAATATGTATCAGTGTGACACAGACAGTAAAAGGATTAAGTAGATGGGAGCCAAGGCAATGATGGAGAAAGTGTGTGTGGGAGAGAGAGAGAGAGAGAGAGAGAGAGAGAGAGAGAGAGAGAGAGAGAAAGGAGATACTGACTGCTACAAAGAAGGGAACATAAGCAACTTAATTTTCCACACAGACCATCCCCTGGCATGGCACATTGCTATAAGAGCACACTACCCCTATGTCAAGAGAGAGGGTATTGGCCCAGGATAGAATCTCAGAATACTAGACATTGAGGAAATTGAAACAACCTCTGTCAACGTGTACAAGTCTGGGACAGTAATGGTGCAGGGCATCCTCATGCAGTTCCAGCAGGACTTTTATGGGATCAAAGAGAGAGCACAGTGGGAAAAGATCTTTCTCTGTAACGACTCCCCCATCCTGAGTGAGTCTGATCACACCTCTTCAAACTGTCCTGCAGACGAGGATAGTCACCACCCAGCACGAGGATAGTCACCTCCCCAGTGACTATCCTCGTCTGCAGGACAGTTTGAAGAGGTGTGATCAGACTCACTCAGGATGAGGGAGTCGTCACAGAGAGAGAACATTTCCTGCTGTCCCACAACTGCACTGCTCTTCTATCATTGAGAGGGGTGCATTCACAGAGCTGGAGAGAGACATGGTGGAGCTCAGAGAGCTAGTCCACACAATCCAGACAAAACAAGCCCACAAAACAGACCAGCACAACAACACCCACCCAACAAGACCCGGAGGGCTGAAGGTAGAGATGGACGGCCGTCTGAGAGAGCTGGCTGCTCTACGGACTGAGGTGAGAGAAATTAAAGAGGAACACATAGCACTGAAGGACGAGGTCAGAAAGCTAAGGTGTGACAGAGATCAGCACACTCCCCCAGACAAGCCAGCAGAACAGCCCACCTCAGACTCGGACCACAACCTCAACACCACAATGGGACAGACAACACACGACCCACCAACCCAACAGATCCCAACACCTCCTAAAAGCTCTCCTGTCAGCTCCCCCGATAGCCCTCCTGACAACCCTCACATCCACTGAGGACACACAAAAGCTAGAGATTGTCTTCCTCATTGACTCAAATGGCAAATACATTCAAGAGGATAAACTTTTTTCCAAATACAAAGTGGATAATCTCTGGTGCCCAAACACTAGGCATGCCCTGGAGCTGTTGTCAGAGGTCAGACAAATGTCCCCCTGCCACATCATAATTCACAGGGGCACAAATGACCTGAGGGCCCAGCAGGAAACGGTGGCGACAGCACTCAAGGGAGTGATTGAAAAAGCTTCTTCCACTTTCCCCAACGCACAAGTGGTTATCTCCACCCTGCTACCATGAAAACACTTTCACCCTGCCACCATACAGCAGGTGAGTGCAAGCATTTCGTGAGACTGTGCCTCAAAACCTAATGTCTACCTGGCCCACCACTCCACCCTGGACTTGAACAACCTTTACGAGCAGGTCCCCCTCTACAAGGCAGCAATCCCAACTTTTGCCAGGACCCTTATGGACGTCACCATCAACCGTAGCCCCAGCACCTCACACAGGAGCAACGGAGCAACAGACACCCCGCCCAGACCAGCAAGACACCCTCCCAGACCTGCAAGACCCCCTCCTGAAGGACCTGCACCGAGAGCAACCACGCCAAGAGGACCTACACCCAGATCACCAGCCACACCCCAACCAGCTAAGACCACTCCAAGCAAACCCTGGCCACACCCTATATAGGCCCCCCCATATCAGATCTATGCCCCTTCTGCCCACCCCATGCGCTCCGCCCCTGCGGCACGGACCTCAACGTGATAGCAGGACATATGCCCAGGCCGTGTGCAGAGCAACAGGTCCAACCCCCACTATTACACCCGCCCAAGCCCCAACCTGCAACTTAAGAGGTATGTATCAGATGCTCAACATGCTCTGCTCACACCTACATCTACTGTGATGGTCCAGGCCTAAATCACACAAAATAACACTAGACACTATGGAACACGAAGCTTTTATTATCTCTTCCTGGAATATACAGGGTCTGAGGTCATCTGCCTTTGGCCTAAAGAGCAGGAACCCAGACTTCATCAAATAAATTGGAAATACAGACATTGTCATCCTACAAGAAACATTTTATAAAGGAGACGGACCCACATGTTACAGAGAGCTGGTAGTCCCATCCACCATACTACCAGGTGTGAAACAGGGAAGAGACTCAGGGGGTAAGCTAATTTGGTATAGAGCAGAACTAACCCACTCTATTCAATTAGTCAAAACAGGAACATCTTACCTCTGGCTAGAAATTAAAAAGGAAATGATCTCAACAGAGAAAAATATGCTCATGTTTCACCTTTTATTGTATTTCTTTTTATTTCACCTTTATTTAACCAGGTAGGCAAGTTGAGAACAAGTTCTCATTTACAACTGTGACCTGGCCAAGATTAAGCATAGCAATTAGACACATACAACAAAACAGAGTTAAACATTGAATAAACAAAACATACAGTCAATAATACAGTAAAAAAAAAGAAAATAAATATACAGTAAGTGCAAATGAGGTAAGGCAATAAATAGGCCATGGTGGCGAAGTAATTACAATATAGCAATTAGACACTGGAATGTGCAGTAGATGAATGTACAAGTAGAGATGCTGGGGTGCAAAGGAGCAAGATAAATAAATAAATAAAATACAGTATGGGGATGAGGTAGATAGATGGGCTGTTTACATGTGTGTGCATACATTTATGTGTGCTACCTATATCTCCCAATAGAATCCCAATACTTTAGCGATGACAACTTCTCCATCCTAGAGGTGGAGATCAACATGTTCCAGGCTCGGGGACATGTACTAGTCTGTGGCGACCTAAATGCCAGAACGGGACAAGAACCCAAAAACCCTCAGCACACAGGGGAACAATCACCTACCTGGTGGTGACAGCATTCCCTCCCCCATATGCCCCGCTAGACAACTGCGACAACATAACCAACAAAAACGGGTCACAACTCCTGTAGCTCTGTCAGACGCAGGGTATGTGCATAGTCAATGGTAGGCTTCGAGGGGATTCCTATGGTAGGTGCACCTATAGCTCATCTCTTGGCAGTAGTACTGTAGACTACTTTATCACTGACCTCAACCCAGAGTCTCTTAGAGCGTTCACTGTCAGTCCACTGACATCCCTATCAGATCACAGCAAAATCACAGAGTTATGAACAGAGTTATGCTCAAATCATGAGGCATCAAAACCAAAGGAACTGAATAATATTACAGTTTTTGCCCATTGCTTACACACTAAAACCGAATGCTTAGACCAAAGCCTCAATACCTAAACTTCTTGTAGCATACCTTAAACACAGTGTAACCATAGCTTAAACACAATGTCAACTTTGCACTTTGTTTGCAATTCTGTAACACACTTATTGCGAAACACTACACACGTTTTCTTACATTAGACACTTTGTTCAAAAACGAAATCACCTGTTATCATTGGGAAAACACTCTGTTCAAAATGCAAAACTCATCTGGCAATTGTATGCACTTACATACACACCTGAAAACACTTGCACAGAAAACAGAACACCAATCAGTCTGAGCCTTAGCACTACAAATAGGCCTCAGGTAAGCCATTTTTAGAACTTTGCAAGCATGGAGGCAATGAGAGTCAGAGTAAGAGGAGGACAAAGAGAGAGAGGAGTCGGATGTGGAAGAGGACGTGGAAGAGGACGAGGACCAGTGTGGAGACGTATATCAGATGACATCAGGGCTACTCTGGTGGACCATGTGATAAATCATGGCCTGTCCATGAGGGAGGCTGGGCAAAGAGTCCACCCTAACCTCAGTCGCTACACAGTAGCATCGATAATAAGGACATTCCGACTGGAGAACAGGTATATCTTCAAGTTTCTACTCCAGACTGTACCTACTGTATGTGTCACATGATTCTGTATCATATTACAGTATTACTGTACTAACTATACTATACAAAAATGGGTAGTGCTGTGAAGTACTGTATATGTAAAGGAATACCATTGTGATGTTGCAGTACTGTGTACAATTTGAAAGTACAGTATGTGAAAAATAACCTAACCAATGACATCTTGTGGTGGCATTTTCTACAGAATGGTTGGACGACCTCCTCAAGGTGGAAGGGAACGGCTCTTCACTCAACAACAAGAGCTTGCCATCATTGAAATGGTGCGAGAAAATAATGCAATCCGACTTCGTGAGTTGCAACAACGCATAATTGCAAATGGAAATGAATTCAACAATATCAACAGGGTCAGCATTTCTACACTAAGTCGCATCCTACAGAAACATAACTTCAGAATGAAGCAGCTGTACAGGGTTCCATTTGAGAGGAACAGTGTCAGGGTCAAGGATCTGCGCCATGATTATGTGCAGGTATGTGTCACTTTACTTTACATACTATATATTGTGATGTGGGAATGAGGGTTTATGCTGCCACCTGCCCTGCCTGTAGCTTGTAGTTTTGTCTATACTCAGCCAACCCAGCCCCTACTTGTGTGAAAATATAGACATTGTAGTTACTGTATGTGTTTTCAGTAACACTATTCAATATTTTCTGTTACAGACAGTTCTGGAGTTTGATGTGCCGAACTGCCGCATGAGTTCATCTACGTGATGAGGCAGGCTTCAATCTGGCCAAAACCAGGCGTCGGGGCCGTGAACGTAGTTGGACAAAGGGCTGTTGTAAATGTCCCTGGGCAGCGTGGGGGAAATATCACCTTGTGTGCTGCAATTAGTGTCCAAGGAGTCCTGCATCATCATGCCACTCTAGGTCCCTACAATACAGGACAGATCATTGCATTTCTAGATGCACTACATGCAGTTGTGCAGGACAGACCACAGCAGCCCAGGTTTGTTGTCATCTGGGATAATGTTAGTTTCGACCGGGCTGCTCTGGTCCGAGATTGGTTCAACAACCATAATCATTTCACAGTTTTATACCTGCCCCCTTACAGCCCCTTTCTAAATGCAATCGAGGAATTATTTTCAGCGTGGCGGTGGAAAGTATATGATCGGCAACCACATGCCCGCATGACTCTTCTGCAAGCAATGGAAGAGGCATGTGGAGACATTGAGGTGGGATCAATCCAAGGGTGGATTCGCACACAAGGCGATATTTTCCGCGATGCCTAGCCCACGAGGATATCGCCTGTGATGTTGACGAGGTCTTGTGGCCAGATCCGAACAGAAGGCGTGATCCATAAGCCCCCGCCCCCACCACGCACACGCACACACACACGCACACACACAAAACAAGTATATGTTTTTTCCCCCCAATAGCAATTTATCCAGTAATTGTTTTGTTTTTTTTACTTTTGTTTTGTTGCTAAATTTGATTTTTGTAAATACTGTTTGATTACTGCAGAAATTCTACTTTTGAGTTTTACAGAAGACTGTGTCTGAGAAAATGACAATAAAAATAGAAACACAAAGACTGCAGTGTTTTATATAAAGCCCATCAGTGTGTTGCTGGTGATATGAAAGAGTAATTCAAATGTTGCTTGTGTGTATGGTTTTGTTGCAAGAATTTCATTTTTAGAAAGGAGTGTTGAGTTTTGATTGCAGTGTTTCATTTTGGCATGTATGTGAGTTGTTAATCTCCAAGTACTATGTCTGATTGGCTTGTGTGTTGAGTTTTGACATAATGAGCCAAATTCTGCAAAAAGTGTGTAAGCAATAGGCAAAAACTGTAAGAAATGCTATAGATGGAAGGAAGATATTGTTTTTTGGTAGATTTCCACACTTAGGCAAACACAAATTCAATCCCTTCTAGACAATTTCCTGGACAAAAAGTTTCTCGGTAATAGTGAAGATATAAACTTGGCAGTCAAAAACCTGAACAGTATATTTGACCTCTCAGCTTCCCTATCAAATCTAAAAATGTCAAGCAGACAGCCTTAGAAAACAACAATGACAAATGCTTTAATGAAGACTGCAAAAACCTAAGAAAGAAATTGAGAAACCTATCCAACCAAAAACATAGAGACCCAGAAAACCTGAGTCTATGCCTTCACTATGGTGAATAACTAAAACAACACAGAAATACACTACGGAAAAAAAAGGAACATCATGTCAGAAATCAGCTCAATGTAATTGAATAATCCATAGAATCTAACCACTTCTGAGAAAATTGGAGAACTCTAAACAAACAACACATAAATGTATCTATCCAAAACTGAGAAGTATAGATAAACCACTTCTCCAATGTGTTTGTCTCTATAACAAAGAACGAACATCAAAAACGTATACATATATCAAAGCCAAATCTTAGAATCAACTATTAAAGACTACCAGAACCCACTGGATTCTCCAATGACATTGAATGAACTACAGGACAACATACAAACCCTCCAACCCAAAAAGCCCTGTGGTGTTGATGGTATCCTCAATGAAATGATAAAATTGGGTACACTTAAAACTCTTTAACATCATCCTACACTCTGGCATCTTCCCCAATATTTGGAACCAAGGACTGATCACCCCAATCCACAAAAGGGGAGACAAATTTGACCCCAATAACTACCGGGGGATATGCGTCAACACACAGCCTTGGAAAAATACTCTGAATTTTTATTAACAGCAGACTCGTACATTTCCTCAATAAAAACAATGTACTGAGAAAATGTCAAATTGTCTTTTTACCACCGTACGACAGACCACGTATTCACCCTGCATACCCTAATTGATTAAGAAAACACCAAAACAAAGGCAAAGTCTTCTCATGCTTTGTTGATTTCAAGAAAGCTTTAGACTCAATTTGGCATGAGGGTCTGCTAAACACATTGATGGAAAGTGGTGTTGGGGGAAAAACATATGACATTATAAAATCCATGTACACAAACAACAAGTGTGCAGTTAAAATGGGCAAAAAACACACACATTTCTTTCCACACGGCCGGGGGATGAGACAGGGATGCTGCTCAAGCCCCACCCTCTTCAACATATATTTCAACGAATTGGTGAGGGCACTAGAACAGTCTGCAGCACCCGGCTAGAATCTGAAGTCAAATGTCTACTGTTTGCTGATGATCTGGTGCTTCTGTCCCCAACCAAGGAGGGTTGGTGCACACAAAAAATGACACATAGCTCAGCCTAAACATCAGCGCCACAGGTAACTTTCACAAAGCTGTGAACGATCTGAGAAACAAGTCAAGAAGGGCCTTCTATGCCATCAAAAGGAACATAAAATTTGACATTCCAATTTGGATCTGGCTAAAAATACTTGAATCAGTTATAGAATCCATTGCCCTTTATTGTTGTGAGGTCTGGGGTCAGCACACCAACCAAGAATTCACAAAATGTGAAAAACATCAATTGAGACCCTGCATACAAAATTCTGCAAAAAATATACTGAGTGTAAAACGTAAAACAAATAATGAATGCATTACATAGTCAAAGGAAAGCTTTAACTAGGTACAGACTCAGTGAGCATTGCCTTGCTATTGAGAAAGGTCGCCGTAGGCAGACCTGGCTCTCAAGAGAAGACAGGCTATGTGCACACTGCCCACAAAATTAGGTGGAAACTGAGCTGCACTTCCTAACAAATGCATGACCATATTAGAAACACATATTTCCCTCAGATTACACAGATCCACAAATTCAATTTTGATAAACTCCAATATCTACTGGATGAAATACCACAGTGTGCCATTACAGCAGCAATATTTATGACCTGTTGCCACAAGAAAAGAAACAGACACCATTGTAAATACAACCCATATTTATGTGTATTTATTTTCTATTTTGTACTTTAACCATTTGCACATTTTTACAACACTGAATATATACATAATACAATTTTGGAGAGTAATGTTTACTGTACATTTTTATTGTTTATTTCACTTTTGTTTACTATGTACTTAACTTGCTTTGGCAATGTTAACATATGTTTCCTATGCCAATAAAGCCCCTTGAATTGAATTGAGAGAGAGAGAGAATAATTTGTGAATTTTTATTAGGATCCCCATTAGATAATGCCATAACGTTAGCTAATCTTCCTGGGGTCCAACCCAATTAATAAAACATTACAAACAATTACAAATTAAGACTACAAACATTTAACAAGTAGCCAATACAGACAATTAAAATACCTGACAGGAAACACATTTAACATTCAGTTGACACTTTATATTTCCTGTCCAATCATAGGGTCTATCACATTAGATGTTCTTAAATCTTCTTCTTGATGGTGGATTTATTCAGCTATGGCTCTATATACAACTAGATTTAAGGCGATTTGTCCTTGGCTTGGGTTGTCTTAGGTACAGTTGAAGTCGGAAGTTTACATACACTTACGCTGGAGTCATTAAAACTCATTTTTCAACCACTCTAAAAATGTATTGTTAACAAACTATAGTTTTGACAAGTCGGTTAGGAAATCTACTTTGCATAACACAAGTTATTTTTCCAACAATTGTTTACAGACAAATTATTTCACTTATTATTCACTGTATCACAATTCCAAATGGGTCAGAAGTTTACATACATTAAGTTGACTGTGCCTTTAAACAGCTTGGAAAATCCAGAAAAGTATGTCATGGCTTTAGAAGCTTCTGATTGACTAATTTACATCATTTGAGTCAATTGGAGGTGTACCTGTGGATGTATTTCAAGGCCTACCTTCATACTTCGTGCCTCTTTGCTTGACATCATGGAAAAATCTAAAGAAATCAGCCAAGACCTCAGAAAAAATAATCATAGACCTCCACAAGTCTGGTTTATCCTTGGGAGCAATTTCCAAACGCCTGAAGGTACCACGTTCAGCTCTACAAACAATAGTACGCAAGTATAAACACCATGGGACCATGCAGCCGTCATAACGCTCAGGATGAAGACTCGTTCTGTCTCCTAGAGATGAACATACTTTGGTGCGAAAAGTGCAAATCAGTCCCAGAAGCAGGTACAAAAGTATCTATATCCACAGTTTAACGAGTCCTGTATCGACATAACCTGAAAGTCCGCTCAGCAAGGAAGAAGCCACTGCTCCAAAAACGCCATAAAAAAGCCAGACTACGGTTTGCAACTGCACATGGGGACAAAGATCGTACTTTTTGGAGAAATGTCCTCTGGTCTGATGAAAAAAAAATAGAACAGTTTGGCCATAATGACCATCGTTATGTTTGGAGGATAAAGGGGGAGGCTTGCAAGCCGAAGAACACCATCCCAACCATTAAGCACGGGGGTGGCAGCATCATGTTGTGGGGGTGCTTTGCTGCAGGAGGGACTGGTGCACTTCACAAAATAGATGTCATCATGAGGGAGGAAAAATATGTGGATATATTGAAGCAACATCTCAAGACATCAGTCAGGAAGTTAAAGCATGGTTGCAAATGGGTCTTCCAAATGGACAATAACCCCAAGCATACTTCCAAAGTTGTGGCAAAATGTTTTAAGGACAACAAAGTCAAGGTATTGGAGTGGCCATCACAAAGCCCTGACCTCAATTCTATAGAACATTTGTGGGCAGAACTGAAAAAGGGTGTGCGAGCAAGGAGGCCTACAAACCTGACTCAGTTACACCAGCTCTGTCAGGAGGAATGGGCCATAATTCACCAAACTTATTGTGGGAAGCTTGTGGGAGGCTACCCGAAACGTTTGACCCAAGTTAAACAATTTAAAGGCAATGCTACCAAATACTAATTGAGTTACGTAAACTTCTGAACCACAGGGAATGTGATGAAAGAAATAAAAGCTGAAATAAATCATTCTCTCTACTATTATTCTGACACTGCACATTCTTAAATTAAAGTGGTGATCCTAACTAACCCAAGACAGGGAATTTTTACTAGGATTAAATGTCAGGAATTGAAAAACTGAGTTTAAATGTATTTGGCTAAGGTGTATGTAAACTTCCGACTTCAACTGTATAAATCCAAGATGGCGTAGCAGTCGGACGTGTGTTAGTCTGTAAATAGTCTGTTTTCAGTTTTTTTTCGTATATATTTTAATCTTACTTTCCATCTACGAACTAAACATACTTTCCTGCAACCTGCCTCACCCAATGTGGTACGGATCTGATATTTTTGTATACCTTATAACTGGAACCTCCATCAGAAGCTAACCAGCAAACTAGCTATTAGTCATTGTTTGCCACTGCTAGCGGTCTTCACCTTCAGCTCGGACACTAGCCAGCTTTAGCTCGGACAATTACCTGCCAGTCTGCACAGCGCGATATCAACCCAGAGCATATCGGACTGCTTTTCTCCACCACATCACCGGATTCCTGCCACAAGCTCTGGACCATTACACCGGATCATCGCAGCTAGCTAACTGCAACCGAGTGGCTACTATTGGCTAATGCCTCTGTCCCGAAGCAAGCACCAGTTAGCCTTGAGCTAGCCTCGAGCTAGGCCCATCTCCCGGCCAGCTGACGGAGTATACCAGCTAATTCTTGAGCTACGATACCTCTTTTTCCAATTGGCCTGGACCCTTTATTGTCGACACGGAGCCCCGCCGATCCATCACAACTGGTCTGCCGACGTAATCATCCGGTGTGGTTTTAACAGGCTTTTCCATTGCGATGTCACCGAAGACCCATCTGCTAGCCCCGGCCCGCTAGCTTTCTGAACACCGTGTCTCCCGCGCGCCTAGCGTAGTAGCGACTACCGAACGGCTCCCTGACTCACTTATTGCTGCTCATTGGACTCTATGATCACTCGGCTACACAGCTGATGCCTGCTGGTCTGATCATTAACACTGTACCTCATTTTGTTTATCTGTCGGCCCCAGCCTCGACCTCAGGTCTTGTGTGTACCTAACTGACCCTCTCTGCCCATTCATCGCCATTTACCAGTTGTTGTCTTAGCTCTACCGACCAACACCCGTGATTGCTTTATGCCTAACTCTAATGTCAATATGCCTTGTCTACTGCTGTTTCGGTTAGCTATTATTGTTTTATTTCACTGTAGAGCCCCCCAGTAGTGCTCAACATGCCTTAGATAGCTCTTTTGTCCCACCCCCCACGCATGCAGAGACCTCACCTGGCTTAACTGGTGCTTCCAGAGACGCAACCTCTCTCATCATCACTCAATGCCTAGGTTTACCTCAACTGTACTTACATCCTACCACACCCTTGTCTGTACATTATGCCCTGAATTTATTCTACCACGCCCAGAAATCTCTTCTTTTTATTCTCTGTTCCCAACGCACTACACGACCAGTTCTTTTAGCCTTTAGCCGTATCCTTATCATACTCCTCCTCTGTTCCTCTGGTGATGTAGAGGTTAACCACACTTAGCTTAGGTTTAGCACACTCCGCCAACCCTGATGTTCTAGCCTTGTCTGAATCCTGGCTTAGGAAGGCCAACAACAATTCTGAAATCTCCATCCCCAACTACAACATTTTCCATCAAGATAGAACTGCCAAAGAGGGCGGAGTTGCAATCTACTGCAGAGATAGCCTGCAGAGTTCTGTCTTACTATCCAGGTCTGTGCCCAAACAGTTTGAGCTTCTACTTTTAAAAATCCACCTTTCCATAAATAAGTCTCTCACTGTTGTTGCTTGTTATAGACCCCCCTCAGCCCCCAGCTGTGCCCTGGACACCATATGTGAATTGATTGCCCCCCATCTATTTTCAGAGTTCGTACTCTTAGGTGACCTAAACTGGGATATGCTTAACACCCAGGCCATCCTACAATCTAAGCTAGATGCCCTCAATCTCACACAAAGGATCAAGGAACCTACCAGGTACAACCCTAAATCCGTAAACACCGCATCAAAGGGACCGTTCTCATGATCATTGCAGGTGAGATCTTGCATGGAGCCCCAAGCCGAGGGAGATTGACAGTTCTTTTGTGTTTCTTCCATTTGTGAATAATAGCACCAACTATTGTCACATTCTCACCAAGCTGCTTGGCGATGGTCTTGTAGCCCATTCCAGCCTTGTGTAGGTCTACAATCTTGTCCCTGACATCCTTGGAGAGCTCTTTGGTCTTGGACATGGTGGAGAGTTTGGAATCTGATTGATTGCTTCTGTGGACAGGTGTCTTTTATACAGGTAACACTCCCTTTAAGAGTGTGCTCCTAATCTCAGCTCGTTACCTGTATAAAAGACACCTGGGAGCCAGAAATCTTTCTGATTGAGAAGGGTTCAAATACTTATTTCCCTCATTAAAATGCAAATCAATTTATAACATTTTTCACATGCGTTTTTCTGGATTTTTTTGTTGTTATTCTGTATCTCACTGTTCAAATAAATCTACCATTAACATTATAGACTGATCATTTCTTTGTCAGTGGGCAAACGTACAAAATCAGCAAGGGATCAAATACTTTTTTCCCTCACTGCAGGTTATTCCCCTAACAGCACAAGAACTTGCATTACCCGAAGCAGTTACAAGCAATAATGACAATGTGTGTACTGTAACAGTGTATCAGTAATGACGAGGGAAGCAGGACCACTCAGATATCTGGCGGTGCAACCGTTTCAACATCCACGTGACATCTCATCCCATACCTATTATTGTCTCTGTTCATGATCACGATTATACATCACTGAAATACTGTATGGAGAACTGAAGGCTTATTGTGCATCCCAAATGGCACCCTACTGTATTCCCTATATGGTGCACTACTTTTGACCAGAGCCCTATGGGTCGTGGTCAAATGTAGTGCACTATATAGGAAACAGGGTGCCATTTGGGACGTAGTGTTAGTGCTACCCTTCCTCCCTCTCTCCTACATGACATGCAGGACTATGAGCTGCAGCATCCAGACATGGAGATAGTTCAACCTCTCCAACAACCACAGCAAACTCTAGGAAATCAATATCGAATTAGAAACACACATGCACGCACACACATACACACACACTTCGACCCCCCCGACCCATACACACACACACACTTCGACCCCCTCCATACACACACATACACGCACACTTCGACCCCCGCCCACACACACACACATACACACACACTCGACTCTCCCCCACACACACACACAAACACTTTGATCCAGCTTCAGACTGTCTGTCAGTCTGCTGACCACGTTCCCATTGGCTACCCTCCCCTGCTGTGTCTTTAAAGACCGTGGGGAAAAGTGAGGTAGGAGAGTGAGGGGCAGGGGTGGATGGTGAAGTGGAGGGGGGGTGAATGTGGGGGGGCAGTGATGGGGAGGGGTGGATTGTGGACGGGTGAGGGAGGGAGTTAGAAGAGTCCTGGTTGTGAGGGGTAAGGAGGAGGCGAAGGTAGTGAAGGCGGAGTGAGGAGTCCTGGCGGGCTCCGCCCTCATTTAGATTCCCAGCGGGGGAGCAGTCAGTGCAGCGGCACAGCGGCCCGGTGGGGCAGAATATGGCTGGGTCAGCAGATACAGCTAGAGTACAGAGATGCTCCCCACTGAGAGAACACCACGCACTATGCCCAGCAACAGACCCCCTCCTAACCCTTCTCCCAACCCCCACAACCTCCACCAGCCCATAGCCCACCAGCTAGACCCCTTCCCAACCCCCCACCACCTCTACCAGCACCAGTCATAGCCCACCAGCTAGACCACCTTCTACTCCCTCCCTCCTCCATCTCCAGCTCTCTACCTCCACTACCAGCACCAATCCCAGCCCACCAGTCAACACCCACAGCTGGCTACTTCACCCTGTGCTTACCAAAACCACACTGCCTCCTACAGGCAAGGAAACGTACAGCACGCCTTAGGGCACTAGTCACCCCATTAACCCTGTGTAACAGTCTGACTGACTGGCAGCTTTGATTAACTCTTAGAAAAAAAGGTCCTATCTAGAACCTAGTGTTCTTCGGCTAACCCCATAAGATAACCCTTTGAAGAACCATTTTGGTTCCTGGTAGAACCCTTTTGGTTCCAGATAGAACCCTTTTGAGTTCCGTGTAGAACCATTTCCAAAGAGGGAACCCAACATAGTTTTAACTGGAACCAAAAAGGGTTCTCCTATGGGGACAGCAGAGTTTAAAACAGGCTGGTCAGTCTATTTTGTTCCTGTCTGTTTGTTTAGCGCCAGAATCTGTGGCTGTGTTTGAAATGGAATCCTATTCACTATATAAGGCACTATTCTGGTAAAAAATAGTGCACTATATAGAGCACTATTCTGGTCAAAACTAGTGCACTATATAGGGAATAGGGTACCATTCAGGCCTATGTGTGTATTGAATCCTGTTCACCTGTGTTGACAGCAGAGGCGTATGTATTGGCAGAGGGTTGTTGTATGGATTGAGTACATGGTGAATGTGTCTGGCGCATGCAGGTACATTGGGGAGATAGAGTACGTCTATACTTTGTGTCGGTGTGTTAGTGTATAGCAGTACAGTATCTGTCTGGGCTAAGAGGAGATTAAAATAGACCAAGGCTGTGTGGGAGAAAGGAGGAATTGATTCTCCTCCACAAAGAAGCCAAGCAGTGCTCTCCTCGCTCTCCTCCCTCTCCTCCCTCCTCCCTCCTCCCTCCTCCCTCCTCCCTCTCACTTCTCCCTCTCCTCCCTTCCAGGCCTCACCTGGGCTGCAGTCCTACCACCCCAGTCCACTCAGCCCTGGTCACGACCACCCAGCAGGAGGGGTGTGCAGAGAGGGGAGGAAAGAGGAGGATGGTGGGATGAATGGATGGAGGGAGGAGGGAGGGAGAGGAAGGGTGGCCTACAGGGAGGAGGTGAGGGCCCTCGGAGTGTGGTGTCAGGAAAATAACCTCACACTTAACGTCAACAAAACAAAGGAGATGATCGTGGACTTCAGGAAACAGCAGAGGGAGCACCCCCCTATCCACATCGACGGGACAGTAACGGAGAAGGTGGAAAGTTTTAAGTTCCTTGGCGTACACATCACAGTCAAACTGAAATTGTCCACCATCACAGAGCGTGGTGAAGAAGGCGCAACAGCGCCTCTTCAACCTCAGGAGGCTGAAGAAATGTAGCTTGTCATCGAAAACACTCACAAACCTTTACAGATGCACAATCGAGAGCATCCTGACGGGCTGTATCACTGCCTGGTATGGCAACGGCACCGCCCTCAACCGTAAGGCTCTCCAGAGGGTAGTGAGGTCTGAACAACGCATCACGGGGGGCAAACTACCTGCCCTCCAGGAGACCTGCACCACCCGATGTCACAGGAATGCCAAAAAGATCATCAAGGACAACAACCACCCGAGCCACTGCCTGTTCACCCCGCTATCATCCAGAAGGCGAGGTCAGTACAGGTGCATCAAAGCTGGGACCGAGAGACTGAAAAACAGCTTCTATCTCAAGGACATCAGGCATCATTAACATTGAGTGGCTGCTGCCAACATAGTGACTCAAATCTCTAGCCACTTTAATAATACAAAATTGGATGTAATAAATGTATCACTAGTCACTTTAAACAATGCCACTTTATATAATGCTTACATACCCTACATTACTCATCTCATATGTCTATACCGTACCATCTACTGCATCTTGCCTATGCAAGATGCATCGCTCATCAATATATTTATACAATTGGTCAGAAGTTTACATGCACCTTAGCCAAATACATTTAAACTCAGTTTTTCAATTCCTGTAATTTAATCCTAGTAAAAACTCCCTGTCTTAGGTCAGTTAGGATCACCACTTTAATTTAAGAATGTGAAATGTCAGAATAATAGTAGAGAGCATGATTTATTTCAGCTTTTATTTCTTTCATGACATTCCCTGTGGGTCAGAAGTTTAAGTAACTCAATTAGTATTTGGTAGCATTGCCTTTAAATTGTTTTACTTGGGTCAAATATTCCGGGTAGCCTTCCACAAGCTTCCCACAATAAGTTGGGTGAATTTTGGCCCATTCCTCCTGACAGAGCTGGTGTAACTGAGTCAGGTTTGTAGGCCTCCTTGCTCGCACACGCTTTTTCAGTTCTGCCCACAAAATTTCTATGGGATTGAGGTCAGGGATTTGTGATGGCCACTCCAATACCTTGACTTTGTTGTCCTTAAGCCATTTTGCTTGGAAGTATGCTTGGGGTCATTGTCCATTTGGAAGATCCATTTGCGACCAAGCTTTAACTTCCTGACTGATGTCTTGAGATGTTGCTTCAATATATCCACATAATTTTCCTCCCTCATGATGCCATCTATTTTGTGAAGTGCACCAGTCCATCCAGCAGCAAGGCACACCCACAACATGATGCTGCCACCCCTGTGCTTAACGGTTGGGATGGTGTTCTTCGGCTTGCAAGCCTCCCCCTTTATCCTCCAAACATAACAATGGTCATTATGGCCAAACTGTTCTATTTTTGTTTCATCAGACCAGAGGACATTTCTCCAAAAAGTACGATCTTTGTCCCCATGTGCAGTTGCAAACCGCAGTCTGGCTTTTTTATGGCAGTTTTGGAGCAGTGGCTTCATCCTTGCTGATGTCGATACAGGACTCATTTTACTGTGGATATAGATACTTTTGTACCTGCTTCCTCCAGCATCTTCACAAGGTCCTTTGCTGTTGTTCTGGGATTGATATGCACTTTTCGCACCAAAGTATGTTCATCTCTAGGAGACAGAACGAGTCTTCGTCCTGAGTGTTATGACAGCTGCGTGGTCCCATGGTGTTTATACTTGCGTACTATTGTTTGTACAGATGAACGAGGTACCTTCAGGCGTTTGGAAATTGCTCCCAGGGATGAACCAGACTTGCAAAGAGGCACTGAGTCTGAAGGTAGGCCTTGAAATACATCCACAGGTACACCTCCAATTGACTCAAATTATGTCAATCAGAAGCTTCTAAAGCCATGACATTTTTCTGGAATTTTCCAAGCTGTTTAAAGGCACAGTCAACTTAGTGTATGTTAACTTCTGACCCACTGGAATTGTGATACAGTGAATTATAAGTGAAATAATCTGTCTGTAAACAATTGTTGGAAAAATTACTTGTGTCATGCACAAAGTAGATGTCGTAACCGACTTGACAAAACTATAGTTTGTTAACAAGAAATTTGTGGAGTGGTTGAAAAACAAGTTTTAATGACTCCAACCTAAGTGTATGTAAACTTCCGACTTCAACTGTACATATTCTTATTCATTCCTTAACACTTGTGTGTATAAGGTAGTTGTTGTGAAATTGTTAGATTACTTGTTGATATTACTGCACTGTTGGAACTAGAAGCACAAGCATTTCGCTACACTCGCATTAACATCTGCTAACCATGTGTATGTGACCAATAAAATGTGATTGGATTTGAGGGGTGAAGGGAGGAGAGTGGACACCGGAGGGGAATGGCAGAGGGAGGATAGGGTAGAGGGATGGAGGAGGGTAGATGGAATGTCTAGGTGGACGGAGGAGAGAGTCCTAAGGCCTGGGAGCTGAGTCATGCTGATGGATCATCGATTATCTGTTTCCGATGCTGCTACTGCCAGTGGATTTGGAGATCAGCAACCAGAGAAGGAAGGAAGGCCTATCTCACCTCCAAGAATCAGACAGGAATCACTGACCCCTCCACTTCCCTGTCACCCTTCTGTCACCCCGTTAACCTGTCCAATGACACTAGCTCTGACATGGTTCAATGGACGACTCATTTCTTCAACACACAAATACTGACTAAATCAGCCTTTCCTGCTATATCGACATGTTAGCTGTACACCAGCAACACCAGATAGCCAACAGTGGCATAAACAGCACGGCCTCATCAAAATGCTAAATGCTAATTCATTACTAATGTGCAGTATTGTGTGAGGAGTGCTCTTCAATCAGTGAGTAGAGAGTGATTATTTTTTTCCTGGAGGAGCCTGGCTTGGTCACTCTCTACTCACTAAGTGCACTAGTGAACTATGTAGGGAAAAGGGTTCCATTTTGGAAGTATCTGTAATGTATTGTGGCCGTGGGGTGGAGGTGGGCTGCAGCTCGGGTGGCTGCGTTCACAGCAGATAGCAGAGTGTCTGAGGTCACAGCAGATAGCAGAGTGTCTGTAGTCATAGCAGATAGCAGAGTGTCTGAGGTCATAGCAGAGTATCTGAGGTCACAGCAGATAGCAGAGTATCTGAGGTCATAGCAGATAGCAGAGTGTCTGTAGTCATAGCAGATAGCAGAGTGTCTGAGGTCACAGCAGATAGCAGAGTATCTGAGGTCACAGCAGATAGCAGAGTGTTTGAGGTCATAGCAGATAGCAGAGTGTCTGAGGTCATAGCAGATAGCAGAGTGTCTGAGGTCATAGCAGATAGCAGAGTGTCTGAGGTCACAGCAGATAGCAGAGTGTCTGAGGTCACAGCAGATAGCAGAGTGTCTGAGGTCACAGCAGATAGCAGTGTGTCTGAGGTCACAGCAGATAGCAGAGTGTCTGAGGTCACAGCAGATAGCAGAGTATCTGAGGTCACAGCAGATAGCAGAGTATCTGAGGTCATAGCAGATAGCAGAGTGTCTGTGGTCATAGCAGATAGCAGAGTGTCTGAGGTCATAGCAGATAGCAGAGTGTCTGAGGTCACAGCAGATAGCAGAGTGTCTGTAGTCATAGCAGATAGCAGAGTGTCTGTAGTCATAGCAGATAGCAGAGTGACTGGGTGAAGATAGAAGGTAGAGCTGTAGATTCACGGCTCCAGGGCTTCTTTTACCTCACACAGGAGTGTGCATGTGTGTGCATGTATCTTTTACCTCCGTTCACATCTCCCTCTGTGTGGAATTGGCTTTTCTCCCCAACCACTCCAGTTCCCTCTCGCCGTCCTCGGGCAAGCGTGCCCCGTGTGATTGGATACCCTTAATCGTGTCGTCCCTAAATTGCTTTCGGGGAGTTGGGGAGCGCTCATAAGTTCTCTTTCTCTGTATGCCCCCAGGGTTGCCGAGATACGGGGCAGTTATTTTTTTTTTTTGGGGGAGCACTCAACAAGCCTGTACTAGGAGAGAGAGAGATAATTAAACTGGAGGCAAAATTTCACCCCAATAATTACCGTGGGATATGCATTGGGAAAATCCTCTGCATTATCATTAACAGCAGAATCGTACATTTACTCAATGAATAACAATTTACTAAGCAAATGTCTAATTGGCTTTTTACCAAATTACTGTACAACAGACCACGTATTCATCCTGCACACCCTAATTGACAACCAAACCAAAGGCAAAGTCTTGTCATACTTTGTTGATTTCAAAAAAGCTTTAGACTCAATTTGGCATGAGGGTCTGCTTTACAAATTTTCCCCCAAAGTGGTGTTGGGGGAAAACATCCGACATTATAAAATCCATGTACACAAACAACAAGTGTGCGGTTAAAATGGGCAAAAAACACACATTTCTTTCCACAGGGCCGTGGGGTGAGACAGGGATGCAGCTTGAGCCCCACCCTCTTCAACATATATATCAAAGAATTGGCGAGGGTACTACTGTAGGAGGGCCAAACCTTCCATAACAAAGTCCCATCACCTACAAAGAGATGAACCTGAAGAAGAGTCTCCTGAGCAAGCTGGTCCTGGGGCTCTGTTCACAAACACAAACAGAGCCTCAGGACAGCAACATAATTAGACCCAACCAAATCATGAGAAAACAAAAATATAGTTTCTTGACACATCAGAAAGAATTAACGAAAAAACTGAGCAAACTAGAATGCTATTTGGCCCTAAACAGAGAGTACACATTGGCAGAATACCTGACCACTGTGACTGACCCAAAATTAAGGACTCTATTGAAAGAGGCCACCATAGGCAGACCTGGCTCTCAAGAGAAGACAGGCTATGTGCACACTGCCCACAAAATGAGGTGGAAACTGAGCTGCACTTCCTAACCTCCTGCCAAATGTATGACCATATTAGAGACACATATTTCCCTCAGATTAAACAGACCCATAAAACATTTGAAAACAAATCCAATTTTGATAAACTCACATATCTACTGGGTGAAATACCACAGTGTTCCATCACAGCAGCAAGATTTGTGACCTGTTGCCACAAGAAAAGGTCAACCAGTGAAGAACAAACACCATGGTAAATACAACCCATATTTATGTTTATTGATTTTTCCTCTTGTACTTTAACTATTTGCACATCGTTACAACATTGTATATATCCATAATATGACCTTTGAAATTTCTCTATTCCTTTAGAATATTTTTGATTGTTTGTTCACTTTTGTTTATTATCTATTTCACTTGCTTTGGCAATGTAAACATATGTTTCCCATGCCAATAAAGCCCTGAATTGAAATGAATTGAGAGAGAGAGCAAGAGAGAGAGAGAGGGGGAGAGAGACAAAACTCACAGACATATTGTAAAGTGTCTCTTAGAGAGCTTATAGCTGGTCACAATTCTAAAGTCTAGATAACTTTGTCTCATTCACTGATCTTAGAACGTTAGGACTGAGTGAAGATTCAACATTTGGTGGTAGACAAGAAGTGTTGAGAAAGATAGCAGGGGACTCAATCAAATTGCACAGCTTAAAATGATGGGTGGTATGAAGAATGGATGGGTCTACTACTGTGTTGTGGGGGAGCTGGGTGAGAGGGAACGGTACTTGTGTGCGTGTGTGTGTCTCTGTCTCTGTGTGTCTGTGTGTGTCTGTTTGTTTGTGTGTGTGTGTGTGTCTTGTCCTTTTTGGTAACATGGACGAAACGAAAATGGTTTCTGTTACGGAGCGAAGTTTGTCTCTCTCTCGCTCTCCTTCTCTCACACTCTCTCTCAGTCAGACAGCTCAGGGCTCTCTCTAATTTTCTATCTCTCTGTGTAAGACAGCCCCAGGCTCTCTCTCTCTCTCTCTCTCTCTGTAAGACTGCCCCAGGCGCTATCTCTCTCTCTCTCTCTCTCTCTCTCTCTCTCTCTCTCTCTCTCTCTCTCTCTCTCTCTCTCTCTCTCTAAGACTGCCCCAGGCGCTATCTCTCTCTCTCTCTCTCTCTCTCTCTCTCTCTCTCTCTCTCTCTAAGACAGCCCCAGGCTCTCTCTCTCTCTAAGACAGCCCCAGGCTCTCTCTCTCTCTCTCTCTCTCTCTCTCTCTCTCTCTCTCTCTCTCTCTCTCTCTCTCTCTCTAAGACAGCCCCAGTCTCTCTCTCTCTCTCTCTCTAAGACAGCCCCAGGCTCTCTCTCTCTTTCTCTAAGACAGCCCCAGGCTCTCTCTCTCTCTCTCTCTCTCTCTCTCTCTCTCTCTAAGACAGCCCCAGGCTCTCTCTCTTTCTCTCTCTGACAGCCCCAGGCTCTCAATTCAATTCAATTCAATTTGCTTTATTGGCATGACGTAACAATGTACATATTGCCAAAGCTTACATTTGATATTTATAATATGAACATAATTAATAATCAAAATTGTCAACAGGACAACAGTAACAACAATAACCACATTGAACAACAACAATAAGCATATAGTAGAAGACATGTGCAGGTTGACTGGTCTGTCAGACACTGTCCCTCATCTTATGGCAGGCAGCAATGTAGTGCGCTGCCAACCCACAGCTTTCTGCTTCCTCCCCCAACAGGATGGGTAGCCTATTCTCATCAGGGAGGTCTTTGAAACCTTGAATATGTGTTTCAAATTTGGGGAAATGACACTCTCTAATTGTTTTATATTTTTGACATGTTGTCAGGAAATGCAGCTCTGTCTCAGGTTCTGCTGTGGTGCAGTGGTTGCACAGCCTTTCCTCTACAGGGAGCCAGGTTTTCCTGTGTCGACCCTTCTCAATGGCAAGGCTGTGCTCACTGAGCCTGTACTTTGTCAAGGTTTTTCTAAGGTTTTGATCAGTAACCATGGTCAAATAGTTTGCCACGGTGTACTGTCGATTTAGGGGCCAGATAGCACTGCATTTTGCTTTGTGCTTGTGCTTGTGTTTCCCAATGAGCAATGTAGTTTTGTTTTGATTGTGATGTAATTTGGTTTATTCTGATTGATTGGATGTTCTGGTCCTGAGGCTTCAGTGTGTTAGTAGAACAGGTTTGTGAACTCAGCCCCAGGACCAGCTGGATGAGGGGACTCTTTTCTTTGCTCAGCTCTTGGCATTGCAGGGCTTGGTAATGATATGAGAGGGGGTCACTGTATTTTAGATGTTTCCAAAACTTAATTGCTCTTTTGAGTTTTTATTATTAGTGGATATTGGCCTAATTCTGCCCTGCATGCATTGTTTGTAGTTTTCCTCTGGACATGTAGGAGAATCTTACAGAACTCTGCATGCAGGGTTTCAATGGGGTGTTTGTCCCATTGGGTGAAATCTTGTTTTGCAAGTGGACCCCACACCTCGCTGCCATAAAGTGCAATTGGTTCAATGACACATTCAATAAGTTTTAGCCAAATTTTAATAGGTATTTCAATTTGAATTAGTTTTTTAATGGCGTAGAATGCCCTGCGTGCTTTCTCTCTCAGTTCATTCACTGCCTCATTAAGGTGTCCAGTTGAGCTTATTTTTAAACCTAAGTAGTTGTAGTGTGTGCAGTACTCTATATATTTTGTACCAATTGAGAACTTTGGTCTAATTCCCTGAGATCTGGATCTTCTCTGAAAAATCATTATTTTAGTCTTTTTGGGGTTTACTGCCAGGGCCCAGGTCTGGCAGTACTGCTCTAGCAGGTCCAGGCTCTGCTGTAGGCCATGTGGTGTGGGTGACAGCAGGCATAGGTCATCTGCAAGAGTAGGCATTTAACCTCTGAATTGTGGAGACTAACACCAGGGGCAGAGGATTCTTCTAGAATAGTGGCCAATTCGTTGATGTAAATATTGAAGAGTGCAGGGCTCAGATTGCAACTCCTGGCGAAGGCCCCGCCCCTGGGTAAAGAATTCTGTTCTTTTCTTGCCAATTTTAATGGCGCACGTATTGCCAGTATACATTGATTTAATTATGTCATATATTTTACCCCCTACACCACTTTCAATAACTTTGTAGAACAGTCCCGTATGCCAAATAGAATCAAATGCTTTTTGGAAGTCGATAAAGCAAGCATATATTTTGGTATTATTTTGGTGGACATGTTTATCTATCAGGGTGTGTAGGGTGTAAATATGATCGGTCGTATGATGTTTTGGTATAAATCCAATTTGGCTTTTACTCAAGACATTGTGCTTATTAAGGAAGTTTAGAACTCTTACATTTATAATACTACAGAAAACCTTCCCCAGGTTACTGTTCACACAAATGCCTCTGTAATTGTTAGGGTCAAATTTGTCTCCGTTCTTAAAGATTGGGGTTATGAGTCCTTGATTCCAGATGTCAGGGAAATAACCTACACTCAGGATCAAATTAAACAGTTTTAATATAGCCGATTGAAATTTTGCACTAGTGAGTTTGAGCATCTCATTTAGGATGCCATCAGGTCCGCATGATTTTCTATATTTGAGGGCCTGAAGTTTCTTATAGAGCTCCTGGTCAGTAATTGGGGAGTCCAATGGATTTTGATTGTCCTTTATAGCTTTTTCTAATCCATTCAACTTCTCATGAATTTGGCGTTGTTCTGCGTTTTTGTCAATTTGAACGGTGTTGTAGAGTGTTTTAAAATGGGTTGTCCATATGTCACCATTTTGTATCGCTAATTCCTCTTGTTTCGATTTTTTTAGTTTTTTCCAATTTTGCCAGAAGTTGTTTGTGTTTATGGACTCCTCAATTAGTGTCAGCTGCTTGCTGTTGTACTGTGCTTTTTTGGTTCTGAGTGTACATTTATAGAGTTTTAAAGTTTCACAGTAATGAAGGCGTAATTCACCATTATTTGGGTCTCTGTGCTTTTGGTTTGATAGTGTTCTAAGTCTTTTTCCTTATAATTTTACAATCTGCATCAAACCACTTGTCATCTGTGGTCTTTTTTGTTTTGTTTTTTATCAATTTCAATTGTGCTTCTTTGCCGTTTGCCTGAATATATAGTTTATGTGTTTAACTGCTAGATTGATGCCTTCTTTACTGTGAGTGAATGTGGTATCCAGAAAGTTATCTAAGAGTGTTTGGATATTTTGGTTACAGGTTGCTTTCTGGTATTCTTCTGTGCTGTTTTGGGCCCATCTGTATGAATTTCTGATGTTGTACAGCTTACTGGGCTGTGAATGTGTGGTTGTTTCCATGTCTGTTCTTTTGAGGAACAACGTAATTTGGCTGTGATCAGACAGAGGTGTAAAAACCAAAAAAAAAAAAAAAAACCTGTATGGTTATGCAAAAGTATCTACAAAGAACCTTTGAGATTGAGAAAGGTTCTTTATTCACCTTTAAAGGTTCTATAAAGAGACATAATAAAGGTTCTATATAGCCCCAAAAAGGGTTGTAACCATAGTGCTATATATAACCTTTTTTTTTAATGGTTCTTTAAAGAACCTTAGGAAAGGGTTCTTTATAGCACCATACAGGTTCCATTTAGAACCTTATGAGTAGGTTTTAGAGAACCATCAAAAAAAGGTTCTATATAGCACCAGAAAGAGTTCCGCTAAGGTTATAAGCCAAATAACCCTTATTTGGTACTATATAGAACCATTTATTTTTAGTGTGTACCAAAACCATTTACTGACCATTACTACAAACCTTACAACCTATAAGCCAATCATGGCTATGACCACTAACTGTGCAACCTTCTGTACAAGCTAATCAGTTAATGATATAGACATGCTGTACACCCTGACTGACTGACTGACTGAGAAAGGGAGGGAGAGATGGGATGGCCATGCAGCCTAATCAATGTTCCAGGACTAGCCATCTAGACAGCCAGGCGGACAGACAGACAGATGGCCATTAGGCAACATGCTCAGGGACCTCCATCCCACGCAGGGCACATTAGCGCCCGTCCAGAGGTGTGACTGAAGAGAACGGGATCAAGTTGAAGGGTCGCGTACACCGGAACCCCCCAAAACAAGTGCATGCACGCAAGACCCTGTGCACACACAAACACACACACACATCAAACACATACACACCAAACACACACATCAAACACATACACACCAAACACACACAAACCCCAACCCCTCTTCTGAACAGGGAACAGGAGACGGTACAGTAGACAAAGATTCTCTCCTGACTTCTTCCCTTCTTTCCTCCCCCTCTCCTCTCCCCCTCCTCCTCTTCCCCTTGTCCTCCTATCCCCCTCTCCTCCCCCTCTCCTCTTCTCCTCCCCTCTGCCTCCTCTTCTCCCCCTCTTCCTCTCCTCCTCTCCTACTCTCCTCCCCCTCTCCACCTCTCTTCCACCTGCCCTCCCCCTCTCTTCCTCCTCTCCTCTCCTCCCCCTCTCATCCTCTCTTCCCCCTGTCATCCTCTCCATCCCCTCTCCTCCTCTCCTTCCCCTCTCCTCCTCTCCTTCCCCTCTCCTCCTGAACATCTGTGGTAGCTACAGATGGTGCTGTGCTATCTCTGCAGTACAGGAAGAGACTGAGCTGAGCTACTGAGCTCTGATTAGATTACACAACAGCAGAGTCACATAGCAAGGGTATGGAACCGTTATAGGGACACAGGGGGGAGGTGTGTGTGTGTGTCCTTCTTTCCTTCCTTCAGGGTTATTTAGCGCTGTCTAATGCTGAATACCACAGAGAAGACATTGAATAACCCCCAGGAAGCCTTCTCAACAGACACACACATCCAACATATTACTGTCTCCTCCAACAAGAATCAAAGTGACCCTGTTCCTCAACACGTAATAGAAACACATCCATCATTATGCCTCCTAGTCTATTCTAGTCTATTCTATTCTAGTCTATTATATTATATTTTAATCTAGTCTATTCTCTTCTAGCCTATTCTAGTCTATTCTAGTCTATTCTCTTCTAGCATATTCTAGTTTATTCTCTTCTATTCTATTCTCTTCTCTTCTAGCCTATTCTAGTCTATTCTATTATAGTCTAGTCTAGTCTATTCTATTCTAGTCTAGTCTATTCTCTTCTAGCCTATTCTAGTCTATTCTCTTCTAGCCTATTCTAGTCTATTTTAGTCTAGTCTAGTCTATTTTAGTCTAGTCTAGTCTATTTTAGTCTAGTCTATTCTATTATATTCTCTTGTAGCTTATTCTAGTCTAGTCTATTCTATTTTGTCTACTCTATTCTAGTCTAGTCTATTCTAGTTTCTGTTCTGTCCTGTTCTTTCTGTTTCTTTTATGATATAAAATACTGTGTAGCTGTGAAGGGATGGTGGGATGGTGGGTTAGAGCGATAAGGAGTGGATAGAGAGATGAAGTGTGGATGAAGGCAGGTAGCCTAGTGGTTAAGAGTGTTGAGCCAGTAACAAGAAAGTTGCTGGTTTGATTCCCTGAGCTGACTAGGGGAAAAAATCTGTTTGTGCCTTTAAGCAAGGCACTTAACCCTAATTGCTCTGGATAAGAGTGTCTGCTGAATGACTCAACATTAAGGGAAGGTGCTGTGGCCTGCATGCTCCTCTATTTGGGTCAGTAGATGAGTCACTCTGTGCTCCATAGTCCTCCCTGTCCCATGGCCAGGCAGAGATGCTTGCTTCCTTCACACAGAGATGCTTGCTTGCTTCTTTATCCATTTCATATCCTCTCCTCCTGCCTTTCCTTCCTGTAGCTCCCTCTTATCTGTATTCTTCTCCTTCTCCCCCTGTCTGTCTCTCTCCAGCCTTGTCACCAGAAACACACGTCGATTTCAATAGATATGCCTTCCTAGGCATTCACCAAAAAAAGCTAAAATACAATGGGCCAGTTTAAAGTCACAAAGCTCAGAGCCAGAGCACGGTTAGACCACTGCGCCATGGCAGTTCACAATTCTCCAGCAAGCAGGGATAGTATTGGATGATATTAAATGGAAACAGCAATTTTTTTTGTTTTATTCTTTCCCCAAACCATAGCCCAAACTTTAACCACTTGGAATGAATACCTAAACTTAACCCTTTGAGTTGTTTCTGTTTAGAGCCTGTAACCACGTGGAATGAACCCTGTAACCACGCAGAATTAATGGGTCATTCATCCACATTACGTCAAATTCCGACATTAAAACTATGAGATCCCTCTCCCTCTCTCTCTCTCTCTCACACTCTCTCTTTCTCTCCTTCGCCCGCCCTCTCTCTGTCTCTCCTCTCTCTCCCCCTTCTCTCATTTTCTGTTCATCTCCCTCCTCTCTCTGTAGAGGTACCTGTATAGAGCCAGGGAGGCTCAGATAGCTCTATCTCTCCCTACTCCAACCTGTCAGCTCCTGCCGTTGCCATGGCGACCAACCATTGTCATGGCAACCCCGGTGGGTTGGGGAAGAAGGTGCGCAAGACTGAGGCAAAAGAAAAATGATGGAGAGAGTGAGAGAGAAAGAGAAAGAGGGAGAGCGAGTAGTCACCGTCTTTTCTCATTAAACGATAAAGAAAGCACCGTGCCGCTAATCTGTATTTCACTGCCACTTTATCAGGAGAAAATATCAGGCTGCTTCCTTTGGAGTAAATAGCAGTGGGCCAGTCCATTTGGTAGCCTAATGATAACCATTTATTAATAGTGATGCCAGAATCAACTGGGCCTCGCCATACATACAGCAACACACAGGCGGCAGGCTTTTGACCACTTCTCATTGGTGTGTAACGAGAGATAAGAGAAACAGGCGTCAGGTTTGGTTAGGCCCCTGTTCTGTTTTTCCTCCCTGTAAAGAGCGAGGCTTTCATCCCAGGTTTCATTTGGGCTTTAACAAGGGAGATGGGATGCAGGTCAGTGGCTCTGTATAAATATGTTTAACCCCATTACCGGCTGTGTGAACGTGAATACAGCCGGCCTGATTCCAGCACCACCCGCACTCTCCCCAGGGATACCCCCTCCTGCTTATATACACACACAAAAAGGCACACGTACGCACACGCACATGCACAAAGGTACACACACACACTAGGGAGCGCACACATAAACACTCTCACATTGTTCCTCCACCAGAATAAATTATGTCACGCATAGAAAATCAATGTCAGATCAATTTTTCTTATTCCCCTCTTACTCTCTCTCTCTCTCTCTCTCATGTAGGCACTGTATGTTGAAATAGCACCTAATAGAAATGCATTAAAAAAGACTTGCAGGCGCAGGAATAAAAACAGATAACCTATTAGGAAGATTGATGACTATACTGAGTGGACAAGTCTATTCTCTGTCTGGCCCATGTCAGGTTATTCTCTCTCTCTCAAGATTTATTTTCTTTATTTCTTTTTTTCTCTTTATTTTCGGGTCCTTGACTTGCAGTCTCAGTGGCTGTGCCCCCCTCTAAATGACATTGATATCGTGGCCTCACACAGGATATGCATGACAGTCTTCTGTCTGTTCTATGATCGTCATTTCACAGCGCTGAAAGTTAATTTTACTGACTCATGCAGTCTTCCCCTATGGGCTCTGGTCAAAAGTAGTGCACTATACGATATAGTGTGCCATTGGGTTCTGGTAAAAAGTAGTGCACTATACGAAATAGTGTGCCATTGGGTTCTGGTCAAAAGTAGTGCAATACTTAGAGAATAGGGTGCCATTGGGTTCTGGTCAAAAGTAGTGCACTACTTAGAGAATAGGGTGCGATTTGGGATGAAACGCAGAGCCCATCATCCTCTGATGTGTTAACAATGTCGAATGGAAGGTCACCCAAGTGTCACCACCACTGATTTTATTACCATTGATCACTGAGCCACAGACGTCGGCCACTAGGCCACCATTTTGTGCCTCACATCTTAGTTGCGAGTAATGGCCAGGTTGGGTGTATGTTCAGGCCTGCAACTGACAGTTGGTCTTGGCTCAGTGAGATTAGCATCGTAGCGAATAGCATCCATCACATGACTAGCAGGCCACACACAACACACACGCAATCTATCTCTTTAGTTCCAGGGGGATGGAGGCGAGGCCGTGGGGTGAATGGGTGAAGGAGCTGGAGATTCAGAGGCAGGGCTTGTTTAGAATCAAACAGAGATAAAAGGGTTGAAGGGTCAGACAGAGTGGTTCCACCAGCGCTACACTGCCTAGACCTATGATCATCTGCCTGTCTACTGACCATGCAGTGGGAGGGGAAGAGAGGAGCTGGGGAAGTATCATATCCTACCCCGTCAGGGTTAATATAGCAGGGCTGCTGTACGACGCTACCTGTAGGCTCCTCTCCTTTTGATGTGTCTGTCATGAAAGAAAACTCCCGGTTCACCGGGCTGTCTTTGGAGAAAAGTAATTACATTCAGATGTACAAAGCCTTCTATAATACCCAAAATGCACCCAGGCCCCATGTCTCCCTCTCTCTACATCCCTCCTACCCACTCCCTCTATCCCTTCATTCTTTCGTCCATTGTCAAGTTTCTCCAAAACTCCAGCTTCCTGCTACTGCAGTGTCTGTAGCACACCTTCCCCTCTCCTCCCATCAATCCACCATACGTCCTCTCTCTCTCCATCCCCCCACCCTCTCTCCCTCCATCCCCCCACCCTCTCTCTCTCTCTCTCCATCCCTCCTTCTGTCTCTGACGTGGTCATGAAAACACACTCCGCAGTTCTAATCAGACTGCTAATTAGAATAAATTAGGACCACTGATTCAATTAACCTTTTTCGAATTTGTCTCAGTCGTCTTTACATCCTGTTGACATGGACTCCCAAAGCCAGGACATCAATCAGGCTGGGATGGGCCGCAGGAGGGGTATGGGATTGATAGGACGGTACGAGAGGGGTATGGGAGGGTTAGGGGGTACGGGAGGGGTATGGGAGGGTTAGAACGGTACGAGAGGGTATGGGAGGGTTAGGAGGGTACGAGAGGGGTATGGGAGGGTTAGGAGGGTACGAGAGGGGTATGGGAGGGTTAGGAGGGTAAGAGAGGGGTATGGGAGGGTTAGGAGGGTAAGAGAGGGGTATGGGAGGGTTAGGGGCGTACGAGAGGGGTATGGGAGGGTTAGGAGCATGTGAGAGGGGTATGGGAGGGTTAGGAGCATGTGAGAGGGGTATGGGAGGGTTAGGAGGGTATGAGAGGGGTATGGGAGGGTTAGGAGGGTACGAGAGGGGTATGGGAGGGTTAGGGGCATATGAGAGGGGAATGGGAGGGTTAGGAGAGTATGAGAGGGGTATGGGAGGGTTAGGGGCGCATTTAGAGGGGTATGGGAGGGTTAGGAGCATATGAGAGGGGTATGGGAGGGTTAGGAGGGTATGAGAGGGGTATGGGAGGGTTAGGAGGGTACGAGAGGGGTATGGGAGGGTTAGGGGCGTATGAGAGGGGAATGGGAGGGTTAGGAGGGTATGAGAGGGGTATGGGAGGGTTAGGAGGGTATGAGAGGGGTATGGGAGGGTTACGAGGGTACGAGAGGGGTATGGGAGGGTTATGAGGGTACGAGAGGGGTATGGGAGGGTTAGGGGCGTACGAGAGGGGTATGGGAGGGTTAGGAGCGTATGAGAGGGGTGTGGGAGGGTTAGGAGGGTACGAGAGGGGTATGGGAGGGTTAGGAGGGTATGAGAGGGGTATGGGAGGGTTAGGAGGGTATGAGAGGGGTATGGGAGGGTTACGAGGTTACGAGAGGGGTATGGGAGGGTTAGGGGCGTACGAGAGGGGTATGGGAGGGTTAGGAGCGTATGAGAGGGGTAAACTACAAGTCTTTGCTAGGTAAAGCCCCGCCTTATCTCAGCTCACTGGTCACCATAGCAACACCCACCCGTAGCACGCGCTCCAGCAGGTATATTTCACTGGTCATCCCAAAAGCCAACACCTCATTTGGCCACCTTTCCTTCTTGTTCTCTGCTGCCGATGACTGGAACGAAATACAAAACTCACTGAAGCTGGAGATTTATATCTCCCTCACTAACTTTAAGCATCAGCTGTCAGAGCAGCTTACCGATCACTGTACCTGTACATAGCCAATCTGTAAATAGCACAACCAACTACCTCATCCCCATATTGTTACTTATTCTTTTACTCTTTTTCACCCTAGTATCTCTACTTGCACATCATCATCTGCACATTTATCACTCCAGTGTTAATGCTAAATTGTAATTATTTTCCCCCTTTTCCTATTTATTGTCTTATCTCCCTAATATTTCTACATTTGCACACACTGTACATATATTTTTCTATTGTGTTATTGACTGTACGTCTGTTTATCCCATGTGTAACTCTGTGTTGTTGTTTTTGTCACACTGCTTTGCTTTATCTTGGCCAGGTCGCAGTTGTAAACTGGCCTACCTGGTTAAATAAAGATGAAATAAAAAATAAATAAAAAAATGTATGAGGTTAACCAGCCCCCACTTCTTGTCCAGGCCAATAATATTTACAAATTTAGCTGTGAGGGATGGAGAAGACGGAGAGGACCCCTCATCATCCGATGATCCATGCTCAACCACCCATCCTGCCTGCCTGCCTAGAGATCATCCATTCTAATAGCATCAATTGAACATTACTTTAGGGCCTGTGATGCATCGCTCCTCTTTAGCCATCCATTCCACATGTATCACACACGTGGGAGGGCCGATGCCCCTACCCCCTGCTGTGGAGTGACAGGGAGCTGATCAGCAAGATTGATTTGGTAGGGGTGCTGAGCGGGAGAGGATGGGTGGGGGTGGGAGGAGTAATTTGAGGGTTTGTGTGTGTGTATGCGCTCCTGACTGTGTGAGACTGCACCTGCATGCGCGTGTGTGTAGTTAAGGCCTTTTGGCCTAAACACTGTATAGTGATGCGGAGCAGAGCGGAGGCCCTTCCTGTGGGATTGTACAGAGAACAGAGAACAGAAGCTTCTAATGGGCCTTATTGATCCACACACACAGCCCAGTGACTGATGACAAAGTAAAAGCCCCCTTCACCCAATCAACCCCTTCCATCCCATCCCTCCCCTCCCGGGTCCGTTCAAGAAAGAGGGGCATGACTAACAGGCTGCCTGCTGAACATTTTGTCATCAGGTATTTCTGGTGGTGCTCTTTCGTCTGGCACTGGACTCTAATATGTGATCTGTATTATATCACCACTGCAGTGAAGGCTGCTGAGGGGAGGACGGCTACTATTAATGCCTGGAATGGAGTATATGGAATGATATCAAACACATCAAACATGTGGTTTCCATGTGGCTGATACCATTCCATGGACTCCATTCCAGCCTCCAGTGTGAATACATAAGCGGGGCAAAGCAGGGCTAAAAGTGAGGCTAAGCCAAGGCTATAAGTGGGACTAAACAGGGCTATAAGTGGGACTAAACAGGGCTATATGTGGGACTAAACAGGGCTATAAGTGGGACTAAACAGGGCTATAAGTGGGACTAAACAGGGCTATAAGTGGGGCTAGGATAGGGCTATAAGTGGGGCTAGGACAGGGCTAAAAGTGAGGCTAAGCCAGGGCTATAAGTGGGACTAAACAGGGCTATAAGTGGGACTAAACAGGGCTATAAGTGGGACTAAACAGGGCTATAAGTGGGGCTAGGATAGGGCTATAAGTGGGGCTAGGACAGGGCTAAAAGTGAGGCTAAGCCAGGGCTATAAGTGGGACTAAACAGGGCTATAAGTGGGACTAAACAGGGCTATAAGTGGGACTAAACACGGCTATAAGTGGGACTAAACAGGGCTATAAGTGGGGCTAGGATAGGGCTATAAGTGGGGCTAGGACAGGGCTATAAGTGGGGCTAGGACAGGGCTATATGTGGGGCTAGGACAGGGCTATAAGTGGGGCTAGGACAGGGCTATAAGTGGGGCTAGGACAGGGCTATAAGTGGGACTAAACAGGGCTATAAGTGGGGCTAGGATAGGGCTATAAGTGGGGCTAGGACAGGGCTATAAGTGGGGCTAGGACAGGGCTATATGTGGGGCTAGGACAGGGCTATAAGTGGGCCTAAACCAGGGCTATAAGTGGGGCTAGGATAGGGCTATAAGTGGGACTAGGACAGGGCTATAAGTGGGCCTAAACCAGGGCTATACGTGGGGCTAAGCCGGGGATATAAGTGGGACTAAACAGGGCTATAAGTGGGGCTAGGATAGGGCTATAAGTGGGGCTAGGACAGGGCTATAAGTGGGCCTAAACCAGGGCTATACGTGGGGCTAAGCCAGGGATATAAGTGGGGCTAAGCAGGGCTATAAGTGGGGCTAAGCAGGACTATAAGTGGGGCTAGGACTATAAGTGGGGTTAGAACTATAAGTGGGGCTAAGCAGGACTATAAGTGGGGCTAGGACAGGGCTATAAGTGGGGCTAGGACAGGGCTATAAGTGGGGCTAGGACAGGGCTATATGTGGGGCTAGGACAGGGCTATAAGTGGGGGCTAGGGCAGGGCTATAAGTGGGACCAAACAGGGCTATAAGTGGGCCAGGATAGGGCCATAAGTGGGCCAGGACAGGGCCATAAGTGGGGGCCAGGACAGGGCTATATGTGGCCTAGGACAGGGCTATAAGTGGCCTAAACCAGGCTATAAGTGGGGCCAGGATAGGGCTATAAGTGGGGCCAGGACAGGGCCATATGTGGGACCTAGGACAGGGCTATAAGTGGGCCTAAACCAGGGCTATACGTGGGGCTAAGCCGGGACATAAGTGGGACTAAACAGGGCTATAAGTGGGGCTAGGATAGGGCTATAAGTGGGGCTAGGACAGGGCCTATAAGTGGGCCTCAAACCAGGGCTATACGTGGGGCCAAGCCAGGATATAAGTGGGGCTAAGCAGGGCTATAAGTGGGGCTAAGCAGGACTATAAGTGGGGCTAGGACTATAAGTGGGGTTAGAACATAAGTGGGGCTAAGCAGGACTATAAGTGGGGCTAGGACAGGGCTATAAGTGGGGCTAGGACAGGGCTATAAGTGGGGCTAGGACAGGGCTATATGTGGGGCTAGGACAGGGCTATAAGTGGGGCTAGGGCAGGGCTATAAGTGGGACTAAACAGGGCTATAAGTGGGGCTAGGATAGGGCTATAAGTGGGGCTAGGACAGGGCTATAAGTGGGGCTAGGACAGGGCTATATGTGGGGCTAGGACAGGGCTATAAGTGGGCCTAAACCAGGGCTATAAGTGGGGCTAGGATAGGGCTATAAGTGGGGCTAGGACAGGGCTATATGTGGGACTAGGACAGGGCTATAAGTGGGCCTAAACCAGGGCTATACGTGGGGCTAAGCCGGGGATATAAGTGGGACTAAACAGGGCTATAAGTGGGGCTAGGATAGGGCTATAAGTGGGGCTAGGACAGGGCTATAAGTGGGCCTAAACCAGGGCTATACGTGGGGCTAAGCCAGGGATATAAGTGGGGCTAAGCAGGGCTATAAGTGGGGCTAAGCAGGACTATAAGTGGGGCTAGGACTATAAGTGGGGTTAGAACTATAAGTGGGGCTAAGCAGGACTATAAGTGGGGCTAGGACAGGGCTATAAGTGGGGCTAGGACAGGGCTATAAGTGGGGCTAGGACAGGGCTATATGTGGGGCTAGGACAGGGCTATAAGTGGGGCTAGGGCAGGGCTATAAGTGGGACTAAACAGGGCTATAAGTGGGGCTAGGATAGGGCTATAAGTGGGGCTAGGACAGGGCTATAAGTGGGCCAGGACAGGGCTATATGTGGGCCAGGACAGGGCTATAAGTGGGCCTAAACCAGGGCTATAAGTGGGGCTAGGATAGGGCTATAAGTGGGGCTAGGACAGGGCTATATGTGGGACTAGGACAGGGCTATAAGTGGGCCTAAACCAGGGCTATACGTGGGGCTAAGCCGGGGATATAAGTGGGACTAAACAGGGCTATAAGTGGGGCTAGGATAGGGCTATAAGTGGGGCTAGGACAGGGCTATAAGTGGGCCTAAACCAGGGCTATACGTGGGGCTAAGCCAGGGATATAAGTGGGGCTAAGCAGGGCTATAAGTGGGGCTAAACAGGACTATAAGTGGGGCTAGGACTATAAGTGGGGTTAGAACTATAAGTGGGGCTAAGCAGGACTATAAGTGGGGCTAGGACAGGGCTATAAGTGGGCCTAAACCAGGGCAATACTTGGGGCTAAGCCAGGGATATAAGTGGGGCTAAGCAGGGCTATAAGTGGGGCTAAGCAGGACTATAAGTGGGGTTAGGACTATAAGTGGGGTTAGGACTATAAGTGGGGCTAAGCAGGGCTATACTTGGGGCTAAGCCAGGAATATAAGTGGGGATAAGAAGGACTATAAGTGGGGCTCAGACAGGACTATAAGTGGGGCTAAGCCAGGGCTATAAGTGGGGCTAGGACTGGGCTATAAGTGGGGCTAAGCAGGGCTATAAGTGGGGCTAGGGCAGGGATATAAGTGGGGCTAAGCAGGGATATAATTAAGGCTAGGACAGGACTATAAATGTGGCTAAACAGGGCTATAAGTGGGGCTAAGCAAGGCTATAAGTGGGGCTAAACCAGGGCTATGTGGGGCTAGGACAGGGCTATAAGTGGGGCTCAGCAGGGCTATATGTGGGGCTAAGCCAGGAATATAAGTGGGGCTAAGCAGGACTAGAAGTGGGGCTAGGACAGGGCTAGAAGTGGGGCTAAACCATGGCTAGAAGTGGTGCTAGGACAGGGCTAGAAGTGGGGCTAGGACAGGGCTATGACAGGGCTATAAGTGGGGCTAAGCCAGGGCTGTAAGTGGGGCTAGGACAGGGCTATAAGTGGGGCTAAGCAGAGCTATAAGTGGGGCTAAACCAGGGCTATAAGAGGGGCTAGGACAGGGCTATACGTGGGGCTAAGCAGGGCTATAAGTGGGGCTAAGCCAGGGCTATAAGTGGGGCTAGAACAGGGCTATAAGTGGGGCTAGGATAGGGCTGTATTTAACATCAGATGTGATGTGTGTCATTGGTTTTTCAGGTGCCGTGCCAAGGGTCCTGGAGCACACATACACACACACACACACAGTGTTATTCAGATCCACGAGTCAGTGTTGTCATTACTTCTGTTGACATGACAACGGTGGGGGGTACGTGCGTGCGTGCGCAGGCTCCCTGGCGCTGGTGACAGTAGACGACAACATGGACTCATCAGCTCTTCCATGGTATCTATGGTAACAATGATGAGTCGATGCGAGTCATCCAAACCACATAATTAAACAGAAAATAAACCAGACTAGAGGGTGGAGGGAGAGATGGTCATTGAGACACGGTAAACATCTCACACAAAGCCATTATGTTTGTTGTTGTTGTTTTATCAGGGTTTAATGTTATCAGATTAGGGAAGTGCCAATTATACAAATCTCTCTCCAATTCAAAGGGCTTTATTGGCATGGGAAACTTTAGGTTTACATTGCCAAAGCATGTGAAATAGATCAAAAACAAAAGTGAAATAAACTATCAAAAATGAACAGTAAACATTACACTCACAAAAGATTTAAAGGAATAGAGACTTTTCAAATGTCATATTATGTATATATATACAGTGTTGTAACCATGTGCAAATAGTTAAATTACAAAAGGGAAAATAAATAAACATAAATATGGGTTGCATTTACCATGGTGTTTGTTCTTCACCGGTTGCCCTTTTCTTGTGGAAACAGCTCACACATCTGGCTGATGTGACGGCACACTGGGGTATTTCACCCAATATATACAGTGAGGGAAAAAAGTATTTGATCCCCTGCTGATTTTGCACGTTTGCCCACTGACAAAGAAATGATCAGTCTATAATTTTAATGGTAGGTTTATTTGAACAGTGAGAGACAGAATAACAACAAAAAAAATCAGAAAAACTCATGTGAAAAATTGTATAAATGGAATTGCATTTTAATGAGGGAAATAAGTATTTGACCCCCTCTCAATCAGAAAGATTTTTGGCTCCCAGGTGTCTTTTATACAGATAACGAGCTGAGATTAGGAGCACACTCTTAAAGGGAGTGCTCCTAATCTCAGTTTGTTACCTGTATAAAAGACACCTGTCCACAGAAGCAATCAATCAATCAGATTCCAAACTCTCCACCATGGCCAAGACCAAAGAGCTCTCCAAGGATGTCAGGGACAAGATTGTAGACCTACACAAGGCTGGAATGGGCTACAAGACCATCGGCAAGCAGCTTGGTGAGAAGGTGACAACAGTTGGTGAGATTATTCGCAAATGGAAGAAACACAAAAGAACTGTCAATCTCCCTCGGCCTGGGGCTCCATGCAAGATCTCACCTCGTGGAGTTGCAATGATCATGAGAACGGTGAGGAATCAGCCCAGAACTACACGGGAGAATCTTGTCAATGATCTCAAGGCAGCTGGGACCATAGTCACCAAGAAAACAATTGGTAACACACTACGCCGTGAAGGACTGAAATCCTGCAGCGCCCGCAAGGTCCCCCTGCTCAAGAAAGCAAATATACATGCCCCTCTGAAGTTTGCCAATGAACATCTGAATGATTCAGAGGACATCTGGGTGAAAGTGTTGTGGTCAGATGAGACCAAAATGGAGTTCTTTGGCATCAACTCAACTCGCCGTGTTTGGAGGAGGAGGAATGCTGCCTATGACCCCAAGAACACCATCCCCACCGTCAAACATGGAGGTGGAAACATTATGCTTTGGGGGTGTTTTTCTGCTAAGGGGACAGGACAACTTCACCACATCAAAGGGACGATAGACGGGGCCATGTACCGTCAAATCTTGGGTGAGAACCTCCTTCCCTCAGCCAGGGCATTGAAAATAGGTCATGGATGGGTATTCCAGCATGACAATGACCCAAAACACACGGCCAAGACAACAAAGGAGTGGCTCAAGAAGAAGCACATTAAGGTCCTGGAGTGGCCTAGCCAGTCTCCAGACCTTAATCCCATAGAAAATCTGTGGAGGGAGCTGAAGGTTCGAGTTGCCAAACGTCAGCCTCGAAACCTTAATGACTTGGAGAAGATCTGCAAAGAAGAGTGGGACAAAATCCCTCCTGAGATGTGTGCTAACCTGGTGGCCAACTACAAGAAACGTCTGACCTCTGTGATTGCCAACAAGGGTTTTGTCACCAAGTTCTAAGTCATGTTTTGCAGAGGGGTCAAATACTTATTTCCCTCATTAAAATGCAATTCCATTTATAACATTTTTCACATGCGTTTTTCTGGATTTTTTTATTGTTATTCTGTCTCTCACTGTTCAAATAAATCTACCATTAAAATTAAAGACTGATCATTTCTTTGTCATTGGGCAAACGTGCAAAATCAGCAGGGGATCAAATACTTTTTTCCCTCACTGTACAGTTGCAAGAAAAAGCATATGAACTTTAGAATAACCTGGATTTCTGCATAAATTGGTCATCAAATTTGATCTGATCTTCATCTAAGTCACACCAATAGACAAACATAGTGTGCTTAAACTAATAACATACATATTATTGTATTTTTCTTGTCTATATTGAATACATAATTTAAACATTCACATTGTAGATTGGAAAAAGTATGTGAAGCTCAGTTTCCACCTCATTTTGTGGGCAGTGTGCACATAGCCTGGCTTCTCTTGAGAGCCAGGTCTGCCTACGCAACCTTCTCAATAGCAAGGCTACGCTCACTGAGTCTGTACATAGTCAAAGCTTTATTTTCTCTCTCTCTCCCAATGATTTTCCTTCTCAAATCAAATTAGTAGTCAAGCAGCTACAGGGGCAAAGCACACACACATACACACATTACACTTACTGTACCCACAAAACTCAACACAGTCATCCCCACAGCCCCACACACACACATACACACATTACACTTACTGTACCCACAAAACTCAACACAGTCATCCCCACAGCCCCACACACACACATACACACATTACACTTACTGTACCCACAAAACTCAACACAGTCATCCCCACAGCCCCACACACACACCCCATCTCTGTTCTCCAATCAGAGAAAGCAGATCCTCTGCATATGCCTCCTCACCCTGGGCACGCACCACATTAACTTCCTCAGGTTTCATGTTAATGAGAGATCCGGTTCCTGCTTAATAGCTGGCTGTGCACGAGTCGCAGAGAAAATCAATTCTCAGTCATTTCCACAGACGTCTATACCGCTGCTATAGTCTCTATAGAGAGAAAGAGAGACAGAGAGAGAGAGAGAGAGAGCGAGGAGATAGAGATGGAGAGAGATTGAGGGAACGAGAGAGAGAAATAGAACTAGAGAGAGGGGGGGCATGGATGGAGATACTGAGAAAGAGGGAGAGAGAGAGAGAGAGAGAGAGGCAGAGGGAAAGAATGAGAGTGGGGGCATTTGTCAGGAGAGACAGGGAGACGAGAGAATGGAGAGAGAAGAGGAGGAAGGAGACAAAAGGAATGATCAATCCATGAGCTGCCGGGCTGATGGGGGGATCTGGAGGTAGAGGGGAAGGAGGGGTGGATTGATGAGAGGAGGTCCTTGGCGGGCCCCTAGGGATTTGGTCAGAGGAGAGACAGACACGGACCGATGGACGGGCAGAAAGAGAGAGACATACGCATAATGACACATAATAGCCCGTAACACTTAACAACAGTCCCATTGCTTCTTCTGCCGCATGCAGCGCAGCACGGCTAGTGAAATTAAACACCTATTTTTCACAAGATGCCGGTACCGGTAAACTGTGTCACACACGTGGACAGGGAATCGTTTTGTTCCTGAATCACAGAGCTCGAAGCAGGATAACACAGCAATAAGCAGTGTGTCTTTATGTAACAGTGGCCCAGCTCATATTCCCCAATTACAGCAGCATGCACAATTGGGAAATTAGACCCATAATTGAGAAATTTGGAAAATCCATATTTCGAGGGAGAGGAGCATAAAATTGTAGCTAAATAAGCCATGTGCTAGATTATATTACTCACAATAACATGTAGCCATGTGCTAGATTATATTACTCACAATAACATGTAGCCATGTGATAGATTATATTACTCACAATAACATGTAGCCATGTGCTAGATTATATTACTCACAATAACATGTAGCCATGTGATAGATTATATTACTCACAATAACATGTAGCCATGTGCTAGATTATATTACTCACAATAACATGTAGCCATGTGCTAGATTATATTACTCACAATAACATGTAGCCATGTGCTAGATTATATTACTCACAATAACATGTAGCCATGTGCTAGATTATATTACTCACAATAACATGTAGCCATGTGCTAGATTATATTACTCACAATAACATGTAGCCATGTGATAGATTATATTACTCACAATAACATGTAGCCATGTGATAGATTATATTACTCACAATAACATGTAGCCATGTGCTAGATTATATTACTCACAATAACATGTAGCCATGTGATAGATTATATTACTCACAATAACATGTAGCCATGTGCTAGATTATATTACTCACAATAACATGTAGCCATGTGCTAGATTATATTACTCACAATAACATGTAGCCATGTGCTAGATTATATTACTCACAATAACATGTAGCCATGTGATAGATTATATTACTCACAATAACATGTAGCCATGTGATAGATTATATTACTCACAATAACATGTAGCCATGTGCTAGATTATATTACTCACAATAACATGTAGCCATGTGATAGATTATATTACTCACAATAACATGTAGCCATGGTTGTGGACTCATTACTCACAATAACATGTAGCCATGGTTGTGGAATCATCTCATCCCTATGAAGTGATCATCAGTGATCAGGAATAATGTTGAAGCTGAACGACGACGGAAAGGTGCAAAGAAGAGTCAGTGTACTGTAGCTAGGTTACATAGTGAGAGCAGTCAGTGTACTGTAGCTAGGTTACATAGTGAGAGCAGTCAGTGTACTGTAGCTAGGTTACATAGTGAGAGCAGTCAGTGTACTGTAGCTAGGTTACATGGTGAGAGCAGTCAGTGTACTGTAGCTAGGTTACATAGTGAGAGCAGTCAGTGTACTGTAGCTAGGTTACATTATGCTTTAGAACAAGACAAGTGGAAACTGATTGACTGGAGTAACACAAATTGGACTGATGAGATCCTCTGGGATTCAATGGCAACACTGCAGAGACCCAGATCAATTGAAACCCTTCTATCTGCCAATTTTTATTTTATTTCACCTTTATTTAACTAGACAAGTCAGTTAATAACACATTCTTATTTTACAATGACGGCCTACCCCGGCCAAACCCTCCCCTAACCCGGACAATGCTGGACCAATTGTGCGCTGGACCAACAGCCCGGGCCCGAACCAGGGTCTGTAGTGATGTCTCTAGCACTGAGATGCAGTGACTTAAACCGCTGCGCCACTCAGGAGCCTGAGTATAGATAGATTGAGAAGGAGAGAGAGAGAATAACAGAGACAAGTCTAAGGAGAGAACACTAGACTGACAGCGGGACCATCGTTTTCACACTCACAGCAGTGATGGAGTCTGTAGGGCCCCAGCATGGACATCGACCCAGTCACTTCCTAGTTCACAGACTCGATGTGCTAAACTCCCAGACCAGACATCATCATACTGTCTATTGCTGGTTATTAATGGTGATGAAACACAGGGAGGATGTGGGATTAATGATCATTATACTGTACTGGGGTTGTACTGCAACTGCATCTTACCATAGCACCATCTTCCCTACGTAGTGCACTAGTGTTGACCCTGGTCAAAAGAAGTGCACTATATAGGGAATATGGTGTAATTTGGGACAGATCCTATGTTTCCACAGTAGGATGGATTTCCTGTCGATAGTGCACTGCAGCATTTTACTTCCTTCTTCAGAATACAACTATCACGCTTATAACACAATGCTCTCTGTCCCACGGCACATTTTACTGCCGTCTTCACAATGCTCTCTGTCCCACGGCACATTTTACTGCCGTCTTCAGAATAACACTCATTTTACTGCATGAGGCTCTGTGTCCCACTACTCCCACTAGAACGTGTAATCCATGTTTACACTGAGTCTATCTGGCCCACAGATGTCATACTACACAATACATCATAACACAGCGGCAGTCATCCCAGTGGAGCAATTAGCAAGATGCAGACAAGAGATAAGAGACAAGCGATAAAGCCCAGTCCTTTTACAACAATATCACTGTTCCTGTCTCAAATGGAACCCTGTTCCCTATATAGTGCACTACATAGGGAATAGGCTGCAGCCAGAGTGGTTATATAGTGCACTATATAGGGAATATAGCGCACTACATTGGAAATATAGTGCACTACATAGGGAATAGGCTGCCGTTTGGGCAACTGCCAGAGTAGTTCCAACTTCTGAGTGATTCTAGTAAAACATGAAGTTCCTTCCTCCTTAAGCACTCAGACACACATCAGCACGCCGCTGAATTTGGTCACCACACCTCCACTCCAGACAGCATGCAGAGCTAAATGACTTGGCGGTTGGCAGGGGAGGAGGTCTTTTGCTCTGTGCCTGGAACAACTCGTTCACTCACACTCACTCTCTCCCTCATTTCCAGGATGACAGTTGGTTGGAGGGACACTGTTCCTGGAAGGTCTCTTTCTGTCCATACTGAAAGACTCAGTGGTACAGGAGGGTCATTCAGTGGTACAGGAGGGTCACTCAGTGGTACAGGAGGGTCATTCAGTGGTACAGGAGGGTCACTCAGTGGTACAGGAGGGTCATTCAGTGGTACAGGAGGGTCACTCAGTGGTACAGGAGGGTCATTCAGTGGTACAGGAGGGTCATTCAGTGGTACAGGAGGGTCACTCAGTGGTACAGGAGGGTCACTCAGTGGTACAGGAGGGTCACTCAGTGGTACAGGAGGGTCACTCAGTGGTACAGGAGGGTCACTCAGTGATCGATTGGCCACTTGGAGCTATAGGATATAGGATGGCCACTCGGTGCTATAGGATGGCCACTCGGTGCTATAGGATGGCCACTCAGGGGTGCTATAGGATGGCCACTCGGGGGTGCTATAGGATGGCCACTCGGGGGTACTATAGGATGGCCACTCGGGGGTGCTATAGGATGGCCACTCGGGGGTACTATAGGATGGCCACTCGGGGGTGCTATAGGATGGCCACTCGGGGGTGCTATAGGATGGCCACTCGGTGGTCTAATGGACACTCAGTGCTATAGGATGGTCACTCATTGGTCGAATGGTCACTAGGTAGTGTTGTCATGGTCATTGAGTGTTGCCAAGGTCATTTAGTGTAATTCAGTAGTGTGATGGTCACTGATGGTCAACCAAGCTACTGGCTCTAGGTAACACTACTCAGCTCCCTGACTGCTGCTGTATGTGTCACTGTGTGACCACCAGCGTATCAAACCAAGTTATCTGCAGTGGTTTCACTGTTACATAAACAGTCCCTTCACGGTCACATCACACCTATCCCCTCCTCATCAGCACTATTGATCATTTGCCACCACCGTCTCAGCAAGTCTAAAGTGTGCTTAGTACACTGGTAAGGACCTTGGTCTTTTCTAAAGCACACCAGGTTCACAGTAGTCTTTCTACACATCTCTGCAGCCCTTAGTTTGTGTGTGAGGGTTTAAGTCCCCTAGACACCCTGGTTTAGGTCCTGGTTTAAGTCCCCTGGACACCCTGGTTTAGGTCCTGGTTTAAGTCCCCTGGACACCCTGGTTTACGTTCTGGTTTAAGTCCCCTGGACACCCTGGTTTAGGTCCCCTGGACACCCTGGTTTAGGTCCCCTGGACACCCTGGTTTAAGTCCCCTGGACACCCTGGTTTAGGTCCCCTGGACACCCTGGTTTAGGTCCCCTGGACACCCTGGTTTAGGTCCCTGGACACCCTGGTTTAAGTCCCTGGACACCCTGGTTTAGGTCCCCTGGACACCCTGGTTTAGGTCCCCTGGACACCCTGGTTTAGGTCCCCTGGACACCCTGGTTTAAGTCCCCTGGACACCCTGGTTTAGGTCCCCTGGACACCCTGGTTTAGGTCCCTGGACACCCTGGTTTAGGTCCCTGGACACCCTGGTTTAGGTCCCCTGGACACCCTGGTTTAGGTCCCCTGGACACCCTGGTTTAAGTCCCCCGGACACCCTGGTTTAGGTCCCCTGACACCCTGGTTTAGGTCCCCCGGACACCCTGGTTTAGGTCCCCTGGACACCCTGGTTTAGGTCCCCTGGACACCCTGGTTTAGGTCCCCTGGACACCCTGGTTTAGGTCCCCTGGACACCCTGGTTTAGGTCCCCTGGACACCCTGGTTTAGGTCCTGGTTTAGGTCCCCTGGACACCCTGGACACCCTGGTTTAGGTCCCCTGGACACCCTGGTTTAGGTCCCCTGGACACCCTGGTTTAGGTCCCCTGGACACCCTGGTTTAGGTCCTGGTTTAGGTCCCCCGGACACCCTGGTTTGTATCAGTGGGGGTGAGACAGAGATGCAGGCACAGAGCTAAAGGGTATGACTGTGTCTGGCAGCCTATCTGTAAAGTAGCAGTGCATGGTGAGAGCTGGGTAAACATTGCCTTAAATAGAGAACACAATGCACTGGTAACAGGAGATAGACGCTCCTTCCTCCGCATGCTCTCGTACAGAATATAACATATTGTGGTGTGTGTGTGTGTGTATATTTTTTGTATGTGCATGTTCAGATGTATAGGTCTGTATGTGTGTGTGTTAGCATGTGTTTCTGTGTAGGTCCATGAGTGAGGCGATCACAGAGCAAAGACACTGCACACAAGAAAACGGTAAAAGTGTTAAACTGTACTGGCTTGCCCCCTATTGGAGGATAGTATTCATACCAAATGAAGGGAAAATAAATTGCTGAAAATACTGTATAATGGCAAAAAAAAATATCAAACACTAATAGAGGCCAGCAATTCCATCAACAATACACAATATTATTTTCCAAAGATGACTGCTTATTATGTATTGTCTTAGACAGCTACATACAACGCTCCAGCCTGAGACCACGGCTGCTACAGTCCTATTGCAGCTAAGAGGTTTGCAGAGAAAGGAGCCATGCACGATGAGAGGCAGAATAGGTCTTCACCTTGATTCATTCTCCTCTCAACACCTGCGGCTGTTACTTTCTTCACAACACCATTGTTATGTATCAGTGAGAATTGAAATAAGGTTTTGTTTCCCATTCCTTCTTTCTGAGTCAAGTATAAAATACTTCATTTCAGGAGACCTTGAATCCTTTCAATAGCTCCCACATGCACACACAAACACGCAGACCCACACAGAAGCACAGAAGCGTGTGTGTGTGTTTGCATGTGTGTGTGTGTGTGTGTGTGTGTGTGTGTGTGTCTGCACAAAAAAGGAGGGATTTTGGTGCTAGACTCAGCACCTGTTTGTGTAGAAAAGCATTCCTTCTATGCGCAGACTATTCATTGCATTTAGAGGGAGAGAGAATTGCATTGAATTGCTACCTTTACACTGCAATCCCTAAAGGAACTAGAGATAGCAAAGGAAAGGGGAAGAAGGTTGAAAGAAATGCATTATTCCTCTCTCAAATTATAGTTAAATAAAAAAATAAAACCTCATGTACTGTATTCTTGCATAACATTGTCTTTCCAACATTGCCATCTCCTGGTCACATATGCAACTGCACTCACCTATACAATGAGTGAATTCCCTTTACAAGGATCGTATATATTTCAAAATACCAATCTAATGAAGTTACTTTCCATACAAAATACACATCTTTAAAATACAAAAACATTACTGTCGTTTGCACCCAATGATGCAATATGTACAGCAATCCAAAAAGGATATTACTCTACTATTGCCTTTTAATGCGCAAACGTTATTCCATCCATTTGTTCAATTTGGTACAAGTGGTTATCAGCTGTTGTCAAACTTACGTAGGTCTCAAAAAACGATTCTGTTCATCAGTAGCGTGCAGCCAGCGAATTGTACTAGATCAGGGATTGGTAACTGGTGGCCCACATTTTGAAGGCCGTCGGATCAATTTCCTCAGGAAAGCAGTCGGGGTCTCAATTTACTATTGCAAGTTATAAAACTGCATTAGCAGTTTTTCTCTTTTTTTAGATTGCTAAATGAGTTTAGCATCCTGCTATCTAATAAAAAAAAATCATGGTTTTCCATTTCGGTTTCGATTATTTGGGTTGAATACTGTAACACAGAATCAAACAAATAATACAAGTCCCATGATGATAGTGACTGCCCATTATTGCTTAAATAAAATATTTCAGTTGTGTATGTAACATTTGTTTCATTTGATGACTTCATCATTTCATTCCAAATCATCACCTCATCTCTATAGAGCTGCTGCCTATGCTGTCTGACAAAATCACTATTTTAGTAGTTCTTCAAATTAAATAAAGCACACTTTTATGACTGCTGAACACTAACTATCAATCACTTGGATATTTAGATCATGTATTTTCAGGTAGAGATATATCGTGAAGAAACAGCTGCTCTCTATATCCCCTCACTGTCATGCATTCTGCCTCCTCCGTAGCAGGCATACAGTAAAAGAAACAGAGACCGGACAAGTATATTCTCAATGCATTGTGGTCATTGTAGTTAATTGCCACGTTTTATGCACTAAACTACGCAGAATATTGGCCTGATAGAAACTCACTACTACATCGCACAGTTCAAGCTGGATCTGATTTATCTCTTGAGAAACTGTGCAATGTGCTCATTGAGCTCACAGAGAAAAACTGAACGAAATGTAATTCTCGGTTAATCGCTTAGCAATAGCCACAAGTCTCACTCATTTCATATTCAAAACTGCAAACGTTACTCTCCACCCTATGGCAAGATGTTTAGAATTGCAGGAAATGAGCTCTGCCCCATGCCAAAATGAGTAGAATTGCACAAAATGAGTTATAAAATTGCTAAATCTTCTACACCCCATGGCAGAATGTGTAGAATTTAAGCCAACTTGCTTTAAATCTGCAACATTTTCTCTACACCCCTTGGCAAAACGTGTAGAATTGAAGCCAACTTTCTTTAAATCTGCAACATTTTCTCTACACCCCATTGCAAAATGTGTAGAATTGCATGAAATTAACTCAAAAACTTGTGGTTCTCTTGTGTGTGTCCGCAGCTGTCTGGTGTTCGACCATGGCAAAATTGGTTTGACTTTGGATAGCCTATGGCCGGGTCTAGTTAGGGAGACAATATTTTCATGTGCACACCTTTTTGTTCTTGTTAAATGCTTTCAATATTTATGTATGAACTTCTACAATTTATAGTTGGTTTGAGGTTTTTAATTCATTTGCATTTGGAGCTATTTGAATTTTAACATATTGTCCCATGAACATTGTGTAATTTATCGATGTTCCTTCACAAGTGAAACAAAATTTACCACGGGCATGACGATTAGTCTTGTGCAGCTGCTTTCCGATTTGATGATTACTTGTGTGCTGCCAGCTGTGGGCATGTGCGCAGGATTGAAATAAACACAACCTTTCTTTACATTGTGACATACTCAGGTACAAAATTCCACAATAGACTAATGAACACAGGAAGAAATAAACAGAAAATAATCGCTGCATTTCAACAAAGTAGTTTTATCCTGCTGAAAGACAGGTTTCTTTATATGTTGAGCGTCGAATAGATCACAGCACCCCCTTCCTGTACCAATGGACATTAAAATGAGTTAATCACAAAGAACATAACTAAACAGCTAAATAATAATTAGAATAAAGTGCTATTCTTACCTGATTTGACCCTGATGTGACTCTGTTGGGATCTGAAAAAGACAAGAAAGGCCAAATGTTACGCTTCAATTTACATTCTAAGAACCATTCTACATTTCCAAACCCACTACTCACCACCAAGCCTGGGTTCACCCAAAGCAACTTCGGAGTAATGAACTTCCTCATTGTCATCTTGCCCCCCCTGGCTCTCTGAAACAGACAAAATGCCAAAATGTGAATTACTCATCTCAACCACAGAAATCCTATTAAGAGTTCTTATATGTAATTCTATGTTCTCAACCTCCTCCTTCCTCTACCCTTAGGCCTCTCTCTCATACCTCTGTTATACAATATATCTATATCTCTTATGTATTGTACATCATATCACTCCCAAAGTAAAGAAGGGGATACCTTGGTCTGCTTGTGGATCCGTGATGTTACCATAGACTGGGTCATTCTTCTGGGTGAGTGGTATGGACGTCACAGCTTTGAAAAAAGAGATAATGAAAAAATATTTGTACACAATGTTTGGCAAAAACCTAAGATGTAGCAACCCGACAAGTTTGGTCAGGAGTAGAGACAACCCTATTACTGTAGTTATAGTCATTATCAGGAGTAGAGCCAGCCCTGTTACTGTAGTTATAGTCATTATTAGGAGTAGAGACAGCCCTGTTACTGTAGTTATAGTCATTATCAGGAGTAGAGACAGCCCTGTTACTGATATTATAGTCAATATCAGGAGTAGAGCCAGCCCTGTTACTGTAGTTATAGTCATTATCAGGAGTAGAGCCAGCCCTGTTACTGTAGTTATAGTCATTATCAGGAGTAGAGACAGCCCTGTTACTGTAGTTATAGTCATTATCAGGAGTAGAGACAGCCCTGTTACTGTAGATATTATCAGGAGTAAAGCCAGCCCTGTTACTGTAGTAAGTCATTATCAGGAGTAGAGACAGCCCTGTTACTGTAGATATTATCAGGAGTAAAGCCAGCCCTGTTACTGTAGTAAGTCATTATCAGGAGTAGAGACAGCCCTGTTACTGTAGTTAGTCATTATCAGGAGTAGAGACAACCCTGTTACTGTAATTATAGTCAATATCAGGAGTAGAGCCAGACCTGTTACTGTAGTTAGTCATTATCAGGAGTAGAGACAGCCCTGTTACTGTAGTTAGTCATTATCAGGAGTAGAGACAACCCTGTTACTGTAATTATAGTCAATATCAGGAGTAGAGCCAGCCCTGTTACTGTAGTTATAGTCATTATCAGGAGTAGAGACAGCCCTGTTGCTGTAGTTATAGTCATTATCAGGAGTAGAGACAGCCCTGTTACTGTAGTTATAGTCATTATCAGGAGTAGAGTCAGCCCTGTTACTGTAGTTATAGTCATTATCAGGAGTAGAGCCAGCCCTGTTGCTGTAGTTATAGTCATTACCAGGAGTAGAGACAGCCCTGTTACTGTAGTTATAGTTATTATCAGGAGTAGAGACAGCCTTGTTACTGTAGTTAGTCATTATCAGGAGTAGAGACAGCCCTGTTACTGTAGTTAGTCATGATCAGGAGTAGAGCCAGCCCTGTTACTGTAGTTATAGTCATTATCAGGAGTAGAGTCAGCCCTGTTACTGTAGTTAGTCATGATCAGGAGTAGAGCCAGCCCTGTTACTGTAGTTATAGTCATTATCAGTCTTTACCTGGGTCTGTCTTCTTCCTCTTCAGGTAGAACACCAGAGCACCAATGAGGATCCCAGCAACAACCAAAGCCGTACAGGGCACAATGATCGAAATCTGCAGAGTGTAGTCTGTTGGAAACCGAGTATAAAAGAGAACATGCTAAAAATAAGACAGCTGAGGACTTACTATGACCTTTGCTAGGACTCCAAAGGCATCACAGTTAAGTGGGGGGCAAACGGCAATGTAGAGACATTGATTTGGTTACTTGTTTTATATTGTTGATGATGATCATGATGTCTCACTGAGTCTACTCATTCAGAGGATGTGATCTACTGTGACCTACTATAATCGACTAACGTCATTAATAACCTTTCAGAGGCGATGGTAACACTAGGTCTGGTAACCCAGATCTTCCACCAGCAACACGGAGTCTGAGGGGAACACTCGCTCTGAGCATGCCCTCCCTGAACACCACACACTGCCAGTCCAGCTGGTCCCTATAGAGGTTCGGCAGGGTCACACTGAGTGTCCAGTTAAGTTGACTCTCTGTAAGGATGTCCTGTTTGACAACTAGCCCCGTCCTCCCCTCCATCTTCAGCCAGGCCAGGGTCACAGGGACACCGCTCACCTCCGACAACTCACACTTCATCACCACCGACTGGCCACCAGGGGGCCCTACAGATGCAGAGACTGGGCCAGAGAACAGAAAACGTAACTGAACTTTCCCCTCTGAAAGAACAGTATACCGTAATAATAACAATAATAATAATAATAATGTAGGCCTAGTATATATCTGATTAATGAAACATGTCGTTTTGTGGTTGACAATCAGAGAACCAACATTAGGCTACTTCAGCAGAGAGTGTCTGCTCTCTCAATGAACATTGTTAAAAGACAAAAGCAAAGTTACCTTGAATGGTTGTGAGTTGAACATAAGACATAAGGTGGTTATTAAAATGACATCTGAACACTCCTCCATCCTCAAATTCCACTGGTGAAAGTCTCAGGGGGAAATATTTATGGTTGAACTTGGGAGATGAGAACCGGTCAATTTGTAATCTATCATCTGATGTCAGAGTAGTAGGTGCTTCCACTTGAGATGTGCCCTTGGTCCAGGAGGCTTTGCTGTGCCCGGATGAAGACCTGCACATCATCTCCACCTCACTGCTGTTACTGCTCTCTCTGAACAAAGTTACTGGCATGTTGAATGTGCCTGGAAAAAAAACATTGTGGGAAAATACTATGAAGAAGAATATCTACAACAATCAAGTTAATCTACACATGATGAGTGAACCTGCAGTTACTGTTAATTAATTAATCTATTACTGCTAATAGCCAATGAATCTAGCTAACTTACTTGTCTGAACATTCAAGACATTATAAACTTTATATAACAATGTTCCATTCTGTCTGAGAGCACAGTTGCATCTCCCCTTACTGCTCTGATCAACACTATGGATGACCATGTGGATGGTGTTGTTGTAAAACAATGTGGTGTTAGAAGTGGGATCTCCTTCTCTTTCCCACTGAAGTGTGGTCCCTTCTGGTAGTCTGGACAGCTCACAACTAAAACTCACATCAGAACCCAGATGAAATGAAGGCCATTCATATGGTGTAACTGCAAACATAGAGTTTTATATTCCATAAAAAATAATTGGTTAACATTTACAAATCAAACATCCTTGTTGGCATATCCAGTACATGTTTTTAGTGATATCCAATTCTGATATTGAAAAAGTGACAATATACATATTAAAACACAATACCTTTGAAAGCAAACACCTGAAACCTTGTCACAATAACTGAAGCTGGTTTGGTTTGCATGAACACAAGCTCTCCAGCATTACCAAAGTTTGCCATCATGGAAAGACCATACCCACTGCCTTTTGAAAAACCCAATGTATTCAATACAGGTTCCCAAGTAGATGAAATTATTTTGGCTATTGTGGTGTTCGAGTGTCTGCCGTCATGTGAGGTCCATATCCATTGGTATTGGTGCTCTGTCCCCTGTTGAACCACAGGAGAAACTGGGACAGTGACTTTTTCTCTGGACTCAGCAAGGAAAAATATGTTCTTTGACAATACTGTGGAGAGTAGAAATGTGTCAAAAATATACATTAAAAGCCAAAAGATATCTATATAACATAATTCACCTATCTCTGTTGTAGGCTATCATTGTACTTGTATGCCAAACCTTCAATGGAGATTTTTTTATTTTACACAAAAAAATTATCTTGATAATTCAACCAGAAACTCACCTTCAGCTGAGAATTCTTGACCGTATGCTGATATCCATACCAGGATACACAACAACATAACACTCATAGAGCCTCTGTCCTTCCCCATGTTACTGTAACTAGCTGTTCTGTTCCCCTCTTTGCTCAGTAGAAAACTCACATCATTACTGAGGGCCCTGTTAGGTTTGTACAGGAAATTACTGACGAAAAGAGGAAGTAAAAACAAAACTACAGATTATGTAATGCAAAGTAAACTGACTGCACATCTGAGGATACTTCAGGACCCTATACTGTATGTTGGGCTGGGGTTAAGGGGTAGAACAGAAGCTGAAAACAGAACACTGTTACATTGCGGCCAGTATCTTACAAAAGTCCCTTTATGGTTCTCTATTACTAACAACTTCCCTATTACTGGATGTTGAAATAAGATGAGACATTGTTGCCAAGGGAATGTTGGAACATAATTACAGTTACCGAAAATGTACGCTTAATCCAGTACAAACTAATGTATAGAATTTCTTACGCAAGAGACAACATTCACAAATTCTACAGCACAACAACAAAGTCATGTCATAAGTGTAATACTAACAATGACTCAACAATCCATGCCTTCTGGGAATGCTATAAAGTCCAAATGTTATGGGCGTAGTAAGAAAGTTGGCTGTCAGAAGTATTACAATGTAAATGTACTTCTAATTCTAATTTCAAGACATGCCATATGAGGGTGCAGTGAGATACAACATGGTTTGGATAATGCTTTTCTCGTCAATCATCTTGAAAAAACGTTTACTTAATTAACTGGAAATCAACCAATCCTCCATCGTTAACACAATGGAAAGGTTAAACGCTTTATTATCTAAATGTTGAAAGTGTGTGGGCGACGGGGAGAAACAACATTGTGTATTTGAAGCCATGTGGCAGAGAGTGATACATCACCCCTGGAGATGGGGGTGTGAACAGGTGGGTCTGGCCAGCGGTGATGTTGTGGACGTTGGAGATGGGGGTGTGAACAGGTAGATCTGGCCAGCGGTGATGTTGTGGATGTTGGAGATGGGGGTGTGAACAGGTGGATCTGGCCTGCGGTGATGTTGTGGATGTTGGAGATGGGGGTGTGAACAGGTAAATCTGGCCAGCGTTGATGTTGTGGATGTTGGTGATGGGGGTGTGAACAGGTGGATCTGGCCAGCGGTGTGATATGAGAGCTGGAGATGGGGGTGTGAACAGGTGGATCTGGCCAGCGGTGATGTTTTGGATGTTGGAGATGGGGGTGTGAACAGGTGGATCTGGCCAGCGGGGATGTTGTGGATGTTGGTGATGGGGGTGTGAACAATATATCTGGCCAGCGGTGATGTTGTGGATGTTGGTGACGGGGGTGTGAACAGGTGGATCTGGCCAGCGGTGATGTTGTGGATGTTGGTGATCGGGGTGTGAACAGGTAGATCTGGCCAGCGGTGATGTTGTGGATGTTGGAGATGGGGGTGTGAACAGGTAGATCTGGCCAGCGTTGATGTTGTGGATGTTGGTGATGGGGGTGTGAACAGGTGGATCTGGCCAGCGGTGATGTTGTGGATGTTGGTGACGGGGGTGTGAACAGGTGGATCTGGCCAGCGGTGTGATATGAGAGCTGGAGATGGGGGTGTGAACAGGTGGATCTGGCCAGCGGTGATGTTTTGGATGTTGGAGATGGGGGTGTGAACAGGTGGATCTGGCCAGCGGGGATGTTGTGGATGTTGGTGATGGGGGTGTGAACAATATATCTGGCCAGCGGTGATGTTGTGGATGTTGGAGATGAGGGTGTGAACAGGTGGATCTGTTCAGCGGTGATGTTTTGGATGTTGGAGATGGGGGTGTGAACAGGTGGATCTGGCCAGCGGTGATGTTGTGGATGTTGGAGATGAGGGTGTGAACAGGTGGATCTGTTCAGCGGTGATGTTGTGGATGTTGGTGATCGGGGTGTGAACAGGTGAATCTGGCCAGCCGTGATGTTGTGGATGTTGGTGATGGGGGTGTGAACAGGTGGATCTGGCCAGCGGTGATGTTGTGGATGTTGGAGATGGGGGTGTGAACAGGTAGATCTGGCCAGCGTTGATGTTGTGGATGTTGGTGATGGGGGTGTGAACAGGTGGATCTGGCCAGCGGTGATGTTGTGGATGTTGGTGACGGGGGTGTGAACAGGTGGATCTGGCCAGCGGTGATGTTTTGGATGTTGGAGATGAGGGTGTGAACAGGTGGATCTGTTCAGCGGTGATGTTGTGGATGTTGGTGATCGGGGTGTGAACAGGTGAACCTGGCTAGCCGTGATGTTGTGGATGTTGGTGATGGGGGTGTGAACAGGTTGATCCGTCCAGTGGTTATGTTCTGGATGTTGGTGAGCATCTGAATGCTGTCATTTGTATGTGGATATTTTTTATTGTTAAAAAAATCGCTAGTTTTCCACTAAAAGAGTGATACTTTCTGTATATCCATGTATGTGACAATTCACAAATCTAAGTTTGTCAGTTGTTTGAAGACTAATATGGAGATGAATCCACTGTAGGCTAGATGTATGCCTCTGTCCCAAATGAATGAGAAAGATATGCACTGTCTAATTCAATCATTTTAGATGGTACCTGCAGTATCTTTTCCATTCCTTTGGGACTAGGTTGGATGCCTCTGTTCTTTTCTATGGAGAGTATCCAAGAGGGATTGTGTCCTTACCTTTTGGTCTTCGACAGCAGAACCAGAGAAGATCCAGTATTAGTAGGGTGCCCCCCCCTGTAGTCTCCCCTCTGACCACCGTCACTGTGCCGTCTCTAAGAAACAGAGACCTCTGTTAGATTATATTCTACAAGAAAGCCTCTCAAGTACAAATGATAACCTCTTTCCTTTGTTACAATAAGCCTATGCAGAGGTCCCGTGCTGAACAATTTCTTTAGATTATGCTGGGTTTGGAACATATGGGGTCAGATTGCAGAGTCTATAAAATCACAAGTTCTTACCTGTAATTGAAGACACTGTGGTCTGTGTGGGCATTGTGAGGTCAGGGAGGCTGTCGCTCTGAGCAAGCCCTCTGAACACTACACACTGCCAGTGCAGCTGGTCCATACGGAGGTTGGGGGGTTTCACACTGAGAGTCCTGTTGGGGTGACTCTCTATCAGGAAGTCCTGTTTGACCAGCAGCCCCATCCTGTACTCTGAATGACCGTGGGTGTACTCTCCTACAAAGCAGTGTCAACGAAACTGTGGGGTAAACCAAAGCTGTGTTCAGTCAGAGTGGAAGGTTCTATTTCATTTAAATCCGAAGTCTTCTGGCCATTACTAGTGCATCTTATTGTAAAGGTAACAAATGCCTTCAGCATTTAAAATGAGACCAATATTATTGATCGTTAATAACTAATGATCAGGAGGACAATATTCTGACTTCACCTAAATGTATTTCAGTTAGATAAGAATCCATTTGGTACCTTCCTCAGTTCTGGCAGCATTAGAAATACTATTTAACAGTGTTCCATTCTGTCTGAGATTACAGTAGTATCTCCCCTCACTGCTCTGATCAATACTATGGATGACCATGAGCATAGTGTTGTTGTAGAATAACTTGGTGTCAGACATGGGATCTCAATCTCTTTCCCACTAAAACCAGAACCCAGACTTAATGAAGGCCAAAAGAGAGGTGCAACAAAAAATATGTAATTTAGAAATCGGCACATATGGTTACATATTAACTGAATGAACAAAGAAAGTGAAGAAAGAAGGGTATTTTCAGAAACTGGTTTTCAAAACTATTTCATCACCGGAAGTTATTTTGTCATTACGGAAAATTCACATTGGATTGTCTGTACAAAACAGACAAGAATTGAGACATACTCTGGTTGAGTATGTCTCAAAACAGCCCTGCACTTTCAAACTTTGGCTTCACTGTGATGTCATCATGTGACGTCCACTCCCAGCTGAACTCTGAGCAGTGAGGTTGAGCCAGGTCTGACACTGGCTGTTGATCCAGGTGTGACACATACAGATTCACACTCTCTGTCTGCACAGAGATGAAGAACATGCTCCTTTTCATCACTGTGTGTAGACAAGAAGACACAGATCTGGTTCAAATAACACTTTTAATTCAACCTGTAAGTGTTAAACAAATACAAATATTACCCTGCGCATTCGGAAAGTATTCAGGCCCCTTGAATTTTTCCACATTTTGTTATGTTACAGACTTATTTTAAAATTAAAACATCTTCCCCACATCAGTCTATGCACAATACACCATAATAATAATAATAATAATAATAATAATAATAATGATAATGATAATAATGATAATAATGATAATAATGACAATAATGATAATAATGATAATAATAATGATAATAATAATGATAATAATGACAATAATAATAATGATAATAATAATAATAATAATAATAATAATAATAATGATAATATAGTGATAATAATAATAATAATAATGATAATAATGATAATAATAATATTAATAATGATAATAATAATAATGATGATAATAATAATAATGATGATAATAATAATAATAATAATGATAATAATAATAATAATAATGATAATAATAATAATGATAATAATAATGATAATAATAATAATAATGATAATAATCATTATAATACTAATGCCAGAGCAAAAACAAAGCCATGAGGTCGAATGAATTGTCCGTAGAGCTCAGACAGGATTATGTTGAAGCACAGATCTGGAGAAGGGTACCAAGAAATGTCTGCATCATTGAAGTCCCCAAGAACACAGTGGCCTCCATTCTTAAATGTAAGAAGTTTGGAACCATCAAGACTCTTCCTTAAGCTGGCCGCACGGCCAAACTGAGCAATTGGGAGAGAAGGGCCTTGGTCAGGGAGGTGACCAAGAACCCGATGGTCACTCTGACAGAGCTCCAGAGTTCCTCTGTGGAGATAGAAGAAACTTCCAGAAGGACAACCATTTATGCAATAATACACCAAAAAGGACAACCATCTCTGCAGCACTCCACCAATCAGGCCTTTATGGTAGTGGCCAGGCGGAAGCCACTCCTCAGTCAAAAGGCACATGACAAACCACTTGGAGTTTGTCAAAAGACACCTAAAGGACTCAGACCATGAGAAACAAGATTCTCTGGTCAGATGACACCAAGATTGAACTCTTTGGCCTGAATGCCAAGTGTCACGTCTTGAGAAAACCTGGCACCATTCCTACGGTGAAACATGGTGGTGGCAGCATCATGCTGTGGGGATGTTTTTCAACAGCAGGGACTGGGAGACTAGTCTGGATCAAAGGAAAGATGAACGGAGCAAAGTAAAGAGACATCCTTGATGAAAACCTGCTCCATAGCATTCAGGACCTCAGACTGGGGCGAAGGTTCACCTTCCAACAGGACAACGACCCTAAGCACACAGCCAAGACAATGCATGAGTGAATTCAAGACAAGTCTCAAAATGTCCTTGAGTGGCCCAGCCAGATCCCGGACTTGAACCCAATATATCATTACTGGAGAGACTTGAAAATAGCTGTGCAGCAACGCTCCCCATCCAACCTGACAGAGCTTGAGAGCATCTGCAGAGAGGAATGGGAGAAACTCCCCAAATACAGGTGTGCTAAGCTTGTAGTGTTATACCAAGAAGACTCAAGTTTGTGATCGCTGCCAAAGGTACTGAGTAAAGGGTCTGAATATTTTCAGATTTAAAAAAAATTAATTTGCAAACATTTCTAAAAATCTGTTTTTGCTTTGTCACTAAGGGGTATTGTGTGTAGATTGATGATGGGGGGGAAAAAAACTATTTAATGCATTTTAGAATAAGGCTGTAACGTAACAAAATGTGGAAAAAGTCAAAGGGTCTGAATACTTTCCGAATGCACTGTATGTTTTGCATCTCGTTTAAAGCCTCTTATTTACTTTCTGAATCAAGGGTAACCGATTCAAAAAGAGAATGTATACCAGGTTCCCTCTGATAGTAATATAATATATTGTCCATATTGTACATCATGTAGTCCTGTAAAAATACATGGCAATTGCTTGTCGCAAATATTTGTGTTTTGAATGAAATATTCAGCATGTCAAGTTTTCAACAAGACTGTCAGAGAGGCAAAATAATGTGGTCCATACCCTGACCTGACATGGTTCAACTCTGGTTCAACCCATGTCTGAGCTATAACTGCAGACATCCTTTAAACAGCAGCTTTCACTATTTCCTGTCTCTTGTTCAGTTCAATTCTTATGATCTGACTATTGCATTCCTCATTGTAGCAACTTGTTCTCTTGTTCTGCTAACGTGAAGGTTCAACCATTGGCATTTGTGTTACCCATTTTGATCATTGAATGCCATGGTTGGCTGACCGAGACAGACAGTCACTGTCTAATAGTAATGAAATGAACCCAGAAGGTTCTAAAGCATGTGCTTGTATTGTCAATAGCATTAGTAATACGGTAAGAAAACCACACCATGGTAAAAGGGTACAAATTCAACTGGAATTTAAATAGAATCAACTACAAACTATGAAACATGTTACTAAACATGATCTGGCGTTACAGAAAGCAGCTTGTTAGTAACATCACTGGTCCTACAATGATTCGATAAAAACATATGGTGCAGTAAAGTACATAATGTACTAATGAGGTTACGCCCGTTATAACTTTGATCATTGAATTTTGTGAAAGTCTTTAGATGTAAAGCTGGAATCGTTCATTGGTGAAACTGCCATGTTCATTTCGGATATTACAACAACAAAGAAGTTACTGCAAACAGTGAACACAGTTTTTTTCTCCCTCTGACATCATTGCAGGCCCGATAGGACAGCAGAATATACACAGCCAAATTGCATGGGTTTTTGTACTGTTTGGTTGGATTCCTGAAAGTTTAGAATGAAAAATTTAAATGAAATACTTTTACCATGATATACATAGTAATACATACATTGCTTAAATTTATTTTATGGACAATCAAGTGCTTTAAGCTTCTGATAGTATAGGCCTGTATGCTTTCTATGCCACTACTGGAGTTGTCCACAAGCATCAACTAGGGACATCTGCAGGTCAACAGCTTCCCCTCCCTGGTTCCTTATCTGTAAAAGCATAACAATACAGGTTAACACTTTACTTGACTCGACGGGTCATAACCATGTCATAATATATAACAGCTGACAATTTGTTATAACCTGTCATGTGGTCAGAGTTACAAAAATAGAGAAGATCAAAAGAGAAGACATGAAAAAAGACAGTTACAGACTAACATGCCAGTGTAACAGCATCCCTTGAAATAGTGTTTAGTGTTTAGTGTGCACTTAGACTGCACTGAAGCTACCTTTGTCTCTCTGGATCATCTTTCCTCCCAGTCAGTGGTAAGTCTGGCATACCTTCAAGGTAGAAAGAAAATATCACTTGAGACAGTCCTGATGTCACGTTTTGGGGGGGATCGAGTGGGAATTGATATGGCCAGTGGGTGCGTCTGAAAAGAACTGACCCAGGCAGGACTCTACTCTCTGGTAGTGAAAAATACTACATCCTACATCCTGTACACATGTAGGCCTCTCTCTCATAATCTGTTATACCATTTATTTAATGAATTGTAATCATATCACTCCCAAAGTGAAAGGGATACTTTGGTCTCTCTGTGATGTTACCATAGACTGGGTCATTCTTCTGGGTGAGTGGTAGGGATGTCACAACTTTGAAAAAATAGATAATTTAACTTGTTTTATTGTACACAATTTGACATAAATCTAAGATATATCAACAAGTTTGGTCAGGAGCAGAGACAGCCCTGTTACATTAGTTACAGTCATTATCAGGAGTAGAGACAGCCCTGTTACTGTAGTTATAGTCATTATCAGGAGTAGAGACAGCCCTGTTACTGTAATTATAGTCATTATCAGGAGTAGAGCCAGCCCTGTTGCTGTAGTTATAGTCATTATCAGGAGTAGAGTCAGCCCTGTTACTGTAGTTAGTCATGATCAGGAGTAGAGCCAGCCCTGTTACTGTAGTTATAGTCATTATCAGTCTTTACCTGGGTCTGTCTTCTTCCTCTTCAGGTAGAACACCAGAGCACCAATGAGGATCCCAGCAACAACCAAAGCCGAACAGGGCACAATGATCGAAATCTGCAGAGTGTAGTCTGTTGGAAACCGAGTATAAAAGAGAACATGCTAAAAATAAGACAGCTGAGGACTTACTATGACTTTTGCTAGGACTCCAAAGGCATCACAGTTAAGTGGGGGGCATACGGCAATGTAGAGACATTGATTTGGTTACTTGTTTTATATTGTTGATGATGATCATGATGTCTCACTGAGTCTACTCATTCAGAGGATGTGATCTACTGTGACCTACTATAATCGACTAACGTCATTAATAACCTTTCAGAGGCGATGGTAACACTAGGTCTGGTAACCCAGATCTTCCACCAGCAACACGGAGTCTGAGGGGAACACTCGCTCTGAGCATGCCCTCCCTGAACACCACACACTGCCAGTCCAGCTGGTCCCTATAGAGGTTTGGCAGGGTCACACTGAGTGTCCAGTTGAGTTGACTCTCTGTAAGGATGTCCTGTTTGACAACTAGCCCCATCCTCCCCTCCATCTTCAGCCAGGCCAGGGTCACAGGGACACCGCTCACCTCCGACAACTCACACTTCAGCACCACCGACTGGCCACCAGGGGGCCCTACAGATGCAGAGACTGGGCCAGAGAACAGAAAACGTAACTGAACTTTCCCCTCTGAAAGAACAGTATACCGTAATAATAACAATAATAATAATAATAATGTAGGCCTAGTATATATCTGATTAATGAAACATGTCGTTTTGTGGTTGACAATCAGAGAACCAACATTAGGCTACTTCAGCAGAGAGTGTCTGCTCTCTCATTGAACATTGTTAAAAGACAAAAGCAAAGTTACCTTGAATGGTTGTGAGTTGAACATAAGACATAAGGTGGTTATTAAAATGAAATCTGAACACTCCTCCAACCTCAAATTCCACTGGTGAAAGTCTCAGGGGGAAATCTTGCTGTTGCTGCTCTCGAAACAAAGTTACTGGCATGTTGAATGTGCCTGGAAAAAATACACGTGGGGAAATACTATGAAGAAGAATATCTACAACAATCAAGTTAATCTACACATGATGAGTGAACCTGCAGTTACTGTTAATTAATTAATCTATTACTGCTAATAGCCATGAATCTAGCTAACTTACTTGTCTGAACATTCAAGACATTATAAACTTCATATAACAATGTTCCATTCTGTCTGAGAGCACAGTTGCATCTCCCCTTACTGCTCTGATCAACACTATGGATGACCATGTGGATGGTGTTGTTGTAAAACAATGTGGTGTTAGAAGTGTTAGAAGATCTCCTTCTCTTTCCCACTGAAGTGTGGTCCCTTCTGGTAGTCTGGACAGCTCACAACTAAAACTCACATCAGAACCCAGATGAAATGAAGGCCAATTATAAAGGCAAGCCCCATGCCCTAGCTGTGGACCTAGAATAGAACTAGAATAAAATTATATTTCTATGGTGACAAACCAATGCCACTTAATCAGCTTAGTGTCATACATACAGTACCAGTCAACAGTTTGGACACACCTACTCATTCAAGGGTTTTCTTTATTTTTACTATTTTCTACATTGTAGAATAATAGTGAAGACATCAAAACTATGAAATAACACATATGGAATCATGTAGTAACCAAAAAGAGTATTAAACAAATCTAAAAATATTTTATTTTCTTTAAAGTAGCCACCCTTTGCCCTGATGACAGCCTTGCACACACTTGGCATTCTCTCAACCAGCTTCACCTGTAATGCTTTTCCAACAGTCTTGAAGGAGTTCCCACATATGCTGGGCACTTGTTGGCTGCTTTTCCTTCACTCTGTGGTCCAACTCATCCCAAACCATCTAAATTCGGTTGAGGTCGGTGATTGTGGAGGCCAGGTAATCTGATGCAGCACTCCATCACTCTCCTTCCTGGTTAAATAGCCCTTACACAGCCAGGATGTGTGTTGGGTCATTGTTCTGTTGAAAAACAAATGATAGTCCCACTAAGTGCAAACCAGATGGGATGGTGTATCGCTGCAGAATGCTGTGGTAGCCATGCTGGTGAATTCTAAATAGAATCACTGACAATGTCACCAGCAATGCACCTCCACACCTCCTCCATGCTTCACGGCGGGAACCACACATGCAGAGATCATCCGTTCACCTACTCTGCGTCTCACAAAGACAACAGTTAGAACCAAAAATGTCAAATTTGTACTAATCATACCAAAGGACAGATTTACACCGGTCTAATGTCCATTGCTCGTGTTTCTTGGCCGAAGCAAGTCTCTTCTTCTTATTGGTGTCCTTTAGTATTTTGTTTGTTTGCATTAATTTGACCATGAAGGCCTGATTCACGCAGTCTCCTCTGAACAGTTGATGATGAGATGTGTCTGTTACTTGAACTCTGTGAAGCATTTATTTGGGCTGCAATCTGAGGTGCAGTTAACTCTAATGAATTTATCCTCTGCTGCAGAGGTAACTATGGGTCTTCCTTTCCTGTGGCAGTCCTCATGAGATCCAGTTTCATCATAGCGCTTGATGTTTCTTGCGACTGCACTTGAAGAAACTTTCAAAGTTCTTGAAATGTTCCGGACCTTCATGTCTTAAAGTAATCATGGACTGTTGTTTCTCTTTGCTTATTTTTGCCATAATATGGCTGTTCTTGCCATAATATGGACTTGCTCTTTTACCAAATAGGGCTAGTAAAATAACAATAGCGAGACTATATACAGGGGGTACCGACATAGAGTCAATGTGCGGGGGCACCGGTTATTTGAGGTAGTATGTACATGTAGGTAGAGTTATTAAAGTGACTATGCATAGATGACAACAGAGAGTAGCAGTGGTGTACAGAGGGGGTGGGGGTGGGGGGGTGAGGGGGGCACTGCAAATAGTCTGAGTAACCAATTGACTAGTTGTTCAGGAGTCTTACGACTTGGGGATAGAAACTGTTGAGAAGCCTCTTGGACCTAGACTTGGCGCTCCGGTACCGCTTGCCGTGCAGAAGCAGAGAGAATAGTCTATGACTAGGGTGGCAATTGAGACATGGATTGTGTATGTGTGCCATTCATATGGTGAATGAGCAAGACAAAATATTTAGGTGCCTTTGAACGGGGTATGGAAGTAGGTGCCAGGTACATCGGTTTGTGTCAAGAACTGTAACGCTGCTGGGTTTTCATACTCAACTGTTTCCCATCTATACTGTTACATTTCCCAGCAAGAAACCAAACCAAACAACAACTCAATATTAGGGAGGTGTTCTTAATGTTTTGTATATTCAGTGTGATGTTCATGTATAGTGGAACCTGGGTACAGTATTGTATAAAAGCCTGTTAGATTTGAATTTAATTATAAACTGGGTGGTTCGAGCCATGAATGCTGATTGGCTGACTAACGTGGTATATCAGACCGTATACCGTGGGTATGACAAAACATTTATTTAAATAACAATAGCGGGGCTATATACAGGGTGTTACGATACAGAGTCAATGTGGAAGCTATATACAGGGTGTTACGGTACAGAGTCAATGTGGAAGCTATATACAGGGTGTTACGGTACAGAGTCAATGTGGAGGCTATATACAGGGTGTTATGGTACAGAGTCAATGTGGAGGCTATATACAGGGTGTTACGGTACAGAGTCAATGTGGAAGCTATATACAGGGTGTTACGGTACAGAGTCAATGTGGAAGCTATATACAGTGAGGGAAAAAAGTATTTGATCCCCTGTTGATTTTGTACGTTTGCCCACTGACAAAGAAATGATCAGTCTATCATTTTAATGGTAGGTTTATTTGAACAGTGAGAGAACATTTTTATAAATGGAATTGCATTTTAATGAGGGAAATAAGTATTTGACCCCTCTGCAAAACATGACTTAGTACTTGGTGGCAAACCCCTTGTTGGCAATCACAGAGGTCAGACGTTTCTTGCAGTTGGCCACCAGGTTAGCACACATCTCAGGAGGGATTTTGTCCCACTCCTCTTTGCAGATCTTCTCCAAGTCATTAAGGTTTCTAGGCTGACGTTTGTCAACTCGAACCTTCAGCTCCCTCCACAGATTTTCTATGGGATTAAGGTCTGGAGACTGGCTAGGCCACTCCAGGACCTTAATGTGCTTCTTCTTGAGCCACTCCTTTGTTGCCTTGGCCATGTGTTTTGGGTCATTGTCATGCTGGAATACCTATCCACGACCCATTTTCAATGCCCTGGCTGAGGGAAGGAGGTTCTCTCCCAAGATTTGACGGTACATGGCCCCGTCCATCGTCCCTTTGATGCGGTGAAGTTGTCCTGTCCCCTTAGCAGAAAAACACCCGCAAAGCATAATGTTTCCACCTCCATGTTTGACGGTGGGCATGGTGTTCTTGGGGTCATAGGCAGCATTCCTCCTCCTCCAAACACGGCGCGTTGAGTTGATGCCAAAGAGCTCCATTTTGGTCTCATCTGACCACAACACTTTCACCCAGATGTCCTCTGAATCATTCAGATGTTCATTGGCAAACTTCAGACGGGCATGTACAGTGGGGCAAAAAAGTATTTAGTCAGCCACCAATTGTGCAAGTTCTCCAACTTAAAAAGATGAGAGAGGCCTGTAATTTTCATCATAGGTAAACTTCAACTATGACAGACAAAATGAGGAAAAAAAATCCAGAAAATCACATTGTAGGATTTTTAATTTATTTATTTGCAAATTATGGTGGAAAATAAGTATTTGGTCAATAACAAAAGTTTATCTCAATACTTTGTTATATACCCTTTGTTGGCAATGACAGAGGTCAAACGTTTTCTGTAAGTCTTCACAAGGTTTTCACACACTGTTGCTGGTATTTTGGCCCATTTTGGCCCATTCCTCTAGAGCAGTGATGTTTTGGGGCTGTCGCTGGGCAACACGGACTTTCATCTCCCTCCAAAGATTTTCTATGGGGTTGAGATCTGGAGACTGGCTAGGCCACTCCAGGACCTTGAAATGCTTCTTACGAAGCCACTCCTTCGTTGCCCGGGCGGTGTGTTTGGGATCATTGTCATGCTGAAAGACCCAGCCACGTTTCATCTTCAATGCCCTTGCTGATGGAAGGAGGTTTTCACTCAAAATCTCACGATACATGGCCCCATTCATTCTTTCCTTTACACGGATCAGTCGTCCTTGTCCCTTTGCAGAAAAACAGCCCCAAAGCATGATGTTTCCACCCCCATGCTTCACAGTAGGTATGGTGTTCTTTGGATGCAACTCAGCATTCTTTGTCCTCCAAACACGACGAGTTGAGTTTTTACAAAAAGTTCTATTTTGGTTTCATCTGACCATATGACATTCTCCCAATCCTCATCTGGATCATCCAAATGCTCTCTAGCAAACTTCAGACGGGCCTGAACATGTACTGGCTTAAGCAGGGGGACACGTCTGGCACTGCAGGATTTGAGTCCCTGGCGGCGAGTGTGTTACTGATGGTAGGCTTTGTTACTTTGGTCCCAGCTCTCTGCAGGTCATTCACTACGTCCCCGTGTGGTTCTGGGATTTTTGCTCACCGTTCTTGTGATCATTTTGACCCCACGGGTGAGATCTTGCGTGGAGCCCCAGATCGAGGAAGATTATCAGTGGTCTTGTATGTCTTCCATTTCCTAATAATTGCTCCCACAGTTGATTTCTTCAAATCAAGCTGCTTACCTATTGCAGATTCAGTCTTCCCAACCTGGTGCAGGTCTACAATTTTGTTTCTGGTGTCCTTTGACAGCTCTTTGGTTTTGGCCATAGTGGAGTTTGGAGTGTGACTGTTTGAGGTTGTGGACAGGTGTCTTTTATACTGATAACAAGTTCAAACAGGTGCCATTAATACAGGTAACGAGTGGAGGACAGAGGAGCCTCTTAAAGAAGAAGTTACAGGTCTGTGAGAGACAGAAATCTTGCTTGTTTGTATGTGACCAAATACTTATTTTCCACCATAATTTGCAAATAAATAAATTAAAAATCCTACAATGTGATTTTCTGGATTTTTTTCCCTCCTTTTGTCTGTCATAGTTGAAGTGTACCTATGATGAAAATTACAGGCCTCTCTCATCTTTTTAAGTTGGAGAACTTGCACAATTGGTGGCTGACTAAATACTTTTTTTGCCCCACTGTATATGTGCTTTCTTGAGCAGGGGGACCTTGCGGGCGCTGCAGGATTTCAGTCCTTCACGGCGTAGTGTGTTACCAATTGTTTTCTTGGTGACTATGGTCCCAGCTGCCTTGAGATCATTGACAAGATCCTCCCGTGTAGTTCTGGGCTGATTCCTCACCGTTCTCATGATCATTGCAACTCCACGAGGTGAGATCTTGTATGGAGCCCCAGGCCGAGGGAGATTGACAGTTCTTTTGTGTTTCTTCCATTTGCGAATAATCGCACCAACTGTTGTCACCTTCTCACCAAGCTGCTTGGCGATGGTCTTGTAGCCCATTCCAGCCTTGTGTAGGTCTACAATCTTGTCCCTGACATCCTTGGAGAGCTCTTTGGTCTTGGCCATGGTGGAGAGTTTGGAATCTGATTGATTGATTGCTTCTGTGGACAGGTGGCTTTTATACAGGTAACAAACTGAGATTAGGAGCACTCCCTTTAAGAGTGTGCTCCTAATCTCAGCTTGTTACCTGTATAAAAGACACCTGGGAGCCAGAAATCTTTCTGATTGAGAGGGGGTCAAATACTTATTTCCCTCATTAAAATGCAATTCCTTTTATAACATTTTTCACAAGCGTTTTTCTGGGATGTACCTGGGATGTATTTCAAGGCCTACCTTCAAACTCAGTGCCTTTTTGCTTGACATCATGGGAAAATCAAAAGAAATCAGCCAAGACCTCAGAAAACAATTGTAGACCTCCACAAGTCTGGTTCATCTTTGGGAGCAATTTCTAAACGCCTGAAGGTACCACGTTCATCTGTACAAACAATAGTATGCAAGTATAAACAACATGGGACCACGCAGCCGTCATACCGCTCAGGAAGGTGACGCGTTCTGTCTCCTAGAGATGAACACCTTGGTGCGAAAAGTGCAAATCAATCCCAGAACAACAGCAAAGGACCTTGTGAAGATGCTGGAGGAAACAGGTACAAAAGTATCTATATCCACAGTAAAACGAGTCCTATATCGACATAATCTGAAAGGCCGCTCAGCAAGGAAGAAGCCACTGCTCAAAAACTGTCATAAAAAAAGCCACACTACGGTTGGCAACTGCACATGGGGACAAAGATCATACTTCTTGGAGAAATGTCCTCTGGTCTGATGAAACAAAAATAGAACTGTTTGGCCATAATGACCATCGTTATGTTTGGAGGAAAAAGGGGGAGGCTTGCAAGCCGAAGAACACCATCGCAACCGTGAAGCACGGGGGTGGCAGCATCATGTTGTGGGGGTGCTTTGCTGCAGGAGGGACTGGTGCACTTCACAAATTAGATTGCATCCTGAGGGAGAAAACACAATCGGCTGGGGGCACGTAAAACATCTGCCATCTTCTCTGGCGGAATAAAACATGTATGCATATAGACACATTTGAAATGTTTGTTTATTATCAAACTTCAAAAACTATCGAACATCAATAAACTGCTTTATTTTCAATATGGGGCGTATGGGGTCAATCAAATGTATCATATTATACCAACAGGGTGACGTACATTGCTGAGAGAAGAACTTGAACTTGAAATTCAGAGAGTTCTGATTGTACAACATCTGAATAAGCAGGAAGAAAAGCTTTTTTGTCTTTTCCCACCTCAATCATCATTGAAAAGCCACCTCATTGGCTAACAAGATTCCGATCCCTCCCCCATTCCATCTCCACAGGACTTCTTATTAGTTCTGACACCCCACACAGCTTTCTGTGAACCCATGTAACCCTAGCCCCCTTCTTAAAAGGCCTCATTACAAAACAACCCACATTCCCATGAAGCCACTGCAGCGTCCCTTCCTCTCTCTATCCAGGGGCCTCTCTCATACATGCCTGGCCCAACACGTCTTGTTTCCCCTACAACTGGACCTGTGAAGTAAGGGAATCTCCTGCGGTGAGTGTGCGTCTGTGTGTTTGTGTGTGTGATCACGTTTGTTTATGTAGCGACCACACCCCAGTGAGAAGGAGCAACCTGGTTTCAGAGCATTTCACATTATTCTGTACGTAAATCCGAGACCCTCCATTTAGGGGAAAGGGGCACCAAGTCTGTTGTACAACTGAATGCAATCAACTGAAATGTGTCTTCCGCATTTAACCCAACCCCTCTGAATCAGAGAGGTGTGGGGTGCTGCCAATTTAGTATGACATGTTATGTTTCGTATGATCTGTATTCATTTGTGGATGTCCATCATCCATTTCGTATGATATGTTACAAATTACAATTTGTTGTTGCTAATGTTGGCTAGGCTAGGGGTTAATGTTAGGAGTTAGGGTAAAAGGTTAGCTAAGAGGGTTTGCCTTAAGTAACCTTCTGTCTTATGTAACCATACCAAACGTTACATATCAATTATCATTTGAGTGTCTTCGATTTACTTTTACTATGTTACGTCTAGTCTATGAGACCAGGCTGGAAAACGAGCTTGCCTGAGTTTAAGTAAAAGCTGGAAGTAGCAGGAATCTTTCTGAGTAGAAGAGAAAATTACTATTCCTGTTGTTTTCTGCTGTAATACAGCTCAGTGGCATGGCCCATCGTCTGTTTGAAGGGAAGGAGCATGCTACCTCCTACTGGAAGTACAGGGTCTCTCCCTCGGCTCAGCTCATTGAAGAAGTCATGTCCTTCCTAAAGAAAAAGGTAAGAGTGACATACATGTTTCACAGAATACAAAGACTATTTGTTTGTTCTCATTTTAACATCATGCAATATGTATGAGTTCAAATCATATAGTTACTGTCTGTGAATGTAAAATATTTGCAATGACAAATAGTATTGCAGAATTAAATTACAGAATTATATTGCTGATGTTTTTTTTCCTGCTTTTCAATGTTTTACAAATAAACTGGTCAATTGACATTCTCCTATTCACTTATACTAATGATGTCTCATACCTATGTGTGATGATCATGTGTCTTGTCCTGACAGAGGGGCGTGCAGCCCTGTGACCTGGCAGTAGACGTAGGCTGTGGGTCGGGTCAAGGGACCGTGCTCCTGGCCCCTCACTTCTCCTCGGTGGTGGGGACCGACATCAGCCCTGCCCAGCTGGAGGTGGCCCTGGAGCACACCACCGCCCCTAACGTCTCCTACAGGTCAGAGCCAGCCCCAGAGAGGTGGAGGTCTTCAGGAGGAGGATAGGGTTGTATTTTGTTGTAGTGACTGACACTGATTCAAACCCTCTGTTTACATTATCGTCACAGAATGAGTTTTGGTATAAGTAGGCCTACTGTAGAGGGTAGGTTTTACGTGCAGATTTATTTATTTCTGGGGCATTTCTCTGAGACCTCAGAAGAGTCCTGGTATAATGCAGATTATAAACTGCGTGGTTCGAGCCATGAATGCTGATTGGCTGACAGCCGGGGTATATCAGACCGTATACCATGGGTATGACAAAACACTTGTTTTTACTGCTCTACTTACATTGGTAACCAGTTTATAATAGCAATAAGGCACCTCAGGGGTTTGTGGTATATGGCCAATATACCACAGCTAAGGGCTGTATCCAGGCACTCTGTGCTGTGTCGTGCTTAAAAACAGCCCTTAGCCGTGGTATTTTGGGCATATACCACAACCCCTCGTGCCTTATTGCTTAACTAAACCAGTGTGATGGGAGAAGGAACGATAGGGTTAAAGTCCTTTGTTGAGGGGAACACGGTAAAATTAGGCCAAGGGCCAAGACAGACAATGGGACCCTTGTCTGCTCAAATTCATGCATTTCTCCCTCTAGTGAGCAAACAAAGAAGCTACAGCTACTAATACTGTTCTGGAACACATCTACATGTACAGTAGATGTTCCCAGTTAGGATTGAATGAAGGGAGCCATATCCAAGGAACCAAACCAAAACACAACATTGTGTGTGAATTCTAGTCTGGTTCCAGATTTGTTAGTGCTGTTTTGTCAACTCCTATTGTGGCAATAATCTTAGGAGTTGGCAAAACAGCACTAACTGATCTGGTACCATTCTGGTGGATATCTTTAAATGACAACATGACCTGTGTTTGTATGTATGCATCCCTATGTTAGTATGTCTCATGTCTCTGTGCAGACAGTGCCAGGCTGAGGAGCTGCCGTTTGCAGACAGCTCAGTGGACCTGGTGACGGCCATGTCTGCCTTCCACTGGTTTGACCGGCCGCGGTTCCTCCAGGAAGCCCAGAGGATCCTGAAGGCTAAAGGTTGCCTGGCTCTACTCAACTACACCATGGATATGGAGCTTCACTATGGAGACTGCTCCCACACACTCAACACAGTCTGCAAAGAGGTCTGGAAACTTTATAAAATAGAATACAAGTGTATTATCCAAACACATAATGATAAGTCGATCACATACATGTTTGTTTTTTCAACATTTGTCTTTTTTATTTTATCTCATCAGTTTTATGCTGCACTCCTGCCCTATCGTAACCCATGCCTGGGCCCTTGCTCTGTTGCTCTTTACAAACAGTCCTACGATTCCATCCCCTATACAGAGAAAGAGTGGTGAGGCCTGAGCTCAGATACATCCACTGCCCTCATTGCTATTACCTATGTACTTACAAGAAGTGTTTGATTTGATGTACAAGATGAGTTGGGTGTACTCTAAGGTAATGCTAATGCTGTGTTGTTAGGCAGGAGTGTATGTGGGTGAAGAAGTCCATGACTTTGTCCAACTACATGGGTATGATAGAGTCATTTTCCAGCTACCAGGCTCTACTAAAGAAAGACCCAGAGGAGGCCAGCAGACTGTCAACTGACATCACCCACAGGTTGGTCCCTGACACAATCCCTAGTTGATGCTGGTCAAAAACGTAAAGGTAACATTTGATGTTACATCTCACATCCATCTCTCCCCCTCTCTCAATCTCCTCTCCAGACTGTTGGCTGTGATGGGGTTGACCTCCCCAGAGACTGAGCTTGTTGTTGGAGTAAGGTATTTCTTCCTGCTAGCCTGCAAACCAGAGGACTGATCGATGAATGAGACTACACTGTGTCCCCTGTGGTGAAACTGGACACTAATATGTGTTACTACTTATCTGTCTTGATTGTGTTATTGACTGTACGTTTGATTATGTGTAACTCTGTGTTGTTTGATTTTGTCGTACTGCTTTGCTTTATCTTGGCCAGGTCACAGTTGTAATTGAGAATTTGTTCTCAACTGGCCTACCTGGTTAAATAAAGGAGAAATAAAATACAATTTAATTGATTCATGGTGAACATGAAAAATTATAGAATTAGTGATTACATTTGTATTAACTTTCCAATGATTGGTATCTTATTTGTTATATTTGTCACTCTGGCTCCAGTTTTGTTTACTTTACAAGCACACGAATACAGCCGAGTGGTATGAGTGATACTAGATACATGTGTGTGTGTGTGTTTGTGTGTGTAGGCCCCAGGAGCTTGGGGTTAATGTTAGGAGTAACGTTTGTAGCCCCCAGGAGCCAGTTACCCCCTAGTAAGTGGGGGTGAGTTGCCTCCAACACAGTCATCCAACAAATTACTACTTTACTCAAAAGTTATCTAAGTGTTTCTCTCTAAACAAGTGTTTTATTTATCTTAAGGCTTTCCTACTTGTATATTTAAAAAACATTTATAGATCTAACTTCATTGGAATATATCTACAACGTTTTCAAATGTGCAAAAAATGAGATAAACTTACCACAAAATCGTTTTGTTGAAATATCTCCAATGTTGTGATGACACAGAGGATTTTTTTTGCTGACCAAGAACAGTGGCAGCCAAGGAAAAGTTTGGGGAAAATAATTTGGCGACATCTTGTTGTTTCAATGTGAATTACAGGGGGCAGTTATCCCCTAGTACCCTACATTTATGGAATTTTCGTTTTCAACACACTGGGCAAAGGAGAGACAAGCTTTCTCTTAATTTCCCTCTATTTTGCTGTGTATTTATTCTGGTTTTATCATCCTTTTTCATTCTGTGACTTGTCTGAGTGGAGATCAATCACTCTGACCATCAGAATAATAACATTGTGTATTCGTACAGTAGACCAACACATTGGAATAGATCTCCAGTATGCAAAGCTACTTGCTCAATGGCTTCACAAAAGGTGTTGTGTGTTGTATAGCCCACCTCAAGGCTGAACACTAATTACTATCATTATCATCATCGTTCTCAGTGGTAGAGAGTGGCAAATGGTAGTGCAGTAGAAAACATTGTACTACTCATTGTGATAGTAACACAAAACTCTACACAGCACTATGTTACTTCCTGTTGTTGTAGTCAGTCATAGCGAATATCTGTCAGCCATGTGTGTTCTGACAATCAAATCAAATTGTATTTGTCACATGCGCTGAAAACAACAGGTGAAATGTTTACTTACAAGTCCTTGACCAACAATGCAGTTTTAAGAAAAAAAAGTGTTAAGAAAGTATTTACTAAAATAAACTGAAGTTACATTTTTTTAAATAAAAATAATAATTAAGGAGCACCAAAAAAAGAACAGTAGCGAGGCTATATACAGGGGGTTCCTGTACAGAGTCAATGTGGAGGCTATATACAGGGGGTTCCTGTACAGAGTCAATGTGGAGGCTATATACAGGGGGTACCGGTACAGAGTCAATGTGGAGGCTATATACAGGGGGTTCCTGTACAGAGTCAATGTGGAGGCTATATACAGGGGGTTCCTGTACAGAGTCAATGTGGAGGCTATATACAGGGGTTCCTGTACAGAGTCAATGTGGAGGCTATATACAGGGGTTCCTGTACAGAGTCAATGTGGAGGCTATATACAGGGGTTCCTGTACAGAGTCAATGTGGAGGCTATATACAGGGGTTCCTGTACAGAGTCAATGTGGAGGCTATATACAGGGGGTTCCTGTACAGAGTCAATGTGGAGGCTATATACAGGGGGTTCCTGTACAGAGTCAATGTGGAGGCTATATACAGGGGGTTCCTGTACAGAGTCAATGTGGAGGCTATATACAGGGGTTCCTGTACAGAGTCAATGTGGAAGCTATATACAGGGGTTCCTGTACAGAGTCAATGTGGAGGCTATATACAGGGGGTTCCTGTACAGAGTCAATGTGGAGGCTATATACAGGGGGTTCCTGTACAGAGTCAATGTGGAGGCTATATACAGGGGGTTCCTGTACAGAGTCAATGTGGAGGCTATATACAGGGGGTTCCTGTACAGAGTCAATGTGGAGGCTATATACAGGGGGTTCCTGTACAGAGTCAATGTGGAGGCTATATACAGGGGTTCCTGTACAGAGTCAATGTGGAGGCTATATACAGGGGTTCCTGTACAGAGTCAATGTGGAGGCTATATACAGGGGGTTCCTGTACAGAGTCAATGTGGAGGCTATATACAGGGGGTTCCTGTACAGAGTCAATGTGGAGGCTATATACAGGGGGTACCGGTACAGAGTCAATGTGGAGGCTATATACAGGGGGTTCCTGTACAGAGTCAATGTGAAGGCTATATACAGGGGGTTCCTGTACAGAGTCAATGTGGAGGCTATATACAGGGGGTTCCTGTACAGAGTCAATGTGGAAGCTATATACAGGGGGTTTCTGTACAGAGTCAATGTGGAGGCTATATACAGGGGGTTCCTGTACAGAGTCAATGTGGAAGCTATATACAGGGGGTTCCTGTACAGAGTCAATGTGGAGGCTATATACAGGGGGTACCGGTACAGAGTCAATGTGGAAGCTATATACAGGGGGTTCCTGTACAGAGTCAATGTGGAGGCTATATACAGGGGGTTCCTGTACAGAGTCAATGTGGAGGCTATATACAGGGGGTTCCTGTACAGAGTCAATGTGCGGGGGCACCAGTTAGTCGAGGTAATTGAGGTAATATTTACATGTAGGTAGAGGTAAAGTGACTATGCATAGATAATAAACAGAGAGTAGCAGCAGTGTAAAAATGGGGGTGGGGCAATGCAAGCAGTTCGGGTAGCCATTTGATTAGTTGTTCAGGAGTCTTATGGCTTGGGGATAGAAACTGTTAAGAAGCTTTTTGAACCTAGACTTGGCGCTCTGGTACCGCTTGCCATTCGGTAGCAGAGAGAAAATTCTATGAGGGTGTCTGGAGTCTTTGGCAATTTTTGGGGCCTGGTATAGATGTCCTGGATGGCAGGAAGCTTGGCTCCAGTGATGTACTGGGCCATACGCAAAACCCTCTAGTGCCTTGCGGTCGGAGGCCGAGCAGTTGCCATACCATAACAGGCGGTGAAGCAATCTTTAGTCCAACAGTTGCAAATTAGATTTTCCATTGGACAAATTCAGGTATGTTTATCCCCATTTTGTTCCATTTGCTTCTTTTTAAGAATCGTTTTTTCAACAGAATCGGCGGAATGCATACACCCCTGATCACACGCAAAAACAGTTCACTTTCATAGCAGCCACATACAAACAGCATGATCGCTTTGCTCCTTCTATATATCATTCCTTCTAGCAAATATCTACACGCTCTCCTCCTCTCACCTTTTCCCTTTGTTTGTGGACTACAGTGCACAACCCATCAGGTGTCTGTGACCAGGCGAAAAAATCTTTCCAAGCCAAATCATGTCATGACTGCTAACCTCTATGCACAGCCTACATCATTGTCACCTCATAGTCAACATAGCTTCTGGAAATAACGCGTTGGTAAACCCGGTACAATCATGCAGTACAGTGTACAGTCAGAATGCAGTTTAGCAGTTACACCGGTGGGCCCCGGGGGCAATAAATTAATAAAATCAAAAGCTTACCTTGACTTGGAATAGTTCCAGTGTTGGAGAGCCATAGCCAGCTAGCTAACATAACATCCCTCTCTATTTGAGCCGGGTGTTGAGTAGGCTAAACTAGCTAGCTGCATTCAGCTAGCTAAATGAAAGTTAAAAAAAAAAAAATACAACCAAATATAGCTCTCTCTCTCTCTTGCTTCTCCTTAATTTTGGAAGAAATTAATTTGTCAAAGCTGTTTAACTATTGTATTTTTCTCTCTTTGAGTCAACTACCACATTTTATGCACTGCAGTGCTAGCTAGCTGTAGCTTATGCTTTCAGTACTAGATTCATTCTCTGAACCTTTGATTGGGTGGACAACATGTCAGTTCATGCTGCAAGAGCTCTGATAGGTTGAAGGACATCCTCCGGAAATTGTCATAATTACTGTGTAAGTCTATGGAAGGCAGTGAGAACCAAGAGCCTCCTAGGTTTTGTATTGAAGTAAATATACCCAGAGGAGGACAGAAGCTAGCTGTCCTCTGGCTACACCATGGTGCTACCCTACAGAGTGCTGCTGAGGCTACTGTATGTAGACCTTCACTGCAAAACAGTGTGTTTTAATCAATTATTTGGTGACGTGCATATATTTGGTACAGTTTTATCTAAAAAGTGCTTCAATATTTTTATTTTTATGAAATTCAATGAGGAGGATGGTCCTCCCCTTCCTCCTCTGAGGAGCCTCCACTGGTCTATGCCCAGATCTGACCTTCTATTGAGCAATGCTTAAGCAACAATGGCCTATAGCTCCTATTTAAATGTCTGTAAACTGAAGCCTGGCATGGATGGAGAGCGGCTTGGGAGACTGCTGGTGGCTTTTATTTCTAACAAGAAACGATTTTGGCTGTAGTGTTGACTGTCTGACTCACTGGAGGGCTTGTTTCTAATATAACGGGTCAAATCCAGATTGGGGTATAAATAATGAATCTAGCCTGAAAATGGGTTTCCCAAGCCTGCCAGCATGCTTACAGTGTGCTGAAATTTTACAATGGTGTACTGACCAGCATAAATACCTTAGGCAAACAGTTTCAGGCAAAATGCTGTTTTTGATTGCCAAAAGCTTGAGGAGTTTTTGGTGGATGACAGATGACAGAGACTATAGCAGCATCCCAAATTAGACCTGTTTAGAAATAGGGTGCCATTTGGGACTCATACAATATGAAATAAGTGGCCATGCCTGTTATCATAATCCAAAACACACAGAGAATACTCAGTAGCAGAAATGGTGTTGGTGTTATTCCATCTAGAAAAAAAGTGCTGCCCTCTGCCCTGATCTAGAAAACATCGGTTGAAAACAGAAAGCCTTTTTAGCTCTTTTAACAATTCATTGAATGAACTTTCCTCTTACATCAGATCTTTAAAGGCAATCAAAATCCCACATGGGTATATTTGATTACATTTCAGTCTCCTTTTCTTTTCAATGATTCAGCCTTGGTTTCCCTTTTTCTTTATTCAGGCATTGAGTTGTCCATTGTTAAGTTCATATCGTATGTTTTTCTCCCTCTTTGATTTCAATGATACAAGATCATGGAAGGTTTCTCACAGATTGATGTTATTGCCAAGTCTCTATACAAATAGTGGCCCTACTTCATACACTTCAAAAACTTCTGTCTTATCTAACTTTGCTGTTGAAGTATAGACACCTGAGTTGCCTATCCCGTTCACAGCAGTGGGTAACTCTTGAGGTTCCAAGGGTCCACACCGAGCTAGGTCAATCTGCTTTTAGTTTTAATGCACCGTGTTACTGCACATTTCAAAATACAAAATGGTTGCTGATAATGGGTCTCTGTATGCCTATGTAGATATTCCATAAAAAAATCTGCCGTTTCCAGCTACAGTAGTAATTTACAACATTAACAATGTCTACACTGTATTTCTGATCAATTTGATGTTATTTTAATTGACAGAAAATGTAATTTCTTGAAAAACAAGGACATTTCTAAGTGACCCCAAACTTCTGGTGCCGTTCTGGCAATTTAAACTGTTGATTGGGGACTTATTTGTGGAGCAATGTAACTGGTTGTCAGGGTGATATGTGATGTTTTATTTGTGCATCCCATGACTGTATTTTTGTATTTTAATGTGTATATATTGTGTATATAATATGTCTAAATAATGTGTATATATCGTTGCCGACGCCTCCCCCCGAGCCCAGATGAGCGACCTAATGCGCATCTCCAGGGCGGGCTCCTAACCGGCGTATCCACCCTCTCCATCATAGACAAAGTGGTCATGGATCGCTTCTTACGTAGTGTGTGTGTAGTGTGGTGTGCGATTTGCTGATGTCAACGTTGTGAACAGAGTGCCCCATGGGGGCGTTGGAGTTATGGTACGGGCAGGCATAAGCTACGGACAATAAACACAATTGCATTTTATCGATGGCAATTTGAATACACAGAGATACCGTGGTGAGATCCTGAGGCCCATTGTCGTGCTATTCATCCGCCGCCATCACCTCATGTTTCAGCATGATAATGCATGGCCCCATGTCGCAAGGATCTGTACACAATTCCTGGAAATTGAAAAAGTCCCAGTTCTTCCATGGCCGAATACTCACCAGACATGTCACCCATTGAGCATGTTTGGGATGGTCTGGATCGATGAGTACGACAGCGTGTTCCAGTTCCCGCCCATATCCAGCAACATTCCACAGGCCAAAATCAACAGCCTGATCGACTCTATGCAAAGGAGACGTGTCGTGCTGCACAAGGCAAATGATGGTCATATCAGATACTGACTGGTTTTCTGATCCATGTCCCTACTTTTTTGTTGTTGTTGGTATCTGTGACCAACAGATCCATATCCGTAGTCATGTGAAATCCATAGATTAGGGCCTAATGAATATTATTTCAATTGATTCAGTGTATGTAGGTTAGGTATAATGTGCATATTTACAGTGCATTCGAAAAGTATTTAGACTCCTGGACTTTTTCCACATTTTCTTACGTTACAGCAAAAAACTGAAATATTACATTTACATAAGTATTCAGACCCTTTACTCAGTACTTTGTTGAAGCAGGTTTGGCAACGATTACAGCCTTGAGTCTTCTTGGGTATGACACTACAAGCATGGCACACCTGTATTTGGGGAGTTTCTACCATTCTTCTCTGCAGATCCTTCAGAGACTTGTCCCGGAGCCACTCCTGCGTTGTCTTGGCTGTGTCGTTGTCTTGTTGGAAGGTGAACCTACGGCCCAGTCTGGAGCAGGTTTTCATTAAGGAACTCTTTGTACTTTCCCCCTTTCATCTTTCCCTCGATCCTGACAAGTCTCCCAGTCCGTGCCGTTGAAAAACATCACCACAGCATGATGCTGCCACCACCATGCTTCACAGTAGGGATGGTGCCAGGGTTCCTCCAGAAGTGACGCTTTGTTTCATCAGATGAGAGAATCTTGTTTCTCATGGTCTGAGAGTCCTTTAGGTGCCTTTTGGCTTTTACTGAGGAGTGGCTTCCGTCTGGCAACCTTACCATAAAGGCCTGATTAGTGGAGTGCTGCAGTGATGGTTGTCCTTCTGGAAGGTTCTCCCATCTCCACAGAAGAACTCTGGAGCTCTGTCAGAGTGAACCTCGGGTTCTTGGCCACCTCCCTGACCAAGGCCCTTCTGCCCCGATTGCTCAGTTTGGCCAGGCAGCCAGCTCTAGGATGAGACTTGGTGGTTCAAACTTTTTCCATTTAAGAATGATGGAGGCCACTTTGTTCTTGGGGACCTTAAATTCTGCAGACATTTTTGGTACCCTTCATCAGATCTGTGCCTCGACACAATCCTGTCTCAGAGCTCTACGGACAATTCCTTTGACCTCATGGCTTTGTTTTTGATCTGACATGCACTGTCCACCGTGGGACCTTTATATAGACAGGTGTGTGCCTTTCCAAATCATATCCAATCAATTGAATTTACCACAGGTGGACTCCAATCAAGTTGTAGAAACATCTCAAAGATGATAAATGGAAACAGGATTCACCTGTTTCATTCTCATAGCAAAGGGTCTGAATATAAGGTATTTCTGTTTTTTAATACATTTACAAAGATTTCTAAAAACCTGTTTTGACTTTGTCATTATGGGGTAATGTGTGTATATTGATGAGATTTTTTTTAGAATAAGGTTGTAATATAACAAAAAAGGTGAATGGGTCTGAATACTTTCTGAAGGCACTGCATGTTGTATTACACAGGGCACATTTGTAAAAGAGACCTAGGTCTCAATATTTATTCCCTGTTAAAATAAAGGTTAAATAAAAAATTTGAATTAAAAGATCTGTGTGTGTGTGTGTGTGTGTGTGTGTGTGTGTGTGTGTGTGTGTGTGTGTGTGTGTGTGTGTGTGTGTGTGTGTGTGTGTGTGTGTGTGTGTGTGAGACGACACTTGTGTATCTGTGTGTGTAATCAGATGTAGAAAGAGCGGATGTCACATGAGCTTGTCCTAACTGCGTGGGCACCACAGGGGACATAACTACATCCATCTGTAAAAACAATCACAGAGACAGTAAATTACCCTGCCTTAGGAAAATATGCCTCTCCATGCCCCTTGAGTCCATCACAATGTTTGGTAAAATAAAGCCAGACAGAAATTGAAAAGAGAGCTAAAATAATCAGCTTGCTGTGCTGGATGTCCACCCGCTCTAAGCAGGGAAAATGTGTGTGTAGGATTTTTTATGTGTGATATAGGGCAATGGTTTCACATGTGAATACTTCAAGGGGGCCAAGCTGGAGGAAAGAAAGGGATCATAGATCGTTGCCCCTAAACCCCTTTCCCTCAGTACCACAACATCGCTTCTGGAGCCACTGTCACACCATGGAGTCGGAGTCCAGACCAGGACCAGACCGCAGGAGTAAAGTATGTGTAGATACTGTAGATACACCCTCAGCGCTAGGATTTTTTTTATTTAAATTATTGTTTAAAAAATAAAAATAATAATAATATTGGGTCCTCAGAGTCTATACAATAATGCTGACAAACAAATGATATATAAAAATCTGACCTGTGGCCTGCTCTGTGGATGTACAAGGTGGAAATGGAGAGCCATCAATAAGAGGCTGACTGGTGGTGAACACATGTTGTTCCAGAGAGAGCAGACTTTCATTGAAAAACTTGTTTCTATTATTTATCTTGGGTAAATGGTTTCGGGTAGCATTCCACAAGCCTCCCACAATAAGTTGGGTGAATTTTGGTGTCACGACTTCCGCCGAAGTCGGTCCCTCTCCTTGTTCGGGCGGCGTTCGACGTCACCGGTTTTCTAGCCATCGCCGATACACTTTTCATTTTCCATTGGTTTTTCCTTGTTTTACACACCTGGTTTCAATCCCACAATTACTTGTTCATTATTTAACCCTCTGATCCCCCATGTTTGTTTGTGAGTGATTGTTTTTTGTATTGCGGTCCGTTATGTTGGGCTTGGCTTTATGTTGACGTGTATTGTGATAATTTTGAGTAAAATTGCTTATTTACTCATATCTGCTGTCCTGCGCCTGACTCCTCTACACCAGCTACACACAGATGCTTTACATTTGGCCCAACCCTCCTGACAGAGCTGGTGTAACTGAGTCAGGTTTGTAGGCCTCCTTGCTCGCACACGCGTTTTCCAATTCTGCCCACAAATTCTCTGTAGGATTGAGGTCAGGGCTTTGTGATGGCTACTCCAGTACCTTGACTTTGTTATCCTTAAGCCATTTTGCCACAATTTTGGAAGTATGCTTGGGGTCATTGTCCATTTGGAAGACCCATTTGCGACCATTTTTAACTTCCTGACTGATGTCTTGAGATGTTGCTTCAATATATCCACATAATTTTCCTCCCTCAAGATGCTATCTATTTTGTGAAGTGCACCAGTCCCTCCTGCAGCAAGCACCCCCACAACATGATGCTGCCACCCCCGTGCTTCACGGTTGGGATGCTGTTCTTCGGCTTGCAAGCATCCCCCTTTTTCCTCCAAACATAACAATGGTCATTATGGCCAAGCAGTTCTATTTTTGTTTCATCAGACCAGAGGACATTTCTCCAAAAAGTACGATCTTTGTCCCTATGTGCAGTTGCAAACCGTAGTGTGGCTTTTTTATGGCGGTTTTGGAGCAGTGGCTTCTTCCTTGCTGAGCGGCCTTTCAGGTTATGTCGATATAGGACTCATTTTACTGTGTATATAGATACTTTTGTACCTGTGGATATAGATACTTTTGTACCTGTTTCCTCCAGCATCTTCACAAGGTCCTTTGCTGTTCTGGGATTGATTTGCACTTTTCGCACCAAAGTACGTTCATCTCTAGAAGACAGAACGCTTCTCCTTCCTGAGCGGTATGACGTCTGCCTGGTCCCATGCTGTTTATACTTGCGTACTATTGTTTGTACAGATGAACGTGGTACCTTCAGGCGTTTAGAAATTGCTCCCAAGGATGAACCATACTTGTGGAGGTCTACAATTCTTTTTTCTGAGGTCTTGGCTGATTTCTTTAGATTTTCCCATGATGTCAAGCAAAGAGGCACTGAGTTTGAAGGTAGGCCTTGAAATACATCCACAGGTACACCTCCAATTGACTCAAATGATGTCAATTAGCCTATCAGAAGCTTCTAAAGCCATGACATAATTTTCTGGGATTTTCCAAGCTGTTTAAAGGCACAGTCATCTTAGTGTATGTAAACTTCTGACCCACTGGAATTGTGATACAGTGAATTATAAGTGAAATAATCTGTCTGTAAACAATTGTTGTAAAAATTACTTAGTAGATGTCCTAACCGACTTGCCAAAACTATAGTTTGTTAACAAGAAATTGGTGGAGTGGTTGAAAAACGAGTTTTAATGACTTCAACCTAAGTGTATGTAAACTTCCGACTTCAACTGTACATGTTTAGGGATCTTTAGAGCAAACAAAGTGCGGCAAATTCAAAATAATAATTAGTAATATTTAACATTCATCAATATACAAGTGTTGCATAGTCATCAAAAGCTCTGATTCTTGGCAATATCACAGCGTTGTCAGATTTCAAAAAGGCTCTACGGCGAAAGCACAACATTTGATTGTTTGAGGATAGCACCCCACATATTTTTACATTAGCATAAATTCATATCCAGCGCGCGGGTCTCACAAAACCCATATAAGAGCTCAAATAAATTGCTTACCTTTCGAAGAACTTCTGCTGAGGGCTTCCCAAGTGTTCAAACAAGAGAATTCATGGTTCTTTTGTTAGAAAAAGTCATTTATTATATCCATAAATCTCCGTTTGGTTGGGGCGTTATGTTCAGATAGTCCCCAAGCATTTCCAGTCTACTTTCCAGTCTACTCGCCCGTTGTACAGTGAAGAGAACGCGTTCAAATTATACCTCCCAACTTTTCCCCAAAAAATCAAACATCATTATAATTTATCCTTAGGCATCCATTTATCTATATTGGCTATTATATATCACTCGGATAATAACCTACACGATACAGAATGTAAACACCGTGCTGCGCGCTCCCGGGTATCTCATGCACTAGACAGAAAGGATATCCTGGTATGTCATACAAAATCGACAACCTTTTGGCTCTCTTCCACTATAAAGCCTCCAAACACTGTCCAGAGACTGTCGACATCTAGTGGAAGCCATAGGTACTGCAACCTCAGTCCTATTTCCCTGAAAATTCAATAAACAGCCATTCAAAGTCAGGAAATGTCAAAAGAAAAATTATTTCCGGACAGAAATTTCTCGTGTTTTTGCCTGCTATATCAGTTCTGTTATACTCACAGACATTATTTTAACTGTTTTAGAAACTTCAGAGTGTTTCCTACCTGTGCATATCCTAGTTTCTGGGCCTGAGTGGCAGGCATTTTACTTTGTGCACGTCAGACACGCGAAAATTCAGAAAATGGGACCCTAGCCCTAAGGAGATAACATATCATAACAAACAAACACCAAAACAATGACAGTAAACAAAAACATACAGAGGCAATAAGAATTATACATTCACTTTCAGATCTCTGCTCTTTTTCTCATTCATTTTATTAACATTATTATATTTTTGTTACATACCATTAATAATTTGACTGTCGCAAAATGTGTGGCTGTAGTGTGTAATATACCTCTAACAGAGTATAGAGGCCTATTCAACAAGATATTTATTTTCTACAAGAAAGCGACCAGGGTCCAGTTGACCCATAAATTCATTGAAGTTTTATATTGACACTTCTTAGGGTATCTGCAAGATTAGGGGGAAGAGATAGCAAAAAGGTGTTCCATATTGTATAGAAATCCCCTTCCTTGATACTAAATATAGCACTGATGTTCTCCAGTGGTAACACTTTAAAGATCTCACAATACCACTGATTTATTGTTCGTGCCTGGTCTTTTATCCAGATAAGGAGAATGCATTTGCGGGCCACAAATAGTATTTTTTAAAGAAGATTAAGCTGTGCTAAGGTAAGTGAGGGCCTGTTCCCAATGACAGCCAGTACAAATCGCCATGGGTCCATTCTAAAAGGACAGTGGTCCCCAAACTTTTAATAGTCCAGTACCCCAAACATTCAAACTCCAGCTGCGTACCCACTCTAGCACCAGGGTCAGCGCACTCTCAAATGTTGTTTTTTGCCATCATTGTAAGCCTGCAACATCACACACACTATACAATACATTTATTAAACATAAGAATGAGTGTGAGTTTCGTCACAACCCGGCTCGTGGGAAGTGACAAAGACCTCTTATACGACCAGAGCACAAATAAGATAATAATAATAATCAATGTTTCTCTTTATTTAGCCATCTTACATATAAATCCTTATTTTTTCATCAAAAATTGTGAATAACTCACCACAGGTTAATGAGAAGGGTATGCTTGAAAGGATGCACATAACTCTGCAATGTTGGGTTGTATTGGAGAGAGTCTGTCTTTTTCCACACACAGTCTGTGCCTGAATTTAGTTTTCATGCTAGTGAGGGCCGAGAATCCACTCTTGCAAAGGGCATCAGTGTCTTAATAGCTCGATTTTCCAAGGCAGGATCTCTGCGCGCAGACCAATCTAGAAATCTGGCAGTGGCTTCTGATTAAATTACATTTTCACAGAACCGGTTGTTCAGATATCAGTAAGAGGACTGGAGGCAGGGCATGAAAAGGATAACAAATCAGAGTTCTTAATCATAGCCTCAATTTTGTCCTGCACATTGAAAATAGTTGCGGAGAGTCCCTGTAATCCTAGATTCAGATCATTCAGGTGAAAAACATCACCCAGATAGGTGAAAGTGAAAATAAGTGAATAAGTGAAAATTCTGGTCAGTAAAGAACACTTTAAGCTCGTCTCTCAATAAAAATGTTTTTTTAAATACTTTTCCGCTTGATAACCAGCACACTTCTGTATGTTGTAAAAGTGTTACATGGTCGCTGCCCATATCATTGCATAGTGCAGAAAATACAAGAGAGTTCAGGGGCCTTGCTTTAACAAAGTTAGCCATTTTCACTGTAGTGTCCAAAATGTCTTTCAAGCTGTCAGGCATTCCCTTGGCAGCAAGAGCCTCTCGGTGGATGCTGCAGTGTGCCCAAGTGGCGTTATGCACTCGTGTTACCACTCCACTATGTCTCCCTGTCATGGCTTTTGTGCCATCAGTACAGATACCAACATGAGCAGCAGCTACATTTGGCTACATACGGACCGTTAGTGGAATTCCCGCAAGAGAGTAAAGGTTAATGTGATTGGATATTAATTATTTGACTAGGCTACCTGTATTTGACATTGTGTTGTTATTTCGCTGAACACTAGATGGTTTCATTTTATTTTTGGCAGTGAAACGAGGCTACTCAGGCAAGAAAAAAAACTCATTCAAATGTATAGCCCCGTTGGAAAATATAAATGGACTGTTTGAAAATGTGAAGAAAGAAAATTACATTTTTATTTGGCGTACCCCCGATGGCATTGCGCACCCGTACCCCAGTTTGCAAATACCTGTAGAGGAACATGCCCTCCAGCACCATTTAGGCATTTCCCCGAAAGATTTTAATGAATGGGTAAGTCCAAAACAGATGGCCATAAGTGCCCTTTTCCTTCTTACACTTACAACAGGTATTAGATAATTCTGCTTTAATTGTATTACATATCATGGGAGTCCTATGAATCCTTTGCAAAATCTTCTATTGCACCGTGTTGCAGGTGAACAGTTGTCTTGTTTTGAGCCTTTGTCCAATTACAAATTTCTGGGCCTCTCCCCAGCTCCCTTTTCAATACCCTAATCAGAATAGTTACTTTCAACATTAGAGTGTATTGCAGCATAAAATGAAGAGATAACATGTTTAGGTCTTTTAGCTTCAACAGGAGATTGTCCACTGGGGTTCGTATTGGGTTCTGTGGCGGGAACATCATCTTGGATTCAATTAAATGTCTTACTTGCAGATACCCCAAAAATGTGGTACAGCAAATGTTTGTTGGATTTGCTCAAACAATAGCAACGTGTCGCCATCAAACATACAGTATCTGATATTGACCTTATAACTTTCCGGTACCAGAGGTGAAAAATGCTATCAGGGACGCCAGGGGGAAGACCTTGTTATTAATAAGGGGAGAAAGTAATCCTTTCTCCTAAGGTGTTTGAAAATATCTCTCCAGATCTTAAAGGTGTTGTTAAGAGTTTCCCTTCTGTGCTGACTGAGTTTATATCACCAGTCATAACACTGATGAATGAGTACAGAGATGTGAAACAGGAGTTGTTACTGACCCAATTAGAGCAATGTTCATCTCTGAGCCATTCTGAAATTATGTGAGCATGACATGCCCAGTTAGAAAATAGTAAATTAATTAGTGCCAGGCCTCCTAAATTATATGGTAGCTGCAGTTTACTAATTTTCAACTTTGATCTTTTTCTGTGTCATATAAAGTCTGAGCGGTATTTAAATCAAATCAAATCAAATGTTATTAGTCACATGTGCCGAATACAACAGGTGTAGACCTTACAGTGAAATGCTTACTTACAAGCCATTAAACCTCTTAAGGATCTCTACAGATCGGTGTTCCCACCCACGGGACAGGTTTGGGTTAATGTGCGATAATTCAATTAGCATAAGGTTGTCACGCCCTGATCTGTTTCACCTGTCCTTGTGATTGTCTCCACCCCCTCCAGGTGTCACTTATTTTCCCCAGTGTATTTATCCCTGTGTTTCTGTCTCTTTGTGCCAGTTCGTCTTGTATGTTTCCAAGTCAACCAGCGGGTTTCCCGTTCTCCTGCTTTTTGCATTCTCCTTTTTCTAGTCTTCCTGGTTTTGACCCTTGCCTGTTTCTGTACTTTGTACCTGCCTGACCATTCTGCCTGCCTTGACCACGAGCCTGTCTGCCACTCTGTACCTCCTGGACTCTGATCTGGTTTTGACCTTTTTGCCTGTCCACGACCATTCTCTTGCCTACACCTTTGGATTAATAAACATTGTAAGACTCCAACCATCTGCCTCCTGTGTCTGCATTTGGATCTTGCCTTGTGCCTTGATAGAGTTTGAAAGTAACAAGAAAATTTCCCAGGACATGGACATATTGGATATTGGCAGAAAGCTTAAATTCTTGTTAATATAACTGCACTGTCCAATTTACAGGAGCTGTTACGGTGAAAGACTACCATGCTATTGTTTGAAGAGAGTGCACAGTTAAGAACTTTAAAGTTATTAATATTCCAATTAGGAACATTTGGGCAGTCTTGATGCATCATTTTGAACAGAAATACAATGGTTCATTGGATCAGTCTAAAACTGTGCACATACACTGCTGCCATCTAGTGGCCAAAATCTAAATTGCGCCTAGGCTGGAGTAGTACATTATGGCCTTTCTATTGCATTTCAAAGATGATGGTACGGTTGTTTTTTTTCTTTGTATTATCTTTTACCAGATCTAATGTGTTATATTCTCCTACATTCATTTCACATTTCCACAAACTTCAAAGTGTTTCCTTTCAAATGGTATCAAGAATATACATCTCCTTGCTTCAGGTCCTGAGCTACAGGCAGTTAAATTTGGGTATGTCATTTTAGGCAAAAAAAGGGGCGGATACTTTTAACCAGCAATGCAGTTTTAAGAAAAATACGTGTTAAGTAAAAAAGAGATAAGTAAGAAATAAAAGTAACAAATAATTAAATAGCAGCAATAAAATAACAACAGCGAGGCTATATGCAGGGGGTAACGGTACAGTGTCAATGTGCGGGGCACCAGTTAGTCCCCCTCCTCCTCTTCAAAGGGGGAGACACTCTAGACCCAGCCACGCTCAAGGTCCTAAACGATATAACCTCCATCGATAAAAGACAGTACTGTGCAGCCGTCTTCATCGACCTAGCCAAGGCCTTCGACTCTGTCAATCACCGTATTCTTATCGGCAGACTCAACAGCCTTGGTTTCTCTTATGACTGCCTCGCCTGGTTCACTAACTACTTCTCAGAGTTCAGTGTGTCAAATCGGGGTGCCGCAGGGTTAAATTCTCGGGCCGACTCTTTTCTCTGTATATACAGTGAGGGGAAAAAAGTATTTGATCCCCTGCTGATTTTGTACGTTTGCCCACTGACAAAGAAATGATCAGTCTATAATTTTAATGGTAGGTTTATTTGAACAGTGAGACAGAATAACAACAAAAAAATCCAGAAAAACGCATGTGAAATTTTTTAAAAATGGAATTTCATTTTAATGAGGGAAATAAGTATTTGACCCCTCTGCAAAACATGACTTAATACTTGGTGGTGAACCCCTTGTTGGCAATCACAGAGGTCAGACGTTTCTTGCAGTTGGCCACCAGGTTAGCACACATCTCAGAAGGGATTTTGTCCCACTCCTCTTTGCAGATCTTCTCAAAGTCATTAAGGTTTTTAGGCTGACGTTTGGCAACTCGAACCTTCAGCTCCCTCCACAGATTTTCTATGGGATTAAGGTCTGGAGACTGGCTAGGCCACTCCAGGACCTTAATGTGCTTCTTCTCCCTGACCAAGGCCCTTCTGCCCCGATTGCTCAGTTTGGCCGGGCGCCCATCTCTAGGAAGAATCTTGGTGGTTCCAAACTTCTGCCATTTAAGAATGTTAGAGGCCACTGTGTTCTTGGGGACCTGCAATGCTGCAAAAATGTTTTGGCTTTGTCATTATGGGGTATTGTGTGTTGATTTATGAGAGAGAAAATGAAGTTAGTCCATTTTATAATAAGGCTGTAACATAACAAAATGTGGGAAAAGGGAAGGGGTCTGAATACTTTCCGAATGGACAGTATAAACAACTTTTGGAAAGTTCATATTCTGAGCTAGCCATTAAAAAAGTATGTTGAATAGATATAATTGAATCTGAAAAACACTCTAACTGCAACAGAATATGGAAAAATATGACCATGTCATCCCATAATACAGCCTATTCACAGACTGTATTTAGCACCAAGGAAACGTTTCATGGTGAAATTGGCCTCAACTCCCAACTGTTCACTGTGTCCCCCAAAAATGTAAACTCAACATGCAACAATTTCAAAGATTTGACTGAGTTACAGTTCATATAAGGAAATCAGTCAATTGAAATGAATTCATTAGGCCCTAATCTGTATAATTTACATGACTGGGAATAAAGCTATGCATCTTTTGGTCACAGATACCTTAAAAAAATTGGCCTCCCAATGGGCCTCAGGATCTCGTCACAACATTTCTGTGCATTCAAATTTATCGTTGATAAAATATTGAATGCGTTGAATAATACATTTATAAATGGCAAAAAAATACACAAAAAAAAGAAATCATGAGGAATATTGTTTTGAAGTGTCTGTCCTATATCTAAGGAGATATAAGAAAGTTTATGAAATTATACTTGTTTGGACACATATTTAACCTATTATTTTTGTTGGCGCAAAACTACCTCCATACTTTCATTTGTTTGTATGGGTTACCTTCAGACGAGCCCTGTGACTCCTGAGTCGTAGTGCAAAACACCATCGTGTTCGTGAGTGTTCGGACGCTCCAGACAGAAGTTGGCACATCAGCTCTACCAACTTCAGACGAGTCCCGTAACATTTGTGGGGTCATACAGCGGTTCCGACACCACAGACATTTTCGTGAGAAAAAACTATTTTCGTGATGTCTCATTGTCTGACAAACACTTCTGTAGCTCCGCCACCTTCCACCGTAGATGCAGAAGGCCAACATAGGCGGATGCAGTGGATTGAAATTGAAAATCTCTAGTTTAAACTGACGGATTTTGATGGGGATTTTTTTAATTATGTAATTTAGATTGACGCACAGTGATTCAATGGACTCTTTAGGATGATTCATCACCAATAAACCAAGAACTGTCACCATCCAAGGTTTTGGGGGGTTTGCCGGTGGACCACTTTACCTCGATTTTCAAGTGTTCACATTTTATGTGAATTACTTTTTGGATACTGTTTTATTCATGTGGTTGTCAAATGTGACTGCAAGCTGTAACTGGAAACCATACTACTACGGAGATGTCCTGTACCAAAAATAACACAACATAATGATATGTTTTTAGCATAATCATACTGGTTTTGACAATGTTGTATTAATTCTTATCCAGTCCTTTGGCCTGTGCAAGTGAGACAAAGCAATAAACATGCTGGTATCTTTCCAACATTGAATCAAAAACAAGAAAATATGTTAATGAGTAATTTCAGCATCTTGCTACGAAATAATGTGTTGCTTATTTTGCTAAACAGCTTCTACTATTTTCTTTGCTTTGTCCTGCGGAACAAATGTTCTCATTTGATATTTGCCCGGACAACAATAACGAACGGAACAATCCCTGAAATTCTGTTTATGATACCGGGAGCGAAGCTGTTACAGCTGATAGTCAGCTTGTTTACATTTCATTATATATTTGTAAGGTTATTTGGCGACCGAAGTTCCGTTTTCAATCTGTTGTTGCAGTTGCAGCCAGAGCCTTGCTTCCGAGCGTCGTTGATTATGGTGTAGACGGAGCCCTTTCTCTGAGACAGCAGGTAAAGCACAACAACGGGGCAGACATTAGCTAGCATGCTAGTCAAGTGACATTACATTACATTCGATATGTATTTATTTATAAATGTCTCTGATAGAAACGTGTTACCCTTTTGATGTATTTTTTTATGAATTTCTCCAGTTGTCATCCCATTCTAACCTTGTAACTAAAAGTTTATGAATATTTCTGTAACGTCGGCTAGTTAGTTAGCTGGTAGCTAACTTTCTTCTTACCTAGCTAGTTAACGGTAACTAGCTAAAAGCACAACCAAAGATCTCATTGTTCTATCTGTGATTGTGGCATCACTGGCCTGCTATATGTGGTTGAGCTGTAGCTAACTTGTTATCTGATAGAAGATATCACGCTTAACCGCTGGTTAACTAGATTGCTGTACTGATTAGTTAGCTAAATATTCATCTGTCTAGGTACTTAGCTAGTTAACTATTTAGCTTAAAATGTTACTTAGCTTGCTATGTCATTGCTTTTTTAGTTTACTAGCTAGCTGTACAAAAACAATGTTGTGTAGCTAACTAGGTAAAAAAATATGTTCCCACACTGATGTCACATAACCTCATATCTTTATCCCAACTAGTTACTCTTAGCTATCAGTATTTTCTAGATATGAAATAGCTAACCAGATTTTTGGGGGGTTGCTATCTGTTGCATGTCTCCCATTGGTGCCAGCCACACCCTAGCTACGTCCTAACTGAACTGAACTTCTTTTTTTAATTGTAATTGAAGTGGAAAATGACAAAGATGTCTCAAGCAGCATAATCCTGGCAGTGCTTATTATGGGAAAACAAATATGTTTGTCTGACTTCCTGCATTGGTGCAATGCAGCTCTGCCCTTTGCCTGGAAATCCGATGTGGAATTCCATAGAATTCTATGTCTGGCAGAAATTAGCGGTTGAAACAGGAACGTTTCCTCTCACGACCTCTACAAGCCAGAATGTCGACTAGAATACATTTTTTAACTTACTTTACCGGTTGTCCGTGTGGTTTGTCCTTTTGGCGGTAGGAATGTGAGATGATATAGGAAAGTATTATAATTCTATCAGCTTTTCAAAGCGCTGGTAGTGCATCTATCACCTGAAGCATACACACCAGATAAAAATACATGCACGAGACGCATGCATACTTGCTGAGCTCGTCCAAGTGGAAAATCAAATTTTATTTGTCACATACACATGGTTAGCAGATGTTAATGCGAGTGTAGCGAAATGCTTGTGCTTCTAGTTCCGACCATGCAGTAGTATCTAACAAGTAATCTAACAAATTCAGAAAAACTACCTTATACACACAAGAGTAAAGGAATGAATATGAGTATGTACATATAAATATATGGATGAGCGATGGCTGACCGGCATAGGCAAGATGCAGTAGATGGTATGGAGTACAGTGTGTGTGTGTGTGTGTGTGTGTGTGTGTGTGTGTGTGTGTGTGTAATATAGGATATGTAAACATTATATAAATGGCATTGTTTAAAGTGGCTAGTGATACATTATCTCATCCAGTTATAATTATTAAAGTGGCTAGAGATTTGGGTCGATGGCCGAACGGCATAGGCAAGATACAGTAGATGGTTTAGAGTACAGTGTATACATTTGATATGAGTATGTCGGATACGTAAACATTATATACAAAATTGTTTAAAGTGGCTAGTGATACATTTGTTACATCCAATCCTATGTTTAAAGTGGCTAGAGATTTAAGTCAGTATGTTGGCAGCAGCCACTCAATGTTAGTGATGGCTGTTTAACAGTCTGATGGCCTTGAGGTAGAAGCTGTTTTTCAGTCTCTCGGTCCCAGCTTTGATGCACCTGTACTGACCTCGCCTTCTGGATGATAGCGGGGTGAACAGGCAGTGGCTCGGGTGGTTGTTGTCCTTGATGATCTTTTTGGCCTTCCTGTGACATCGGGTGGTGTAGGTGTCCTGGAGGGCAGGTAGGTTTCCCCCGGTGATGCGCTGTGCAGTCCTCACTACCCTCTGGAGAGCCTTACGGTTGTGGGCGGAGCAGTTGCCGTACCAGGCGGTGATACAGCCCGACAGGATGCTCTCGATTGTGCATCTGTAAAAGTTTGTGAGTGTTTTTGGTGACAAGCCAAATTTCTTCAGCCTCCTGAGGTTGAAGAGGCACTGTTGCGCCATCTTCACCACGCTGTCTGTGTGGGTGGACCATTTCAGTTTGTCCGTGATGTGTACACCGAGGAACTTAAAACTTTCCACCCTCTCCACTACTGTCCCCTCGATGTGGATAGGGGGGTGCTCCCTCTCCTGTTTCCTGAAGTCCACGATCATCTCCTTTGTTTTGCTGACATTGAGTGAGAGGTTATTTTCCTGACACCACACTCCGAGGGCCCTCACCTCCTCTCTGTAGGCCGTCTCGTCGTTGTTGGTAATCAAGCCTACCACTGTAGTGTCGTCAGCAAACTTGATGATTGAGTTGGATGCGTGCTTGGCCACGCAGTCATGGGTAAACAGGGAGTACAGGAGAGGGCTGAGAACGCACCCTTGTGGGGCCCCAGTGTTGAGGATCAGCGGAGTGGAGATGTTGTTTCCTACCCTCACCACCTGGGACCGGCCCGTCAGGAAGTCCAGGACCCAGTTGCACAGGGCTGGGTCGAGACCCAGGGTCTCGAGCTTAATGACGAGCTTGGAGGGAACTATGGTGTTAAATGCTGAGCTGTAGTCGATGAACAGCATTCTTACATAAGTATTCCTCTTGTCCAGATGGGTTAGGGCATTATGCAGTGTGATTGCGATTGCGTCGTCTGTGGACCTATTGGGACGGTAAGAAAATTGGAGTGGGTCCAGGGTGTCTGGCAGGATGGAGGTGATATGATCCTTGACTAGTCTCTCAAAGCACTTCATGATGACGGAAGTGAGTGCTACGGGGCGATAGTCATTTAGCTCAGATACCTTAGCTTTCTTGGGAACAGGAACAATGGTGGTCCTCTTGAAGCATGTGGGAACAGCAGCCTGGGATAGGGACTGATTGAATATGTCCGTAAACACACCAGCCAGCTGGTCTGCGCATGCTCTGAGGACACGGCCAGGGATGCCATCTGGGCCGGCAGCCTTGCGAGGGTTAACACATTTAAATGTTTTACTCACGTTGGTAGCGGGCCGTGTCGGTGGCACTGTACTGTCCTCAAAGCGAGCAAAGAAGTTGTTTAGTTTGTCTGGGAGCAGGATGTCGTGTTTTTTGTAGTCCGTGATTGACTGTAGACCCTGCCACATTCCTCTCATGTCTGAGCCGTTGAATTGTGACTCTACTTTGTCTCTATATTGATTCTTAGCTTGTTTGATTGCCTTGTGGAGGGAATAGCTTCACTGTTTGTATTCAGTCATGTTTCCGGTCGCCTTACCCCGGTTAAAATCAGTGGTTCGCGCTATCAGTTTTGCACGAATGCTGCCATCAATCCACGGTTTCTGGTTGGGGAAGGTTTTAATAGTTGCTATGGGTACAACATCACCGATGCACTTGCTAATAAACTCGCTCACAGAATCAGCGTATACATCAATGTTGTTGTCAGATGCTTCCCGGAACATATCCCAGTCGTGCTCGAAGCAATCTTGCAGCGTGGAATTAGATTGGTCGGACCAGCGTTGAACAGACCTGAGAACGGGCGTTTCCCGTTTTAGTTTCTGTCTGTAGGCTGGGAGCAACAAAATGGAGTCATGGTCAGACTTGCCGAAAGGAGGGCGGAGAATAGCCTTGTATGCATCATGGAAATTAGAATAACAATGATCCAGGATTTTACCAGCCCGAGTGGCACATTCGATATGCTGATAAATTTTAGGGAGCCTTGTTTTCAGATTAGCCTTGTTAAAATCCCCAGCCACAATAAATGCAGCCTCAGGATATGTGGTTTCCAGTTTACATAGAGTCCAGTGGATTTCTTTCAGTGCCGTCGATGTGTCAGCTTGAGGGGGGATATACACGGCTGTGATTATAATCGAGGAGAATTCTCTTGGTACATAATGCGGTCGGCATTTGATTGTATGGAGTTCTATGTCAGGTGAACAAAAGGACTTGAGTTCCTGTATGTTGTTATGATCACACCACGACTCGTTAATCATAAGACACACACCCCCCTTCTTCTTCTTACCAGGTAGATGTGTGTTTCTGAAACCAGGTGGCTGGACCGACTCAGATAACGTGTCCTGAGTGAGCCATGTTTCCGTGAAGCAAAGAACGTTGCAGTCGCTGATGTCTCTCTGGAAGGCAACTCTTGCTCGTATTTCGTCCACTTTGTTGTCCAGAGACTGGACATTGGCAAGTAAAATACTCGGGAGAGGTGCACGATGTGCCCGTCTACGTAGCCTGACCAGAAGACCGCCGCGTTTCCCCCTTCTCCGGCGCCGCCGTTGTTTTGAGTCGCCGGCTGGGATCCAGTTATTGTCCTGGTTGGTGGACCAAACAGAGCATCCGCTTCGGGAAAGTCGTATTCCTGGTTGTAATGTTGGTAAGTTGACGTTGCTCTTATATCCAGTAGTTCCTCCCGGTTGTATGTAATATTTCCTGGGGTAACAATGTAAGAAGTAATTTGAAAAGTTTATGTAATTATACTTTCATGTGGACATATTGTCTCACATTCCTTTTATTCAACATTCTGGCTTGTAGAGGTTGTGGGAGGAAACTTTCCTGATTCAAAAGATAATTTCTGCCCAACATAGAATTCTACAAAATTCAATGTCGGGTTTCCAGGCAATGGCATCATGTGCTGTGGGGAAATGAACAACCTGCCAATCCAAGCTGTTGAATTATTTACATTGTCAGTCTGTAAACATGGCTAGGTCAATCGGCTTCTTCTAAGTAAGGCCTGAATGCATGCCTGTTCTGTGCAGGCTGAGCATGCCCTGTATTGCTAGCTGGCAGGCAGGCAAGCAGTGTCAACTGAAACAGGTAGGGGTCGGACTGGGCACACATTTCATGGAAACATTGATATCTGATACCCAGGCAACCCTCTCTCACACACACTTCTCTGAACACAAGCGCTCACTCCACATTTTCCCTCCCAGGCAGCCTAGGGCGGCAAGATTTTGGGGTTGATATTCTGATTTAGGTGCAGCCATCTCATGCCTGGGGGTTGTTCCTATTACTTTCAGAACAAGGAAGATGATTTGATGGATCAATACAACACTATCATAGTCTGGTATCAATTTGGCCTACTTGTGAACTTCAAGAGCAGGCTTGACTGCAGTCCTCACTGTTATTATTGCAGCATGAATGGGTGCAGAGTCGCAGACACATTCCATTCCTTTGTATGGAACTGAGTAGGCTACTCAGTCGGTGATTCTTCAAGCTGAACTATTTGACAGCCTAGCCACTGGCCAGCTATGACAGCCGAGCCACTGGCCAGCTATGACAGCCGAGCCACTGGCCAGCTATGACAGCCGAGCCACTGGCCAGCTATGACAGCCGAGCCACTGGCCAGCTATGACAGCCGAGCCACTGGCCAGCTATGACAGCCGAGCCACTGGCCAGCTATGACAGCCGAGCCACTGGCCAGCTATGACAGCCTAGCCACTGGCCAGCTATGACAGCCTAGCCACTGGCCAGCTATGACAGCCTAGCCCCCTTAAACTCAACTCTGGACTTCGAAGCCAGAAATTCCTCTGCATTTTTTCATTGTTCCCCTCCATTCAAGGACTGCTTTAGACCTGGGAAACCAGGTGTGTGCAATTAATTATTAGGTAGAACAGAAAACCAGTAGGCTCTGGACCTCGCAGGGTAAGAGTTGAGTACCCCTGGCCTAGCCACTAGTCAGTTATGACAGCCACTTGAGAGAATAACCTCATCGGAATGGCCACATTGCACAGCCAGTCTCACAGCGGATGAAGGACTCATACAGAAGGCTCGTCTGACTGAACTACTGTGTATTGTTGTGCTTTTGCTCCTCTCCCGGCAGTTTGTCCTTTGCTGCCAAGCTGGCCCTAGATAGCGTTGTGTTGACTGAAGAACTGGAGTTGAAACCTGCATGATGCCAACCATCTGCTCATGTTCAGACTAAGCTGACCACTGGGAACACTTAGTCAACTGTCTAAATACCGCCTACAGCGCTGTGCATGATCTCTCTCAATGTCAGCCTAATTGGAATTAGAACACCTAATCAGTGTCAGTCTAATTGAAATTAGAACACCTAATCACCGTCAGCTACTTTATTATTTTCCCTTAATTAGCCTGGCTGTAATTAGTCTACTCATCCTGATCAAAGGTGTGAACAGCTGGGAAGTGAATACCTCTCCCCCTTACAGTTTTAAGCAGTCATGTCATGGTATTTGTCTGTGTGGGACAAACTTGTATTAGGCTAGGACAAGCTCTATTCTTGGTCCATTAGGGCTGACTTGTAAAATGGTTACTGTTGGGATTTTTTCTGAAAACAACACCACCTGGCCTCTGTCTATCCCCCAGCCTGGGCCCTGCCCAAGCCACTGGAACATTGCTTATACCTAGCCTATCCAACTGCACACCCAAAGGGAATGCCAGGGGAATAGGCTAGCTAGAATTGGTTGGTTGGTCTCTCCCTTGTGGTGGTAGAATATAATGTAGCCTAGGCAAGTGATTGAGGAGAACAGAGTTCAGCCCATTTAAACACAGAGGAGCTGTCAGACATGGGCTTTGTTTTTAAGTAATGCTTAAATTAAGTCTGACTTAAATGACTAAACAACTGTCTAAACTCTATTTAGGTAACTAATTATGCACTGAAGAAAGGTAACTAGAAAAATAAGTCTGATTTTTGTAGTCAAGCATGACCGTCTAAACATCAAGTAACTGTCTTGGTTCTTGCTGTGAACTGTCAAGATAAGTGATCTTGGATTCATTCCATTAGTTGTGCCACTGTGCCAGTCTATCAAACATGTTTCACATCGCATGTAATTCCCATTGACAGCGACGGTTCCAGTTGCATGAAGGAGTCACCAGGTCATGTGGTTGAGGAGCCATTGTTGTTATCAGCAACTTCGATGCTGCAGTGACTTTTGGGATAATGTGGCGCGTCCCGGGGGTGCTGGAAGACTGGTGTCCTAATTCCACTGAGCCAACAGGGGACAAAAGGGTATCTAATGGGGTACTTGTCACTAACACATTACATTCAGCAACACTGGCGGCCAAAGTGGTTGTTGAGTGGCAGTAATCCTGTACGTGCTCTGTTAGGACTTTACTTTGTCTAATGAACTTGTGAACTGCAAATGAGTGTATTCAGAGTGCTTAGTTATTTCCTTATTTTTTTTCATGTTTGGTGTGTCTATATAGCCTACTGCTATTATTAATTGGTCATGTTGTGTTGTAATATCACTACATGTGTCAGTCACTGTTCAACTGCTCTTTCATGTCATTGTGTGTTTTCAGGAGAGAGCGCGGGGCAGCCATGCTGACGTTGGCCAGTAAGCTGAAGAGGGACGAGGGGGTGAAGACTGGCCGGCCCCCTGGGGGCCCCTCCGACTCCTTTCACAGGGTCTCTATCAGGGACCGACTGCTCATCAAAGGTACAATACACACAATGTCCTCTACATATATATATATATATATATCTCGATCTCCTCCAGTAACTATTTTCACACTAGCATATGGATGGACCTTGCTGTGCTTCTTTGTAATGCCAGTTTTTCCTCTATATTAATTCAGCAGAGTTTGGTTACCGCAGCTAAATTGTCAGCGCCACGCACAATAATACAAAAAAAAATCTTGGTATTGTAAAACGTTTTCAATATAAACTTTAACAACTAAAACCAGATATGAAGTATGTAGAAAAAAATAATGGAGCTATATTTTTTTAAATAAGATCATCTTTGAGAGCTAAGAATCACCCAAATACAAACTAGACAGTCGGGGAGGAAATCAAAAAATGTAATGGTATAGAATGTTAGAATGTTAGAATGTTTGAGTCATACAGATAGCATAAGAACACGGCATAAGTCATGGCATAATGTGGAGACTACAGAATATTTTATAAAAGTTGGTAACACTTTACTTGACACCCAGTGTTATGACACAGTCATAACCATGTCACAACAGCTGACATAACATGTCATAACCTGTCATAACACTGTCGTGTCCATATATTTTATAGGGCTGACCCCATTTAGTTGACTGGTTAATTGTTTGGTCGATAGGATGTTGGTCGACCAAGATTTATTTAGTCGAGCGGTAGCAAAATAAATAATAATAATCATGGTTCAAATCACATTGTATTTGTCACATACACATGGTTAGCAGATGTTAATGCGAGTGTAGCGAAATGCTTGTACTTCTAGTTCCGACCATGCAGTAGTATCTAACAAGTAATCCAACAATTTCACAACAACTACCTTATACACACAAGTGTAAAGGAATGGATACGACTATGTACATATAAATATATGGATGAGTCGATGGCCGACCGGCATAGGCAAGATGCAGTAGATGGTTTAGAGTACAGTATATACATATGAGATGAGTAATGTAGGATATGTGAACATTATATAAAGTGGCATCGTTTAAAGTGGCTAGTGATACATTTATTACATCAAATTTTTAATTCTTAAAGTTGTCAGAAGACACCTGTCTGATTCGCGCCTGTCTGAGTGGACTGACCCATTGTGGAGGTCGTGGGGAGGGCACAGTCCATCAGTCTTAAGACATTTGCTACTGAAATTGTATATGGTTATATTATGTAAGAACAATGGTGCAACACCAATAAAAATAATATTATTTTAGCGGATAGCAGTCGCTGTCCGCTGTTGAATTGACACCTTTGCTTAGACCATGTTGCTATATGCATAATAGCAAAGTTAACCAACATATTTGTGTTGAGAACAATGCGGCGGAGGCAGCAGCGGAGTTAGGAGAGGAGAAAACAGCCCTTGCCTTAATTTTCAAAGAAAGGTTAGGAGAGAGGAAACCCCAACTTAATAAGGTTTATAATCATTAGCCTAACTGTCAAATGTGCCTGGCTTTGTTGAACATCTCATTCCAAAATCATGGGCATTAATATGGAGTTGGTCCCTCCTTTGATGCTATAACATCCTCCACTCTTCTGGGAAGGCTTTCCACTAGATGTTGAAATATTGCTGCGGGGACTTGCTTCCATTCAGCCACAAGAGTATTAGTGAGGTTGGGCACTGATTTTGGGTGATTAGGCCTGGCTAGCAGTCAGCGTTCCAATTCATCCCAAAGGTGTTCGATGGGATCAAGTTCTTCCACACCAAGTTCTTGACAAACCATTTCTGTATGGACCTTGCTTTGTGCACAGGGGGGTGTTATCATGCTGAAACAGGCAATTGCCTTCCCCAAACCTTTGCCACAAAGTTGGAAGCCCCCCCTTACCTTCTTTTTCTTGATCTCCAGTGTTTTCCACAACTAGTCGAATTTATTCCACACATCTGACTTCCCTTTACCTCCCAAGCAACCAGTAAATATTCCCCCGTTTCGAGTTTATTTGTCACGTCCTCTGTATCCATTTTGCTTTCACATGTGTTACGGTGTTCAGAGTTTGTGAATATGATATGCTATAGGTCAGACCCTTTGTCAAGTGCATGTGTGCATACGTGTGTCACGTAAAGAGTGCAAGGGTTGAGGGAATAGGGGATGTTTTTCCTAAACAAATGAAGGATTTCGGTAACAACTTTTCAGTCAGAAATGGCTGTAATTATGTTACAGCTTCAGCAACACGGACAGACAGATCAACACTGTTGATGATCTGTGGTAGTTGCTGCAGTAGGAAAGAGCGAGACAACGGGTGCTAGTCACACAGTCACTAGCTGTCTTTTCTTTTTTTTACGCAGCGCCCGACACAATCAAATCAATTAACCCTCTAGTCAGTGTGTCTTAATTATTTCATCAAACAGTTCGCTTAAAGCATCAGACAAGCTCAGTGCATATAGTTGATTTGATTAAAACACATAGGACGTGTATATGTGGAAAAAAATACGTTTTAAAATTTTGACCAATCTCTGTAGACTGTTCTGTAGACAGTCCAGGCTGGGCGATATTGGGGATAGAGGGAATATAGGCCAGTCTGGCTTCACTGTCTCTCTGGGTTGTCTAATCTGCTTTTGGTTTTAGTATTCATGCAGCGGCCCATGGAACTGTCTGTTGGGGTGGGTTTTGTCCCCCTCGTCCTCTCCTCCTGCGTTCCAGCTCAGATATCTCTTTTTGTCTCTCTTCCTGCCTCACTTTATCCCCCTGATCGCAATCTTCTTGCCCCTGAATGAGGGCTTCCAGGGCCTTAAGCTCTTCTCATGAATTTCAAAGGTTCCATCTTTCTGTGTCTCTTTTTTTTCATACTCTTTCCATACTGTCTTTCTTTACATTTGATCACTATCGTCCTGTTGCTCATTCTTTATAGTCTTTCCATCCCCTTAATCTTCCTCCCTAGACCGCTTTCCTTTCCTTTCGCTCTTCTTTTCTTGACATGGTCCCATTTTCTCTCTCAAGCTCTGTAGTTTCTTTTTTATATATTTATTCTTTCCCCATTCTCTGCCCCATGTTTCCTCCAAGTATTTTTTTATTTTTTATTTTTTCCTGTGTAGTTCAGGTCAAATACATTTCTTAAGTTCTTTCTGTCATTTGAGTTTGCTGTTATGTTAGGTCTCTTAGCCTGCAGAGCCAGAGTCAGTCCTCCAGAGGAACACTAGGAGAGGTCATATTTTGCCCACTTCCTGTTTAGTGTTTCTTTAATAGCTATCTAGAGTCAAACATCGCTTTTGGTGCTCATCTGTCCAGTGAAGTGATTGAGGAGGTGGGCTTTGAACGTTAGCAAGACCGGAATGTTGTTCTGAGGTAGCATCATCATCATCTCTAGATTCCTTTACAGATTCAGATGTCTCTTCCACCACCCCCTGTCCTTGTCCGTCTCTATTACTGCCCTATTGACTGTTTATTGTCCTACCACTGTTCCATAATGTGGTAGGACAATCATCCTCTGTTTAAAGCTAAAATATAAACTTTTTGGGTGAAATGACCTGACAAAATTCACATAAAAATATGAATTCAATGTGAATTATATATCTGTAATTCTCATTGAAAGCAATTCTAAGAAGTGGTAGATCTGTTCTATGTGCACTATTTCTATGTTTAATTTTTGAGTCTTTTTACTTTTGGTTTTGTACACCAGCATGAAACTTCTGAAAATACAATACTGTTGGTTATGGAAAAAGATTACACTATACTTGCTTGTTTTGTGTTATACTGAAATTAGGCAAACTATTAAATGGTGTAACTATTTATGCATATTGCACCTTTAATCATCCACCCCAACATCTACTGAAGGCAGTTTCCCCACAAAGTACACAGTCAGATGCTCCATATTCTCTGAGATTTGTGCGAGGGAACATGCTGCACAGTGTGGAGCTTAAACTTGTATAATCCATGTAAAGTTGGCACTTTCCAATAACAATTTTGTCCTGATATATTTTTTTAATATTGCTTGCACAGCACTGTATCAAGGTCTCATTTACTGTAGCCAGAGCACCGGCAGGGATTCTAAGGAAAGAGGAACACAAAGTGTAACCCCTTCTCCCCCGACAGGACTCCATAGTGTTACTGTTACTATACAGTCATACACTGGACTATCTGAAGGGGGTTCAAATATATCATTCTCAAGCGCGTGTGTGTGTGTGTGTGTGTGTGTGTGTGTGTGTGTGTATTATGGATCCTCATTAGCTGCAGCAGCCACTCTTCCTGGGGTCCAGCAAAATTAAAGCAGTTATACATTTTAAAAACATTACAATACATTCACAACAGATTTCACAACATATTAAGTGTGTGCCCTCAGGCCTCTACTACCACATATCTACAACAAATTCCATGTGTACATGTGTGTATAGTGCGTATATTATCATGTGTGTATGCATGTGTCTGTGTTGCTTCACAGTCCCCGCTGTTCCATAAGGTGTATCTTTATCTGTTTTTTTTAATCAAATGTTCCAGTTACCTGATGTGAAATAGTTCCATGTATTCATGGCTCTGTATAGTACTGTGCGCCTCCCGTAGTCTGTTCTGGACTTGGGGACTGTGAAGAGTGTGTTTGCTTGTGTGCTTGCAATGCAAACCCTTCCTCTTGCTGAGTTAGGTCTGCTCCACTTGATTCTGTCTGTAGACAACCTGACTGTGTTACCAGGTACAAATGATTTGCTGAATCGTCTGCAGGTCTGGTCCATCCGTCATGGTCTTTTTTTGTTTGAGTTATTTTCACCCTGATTTATGAGATGCATAATTACACTGTGTAGCTACAGTTTCATAACAATTGTTTTAGTGACACATTCAGCCTATGAATGAAGAGGTAACTTTTTTTTGCAGGGTTATTTTGGGTATCTCTTCTAGTTAGTTTGTAGCATCCAAACAACAAAGATCAGTGTGAGACAGGAGAGACCGGGAAGGGAGTGTGGGAGATGTGTTCCTTTAGGATGTGGTGCGCACCACTGACTGCTCTTTCCTAGCCACCAATGCAAGCTGGATGCCTTCTTAGTTTGTCTCTCCCCCCCTCTCTCTCATTGCAGAAGTTGCAGAACTTGAAGCCAACCTCCCTAGTAAGTATACACCCTTTAACACTATGCAGTGTAACATTATACAATAGCTGATTCGTGTTAATGTTCTGATGGCCATCAGTCTCACTGTGTGTTAGAGAGAGAGATGTGCTGATTCACTAGTAACCCAAGAGGCAGGTGCAGACAGCAGTGGCTGGCTCAGCTGTAGTGTAGTGCTCCAGTCTAAACACCAGGGGGTGATTCAGAGCCACTGGCAGATGTTACTGCTTACTTCCACAGCCAAATATAGTACCCCGTTGAGTTGCACCCCCCCTTTTGCCCTCAGAACAGCCTCAATTCGTCGGGCGTGTACTCTACCAGGTGTCTAAAGCATTCCACAGGGATTCTGGCCCATGTTGATTCAAATGTCTCCCACAGCTGTGTCAAGTTGGCTGGATGTCCTTAGGGCGGTGGACCATTCTTGATACACATGGGAAACTGTTGAGCGTGAAACCCAGCAGCGTTACAGTTCTTGACACAAACCGGTGCATCTGTCACCTACTACCATACCCTATTCAAAGGCGCTTAAATATTTTGTCTTGCACATTCACCCTCTGAATGGCACACATACATAATTCATATCTCAAGGCTTAAAAATCCTTATTTAACCTGTCTCCTTCCCTTCATCTACACGGATTTGAATTGGATTTAACAAGTGACATCAATAAGAGATCATACCTTTCACCTGGATTCACCTGGTCAGTCTATATCATGGAAAGAGCAGGTGTTCATAATGTTTTGTACAGTGTATATTAGCATAACGCTGATAAGATAAGCTAGGCCTAGATGTATAATGCACACATGGATTCACATAGATTAAGATAACTATCTACATTTCCCAGCGACGATAAATGCAACTGTAATTGTTGGCTAATAACAACTGAGATATTAGAGCAATAAGGCACCTCAGAGGTTTGTGGTATATGGACAATATACCACGGCTAAGGGCTGTTCTCGATACAGCCATAAGCCGTGGTACGTTGGCCATATACCACAAACCCTGAGGTGCCTTATTGCTATTATAAACTGGTTACCAAGGTAATTACAGCAGTACAAAGACATGTTTTGTCACACCCATGGTGTGAAATACCACTGCTTTCAGCCAATTAGCATTCGGGGCTCCAACCACCCAGTTTATGAATTCCCTTATCGCTCTCTCTTCTCCCACTTCCTCCTCCCTATCCCAGGTACGTGTAAAGCCAGCTTCCCTGATGAGAACAAGCTACACCACTTTCAGCTGGCTGTCTCTCCAGGTAAGACCAGCCACCCTCCATCTCACTAATATCCAACCTGTGTGTATGGAGAACCACTTACTAAAACAAAAGTGTGCAGTTAGCTAGTTACTGTGATAGTTATGATATGGTGGCAGTTTGGAAGCTGTTTATAATCCCTTTAGTCTTCAGAAGTAGGTACTTAAATCAAATCAAATTTGATTAGTCACATGAGCCGAATACAACAGGTGTAGACCTTAGAGTGAAATGCTTCCTTACAAGCCTCTAACCACCAGTGCAGTTTAAACAAAATATACGGATATGAGAAAAGTAACAAGTAATTAAAGAGCAGCAGTAAAAAAGAACAATATATACGGGGGGTGCCGGTACAGAGTCAATGTGCGAGGGAACCGGTTAGTTGAGGTAGTATGTACAGTTGAAGTCGGAAGTTTACATACACCTTATCCAAATACATTTAAACTCAGTTTTCACAATTCCTGACATTTAATCCTAGTAAAAAATTCCACGTCTTAGGTCAGTTAGGATCACCACTTTATTTTAAGAATGTGAAATGACAGTATAATAGTAGAGTGATTTATTTCAGCTTTTATTTCTTTCATCACATTCCCACACTCAGTTAGTATTTGCTAACTGTTTTTAATTGGCGGTTTCGGAGCAGTGGCTTTTCCCTTGCTGAGCGGCCTTTCAGGTTGTCGATATAGGACTCGTTTTACTGTCGATATAGATACTTTTGTACCTGTTTCCTCCAGCATCTTCACATGGTTCTTTGCTGCTGTTCTGGGGTTGATTTTCACTTTTCACACCAAAGTACGTTCATCTCTAGGAGACAGAGCGAGTCTCCTTCATGAGCGGTATGATGGCCGCGTGGTCCCATGGTGTTTATACTTACATACTATTGTTTGTACAGAAGAACGTGGTACCTTCAGGTATTTGGAAATTGCTCCCATAGATGAACCAGACTTGTGGAGTTCTACAATTGTTTTTCTGAGGTCCTGGCTGATTTATTTTGATTTCCCCATCATGTCAAGCAAAGAGGCACGGAGTTTGAAGGTAGGCCTTGAAATACATCCACAGGTGCACCTCCAATTGACTCAAATGATGTCAATCAGAAGCTTCTAATGCCATGACATTATTTTCTGGAATTTTGTATGTAAACTTTTGAACCACTGGAATTGTGATACAGTGAAATAATCTGTAAACAATTGTTGGAAAAATGACTTGTGTCATGCACAAAGTATATGTCCTAACAGACTTCCCAAAACTATAGTTTGTTAACAAGAAATTTGTGGAGGTGTACTCTACCAGGTGTCTAAAGCATTCCACAGGGATTCTGGCCCATGTTGATTCGAATGTCTCCCACAGCGGTGTCAAGTTGGCTGGATGTCCTTAGGGCGGTGGACCATTCTTGATACACATGGGAAACTGTTGAGCGTGAAACCCAGCAGCGTTACAGTTCTTGACACAAACCGGTACATCTGTCACCTACTACCATACCCTATTCAAAGGCGCTTAAATATTTTGTCTTGCACATTCACCCTCTGAATGGCACACATACATAATTCATATCTCAAGGCTTAAAAATCCTTATTTAACCTGTCTTCTTCCCTTCATCTACACGGATTTGAATTGGATTTAACAAGTGACATCAATAAGAGATCATACCTTTCACCTGGATTCACCTGGTCAGTCTATATCATGGAAAGAGCAGGTGTTCATAATGTTTTGTACAGTGTATATAAGCATAATGCTGATAAGATAAGCTAGGCCTAGATGTATAATGCACGCATGGATTCACATAGATTAAGATAACTATCTACATTTCCCAGCGAAGATAAATGCAACTGTAATTGTTGGCTAATAACAACTGAGATATTAGAGCAATAAGGGGTTGAAAAACAAGTTTTTTTTTTTAATGACTCCAAGCTAAGTGTATGTAAACTTCCAACTTCAACTGTACATGTAGGTAGAGTTATTAAAGTGACAATGCATAGATGACAACAGAGGGTGACAGTGGGGAGGGGGGGTGCAATGCAAATAGTCTGGGTAGCCATTTGACTAGATGTTCAGGAGTCTTATGGTTTGGGGGTAGAAGCTGTTTAGAAGCCTCTTGGACCTAGACCTGGCGCTCCGTTACCGCTTGCCTTGCGGAAGCAGAGAGAACAGTCTATGACTAGGGTGGCTGAAGTCTTTGACCATTTTTAGGGCCTTTTCTCTGACACCGCCTAGTGTAGAGGTCCTGGATGGCAGGAAGCTTGGCCCCAGTGATGTACTGGGCCATACGCACTACCCTCTGTAGTGCCTTGTGGTCGGAGGCCGAGCAGTTGCCGTACCATGCAGTGATGCAACCAGTCAGGATGCTCTCGATGGTGCAGCTGTAGAACCTTTAGAGGATCTGAGGACCCATGCCAAATCTTTTCAGTCTCCTGAGGGGGAATAGGTTTTTCACGACTGTCTGTGTGTTTGGACCATTCTAGTTTGTTGGTGATGTGGACACCAAGGAACTTGAAGTTCTCACCCTGCTCCACTGCAGCCCCGTCGATGAGAATGGGGGCGTGCTCAGTCCTCTTTTTCCTGTAGTCCACAATCATCTTCTTTGTCTTGGCAGCGCTTTAGTGCACTGTAAGTGTTGTTCAAACCGTGCCCTCCACCCTCTGAGTTGAACCAGCAGTGACCTCTGGGTCAAAGGTAAGGAGGTCAAGTCTATCTACGTCGGTAACTACCTCTAACTGCCTCAGATTCCAGTGATTTATGAAGGTTGTTAGATCACCGCCTCTCACACTGCAATAAAAATACCATCACGTGTTGTACTTTTTCTGACTAGTCACCCTTATCTTAAAGTTATAGCTCGCTCCAGTGATGAGCTGTACTACCTTGTACAGTTACAAACGTGTTCTTGAGTCTTCTATAGTCCCCTATTGAGATTCATCTGCCCTCCAGGCAGAAGCTCTGCTCCTCAGAGGTACATGAGGATCCAGGATCACGTCTGTCCTGCTCTGGTCTTAGTGGCGGTTCTCTGTATTTAAGTGTGGACTTTCTCCAGTAGTCAGGCAGCCATCATTATTCCCCATGCAGGTCCTGTCTGCTTGCTCAGCATTGTGTTCTTACTTCGCTGCCTACCTGTCCTGTATCCTGTAGTCTGAATACGTACTGATACTGGAGCAGCCTGTTGGAATTACTCATGCCTTAGGATACCTTCTAACTGTGTCTCTGTGTGTGTGTGTGTGTGTGTTTGGTTTTTCTATCCTTGTGGGAAACAGGAGTCCTCACAAGGATAGTAAAACAAGGAAATTCAGACAAGTGGGGACATATCGCCAGTCCCCACAAGGAAAAAGGCTATTTTAGGCGTGGGGGTTAAAATTAGGGGTTAGGGTTAAGGGTTAGGATTAAGGGGAAATAGGGAAAATAGTATTTTGAATGGGAATCAATTATTTGGTCCCCACAACGATAGTAAAACAAACAGTGTGTGTGTGTGTGTCATCAGGTCTCATTTCTTCCCTCGAGCTTGGTTCCTTCCTTTAGGCTTCATAAAGTGCAGTATCATGAGATTCTCTCTTCATTCAAAGTGTTTGTTGTCACCATTAAAGCAGGGTTACTCCAGGGTATTACCAGATTATGCAGAGAGTTGGAACTGGGGACAGGATAGTTGAGGATGTCGCCTCTCTGGAGCCAGGAGGCTTGGCTACCTGTGTTTAGCCTGCTTTATCCAGGCCCAGGATGATTGTGGGTTAGCCTTCCAATCAGGGGTTCACTGCTGCTGTTAGGATAGTCATGTTTACCCACTTTCCTCTCCACATCTGCTGAATGTCTTTCTCAGACTGACCTAGCTTATTTTATCCAAAGAGAGCCTTTACCATTTTGAAATATATCTGTGTCAGCAGGGCTGCTCCATTTTAAGAACTTGCCCTAGCATGGCGCCCCATTTCACCCACTGAACCATCTTAGAATAGAGCTTCTCAAGACCTTGCTTGGGCTGGAACATCGAGGTGCCTCAACACTCCCTGTTTGAGGGGTGGAGTAACAATTACCCTCATGCTGTACTTTGTTTTGACAAGCCCCAAAATGTTTCTCTGCTGGCAGGCCGGCACGCATTGTGTTCTGGGAGGTGTTTGGTTGAAAATATTAAGAATGGGATCTACCTAAGCTGATCCTAGGCCAATTTTGATTTTGCCCTGTTTATCAAAAGTGTTCGAAAAACATGTCAATAATCAACTGACTGGCTTTCTTGATGTGAATAGTATTTTCTCTGGTATGCAATCTGGTTTCCGCTCAGGTTATGGATGTGTCACTGCAACCTTAAAGGTCCTCAATGATGTAACCATTGCCCATGATTCTAAGTAATGTTGTGCTGTTATTTTTATTTACTTGGCCAAAGCTTTGGATACGGTAGACCATTCTGATCTTGTGGGCCGGCTAAGGAGTATTGGTGTCTTTGGCCTGGTTTGTTAACCTCTCAGGGATTGCTGGGGCGCTAGCGCCCCAATCCCGACACTACCAGGTGAAATGCAAGGCGCCAAATTCAAAATCCAAAAGTTGAATTATTAAACATCCACCAATATACAAGTGTTCCATACTCATCAAAAGCTCTGTTTCTTGGCAATATCACAGCGTTGTCAAATTTCAAAAAGGCTTTACGGCGAAAGCAGCACATTTGATTGTTTGAGGGTAGCACCTCACATATTTTTCCCATAGCCATGAATCCATTAGCCATCATGGCACACACATAACACATTTCACAGCGAAAACAAATCAATTACCTGTTGAACTTCTGCTGAGGTCATCCTAAGTGTCCAACAAAGACAATCCATGGTTCTTTTGTTAGAAAAAGTAAAAAAAGTAAATCTCCATTTGGTTCGCACGTTATAATCAGAAACGACAGCCTCCACTCCTCCATTGAAACGTGACGAGAACTCGTTCAACTTATACCTATAAACTTGTCCAAGAACAATCAAACATAGTTTTAAATGTATCCTTAGGAACACTTTTCCGTATATTTACTATTATAAATCAACCGGAATATAAACTGATCGATAAAGACGGTAAAAAATACACTGCGCGCCTTGTCGGGAGCGCGCGCTGGGTACTGTTGACATAAAAAGTACACTTCCCGGTTTGCTCTTATTCTCTGGTCTAAAGCATCCAAATAGAAAATTTACACTGTCTCGAGACTGTTGACATCTAAAAGAAAGTGATGGGTACTGCATTCATATGCCCTTTATATGGTCATTTTCATGAGGGAGGGGTTCCAAATGAGCAATGTGTCAAAATAACTTTTTCCAGGACAGAAATTCCTCTGGGTTTCGCCTGCCATATGCGTTCTGTTTTACTCACAGACAAATGGTTAACACTTTTGGAAAATTCAGAGTGTTTCCTATCCAATGGTACTAAATATGTGCATATCCTATTTTCTGGGCCTGAATGGGAGGCATTTTACTTTGGGCACGCCAGGCTCTCCAAAACCATCACCTCTGCTGCCGCTCCTTAAGAAGTTAACTACCGCTCTCAGAGTGCAGTGTATAAATTCAGAACATCTGCTGTCTCAGCCACTGCCTGTCACCAAGGGAGTAGCCCAAGGCTCGATCCTAGGCCCCACGCTCTTCTCAATTCACATCAACAACATAGCTCAGGCAGTAGGAAGCTCTCCATACATTTTATATGCAGATGATAGTCTTATACACAGCTGGCCCCTCCCCGGATTTTGTGTCAGCATGCACTGCATCTGAATAGGTGAGTGCCACTGGAAAGTTGGTAGACATAAAATATGAGGAAATGGTCCAAGATCTATGTATCCACTCTTTTCATTGGTCTATGCTATTGGTTGCATTTAATACATGGGTCGTTTGTTTTATTGATCTCAGTATGTAAATGTCAGACTAGCTTGTCATTTTGAACATTTGTGTGGTCTAAAAAAAATATTATTGTATTGTCTCCAGTAGACCGATTTTAATCGACATGGCCGATTTCAAGTTTTCATAATAATGGGTAATCGGCATTTTTGGACGCCGATTATGTGGTCTGCATGGCAGGCTGACCACCTGTTACGCGAGTGCAGCATCAAAAGGACCTGGTGGCTGCAAGGAGCCAAGGTATGCTTTAATTTTTTTTCTTTCACCTTTTATTTAACCAGGTAGCCAAGTTGAGAACAAGTTCTCATTTACAACTGCGACCTGGCCAAGATAAAGCAAAGCAGTTTGACACATACAACAACAGAGTTACACATGGAGTAAAACAAACATAATACAGTAGAAAAAAACTAATCTATATACAAAGACTGCAAATGAGGTAAGATAAGGAAGGTAAGGCAATAAATAGGCCATGGTGGCAAAGTAATTACAACATATCATTTAAACACTGGAATGGTAGATGTGCAGTAGATGAATGTGCAATGTAGAAAAACAAGGAACAAGATAAATAAATACGGTAGGGGATGAGGTAGTTGGTTGGGCTATATACAGGTGCAGGGGTAAGTGAGCTGCTCTGACAACTGGTGCTTAAAGCTGGTGAGGGAGATAAGTGTCTCCAGTTTCAGAGATTTTTGTAGTTTGTTCCAGTCATTGGCAGCAGAGAACTGGAAGGAAAGTTGGCCAAAGGAGGAATTGGCTTTGGGGGTGACCAGTGAGATATACCTGCTGGAGCGCGTGCTACGGGTTGGTGCTGCTATGGTGACCAGCGAGCTGAGATAAGGCAGGGCTTTACCTAGCAGGGACTTGTAGATGACCTGGACCCAGTGGGTGTGGCGACGAGTGTAAAGCGAGCGCCAGCCAACGAGAGTTTACAGGTCACAGTGGTGGGTGGTATATGGGGCTTTGGTGACAAAACGGATGGCACTGTGATAGACTGAATCCAATTTGTTGAGTAGAGTATTGGAGGCTATTTTGTAAATTACATCACCGGAGTCGAGGATCGGTAGGATAGTCAGTTTTACGAGGGTATGTTAGGCAGCATGAGTGAAGGATGCTTTGTTGCGCAATAGGAAGCCAATTCTAGATTTAATTTTGGATTAATTTTAATGTTTTAATTTTGCTAGCTATCATAAAACATATCTTATAAAAAACAATCAATCTTCACATAATCACTAGTTAACTACACATGGTTGATGTTACTAGTTTAACTAGCTTGTCCTGCGTTGATTATATGCAATGCGGTGCCTGTTAATTTATCATCGAATCACAGCCTTCTTCAACTTCACCAAACGGGTGAAAGCACATTCGTGAAAAAGCACAATTGTTGCAGCAATGTACCTAACCATGAACATCAATGCCTTTTCTTAAAATCAATACACAAGTATATTTTTTTTAAACCTGCGTATTTAGTTAAAAGAAATTCATGTTAGCAGGCAATATTAACTAGGGAAGTAGTGTTAATTCTCTTGCGTTCAGTGCAAGCAACGTCAGGGTATATGCAGCAGTTTGGGTTGCTTGGCTCGTTGCAAACTGCGTGAAGACCATTTCTTCCTAACAATGACCGTAATTAATTTGCCAGAATTTTACATAATTATGACATAACAAGGTTGTGCAATGTAACAGCAATATTTAGACTTAGGGTTGCCACCTGTTCGATAAAATACGGAACGGTTCTGTATTTCACTGAAAGAATAAAAGTTTTGTTTTCGTAATGATAGTATTTTGACAATATTAATGACCAAAGGCTTGTGTTTATTTTAATTAAGTCTATGATTTGATATCAGCAGGCTCGTAACCATTCATTCAAACAGCACTTTCCTGCATTTGCCAGCAGCTCTTAGCAATGCTTGAAGCACAGTGCTGTTTATGACTTCAAGCCTATCAATTCCCGAGATTAGGCTGGCAATACTATAGTGCCTATAAGAACATCCAATAGTCAAAGGTATATGAAATTCAAATGGTATAGAGAGAGAGCGAGAGAGTCCTGTAATTCCTATAATAATTACAACCTAAAACTTCTTAACTGGGAATATTGAAGACTCATGTTAAAAGGAACCACCAGCTTTCATATGTTCTGAGCAAAGAACTTAAACGTTAGCTTTTTTACATGGCACATATTGCACTTTACTTTCTTCTCCAACACTGTTTTTGCATGATTTAAACCAAATTGAACATGTTTCATTATTTTATTTGAGACTAAATACATTTTATTTACTTATTATATTAAGTTAAAATAATGTTCATTCAGTATTGTTGTAACTGTCATTATTACAAATATATATAAAAATCGTCCGATTTTAATCAGTATCTGCTTTTTTTGGTCCTTCAATAATCTGTATTGGCATTGAAAAATCATAATCTGTCGATCTCCAGTCATGTAAAAGGACAGAATTTCAGAAATGTATTTTAGAAAAGGCCCCTTTTTTTCTGGGACCCACAAACCCCTCAGGGGCTGTCTTCAGGACTGAGCCCCAACTGTTATGAAACAACTCTGGCCCTGGTGTCAACTCCCCAAACGCAGCCTGAAAAGTAGCTGAATTGGTCGCAATAATCTTTTACTAATAAAAGTCGTTGAAGGGGTCTGAACTCGCTCAATATACAAAGTCGCTAAGTTGGCAACACTGCCACTGGGGACCAACGAACTCCAACCACCTATTCCCGCATGATAGGGTCCTTCGACAGGGCATGTGCATTCTGCTAGAAGCATACATTTGTATGGTCGATCCGTATAGGGCTTTTCAGCCTCAAACGGCTGTGATCCTTTGAACACGTTGGCGGCGATGAAACAACATAATTCAGTGAAGTGGATGGAAGGGTGATTTGCACGTGGAGCTTGGAAAAAGGGGGCATGATTTGGCAATATCACAGCGTTGTTTGATTTCAAAAAGGCTTTACGGCGAAAGCAGCACATTCATTTGTTTGAGGCTAGCACCTCACATATTTTCCAATAGCCATGAATCGATTAGCCATCATGGCACACACATAACACATTTCACAGCGAAAACAAATCAATTACCTGTTGAAGAACTTCTGCTGAGGTCATCCTAAGTGTCCAACGAAGACAATCCATGGTTCTTTTGTTAGAAAAAGTAACGTCTTTTATCCATAAATCCTCCATTTGGTTCGCGCATTATAATCAGAAACGACAGCCTCCACTCCTCTATTGAAACGCGGCGCCAACTCGTTCAAATTATACCTATAAACTTGTCCAAAAACAATCAAACATAGTTTTAAATGTTTCCTTAGGAACACTTTTACGTATATGTACTATTATAAATCAGCCGGAATATAAACTGATCAATGACGATAAAACAGACGCTCCGTGACTTCTCGTGCGCGCGCGCAATGTGACGAGTTTTCATAAAGAGGGGACCTCATGGTTTCCTCGTTTTCTCTGGGATTACTCACCCAAAATGGAGGAAAACACCATCCAGAGGCTGGTGACATCACACGGAAGCTTCCTGCAATGCAAAAATATGCCTATATATGGTCATTTTCAATAGGGAGGGGTTCCAAAATGAGCAATGTGTCAAAATGACTTTTTCCAGGACAGAGATTCCTCAGGGTTTTGCCTGCTATATGCGTTCTGATTGACCCACAGACAAATGGTTAACAGTTTTGGAAAATTCAGAGTGTTTCCTATCCAATGGTACTAAATATATGCATATCCCATTTTCTGGGCCTAAATGGGAGGCATTTTACTTTGGGCACGCCAGGCTCTCCAAAACAGTCACCTCTGCTGCTGGAGCTTGTGAGGTTAATGGCACCTGTTTGAACTTGTTATCAGTATAAAAGACACCTGTCCACAACCTCAAACAGTCACACTCCAAACTCCACTATGGCCAAGACCAAAGAGCTGTCAAAGGACACCAGAAACAAAATTGTAGACCTGCACCAGGTTGGGAAGACTGAATCTGCAATAGGTAAGCAGCTTGGTTTGAAGAAATCAACTGTGGGAGCAATTATTAGGAAATGGAAGACATACAAGACCACTGATAATCTTCCTCGACCTAGTGCTCCACGCAAGATCTCACCCCCGTGGGGTCAAAATGATCACAAGAACGGTGAGCAAAAATCCCAGAACCACACGGGGGGGGACCTAATGAATGACCTGCAGAGAGCTGGGACCAAAGTAACAAAGCCTACCATCAGTAACACACTACGCCACCAGGGACTCAAATCCTGCAGTGCCAGACGTGTCCCCCTGCTTAAGCCAGTACATGTTCAGGCCCGTCTGAAGTTTGCTAGAGAGCATTTGGATGATCCAGATGAGGATTGGGAGAATGTCATATGGTCAGATGAAACCAAAATAGAACTTTTTGGTAAAAACTCAACTCGTCGTGTTTGGAGGACAAAGAATGCTGAGTTGCATCCAAAGAACACCATACCTACTGTGAAGCATGGGGGTGGAAACATCATGCTTTGGGGCTGTTTTTCTGCAAAGGGACCAGGACGACTGATCCGTGTAAAGGAAAGAATGAATGGGGCCATGTATCGTGAGATTTTGAGTGAAAACCTCCTTCCATCAGCAAGGGCATTGAAGATGAAACGTGGCTGGGTCTTTCAGCATGACAATGATCCCAAACACACCGCCCGGGCAACGAAGGAGTGGCTTCAGAAGAAGCATTTCAAGGTCCTGGAGTGGCCTAGCCAGTCTCCAGATCTCAACCCCATAGAAAATCTTTGGAGGGAGTTGAAAGTCTGTGTTGCCCAGCGACAGCCCCAAAACATCACTGCTCTAGAGGAGATCTGCATGGAGGAATGGGCCAAAATACCAGCAACAGTGTGTGAAACCCTTGTGAAGACTTACAGAAAACGTTTGACCTCTGTCATTGCCAACAAAGGGTATATAACAAAGTATTGAGAAACTTTTGTTATTGACCAAATACTTATTTTCCACCATAATTTGCAAATAAATTCATTAAAAATCCTACAATGTGATTTTCTGGATTTTTTTTCCTCATTTCGTCTGTCATAGTTGAAGTGTACCTATGATGAAAATTACAGGCCTCTTTTTAAGTTGGAGAACTTGCACAATTGGTGGCTGACTAAATACTTTTTTGCCCCACTGTAATTGTAATCCCAACCTTAATTTACTTGGCTGTTTTCAAAGGTATTAGTTGGTTTTTGGGGGCAGTTGATATTTAAATTCAGAACTTGTGGGAGGGATAATGGTGATTTATAGCTGAACGACCCGGGAGAGAAATGATCCTGAGTTTCTACTATACAGGTGATGTTGGAAAAACCCACCGGTTTTCCCGGCTGGAGTTGAAATTCCAAGAAAAGCGGGAAAGCTATGCTTTTAGAGATGTGGTGTATTAGTTAAGGAGACACCTCTTCTCACTCTTTTTGCACTTCTGTCAGCCAGTCAGTCTTTTAAAAGGAGACCCTTTTATTTGCTGAGCTGTCAGTCGGTTCTGTGTGTGTGTGTGTGCCTGCCGCCAAGGCTCTAAGCCCTCTTAACTCTGAATTAAGTGTATTCTCTTCTCTTTGGCATCCCGAGTGGCGCAGCAGTCTAAAAACACTGCATCTCAGTACTAGAGGCGTCACTACAGACCCTGTTTCGATCCCAGGCTGTATCACAACCGGCCGTGATCGGGAGTCCCATTTGGCCCAGTGTCGTCCGGGTTCGGGGAGGGTTTGGCCGGGGTAGGCCGTCATTGTAAAATAAGAATGACTTGCCTTGTTAAATAAAGGTAAAATATAGATATTTTTATATAAACCTCTTATAGCCTGCTATTGTATTACCTCTTTAAAGTCATGGCACCTCTGCTCTGGTGTCGACCTCTAATGACCAGTGGAGGAGCAGAGAGGTAGTCTCAGCCGCAGAATTATTAAAGAACACAGGGAGAGAGAGGGTTAACAAGTTCACCTCAGTACTGCTGTCCCACACACACAGACCCTACTGTGTTTCTCCTCTCAGAAAACAGGCCTGTATTCCAGATTTCAACATGAGTCATTCATTGATCAATCATTTGATCATCTTCATCAGCTTAATGTAAGCAATAATGATCTTTCCCACCCTCGTCCTCCATCCTCTCACACTGTAGCTGTCTCTTACTCTTCTCTCAGGACGTGGGTGGGTGGCTGGATGACATGAAGTCTTCCCCATCTTTTCTGTGTCTGTCAATCACTCAGGAAGACGCAGGCAGGCGGTAGTTGCTGGACTGGAAACTGCAGTTTGAAGGCTGTTTATAGTGATAAAACTGCAGTGGAGCTGCTGTAGTGATATGTAGCCTTCTCTCACTGGGAAGGGGAATACGTGGGAACTTGAGATGTGGTTAACACTGCCATTATTTTGTTGAATGTTTATTTAGCGGCCCAAACAAGCATTTATTTTCAGCATTGACCTGCATAATGAGGGACTTTAACTGGAAACAAACTTTATACAAACTCTGTAAACTAAATAGAAAAGCTTTTTGAGCAGAAAGGCCATTTGTTTTTTAACCTAACAGAAAACACACCACAGAAGATGTAAAGCATGTCTGTGGTCCAACAGAGAAATGTATGTGTTATAAGGTGCGTTCTGAAATTATTCAGACCATTGAATTTTTCCAAATTTTGTTACGTTACAGCCTTATTTTAAAATGTATTAAATAAAACATTTTCCTCATCATTCTACACACAATACCCCATAATGACAAAGCCAAAACAAGGACATTCAGAGACTTGTCCCGAAGACACTCCTGCGTTGTCTTGGCTGTGTGCTTAAGGTCGTTGTCCTGTTGGAAAGTGGACCTTCGCCCCAGTCTGAGGTCCTGAGTGCTCTGGAGCATGTTTTCATCAAGGATCTCTCTACTTTGCTCCGTTCATCTTTGATCCTGACTAGTCTCCCAGTCCCTGCCGCTGAAAAACATCCCCACAGCATGATGCTGCCACCACCATGCTTCACCATAGGGATGGTGTCAGGTTTCCTCCAGACCTTGATGCTTGTCATTCAGGCCAAAGAGTTCAATCTTAGTTTCATCAGACCAGAGAATCTTGTTTCTCATGGTCTGTGAGTCTTTAGGTGCCTTTTGACAACTCCAAGTGGGCTGTCATGTGCCTTTTACTGAGGAGTGGCTTCCGTCTGGCCACTACCATAAAGGCCTGATTGGTGGAGTGCTGCATAGATAGTTTTCCTTCTGGAAGGTTCTCCCATCTCCACAGAGGAACTCTAGAGCTCTATCAGTGACCATCGGGTTCTTGGTCACCTCCCTGACCAAGACCCTTCTCCCCCGATTGCTCAGTTTGGCCGGGCGGCCAGCTCTAGAAAGAGTCTTGGTGGTTCCAAACTTCTTCCATTTAAGAATGATGGAGGTCGCTGTGTTCTTGGGGACCTTCAATGCTGCAGAAATGTTTTGGTACTCTTCCCCAGATCTGTGCCTCGACACAATCCTCTGTCTCGGATATCTACGGACAATTCCTTCGACCTCATGGCTTGGTTTTTGCTCTGACATGCACTGTCAACTGTGGGACCTTTTATATAGACCGGTGTGTGCCTTTCCAAATCTTGTCCAATCAATTGATTTGATCAAAGGTGGACCCCAATCAAGTTGTAGAAACATTGGAAAGATGATCAATGGAAACAGGATGCACCTGAGCTCAATTTTGAGTATCATAGCAAAGGGTCTGAATATTTACGTAAATATATATATATTTATACATTTGCAAAGATTTCTAAAAACCTGTTTTTGCTTTGTCATTATGGGGTTTTATGTGTAGATTGATGAGGAAAAAGGCTGTAATGTTACAAAAAGTGTAAAAAGTCAAGGTGTCTGAATACCATGACCATGAATATAATGATCAATTATTGGGTCATATGTGGTTCTACCTTTCTCAGTAATTTATAGGTTAGCCTCAGCAATATAGTCAATGTCACCTACTTGAATGGCTGTATGTGTGGTGTGTTTTAAAAAAAAAAAAACTTTCTCAAACATAAAAAAATTTATGTTTGAGAAAGTTTGGCGTTGAGTGAGAAAGGAAATGGTTGCATATCCCAGAACCAATGTATTGCTGTGAGCGGGGTGTGAGAGAGCTTTCAATGTTGTTCAGATGATGGATATAATTTTTATTATGAATTATATGTCTTATTTATTTATTTAATGTCCTATTATGGTGAAAGTGTTTTAAAATAAATTCTACATTTAGTTTATTGTCCTATCATGGGGAACTACATTTTTAAAATTAATTATATTTATTTATGATCCTATATTGATGGAACGGTCCACAACCCTATACCCTAGACACCCACCTGAATGACCCAGATACTAAGGAGAAGTCCCTAACTGTTTTATGGGCCTGCTGTAAGCGGTCTGTATGCAGTCAAAATGCGGTCAGAGACCTTCTAGAGCAGCACTGCCCCCTCAAGATTCTGAGCCTGCATGGCAGGGTTGGTCCTGCAAAGCCAAAGCCCCCTAAAGGGAGAGCATAATATACAAGGGAATTCTCAAAGATGCTAATGAGAACCTTGACGACCTTGTACCTAGCTGGTGGGGATTCCGGTGGGGTGCCCCCACCCAGGCAGTGGCAGTGCTGGCAACACTAGCTGCAGTAACCCATGGGTAGGGGGTCACACTCGGACATTCAGAGAGGGGGTATATTATTGTGGCCCTGGTGGCACAAAATCAAAGTCTGACTGCATGAAGATGCTTGGGAATATGGTCAATACGGTGGACCGTGTTATGGGTGTTTCAGGGAAAAGGTGTACATTTGACCTCCATCATCTAGGACGTGACAATGGTTAATAAAATCTCTCAATTTCCGCCCATTTTTATGCACACTCTTGCAGGCCCTCTCATACAGCTGTATATGCATTCGTAAATCAATACCTTTCTTGAGTTGGGTTCTGGGATGGTGCACCTGTTGAGAATGTGAGCCTATGGTTGTGTGAGGGGAAAGGGTTGAGTGTGTGTGTGGGTGTATGTGTATCCCACAACTGTTGTGAAGGAGTAAAAGATGTTAGGGACAATATAGGATGATTCACAATAATTGTTTGCTAATATAATAATTGCTTGCAATAATGTAATTTTGGTCATGTCGAGACTGGTGAGAGGTAAAATCCTTTGCATAAATTGCTTACATTATTACAAATATTAATAGCTAATTATGGAAACAGGATTAAGAAACAGGATTTTAAGGATATATATATTATTGTTGATTGCTATATATAATACAAATCGAGGTGAGGGCGATGGAAATGCATTTGGCGGTTGATCTACTTCTGTTCTGTAATTGGCACTGTGTGCTCTTTTCGAAGGATGGATCCCAGTCTTTTCAGGGCTATGGGATACGGGGGGCCGGGGGTGGTCTTCCCGGGCATTGGGATGACAACTCAACTCGGGATGAGGAGGGCTTTTAGCGGGTGGAATAGTGGGGACCAATTGGAGGTTTACTTAGTAGCAATGCAAATATCATGGTACAGCTATATAGACACTCAATCATCATGTTACTTTTTAATGGTATGTTTACAAACATATATTTTGATAAATAGAATTGAAAGTTGTCTCATTACGGTAAGTGATGAAAAAGGTATAGCCAGTTACAATTGTAATGGCTTAGCAGATAATAAGAAAAGAGGATCAGTATTTACCTGGCTAAAAGAGAAGGAATATATTATCTATTGTTTACAGGAAACTCATTCAACAATTTTAGATGAAGTTTTGTGGAAAAAGGACTCGGGGGGGCGAAATATATTTCTCCCACGGGCAAAGAAATTCAAAAGGGGTGATGGTTTTAGTTAACAGTAAGTTTGATCCAAAATATGCAAATTGTCCAAACAGATCATCAAGGTAGATGGATAATTTTAAATATGTTATTGGACAATAAACAGATATGGCTTATTAACCTATACGGTCCAAATAATGATGATCCAAGCTTCTTTGAAAATATATATAAAAATGTAATAACTCTACAAGCAACACTAGACACTATTGGTGGGAGATTTTAATACGGTCTTAAATACCTCTATGGACCGGAAAGAAAATCACACTACAAACTATCACCCTCAGGCACTTAGGAAATCATGAATGTCATGGATATATTGGAAATAGTGGATATATGGAAACTTAAGTACCCTGACCTAGTGAGATATACATGGCGGAGGCTTAATCAAGCTAGTCGTCTTGACTACTTTCTTATGCCATTCTCTCTGGCACCAAAAGTTTAAAAAGTGTTGATTGGGGACAGAATGCGGTCGGATCATCACATAATTGGCATATATATTACTCTTACAAAATTTCCACGTAGGCGAGGATATTGGAAATGTAATCAAAGCCTACTAGATGATAAATTGTTTAGAACTAGGACAGAAGAATTTGCAACTGATTTTTTTCAGACATAACATAGGTACAGCAGATCCCCTTATTGTATGGGACACTTAAATGTGCCTTTAGAGGCCATGCAATTCAGTACTCATCTATAAAACAAAAGCAATTTAGATCGAAAGAGTCCATATTAACAAAGGAAATTGAAGGACTAACAGTACAGTTAGATAGCAATAAAAACTGTACCATAGAGGCACAGAATAAGTTAGAGAAAAAACAAAAAGAAATGGAGGAACTTATTCAAGAAAAATCCAGTGTAATGTACTATAAAAAACAAAGTGAACTGGATGGAATATGGCGAAAAATTTACCAAATTCTTTCTCAATCTTCAATATAGAAATGCTACCAAACATATTTTATTGAAACTTGTTACAAATGATGGAGTCACGCATGATTCACCGAATGATATTTTGAAAGAGGAAGTAAAGTACTTTAAGAATGTTTTCATTTCTGCAGATTTTTTCCCTAATAATAATGTAAAATTAACATCTGTACAGAAAGAGTCATGTGAAGGCCAAATTACAGAGGAGGAACTTCTTGATGCAATTAAAGCCTTTAAAACTGGGAGAACTCCAGGGCTGGATGGCATACCAGTGGAAGTATACAAAACTTTTTTTGATATACTCAGAGGACCATTATTAGCATGTTTTAACCACTCCTATATAAATGGTAGATTATCAGACACGCAACAAGAAGGTCTGATATCATTAAACAGAAACAGGACCCAAGTTGTGTGTATATATAAAGATCCAGTCCATTTAAAAAATTGGAGACCTCTTACCAAATATGGGGCGGCAGGTAGCCTAGTAGTTAGAGCGTTGGACTAGTAACCCGAAAGGTTGCGAGATCGAACCCCCGAGCTGGTAAATATCTGTCGTTCTGCCCCCAATTTTGGGGAATCTCTTATAAAATGGGTTAAAGTTATGTATAGTAACCCTAGGTGTAAAATAGTAAATAATGGCTACATCTCTGAAAGTTTTAAACTATCTAGAGGAGTAAAACAAGGTTGTCCACTATCGTCATATCTATTTATTATTGCCATCGTAATGTTATCTGTTAAAATTAGATGAAATAATAATATTAAGGGATTAGAAATTCATGGCTTAAAAACGAAGGTGTCATTGTACGCTGATGATTCATATTTTCTTTTAAGACCAGAATCTCTCCACGGCCTCATAGAGGATCTAAATACTTTTGCTATCCTCTCTGGATTAAAACCAAATTATGATAAATGTACTATATTACGTATTGGATCACAAAAAAATTCACATTTTACATTACCGTGTACCAATTAAATGGTCTGACGGAGATGTGGACATACTCAGTATACAAATCCCAAAAGAAAGAAATTATCTCACTCCAATACATTTTTATTGAAAGTTAGCAAAAATAGATAAGATCTTGCTACCATGGAAAGGAAAATACCTATCTATTTGTGGAAAAATCACCCTAATTAACTCTTTAGTCATATCACAGTTGACCTATTTGCTTAAGGGCCTATTTATATGATGAATATGAATTCGGAGGGCAGAATTTATTAAATATTAAAGCATTAGACCTCTCACTAAAGGCATCAGTCATACAAAAGTTGTACTTACATCCAAACTGGTTCTCTAGTAAATTGGTAAGAATGTCTCATCCTATGTTCAAGAATGGCCTTTTCCCCTTTATTCAGATTACACCTTCTCATTTCCGGTTGTTTGAAAAATAAATAATCTCCAAAATATCGTTATTTTTTTAAACAAGAAAGTTGGTTACAATTTCAGTTTAATCCACCTGAAAAGACAGAACAAATAATACAAAAAAAATTGTGGTTAAACTAAAATATACTAATTGATTCAAAAAACATATTTTTCTAATACATTTAAAAAATATATATACTTTTTGTGAATGATATCATAAATAGCACTGGTGGAGTTATGTCACACATGCAGCTAACACAGACATATGGCAATGTCTGCTCTACTCAAAAGTACAACCAACTAATTGCAGCATTACCACAAAAATGGAAGAGGCAAGTTAGAAGGGGAAAAAAGTAAGGAACATGTATGTTGGTCCTGTCTTAAAGAACAAAAATGGTTAAAGAAAAGTGTGATACCAATTTCATTTAAGGACCAAAAAACGAATAGCTGTGCCATATAAATTGCAAAATAGTTGGGGAGAGATTTTCGATGTACCCATTCCATGGCTCATGGTTTACGAATTGACACGCAAAACAAAGCCGGATTCAAAACTTCAATTTTTTTAATTTAAATTACTATCAAAAATTCTTGCAACCAATAGAATGTTATATATATGGGGGATACAATCTTCCCAGCTCTGCAGATTTTGCTGTGAGGAGGAAGAGCCATTAGATCATTTATTTTGGTATTGTCCATATGTAGCTCGTTTTTGGTCACAGGTCCAAGAATGGCTGAAGAATTGCAACATTTTGCCTAGAACTAATGCTGCAGATAGCAATACTGGGTGATTTGAAAAGCCATAGTCAATCAATAAAATAATAATTTTTGGTAATTTACGGTCTGTAGAAGCTATGAGAATAGAAAGGTTCAGTACTTTTGTGAAGCATCACAGCACAGTTGAAAAATATATGGCAAGTAGAAATCGAAAATGAATGGTGTTGAAAGATAAATGGGAGGGGTTGAATGGAGCTGAAGGGTGGGACTAATAACAAGATAACCAATGTAAAACATACAGGATCTGTAAAATGTATATCGTTTCAGAAAGTTTGAAATAGCACAGTTACAAACAGAAATCAAACTGGATGGACATCAGAAATAGAGGAAGGACAAAAAAAAACTAAATATAACTATTGTAAAATAGATTGTCTGTAAAAAGTGTATAAGATGTATGAACTGAAGTTAAGCCTAAGTGTTATTGTTTTAGTTTACTCCAATTGGGGGAAGGGTGGTAGGGTTTACAGGTAATAATAAAGGTATATTCAAAAAAAAAAGTATGTCTATATAGGTATGTGTATGTACAGTGAGGGGAAAAAAGTATTTGATCCCCTGCTGATTTTGTACGTTTGCCCACTGACAAAGAAATGATCAGTCTACAATTTTAATGGTAGGTTAAATTGAACAGTGAGAGACAGAATAACATTTAAAAAATCCAGAAAAATGCATGTGAAAAATGCTATAAATTGATTTGCATTTTAATGAGGGAAATAAATATTTGACCCCCTCTCAATCAGAAAGATTTCTGGCTCCCAGGTGTCTTTTATACAGGTAACGAGCTGAGATTAGGAGCACACTCTTAAAGGGAGTGCTCCTAATCTCAGTTTGTTACCTGTATAAAAGCCACCTGTCCACAGAAGCAATCAATCAATCAGATTCCAAACTCTCCACCATGGCCAAGACCAAAGAGCTCTCCAAGGATGTCAGGGACAAGATTGTAGACCTACACATGGCTGGAATGGGCTACAAGACCATCGCCAAGCAGCTTGGTGAGAAGGTGACAACAGTTGGTGCGATTATTCGCAAATGGAAGAAACACAAATGAACTGTCAATCTCCCTCGGCCTGGGGCTTCATGCAAGATCTCACCTCGTGGAGTTGCAATGATCATGAGAACTGTGAGGAATCAGCCCAGAACTACACGGGAGGATCTTGTCAATGATCTCAAGGCAGCTGGGACCATAGTCACCATGAAAACAATTGGTAACACACTACGCCGTGAAGGACTGAAATCCTGCAGCGCCATAAGGTCCCCTGCTCAAGAAAGCACATATACATGCCCGTCTGAAGTTTGCCAATGAACATCTGAATGATTCAGAGGACAACTGGGTGAAAGTGTTGTGGTCAGATGAGACCAAAATGGAGCTCTTTGGCATCAACTCAACTCACCGTGTTTGGAGGAGGAGGAATGCTGCCTATGACCCCAAGAACATCATCCCCACCGTCAAACATGGAGGTGGAAACATTCTGCTTTGGGGGTGTTTTTCTGCTAAGGGGACAGGACAACTTCACCGCATCAAATGGACGATGGACGGGGCCATGTACCGTCAAATCTTGGGTGAGAACCTCCTTCCCTCAGCCAGGGCATTGAAAATGGGTCGTGGATGGGTATTCCAGCATGACCATGACCCAAAACACACGGCCAAGGCAACAAAGGAGTGTCTCAAGAAGAAGCACATTAAGGTCCTGGAGTGGCCTAGCCAGTCTCCAGACCTTAATCCCATAGAAAATCTGTGGAGGGAGCTGAAGGTTTGAGTTGCCAAACGTCAGCCTCGAAACCTTAATGACTTGGAGAAGATCTGCAAAGAGGAGTGGGACAAAACCCCTCCTGAGATGTGTGCAAACCTGGTGGCCAACTACAAGAAACGTCTGACCTCTGTAATTTCCAACAAGGGTTTTGCCACCAAGTACTAAGTCATGTTTTGCAGAGGGGTCAAATACTTATTTCCCTCATTAAAATGCAAATCAATTCATAACATTTTTCACATGCATTTGTCTGGATTTTTTTGTTATTCTGTCTCTCACTGTTCAAATAAACCTACCATTAAAATTATAGACTGATCATTTCTTTGTCAGTGGGCAAACGTACAAAATCAGCAGGGGATCAAATACTTTTTTCCCTCACTGTATGTATGTACAGTGGGGAGAACAAGTATTTGATACACTGCCAATTTTGCAGGTTTTCCCACTTACAAAGCATGTAGAAGTCTGTAATTTTTATCATAGGTTCTCTTCAACTGTGAGTGACGGAATCTAAAACAAAAATCCAGAAAATCACATTGTATGATTTTTAAGTAATTAATTTGCATTTTATTGCATGACATAAGTATTTGATACATCAGAAAAGCAGAACTTAATATTTGGTACAGAAACCTTTGTTTGCAATTAGAGATCATACGTTTCCTGTAGTTCTTGACCAGGTTTGCACACACTGCAGCAGGGATTTTGGCCCACTCCTCCATACAGACCTTATCCAGATCCTGCAGGTTTCGGGGCTGTCGCTGGGCAATACGGACTTTCAGCTCCCTCCAAAGATTTTCTATTGGGTTCAGGTCTGGAGACTGGCTAGGCCACTCCAGGACCTTGAGATGCTTCTTACGGAGCCACTCCTTAGTTGCCCTGGATGTGTGTGACCCATCTTCAATGCTCTTACTGAGGGAAGGAGGTTGTTGGCCAAGATCTCGCGATACATGGCCCCATCCATCCTCCCCTCAATACGGTGCAGTCGTCCTGTCCCCTTTGCAGAAAAGCATCCCCAAAGAATGATGTTTCCACCTCCATGCTTCACGGTTGGGATGGTGTTCTTGGGGTTGTACTCATCCTTCTTCTTCCTCCAAACATGGCGAGTGGAGTTTAGACCAAAAAGCTCTATTTTTGTCTCATCAGACCACATGACCTTCTCCCATTCTTCCTCTGGATCATTTAGATGGTCATTGGCAAACTTCAGACGGGCCTGGACATGCGCTGGCTTGAGCAGGGGGACCTTGCGTGCGCTGCAGGATTTTAATCCATGACGGCGTAGTGTGTTACTAATGGTTTTCTTTGAGACTGTGGTCCCAGCTCTCTTCAGGTCATTGACCAGGTCCTGCCGTGTAGTTCTGGGCTGATCCCTCACCTTCCTCATGATCATTGATGCCCCACAAGGTGAGATCTTGCATGGTGCCCCAGACCGAGGGAGATTGACCGTCATCTTGAACTTCTTCCATTTTCTAATAATTGTGCCAACAGTTGTTGCCTTCTCACCAAGCTGCTTGCCTATTGTCCTGTAGCCCATCCCAGCCTTGTGCAGGTCTACAATTTTATCCCTGATGTCCTTACACAGCTCTCTGGTCTTGGCCATTGTGGAGAGGTTGGAGTCTGTTTGATTGAGTGTGTGGACAGGTGTCTTTTATACAGGTAACGAGTTAAAACTGGTGCAGTTAATACAGGTAATGAGTGGAGAACAGGAGGGCTTCTTAAAGAAAAACTAACAGGTCTGTGAGAGCCGGAATTCTTACTGGTTGGTAAGTGATCAAATACTTATGTCATGCAATAAAATGCAAATTAATTATTTAAAAATCATACAATGTGATTTTCTGGATTTTAGATTCCGTCTCTCACAGTTGAAGTGTACCTATGATAAAAATTACAGACCTCTACATGCTTTGTAAGTAGGAAAACCTGCAAAATCGGCAGTGTATCAAATACTTGTTCTCCCCACTGTATGTGTCAATGTATGTATATGGATATATATATTTACCCCCAAAAATATATATGGGGGATTGGAAATTATGTTTACTTTTTAAAAAGGCAGTACTTGAGCTAGCTAACATTGGCACCATTCACAAGGGTTTCCAAGGTTGTTGTCGTCATCACAATGACCATGGCCCTACTCACTCCCTGTCCCCTGTGTCCTTACAACCCTGTCTGTCTGTGTGTCTACAGAATGAACGCTACTCACCGGTCACCCCCTATCCCCTACCCTCAGCCAGACTTAGTGGCACCACAAACTGTTCTCGGGCCCCATTTCGCTTGCGTTTGTCTGTCTCAGGATCTCCGTTCAGAACTAGAACAAAGACAGCTTGGGTTCACTTGGTACTTTTGTTCTGGGTTATTTGTGGCTGTTATGAGTGGAAAACTTTTCCTGGTTGGATATGGAGACATTAGCAGAGAACAGCAAGGCTTGTTTATAAAAGAGGAGCTTTAAACAATTGGAACAACATGCTGGGAATGCCTGGACTGAATTGGCCCAGTCCAGTTTGGGTTTCTGATATGTGACCACGGTGAAGTTGAGCTCTGCGTATTCATAGTGTCTCAGAGTAGGAGTTCTAGGATGGAATTATAATGAATCGTTCAGCTCCGATATTGAGGAATGTAGAGACTGAAGAGTTTTCTGTAGATAAGGAAATGTTGTTTTAATGAGGTCTTAACAGGCTGCCTGTCTGAATGTTTTCTGGACCAGTCAGTTCAGAATCCACAGTCTCAGTGGAGGGAGGATGGGAAACCAAGTTGTTGATGCATTTGATCTAGGCCTATTGACTGGCATTTTGCCTTGTAGCAAAGACCACAGGAGAGAGGACGAGAGCCAACCGTTTCACAAATTAGATTTTCAAACATAGAGCTCATGCCAGATTTTCTCTACCTACTGCTGTCCACATTGTGACTTGAGTATCTATTTCTGTAATGAGAAACAGCAAAGCCAAAGAGCTGCAAGACAAACTCTCTGCTTGGTCCAAAACAACAACATGTCCTTTCAAGTAAGCTGGCATGTTTAAGGAGATAAATTATTTGCATTGACTGTTTAGTAACACCTGTTCGTCTATAGATGCCACCTCCATGCTGAATGAACTCGCTACTGTATAGTTGCAACAAAAAGTTAACATTTTTAAAAGCACATTTAGGCTACACAACCTGTTACTCAATAGATTTGACTATCTGCTTTGTAATGATAATATTAGACTACTTATCATTGCAATATTTTGTTTTGGAGATCTAGTAACCGTTACAGTACAGTTTCTCACCACCTGTGGTTGTGTAGATAGTTCCTTCTGAACGATCATTCAGTAGTCCACAAGAAAATTACTTCTTGACTCAGAATCAGTCATTTCCTCTCAACAGCTTTTGCTGTATGCAGCCTGCTGCTATATCTTGTGTGTTACTGTTTTTAATCCATCCAGAAGTATATACAGTGCATTCAGAAAGTATTCAGACCCCTTGACTTTTTCCACATTTTGTTACGTTACAGCCTTATTCCACTGTATGATTGCGCTGGGTAGATAATAAAGTATTGTCCCTGGCCTGACCCCTAATGGAAAAGTCTTCTAAATATTGATAAGCCTGGTGCTCACCGTTACTAATTCATCCTCTTTTACTGTTAAGCATTAATAGTGATGAGTGATTAGGGATTTTTGAGGTCGTTTCGGTTTGATTATATATATTTTTTAAAGTAATCATGTTTTTTTGTAGTTAGATTTTTTTTCATTTAAATGCATTATGTGGGTAGAATGCTGTAACACATGAAACACTTAAGTCACGTGATGGTAGTGACCGCCTATTACTGCTTATCACCTATTAACCATTTATTCACATTACTTGACTTTAGGCGAGACCAACTTTATCAGGAGTTATTGTGAGCCTATTTGCAATGTTTTTACACAGCAGGAAATGCAGAAGTATTTTTATTTTCTACTAGTACTCTGAGGATCATGGTGGTGTGTCCTGACTGACTAGTACTCTGAGGAACATGGTGGTGTGTCCTGACTGACTAGTACTCTGAGGAACACGGTGGTGTGTCTCAGACGGGCCCTAAATGGTCCTTTGGTGGGAATGTTGTGATTAGTACACAGTAGTCACGGACAGAGCAGAGGAAGCACCATAGTGTTGTTAATTGTGCGCAGCCCTATGGGACTCCCAATCATGGCCGGATGTGATACAACCTGGATTCGAACCAGGGACTGTAGTGACGCCTCTAGCACTGAGATGCAGTGCCTTAGACTGCTGCGCCACTCGGGACCAGTGTGCTGGAGTGGGGTGTGGTGTAGACCTAAAGAGTGGTGCTGTACCCAGTCATATCTGTACACATCTAGCAGTTGTTGTTGTGGTGTGAAATGGGTGTGTGGAATTCAGTCTCCATGAATCCTGAGTTGTGTGAGGAAACCTGATCTGTGTGGAGAATGGGGAGAGAAAGTGGTATTACACTAGATAGAAGTATTAGGGGGACGTGTGTGTGTGTGTGTGTGTGTGTGTGTGTGTGCTACACAAGATCAGCTTTCAGTGAGGCTTTAGACTAGAGCAGGGTCCTTCAACCTCCACAGGCTCAGTAGACAGCCTACACAGACTATTCTCCTGAAGGTGGGCCAGGGGGGATTAGGGGGCTGATTGCTCGCTCGGAGCATCAGATCCCTCTGGTTCTGCTGCATCCCGCCCTGCATCTCAGTGAAATAGGTTTGAATGAGCAAGGGCAACAGTATCAGGTCTATGGAATACCTGGACATGGAAAAGTTACAACAGTCAATGTTCACAAAGATGATTCAGCTGGTTATGTAATGCAACAGTGTTGGGTGGTTTTATTTTAGATCAAGCCATCCGGTCTCTCTCGGGAGATGTTAATATACTGCAAGGAATCAGACCACTACATTGTTGGTGAACATTTTAGAGCATCTCATTCTCACATGCTTAGTGTCATTAAAAAATCTAATTTTTGACTGTATGGAGTATTAAATGGAGGCATCTGGTAGGCTTCTGCTGTTATGCAGCGTGTGTGTCAAGTGCCACGAAGGACAGACCATTGCAGCACAGCTGGCCCTTAAATTTACAGAAAATTCCACTTAACCCAGAACAGAGCAGCACGGCTGGCCCTTAAATTTACAGAAAATTATAGTTAGCCCAGAACAGAGCAGCACAGCTGGCCCTTAAATTTACACTGAGGGCTAATATCATAATAACATGAATGTCAATCTCTCCTGGCTCAAAGTAGAGGAGAGATTGACTGCATCACTTGTTTTTGTGAGAGGTGTTGAAAGCAGTGAACTGTCAATTAAAACAGTTAACACACAACTCAGGCACCCATACATATGCCACCAGGGGTCTCTTCACAGTCCCCAAGTCCAGAACAGACTCTGGGAAAGGCACAGTACTACATAGAGAGATGACTACATGGAACTCTATTCCATATCAAGTAACTCAAGCGTGCAGTACAATCAGATGTAAAAAACCCCAGAGAAAACAACACCTCACAGCGCAATGCGAACTGTGAAGAGACACGCACGCATATGTGCAAACACTTTAACACAATCATTCTACACACACCCACACATTGTAAGGTTGTATTATTGTAATGTTGTATTATTGTACATTTACAGTAGTAATGTAGTGAAGTACATATGTATTGTTAATGTACTGTTTTATTCCTGTTTGGACCCCAGGAAGAGGAGCTGCTGCCTTGTCAGCAACTAATGGGGATCCTAATAAATACTAAATACTCATTTGGCCTAGACCACATTCACTGTTGTGATCTCTGCCGTGCCATCTGTGAACTGTACCGCCCCCTGTACCCGGCAAACATGTGCCAGGCTAGCGCAGCTCTTTCTGACTGCAGCGATCACTCTGTAGACATCAAACAAGTAGCATGCTACTTAGCCACCTTGGAATCAGGACATGGTGCCTCTGCTTTCCACCCCTGCTTGCTCTGACTGCTCAGCATGTGTCCATGCTTTGGTGCGGAGAGTGAAGGGATCAAACCTGCTGATTTCAGTGACTGAAGTCATTTGTAAACCAGCCAGCCTCAATATCTCACTGAAATTGCATGGAAATCTCCAATAATGGGACAATTAATGCTTTTTAGCAAACTGCTAGGTTGAGACACCTCCAGGTTTGAAGAGGTTGCATTGGTCCAGGCTTTATTACTCAGGTAGATTGCCCTCTTATTTCACGATCATGTCTTTCTACTCAGTAAAGTTGTACACATTCTGAAGGCCATTTATCCATTTTTGTTTGTGCATTTGTTAATAATAGGCTACACAATATTTCCAAAAGTTATTAAAGCAAGCAGCTAATATTTCCACCTTTTAAAGGGTTTAAATAATCATGGATTTCAACATGAAATGTATTATGAAATAATGACATTACAGGGATTTTTAGAGCTTTTTAATGGAAATTGCAAAGCCAAAAGTAGTGAACATTCAATTGCCAAAACATTGAAAATATTCCATTGTCTCTGTCAGATCCACATTGGGTAGACATAAATATGAAATTACTATTCTCATCTCTGCTCAGGCAGTAGCAGTCAGGCAGTAGCAGTCAGGCAGTAGCAGTCAGCCAGCCAGGCCATCTAATGTTATGTGCTCCCCATACTGTACTGTCTATAGTCATCCTATTTAGCTAGCCTGCCTAAGTATGTTGGAGAGGTGTCTGGCAAAATCCTTTTACTAGTTCTCATGCGTAAAAGTGTATCCATACAGAGATCTGTATGACATAGATCTCATGTCTATGTCCTAACAATAGGAGTCGTTGTCCCCAACCTCTCCCTTCGCATCTTCCTCTTTGATCAGTCTCTGATTCGGGGAAAAATGGCACAATGGATAATGGTGATTGTAGTTAATTATGACATTTCTGTGCTGAACTAGGTTGAATATTTGCTTCAGCCCAGCGTCCCACATAGTTATTGAGTTGATTTCTCAAAATTCTCTTGTGAATGATTCAATTTTTGTCTCTAGAGAAACGGCATGTTGGGCTTACAAAAAAAAAGAAACTAAATGGAATTCAAGTAATTGAACAGACCTTGGTCAATTAGTTGTTAAATACAAAAACGTTGGTTAATTGCTCAGCACTAATCAGATCAGAACCAGTGTTTTCTCAGAGGGGTTCCAAGGCTGATTCATAATGTGTGTGTCTGGTGTCAAGCTGCTGCTAATTAGACCAGTTCGTTTCCCTCTGCTCAGGTCTGTTCAGGGTTAAGAGACATCCTTCCCTAGAGGGAGGGAACAGCTCTGGTTTTATAGACATCTCAATAACAGGCCCATAAAGGCTTGGAATCACACAGGAATTTATTGGCCGTCATCCCAATTAATACAGCCATATACGCTGGTGATGGTTCCTAGAAAGCAGCTCATTACTGGGCCATGGTTGCTCAACCAGTGCATTAGACTAGAAGATGTTTCACAAGTATCAGAAAGGTCACCTTCATTGACTGACAGAGAGAGCATGCAGGTGACCGGTGTGAGCCTCTCCCCCTTCAGACTACAGGGAGAGAGCATGCCAAATGAGACTCTATTCCCTTAATAGTGCACTATTTTTGACCAGGACCCTATAGGGTGCCATTTGGGAAACCGCTAGGGAGAGAGGTTGTTGTATCCCTACTAGTTGGCTGGAGCCTGACCTTTTTGCTTTCAGCAGTATGGAGAGGGAAGAGGCCATAGTGAGCCAAGGGGATCCAATGGGTCATATTTCATGTTTCCACCACTTCCTCATTGAATCCCTGTCGCTGGGAGCCTGACCCCGCCATCAATCCTTCTGCTGACTAACAACACAGCCCCCCCCGTGAAACCGCTGAGACTTCCACCAGCTAAACCTCCAATGCTGCTCACTGTATCTTTCTCTCTCTTCATCTGCAGATGAAGGCTACTACCAGAGTGGAAAATTCCAGTTTGAAATAGACGTCCCTGAAGCCTACAACATGGTGGTAAGTGGTCTTGTCATGTCTTGTGTGGGTGGGTCAGATAGAGGTGCAGGTGATGAGGGATGCAGAGGAGGACTGATCCTTTAGTGGTATACATTTCCATATCTAATTCTGTTAGCGTGCAGTCTGGTTAGCATGTTAGCGTGCGGTCTGGTTAGCGTGCGGTCTGGTCAGCATGTTAGCGTGGGGTCGAGTTAGCATGTTAGCGTGGGGTCGAGTTAGCATGTTAGCGTGCGGTCGGGTTAGCATGTTAGCGTGCGGTCGGGTCAGCGTGTTAGCGTGCGGTCGGGTCAGCGTGTTAGCGTGTGGTCTGGTCAGCGTGTTAGCGTGCGGTCAGGTTAGCTTGCTGTCTGGTCAGCATGTTAGCGTGCGGTCTGGTCAGAATGTTAGCGTGCGGTCTGGTCAGAGTGTTAGCGTGTGGTCTGGTCAGCGTGTTAGCGTGCGGTCAGGTTAGCTTGCTGTCTGGTCAGCATGTTAGCGTGCGGTCTGGTCAGAATGTTAGCGTGCGGTCTGGTCAGCGTGTTAGCGTGCGGTCTGGTTAGCTTGCTGTCTGGTCAGCATGTTAGCGTGCGGTCTGGTCAGAATGTTAGCGTGCGGTCTGGTCAGCGTGTTAGCGTGCGGTCTGGTTAGCTTGCTGTCTGGTCAGCATGTTAGCGTGCGGTCTGGTCAGAATGTTAGCGTGCGGTCTGGTCAGCGTGTTAGCGTGCGGTCTGGTTAGCTTGCTGTCTGGTCAGCATGTTAGCGTGCGGTCTGGTCAGAATGTTAGCGTGCGGTCTGGTCAGCGTGTTAGCGTGCGGTCTGGTTAGCTTGCTGTCTGGTCAGCATGTTAGCGTGTGGTCTGGTCAGAATGTTAGCGTGCGGTCTGGTCAGAATGTTAGCGTGCGGTCTGGTCAGCGTGTTAGCGTGCGGTCTGGTTAGCGTGCGGTCTGGTTAGCATTTTATACAGTAGTGATATATAGATTGGCTAATATGCAGTGCATTCAGAAAGTATTCATATTTACTTTTTCCACATGTTATGTTACAGCCTTATTCTAAAATGGATTAAATAAATAAAAAATCCTCAGCAATCTACACACAATACCCCATAATGACAAACCTGGTTGCCTCTGCGTGGAGGCTGGAACTTGACAGCAAGTGGATCTTCCAGCAAGACAACCCCAAGTGCACATCAAAATCCACACAACATGAAATCATAGGAAAATGTCGTTCTGTTACATTTTTGCAAAAAGGAAAACATCACAATATATGAACGTTTTTGTCAATGCATTGCATTCAATGGGAAAAGATGACATGTACAGTGAGGGGAAAAAATTATTTGATCCCCTGCTGATTTTGTCCGTTTGCCCACTGACAAAGAAATGATCAGTCTATAATTTTAATGGTAGGTTTATTTGAACAGTGAGAGACAGAATAACAACAAAAAAATCCAGAAAAACGCGTGTGAAAATGTTACAAATGGAATTGCATTTTAACGAGGGAAATACGTATTTGACCCCCTCTCAATCAGAAAGATTTCTGTCTCCCAAGTGTCTTTTATACAGGCAACGAGCTGAGATTAGGAGCACACTCTTAAAGGGAGTGCTCCTAATCTCAATTTGTTACCTGTATAAAAAACACCTGTCCACTGAAGCAATCAATCAATCAGATTCCAAACTCTCCACCATGGCCAAGACCAAAGAGCTCTCCAAGGATGTCAGGGACAAGATTGTAGACCTACACAAGGCTGGAATGGGCTACAAGACCATTGCCAAGCAGCTTGGTGAGAAGGTGACAACCGTTGGTGTGATTATTCGCAAATGGAAGAAACACAAAATAACTGTCAATCTCCCTCGGCCTGGGGCTCCATGCAAGATCTCACCTCGTGGAGTTGCAATGATCATGAGAACGGTGAGGAATCAGCCCAGAACTACACGGGAAGATCTTGTCAATGATCTCAAGGCAGCTGGGACCATAGTCACCAAGAAAACAATTGGTAACACACTACGCCGTGAAGGACTGAAATCCTGCAGCACCCGCAAGGTCCCCCTGCTCAAGAAAGCACATATACATGCCGGTCTGAAGTTTGCCAATGAACATCTGAATGATTCAGAGGACATCTGGGTGAAAGTGTTGTGGTCAGATGAGACCAAAATGGAGCTCTTTAGCATCAACTCAATTCGCCGTGTTTGGCGGAGGAGGAATGCTGCCTATGACCCCAAGGAAACCATCCCCACCGTCAAACATGAAGGTGGAAACATTCTGCTTTGGGGGTGTTTTTCTGCTAAGGGGACAGGACAACTTCACCGCATCAAAGGGACGATGGACGGGGACATGTACCGTCAAATCTTGGGTGAGAACCTCCTTCCCTCAGCCAGGGCATTGAAAATGGGTTGTATATGGGTATTCCAGCATGACAATGACCCAAAACACACGGTCAAGGCAACAAAAGGGGTGGCTCAAGAAGAAGCACATTAAGGTCCTGGAGTGGCCTAGCCAGTCTCCAGACCTTAATCCCATAGAAAATCTGTGGAGGGAGCTGAAGGTTCGAGTTGCCAAACGTCAGCCTAGAAACCTTAATGACTTGGAGAAAATCTGCAAAGAGGAGTGGGACAAAATCCTTCTTGAGATGTGTGCTAACTTGGTGGCCAACTACAAGGAACATCTGACCTCTGTGATTGCCAACAAGGGTTTTGCCACCAAGTACTAAGTCATGTTTTTCAGAGGGGTCAAATACTTATTTCCCTCCTTAAAATGCAAATCAATTTATAACATTTTTCACATGCATTTTTCAGGATTTTTTTGTTGTTATTCTGTCTCTCACTGTTCAAATAAACCTACCATTAAAATCATTTCTTTGTCAGTGGGCAAACGTACAAAATCAGCAGGGGACCAAATACTTTTTTCCCTCACTGTATATTCACAGACAGACATGCAGCACATTTTATTACGTTACAGCCTCATTCTAAAATGGATTAAATACATTTTTCCCCTTATAAATCTGCACACAATACCCCGAAATGACAAAGCGAATACAGGTTTTTTAGAAATATTTGCAAATGTATTAAAAATAAAAAACTGAAATAACTTATTGCTAAGAGACTAGAAATTGAGCTTGGTTGCATCCTGTTTCCATTGATCATCCTTGAGATGTTTCTACAACTTGATTGGAGTTCACCTGTGGTAAATTCAATTGACATTATATAGAATATTCCACCATCTTGGACCTAGAGTAATACAGTGCATTGGGAAAGTATTCAGACACCTTGACTTTTTACACTTTTTGTAACATTACAGCCTTTTTCCTCATCAATCTACACATAAAACCCCATAATGACAAAGCAAAAACAGGTTTTTAGAAATCTTTGCAAATGTCAAAAAATATATCAACTGAAATACATTTATGTAAATATTCAAACTCTTTAATGCTCAACTGAGCTCAGGTGCATCCTGTTTCCATTGCTTGTCTTTCCGATGTTTCTACAACTTGATTGGAGTCCACCTTTGGTCAATTCAATTGATTGGACATGATTTGAAAAGGCACAGACCTGTCTATATAAGGTCCCACAGTTGACAGTGCATGTCAGAGCAAAAACCAAGCCACGAGGTCGAAGGAATTGTTTGTAGAACTCCGAGACAGGATTGTGTTGAGGCACAGATCTGGGCAAGAATACCAAATAAATTCTGCAGCATTGAAGGTCCCCAAGAACACAGTGGCCTCCATCATTCTTAAATGGAAGAAGTTTGGAACCACCAAGACTCTTCCTAGAGCTGGCCGCCAGGCCAAACTGAGCAATCGGGGGAGAAGGGTCTTGGTCAGGGAGGTGACCACGTGACTCACTCTGACAGAGTTCCTCTGTGTAGATGGGAGAACCTTCCAGAAGGACAACCAGCACTCCACCAATCAGGCCTTCCTCAGTAAATGGCACATGACAGCACGCTTGGAGTTTGCCAAAAGGCACCTAAAGACTAATCTAAGATTCTCTGGTCTGATGAAACCAAGATTGAACTCTTTGGCCTGAATGCCAAGCGCCACATCTGGAGGATACCTGGCACCATCCCTACGGTGAAGGATGGTGGTGGCAGCATCATGCTGTGGGAATGTTTTTCAGCAGCAGGGACTGGGATACTAGTCAGGATCGAGGAAAAGATGAACATAGCCAAGTACAGAGAGATCCTTGATGACCTGCTCAGGACCTCCGACTGGGGCGAAGGCTCATCTTCCAACAGGACAATGACCCTAAACACACTAAGACAGCGCAGGAGTGGCTTAAGGACAAGTCTCTGAATGTCCTTGAGTGGCCAGCCAGAGCCCAGACTTGAATCTGATCGAACACCTCTAGAGAGACTTGAAAATAGCTGTGCAGCGACGCTCCCCATTCAACCTGACAGAGCTTGAGAGGATCTGCAGAGAAGATTGGGAGAATACAGGTGTGCCAAGTTTGTAGCGTCATACCGAAGAAGACTCAAGGCTGTAATCTCTGCCAAAGGTGCTTCAACAAAGTACTGAGTAAAGAGTCTGAATACTTATGTAAATGTGATATTTCAGTTTTTTATTTTTTTATAAATTAGCTAAAATAAAAACAGTGTTTGCTTTGTCTTTATGTGGTATTGTGTGTTGATTGATGAGGAAAAATAAACCATTTTAATCTGTTTTAGAATAAGGCTGTAACGTAACAAAGTGTGGAAAAAGTCAAGGGGTCTGAATACTTTCCAAATGCACTGTATCAACCTCACACGGTAGAGGTCTTCCAATCATACAGTCCAGCTGCACTAGGTCAGCTCAGGGTCATGACCTATGAAACATGTCAGATCTTCCCTTCCATTTGAATGTCATCGTGGCCAAAACATACAATTGCCAAAGCTCTTGTCAAAAGGAGTGCACTTTAAGGAATAGGGCTCCATTTTGGACACACACCAGTAGCTTCGTGGAGATAAGCACCCTGTGAACAGCAGCAGCGTGAGTAATTTATGCTGTCACAGTTTGCCTGCTGTCCACGGCCCCGTCAGGAGAAAGTGAGTTAGTCCTCTCCCTAAACAGCCTAGCGTGGAGGTTTAGGTGGAGTTAGCAGGGTGAGTTACAGCCCCACACAGAGCAGAGTCTCAGCCTTTCGTTTTCTCTCCATCCCTCCATTCTCCTCCTTTATCTGCTACCCATCCATCCTGGATGCAGTTTTATCTCTCCTCACACTGCCGGTCTTACTACGTACACACACACACACACACACGTATGTGTATACACACACAAGTACACACACACGTACACACATTCTCGTGTGCCATCATTTTAATTTACATCCTGTTTCATACCAAAACCTTATGCTCTGTGCTTTATGTTAATGGAGGCTAATTAGACAGGCAGTAAAGGTTTACCGCCTGCCTGTAAGGAATTATCAGACTTTTATGAGAGCTAGTAAACTGAAAGGGACCCATAAAGAACCTGGCAGCTTTTTTTCTTTTTTTGCCTAGGCCCTATATACCCAACACATTACGTTATTAGAACATCTAACCGTTATACCGTCATACATCAAACACACCAACAAACCGTGAAGAGGGCGCGACAGCGCATCTTCCCCCTCAGGAGCCTGAAAAGACTTGGCATGGGCCCTCAGATCTACAGCAGCACCATTGAGAGCATCTTGACTGCCTGCATCACCACCTGGTACGGCAACTGCTTGGCCTCCGACCGCAAGGCACTACAGAGGGTAGTGCGTCCGGCCCAGTACTTCACTGCGGCCCAGCTCCCTGCCATCCAGGACCTCTATACCAGTCGGTGTCAGAGGAAGGCCCTAAATATTGTCAAATTGTGTCATGTCTTGAATAGTAAAGTATAATGTTTTTTTTCTAAGCCAGTTGTAAGGTAGTAAACTGAGGCATTTGATAATGGTATAAGATGAGGTATGGGTGGCAATGGAAAGAACAGTGCACTCTACTGTATAAATCTATAATTTATAGGCATTCTTATCCAGGACTGGCCTCATTAGCACGTAATACTAGGGAATGAAAGAGCATAGTTACGGACTACAAAATATAAGGTTATCTCAAATTAATTTTGGGACTAAAGAGAAAAAATGTGGGGAAAAAGAATCTGGACCAACCAGTGAGGAAGCTGACTAAACCATTACAATGTTTCTGAGACTACCTCCCCCTAACAAGCAATGTTTGAAATGTGTTCTACCATTCTACTCTTGTCACTGAGTAAAAATTCACTCCTCTTTCTCTCTCCAGTTCACCTTAGTTAGTGAGTATTTTAAACTGGCTGCTTTAGAGAAAAGGATCTCCTTAAAGCTTGACAGCCTAGCATGAACAATATTAAGAGCAGAAGTTCCATGCAGAGCACTCTAGTCTTGAGTTGGGATTCAGCAAGTTTTTCATTCCATGCCAGTAGGTACTGCTAGGCCTAAATGTCTTTTGACATGTCTCTTGTATGGAATATTTCAGGCGTCATTTGGGAAATTGATGGGAGGAGAGAGTGGTGTTTTTGGAAAAGTCAAGTCCAATGTGAACCATTTTAAGAAAATTCTAACTATTATTTGGTGTTTCATCAGTCCATTGTTTGCATGTCAGCAAACAAGTTTTCTATATATATATATATATATATATATATATATATATATATAATCATTCAAAATACAGAAATACAGCCCATATGATGCATTTTGCATGATATGATGCTGCGTTTTGCAGTATACCGGCTGTATTTCTGTATTTTAAAAGTAAATAATTATGTTATGCGTAAAAACGTTATTGCACTAAGCGTTTAGCATATGTATTACATTATTGGCAATTCATTACATTATCAGCATTTATTACATTATAAACGCAGAAGTTATAACATTAGCAGCTATTACATTATTGTCAGTAATTACATTATCAGTTGCTACAAGGCCTCTGATCAACTATGGTAGACTGACACGTCTAGTTCTCTCTCTCTACTATTTATTATAAAGCTTTGTTTCTCTGCCACCGTGCCGTTCTCATCTCACAGTTCTAAGGAACACTAATCAGGTCTAAGGCTGACATATGATATATAATTAAACAAAGTTAAAGAATCAGAAGACTACTTTTTTGGGCGTGTTTTTCTTGTTTGTTTTTGTTTGTCTGGGGGAGGAAATATTCAGGGGTTCTTTTTGAAAAGTCTCAGTACTACTCTCCTCAGCTATGCTGTGTTTTGTTTGTGGAGGGTACTTTGCCTAAGTTTATTAGGTACAGGCTGAATTCTTCAGGGCATTCTACAAGGTGTCTGCAACGTTGCCATGCTGACGCGATGGCATCATGCAGTTCATGTAGATTGGACCAAAGATTCTCTATTGGGTGACAAGGATCAACAAGTTGTGCGTTCCAAGATGCTGTTCTGCCGACCACTGTTGTTTTTATTTTTGGCCCGACTGTTAGCTTGCACGATTCTTGCCATTCTCCTTCGACCTCTCATCAACGAGCTGCTTTCGCCCACAGGACTGCCGATGACTGGATGTTTTTTTGTTTGTCGCACCATTTTCTGTAAACCCTAGACACTGTTGTGCGTGAAAAGCCCAGGTCGGCTGTTTCTGATACTGGAACCGGTGGAACCGGCGCCGATGATCATACCACTCTTAAAGTCGCTTAGGTCACTCGTTTTGCCCATTCTAATGTTCAATCAAACAGTAACTGAATGGCTAAATGCCTGTCTGCCTGCTTTATATAGCAAGCCACGACCACGTGACTCACTGTTTGTAGGAGCAATCCATTTTCGTGAGCGGGGTACCTACTAAACTGTCTGGTTAATGTATCTGTTCCATTCTAGTCAAACCTTGCTATACAATTGGTCCTCACCTCTTCCCCAGGCTCAAGAGAGAGCTGACTGGTGGATGAGAGGAATCCTATGCTAACGCGTGGTTGTCCCATGTTTCTCTCCAGCCTCCCAAAGTGAAATGCCAGACCAGAATATGGCACCCCAACATCGCTGAGACGGGGGAGATCTGTTTGAGGTAATTCACTTCTCACATCGCCACACACTCATTGACAATTAATTTAATTCCGAAGTCAGAGTTTATTTTCTCTCACTTCAGCTCAAATAATGGCCACCATTGTTTTCAATACATTTTGCGACGTTTGTTTTGTGGCTGCGTCATATTTCTTGGCATACTTTCCGTTTCTTCTAAATATGTACAAACGGAGTACGCATCTGAGAATTGCCCTCTGTGCTCCATTTCACATACTTTGATTTGGACTCACGCTCTGACCCTCCCGTGCTCCAGTTTGCGTGCTTGGACCATGGTAGTATGCAAATTGAATACACCCCTGGCTCACATTCTTTTGGGATTTCCAATCGTTTATAGAGCAACCAATCACAAGTGAGGGTGTCATGGAAGAAAATGTCTGGCAGTAGTACTAGACTATTTAGATTTTTTTCCCCACCGTGATATCCAATATGATGATGGAGATTTGATTTCTACTTGTTTCTGTTTCCCCAGTTTGTTGCGGGAGCACTCTATCGACGGCACGGGCTGGGCCCCTACCAGAACGTTAAAGGTGAGTCTCTAATCTCTCTGACATCAGTGCCCATCTGAATGAACCTCTCTAGTCCCAAATCCCCCAATATTATACTAGTAATGTACCGTTTGAAGCACCATTCACCCTCTTCCCCCCTGCTTGGAGAGGGAGATAGTGGAAATTGTCATTCAATGTAGAAGTAGCGATTGCTAAGCACTCACCTGCTGGTTTTCTTAATACCTTGCCTGCTTCTCAAGGTTCGTTCTAAAATCTAAACGAGCACTGAAGTGTGTTCTTTATACTAGCATGACTGTCTTCCACCAGCCTTTCATCTCTACAATTGAAAGAACCCAGTCTTCTCTGAAAAGGAGGGCACTTTAAATTGTGTGAGAGGTTAATGCCATCAGCCTTACCTTGCGTTTGGTAGATGTCTGGACTGAGAACGTAGGATACATCTCACTGCGTTAAGGAGACTGAACTGTAGGTATACCTGTGGTACTTTATCTGCTGAGGGGTGTGTGTTATTGAACCAAAGAAGCTGATTTCTCAGAACGAGGCCCTATACTACTCTCATTGGTGGTGGTCTGCTGCTAACATGTATAGTCATGTATTGATCCTCTGGGAATTGGCTCACTATGAAGCAGGGCTCCGTGCCTGAAAACCCCAAAGGTTTACCTTTTGATAAATGGCACACGCAAGAACCCAGAGACATGGGGTTGAACATGTACTATGCATTGGACTTGCTTTAGAATTCCAGATATATTTGAGATCCCGTGTAAAAGGGTAATTTGGTGTTTCGAACTCCAAACCTAGGCCTAAATCTATTAGATGTGCCCATATGACTTATGACCAATACACACCACTAAGGTTTTGGGAACTGTTTTTGGTGTTCAACATCATCAAATCAAATTTATTTATAAAGCCCCCCTTACATCAGCTGATGTCACAGAGTGCTGTACAGAAACCCAGCCTAAAACCCCAAACAGCAAGCAATGCAGGTGTAAAAGCACGGTGGCTAGGAAAAACTCCCTAGAAGGCCAAAACCTAGGAAGAAACCTAGAGAGGAACCAGGCTGTGAGGGGTGGCCAGTCCTCTTCTGGCTGTGCCGGGTGCAGATTATAACAGAACATGGACAAGATTTTAAAATGTTCATAAAACAATACACACCACTACATCAAACTGTATCTTAATGGTAAAAGTCAACCCTGAGGCATAGCCAGTAGATCCGAACCACTTGCTTACAGCTACACTAGAGTCGGACAGACTTTCTGTGTAGATTAAGACGCCAGCGAGAGATATGGCTCGAAATATGTACCTCAATCCAGAGATGAGAAATGCGTTGTACTCCCAATTGTCCCATTATCCCAACTGTTACACAGAGCAGAAAACAGTCCTTTTCCTCCTCATGCTAATTAGCAGCAGCCATAATGCAATTGTAAGCAAGCTGGTTGGATCTGCTGGCTCTCCTGAGGCCTTGATTGTGTTGATTGTGTCTCACTGCTGTGTTAATCTTCTCAGAAGGCACAACCCGACCAACAACCCCCTACCATTGCTCCTTCTCTAACAAACTACTTCTCTAACAAACTACCATCCATCTATCTCCCTGTGTCACACCTACGTCATACCAAATCAACGTCTATTGGTCGCGTACACAGATTTGCTGGTGTGTTACAGCAGGTGCAGTGAAATGCTTATGTTACTAACTCCAACAGTGCATTAGAATGTCTTGGAAATAATATACAAATACACAAATATATCTTTTTTCACATTTAACCTTTATTTAACTAGGCAAGTCGGTTAAGAACAGCTATTACATACCCTGGCCAAACCTGGACGACGCTGGGCCGATTGTGCGCCGCCCTATGGGACTCCCAATCACAGCCGGATGTGATAGTCTGTAGTGACGCCTCTTGCACTGAGATGCAGTGCCTTAGACCGCTGCGCCACTCGGCAGCCAAAATCATAAGAAGAAATCAAGAAATTACAGAACAATCCAGAAGATGGGGTGTATATCTACTCTATCTCCTCTAAACCCCTTTGTCACGCTGAGATCCCATTCACATGGATTCCGTTTGTAGTGCCACAGCCGCTGCATATTTAAAGGTCCTCAGCTCAACACTTTGTTGATTAAATAGACAGTGCAGGAGATCAAAGACGTGACACTGAAATAAGCTGTTGTTATTGTTGTGCTGCTGCTCATCTCCAAGTTGCTATACAATACACACACACACACACACACACACACACACACACACACACACACACACACACACACATCACGTCCATCATAAGATACTATGTTAATCACATCACAGGGGGGTTACTGTGACGTCATACCAGCTCCTCTCTCTAGAAGCTTCCTTCCTTCCACAGTTAGGATGTACTAACCGCTGTTCTGACCCCAATAAGGAGCTTGTTGCTTAGGACGTACTAGCCGCTGATCTGACCCCAATAAGGAGCTTGTTGCTTAGGACGTACTAGCCCCTGTTCTGACCCCAATCAGGAGCTTGTTGCTTAGGACGTCTAGCCCGCTACGCCACACCATGCTCATCTCCACACTACATACAGCCAACTGCCAGGTCTACACACACATGCTCTCGACTACTAACTACATCATACTCCCTGACTCGCTCTTGTCTTCTGTTCCTGTGAGAGGGCTTCCTTGAGTAATTAACAGTTCTGATATCCCCGTGACGCCCTCAGCTAACCGACATCTTACTTTTCGAACGATGACTAGATAAATCGATCGACCAATAATTGTCCGACATTATCGGTCTACCGACGTAAGCCTTCCAGAGTGGGCATGTTGGTTTGACGGTGAGTAGCTTGCCACAGCGTATTTGAATAGGGAAATAATCAAACGCACACTTCACCAAGCAAGCAGCCCTGTCCTCATCACATTCTAATTTTCCTGCATGAACATTTTCAGTCATCAGCGCATGCCATTTGCAGTTGAAATATATTGCCAGTACATCGTGTATTGGATAACACTGTAATTGACATTATGGTTTCAGTAAGAAAACATTGTCAGAATGAGCAGCTTGAGTGTGGTTGTAACATAACGGTCACAACCACCTGAGGTATAATTAGAATGGTCATAACAAGCTCTCATTGCCAAAGTGTTTCTTTACATGACCTTTGACTGTTGTAAAGCACTGTTGTGAATCTACTCAATACAAAACGCTGACATCTAGTGGTGACATTACAGGTCTCCACAGTGCCACCATTTTACTTGCATATGTGCCTAAATATTTAGCAGTGCGACCTTGAACTTGTATTTCAGAGCATCAGTACGCCTAGAAAAATGAAGGATTCTAGCTTTATTACCTCTAATATTTTTCATTGTGCTCCTAAATGTCGTTGTGTGCTCCTACATTTTTCAGGGTAGCCTAGTGGTTAGAGCGTTGGACTAGTAAGGTTGCAAGTTCAAATCCCCGAGCTGACAAGGTACAAATCTGTCGTTCTGCCCCTGAACAGGCAGTTCACCCACTGTCCCTAGGCCGTCATTGAAAATAAGAATTTGTTCTTAACTGACTTGCCTAGTAAAATAAAGGTAAAAAAAATTGTGCATTTTAAAGCTAATTTCCAGCAATTCTACACACATACTGCCATGGGGCAGAGAGAAACATTTGCAGTTTTCCATCTAATCGTGCTATTCTACACATTTTGCAGTGAGGCTGAGAGAATTTGGCATTTTTACAGCTTTTTTTCCTGTAATTCAATATTATTTTGCCAAGGGTTGTGACCTGTTCATGTGGGGAGGGAGGGGGGCGGACCTCCAGAGGGCCCCAACCCCAAAAAAAACAGAATATTGGCCGTAGTGAGACAGCAATGTGAAGAGACCGTGGCTATGTCCGAATACCCATACTTGCGTTCTAAATAGTAGGGATTTTGGGTATGCAAAAACAGAGTTTTATAGTATGTGAAATTGTTTAAATTGAGCTTGCTTTATATGCCAGGATTTTTCGAATGGAAGGAATCAACACAATTGTGCATTAATGAGTTATTCTCAGTATGGATGAGCCTAGTATGTTATTTGTTTCTGCTTTCGTTTTTACTAAACAGTGCTTTTCTAAATATTATGTAGTAGGATTATTACACAGCATGTAGTTTTAGTTAATAGTAGGCAAGACAGATTTCAGACATAGCCATTGTCTCTTTTTGCCGACGCTAGTCAGTAGGCATATATGAGGGTGCTTGTTATTCATCGGAGTCAATACTTGCCAGTATTATGCTGAGGGTGCCTTGTGGATAATCCACAAAGGTAGTTAGGAGAGTCTTATTTCTGCCTTCCTCCAGCAGTCTCCTCTAGGGAGGTGTAATACATGGGACTGAGTATTATCTCACTACAATGAAAGCAAGGTCTCTCTCTATCAGCTACCAGTAGCTGGCCCATAGGAACAAGTTCTCTATTAGCTACCAGTAGCTGACCCATAGGAACAAGTTATATCTCAGCTGCCAGTAGCAGGCCCACAACATTCACCCCTGCCCAGACCCACCTGTTCACACCCCCATCTCCAGCGCCTGTATCACTCTCTGCCACATGGCCTCAAACTGCACCATTTAGTTTCTCTCCGTTGCCCCACACTCTGTCAACATTTAGATAATAAAGCATTTGATCTTTCCGTTGTGTTAACGAGGGAGGATTGGTTGACTTACAGTTTTAAAGTATACTTTTTTTCAAGGTGATTGGCTAGAAAAGTATCGCCCAACCCATCGGGTATCTCACCGCCATGTCTTGAAATATGCAGACAGATTAAAATGTACAGTGAGGGAAACAAGTATTTGATCCCCTGCTGATTTTGTACGTTTGCCCACTGACAAAGAAATGATCAGTCTATAGTTTTAATGGTAGGTTTATTTGAACAGTGAGAGACAGAATAACAACAACAAAATCCAGAAAAACGCGTGTGAAAAATGTTAGAAATGGAATTGCATTTTAATGAGGGATGAAGTAATGAAGTATTTGATCCCTCTGCAAAACATGACTTAGTACTTGGTGCAAAATCCTTGTTGGCAATCACAGAGGTCAGACGTTTCTTGTAGTTGGCCACCAGGTTAGCACACATCTCAGGACGTATTTTGTCCCACTCCGCTTTGCAGATCTTCTCCAAGTCATTAAGGTTTCGAGGCTGACGTTTGGCAACTCGAACCTTCAGCTCCCTCCACAGATTTTCTATGGGATTAAGGTCTGGAGACTGGCTAGGCCACTCCAGGATCTTAATGTGCTTCTTCTTGAGACATTCCTTTGTTGCCTTGACCGTGTGTTTTGGGTCATCTCTAGGAGACAGAACGCGTCTCCTTCCTGAGTGGTATGATGGCTGCATGGTCACATGGTGTTTATACTTGCGTACTATTGTTTGTACAGATTAACATGGTACTTTCAGGAGTTTGGAAATTGCTACCAAGGATGAACCAGACTTGTGGAGGTCTACAATTATTTTCCCAGAGGTTTAAAATTATATTAATTAGCCTATCAGAAGCTTGTAAAGCCATGGAGTTTTCCAAGCTGTTTAAAGGCACAATCAACTTAGTGTATGTAAACATCTGACCCACTGGAATGGTGATACAGTGAATTGTAAGTGAAATAATCTGTCTGTAAACAATTGTTTGAAAAATTACTTGTCATGCACAAAATAGATGTCCTAACCAACTTGCCAAAACTATAGTTTGTTAACAAGAAATGTGTGGAGTGGTTGAAAAACGATTTTAATGACTCCAACCTAAGTGTATGTAAACATCCGACTTCAACTGTTTATGTAAGATGGCTAAATAAAGAGTAATATTATTTATTATTATTATTATTATTTGTGTCCTGGTCATATAAGAGCTCTTTGTCACTTCCCACGAGCCGGGGTGTGACCTCACACTCATTCTTATGTTTAATAAATGTATCGTATAGTGTGTGGCAGGCTTACAATGATGGCAAAAAACAACATTTGAGAGTGCGCTGACCCTGGTGCTCGAGGGGGTACGCAGCTGGAGGTTGAAGGGGTACGGGGCTATAAAAAGTTTGGGAACCACTGGTTTAGTGTATTCCAATTTTCTATGGATTCTGTGGCTTCTTCAATTATGTTGAGCTGGTTTCTGATGTACTGTTCCTTATTTTTTCTTAGTGAATTTCTGTAATGTTTTGTGTTTTACAATAGTGAAGGTGTAGGCCAAGGTTTTCTGTATCTCTGTTTTTGGTTGGATAGGTTTCTCAATTTCTATGTTAGTTTATTGCCTTCATCAAGCCGTTCGTCATTGTTGTTCATTTTTTTTTTTTGTCTGCTTGAATTTTTTTGATTTGATAGGGAAGCGGAAAGGTCAAATATACTGTTTAGGCTTTCTACTGCTAAGTTTACACTTTCACTATTACAGTGAAATGTTTTGTCCAGGAAGTTATCTAAAACTGATTTATTTTGTTGTTGCCGAATTGTTTTTGGGTAGGTTTCTACATGACTTTCCTTGCATCTATAGCATTCCTTAATATTTTGCTGTTTCTCTGGCTTTGATGCCTCAAGATTGAGTATTGCTCTGTTCTTGTAGACTGTGATCTGATAGTGTCAGTGGGCTGACTGTGAACCCTCTGAGAGACTCTGGGTTGAGGTCAGTGATAAAGTAATCTACATTACTTCTGCAAGGTGTAGGTGTACCTACCGTAGGAGTCCCCTCGACGCCTTCCATTGACCAAGCGTGCGACAAAGCTGCAGGAGTTTTTGTTGGTTGTTTTGTCATAGTTGTGTCTAGGGGGGTATATTGGAGAGGGAATGCTGTCACCTCCAGCTAAGTGTTTGTCGTCCTTTGTGCTAAGAGTGTCATGTTCTTGTCCAGTTCTGGTATTTAGGTCGCCACAGACTAGTACATGTCCCTTGGCCTGGAAGTGAATGATCTCCCCGTCTAGGATGGAGAAGCTGTCATCGTTAAAGTATGGGGATTCTAGTGGGGGATATAGGTAGCAGCACACATGAGGACATTTTTCTCTGTAGAGATAATTTCCTTATTTATTTTTAGCCAGATGTAAAATGCTCCTGTTTGACTTATTTAATATAGTGGGTTAGGTCTTCTCTATACCAAATTAGTGTACCCCCTGAGTCTTTTCTCTGTTTCATACCTGGGAGTTTGGTGAATGGGACTACCAGGTGTGTGTGTGTGTGTGTGTGTCTCTATCTCTCTCTCTCTTTAAATTCAAAGGGCTTTATTGGCATGGGAAACATGTTTGCATTGCCAAAAGTAAACATTACACTCTCACAAGTTTTAAAAGAATATAGACATTTCAAATGTTATATTATTGGCTATGTACGGTGTTGTAACAATATGCAAGTAGTTGAAGTATGAAAGGGAAAACAAATAAACAGATGCATATAGGTGGTATTTACAGTGTTGTTAGTGCTCCACTGGTTTCCCTTTTGTCATGGCAACGGGACACACATCTTGCTGCTGTGACATCTTGCTGCTGTGACTGCTCACTACGGTATTTCGCCTAACAGATATGGGAGTTTATCGATGTTTGATTTGTTTTAAAGTTATTTGTGGGTCTGTGTGATCTGTAAGAAATATGTGTATCCAATGTGGTCATACATTTGGCAGGAGGTTCGGAAGTGTAGCTCTGTCTCTCTCTCTCCATCTGTCTCTGTGGTTGTGTCTACACTTGATACTTACATGCTACTTCTGCTATCAGAATACGAAGATCGCACTGAGAAAAGACATGTCTAGATGCTCAGAAGTCGCTTTGTGGTCTGATTGTGTTTAGATTTTGCTGGCCAGCAGGTGGTCAGGGATGCATTGTGTGTGGATTTCTCCTCAGTCTGGACGCAATCAGGCTACCCGAAAGCACATACAGTGGCTACGTCATCAGCACTCCTCCCACAAGTCTTTTGCTTGGCTAGAGTTATGCTGACCCATTTGCAATCCCTGTAGCGTTACTTGCTACCTATAGAGGTTAGCTGGCTAGTTAGGAACAGTAGTTAGCTACTGCCATCAGTTGTTGTTGTGTTATCATATTTAGCCTATTCCACCATTTATAGAATGTATACTGGCATTTGAATATAGCGCTGGAAAAGGGAATCAGGACACATTGGACACGGTAGACACATTTACATGTAGATCTAGACACAGCCTCTCTCGCTCTCTTACTCTCGCTCGGTCTCTCGTCATTCTCACAGGATACACATTAAACAGAGATGAGAAGTGACTGTACCAGTCCTTTTCCCAATCTCCTCTAGAACATCATGTGAGTCTGTTGCTGGGAAAGGATTATGGATTTCATTATCATCAACCTTGAGGTGGAGTGAGCGAAACAAAAGCGACTCGATCATCCAATCCTCAGACGATGACCAATGGCCAATCAGCCTCTGAAAGCCTTCTCTCAAACACAAGCCTATAAAAAGAGTTATCGGTTTCTGTAGCCTGGATAGATAAAGATGTCTGGATCTCCTCCTCTCCTGTCCTCTTCTCTCCTTTTCTCTCTGTCCTGTCTTCCTCCTATGACAAACAGTACTGGCCAAAACAGAAGTAATTTTAGTTCTATGTTAGTTTCATATTTTTTTACCTTAAATGTCTCATCAGAAGAATGTGAATGGGAGCCTGGATTGCCTTTGATTATCAAATGAACAACATCACATAAAAGCACAATTTCTTTTGAGCTAGCTTCCCCACACCTCTGTGATTCAGAAGGGATGGGTTAAATGTGAAAGGCACATTTCAGTTGAATGTATTCAGTTGTACAACTGACTAGCTATCCCCCTTTCCCTTTAAGGTAGTGTCTTAGGGCACAGCTCAAAGATTTCTTAAACCTGTTCCCAGACTATCAGCTGTGCTCTGCAGACTCCAGTTTATACCCTTGCACTATAACAGACAGACAAATAGCTCATTGTTCTATCTGCAGGTGTAATTGATACCAGTGTTTCTGTCCTTCGATGGGCCCCAGGATCTCCTGGCCCCTCAGCCTCCTGCCTAATCAATCAGGGTATTGACAGGCCAATATCCCCCGTCCCTGGTCCCCTGGTCGATGAGTGCTAAGAGTGAGCACCTGACTATTAACTACTGTGTGGGTGGGGAGGTGTTGGATGACACACATTCACTAACAACATTGTCTTGTTCGGTACAGTGAGGGAAAAAAGTATTTGGTCCCCTGCTGATTTTGTACGTTTGCCCACTGACAAAGAAATGATCAGTCTATAATTTTAATGGTAGGTTTATTTGAACAGTGAATAACATTAAAGAAATCCAGAAAACTGCATGTGAAAAATGTTATAAATTGATTTGCATTTTAATGAGGGAAATAAGTATTTTACCCCCTCTCAATCAGAAAGATTTCTGGCTCCCAGGTGTCTTTTATACAGCTAACGAGCTGAGATTAGGAGCACACTCTTAAAGGGAGTGCTCCTAATCTCAGTTTGTTACCTGTATAAAAGACACCTCTCCACAGAAGCAATCAATCAATCAGATTACAAACTCTCCACCATGGCCAAGACCAAAGAGCTCTCCAAGGATGTCAGGGACAAGATTGTAGACCTACACAAGGCTGGAATGGGCTACAAGACCATCGCCAAGCAGCTTGGTGAGAAGGTGACAACAGTTGGTACGATTATTCGCAAATGGAAGAAACACAAAAGAACTGTCAATCTCCCTCGGCCTGGGTCTCCATGCAAGATCTCACCTCGTGGAGTTGCAATGATCATGAGAACGGTGAGGAATCAGCCCAGAACTACACGGGAGGATCTTGTCAATGATCTCAAGGCAGCTGGGACCATAGTCACCAAGAAAACAATTGGTAACACAGTACGCTGTGAAGGACTGAAATCCTGCAGCGCCCGCAAGGTCCCCCTGCTCAAGAAAGCACATCTTCATGCCCGTCTGAAGTTTGCCAATGAACATCTGAATGATTCAGAGGACATCTGGGTGAAAGTGTTGTCGTCAGATGAGACCAAAATTGAGCTCTTTGGCATCAACTCAACTTGCCGTGTTTGGAGGAGGAGGAATGCTGCCTATGACCCCAAGAACATCATCCCCACCGCCAAACATGGAGGTGGAAACATTCTGCTTTGGGGGTGTTTTTCTGCTAAGGGGACAGGACAACTTTACCGCATCAAAGGGACGATGGACAGGGCCATGTACCGTCAAATCTTGGGTGAGAAACTCCTTCCCTCAGCCAGGGCATTGAAATGGGTCATGGATGGGTATTCCAGCATGACAATGACCCATAACACACGGCCAAGGCAACAAAGGAGTGGCTCAAGAAGAAGCACATTAAGGTCCTGGAGTGGCCTAGCCAGTCTCCAGACCTTAATCCCATAGAAAATCTGTGGAGGGAGCTGAAGGTTTGAGTTGCCAAACGTCAGCCTCGAAACCTTAATGACTTGGAGAAGATCTGCAAAGAGGAGTGGGACAAAATCCCTCCTGAGATGTGTGCAAACCTGGTGGCCAACAACAAGAAACATCTGACCTCCTGTGATTGCCAACAAGGGTTTTGCCACCAAGTACTAAGTCATGTTTTGCAGAGGGGTCAAATACTTATTTCCCTCATTAAAATGCAAATCAATTTATAAAAATGTTCACATGCGTTTTTCTGGATTCTTTTGTTGTTATTCTGTCTCTCACTGTTCAAATAAACCTACCATTAAAATTATAGACTGATCATTTCTTTGTCAGTGGGCAAACGTACAAAATCAGCAGGTGATCAAATACTTTTTTCCCCTCACTGTACATCCAAGTTCTTGTCCAAAATACTAAAATCACCATGAAATCTGCAAAAATAATAGTTTAATTTTGGAAGTCTGTTCACCAAGTATTCCCTAAATAAATAAATAGACGTGACTGTCTCAATGTAATCAAGGTATGAAATTATTGTTATTTTCAAATAAACTCTGCAAAAAAAGAATTAATGAACATGCGCCTGTGGAACGGTCGTTAAGACACTAACAGCTTACAGACGGTAGGCTATTAAGGTCACAGTTATTAAAACTTAGAACACTAAAGAGTCCTTTCTACTGACTTAAAAACACCAAAAGAAAGATGCCCAGGGTCCCTGCTCATCTGCGTGAACGTGCCTTAGGCATGCTGCAAGGAGGCATGAAGACTACAGATGTGGCCAGGGCAATAAATTGCAATGACCATACTGTGAGACACCTAAGACAGCGCTACAGGGAGACAAGACTGACAGCTGATTGTCCTCGCAGTGGCAGACCACATGTAACAACACCTGCACAGGATCGGTACATCCGGACATCACACCTGCGGGACAGGTACAGGATGGCAAAAACAACTGCCCGAGTTACACCAGGAACGCACAATCCCTCCATCAGTGCTCAGACTGTCCGCAATAGGCTGAGAGAGGCTGGACTGAGGGCTTGTAAGGCAGGTCCTCACCAGACATCACCGGCAACAACGTCGCCTATGGGCACAAACCCACCGCCGCTTGACCAGACAGGACTGGCAAAAAGTGCTCTTCACTGACGAGTCACTGTTTTGTCTCACCAGGGGTGATGGTCGGATTTGCGTTTATCGTCGAAGGAATGCGTGTTCTCTGGATCGGGATCGATTTGGAGGTGGAGGGTCCGTCATGGTCTGGGGCGGTGTGTCACAGCATCATCGGACTGAACTTGTTGTCATTGCAGGCAATCTCAACGCTGTGCGTTACAGGGAAGACATTCTCCTCCCTCATGTGGTACCCTTCCTGCAGGCTCGTCCTGACATGACCCTCCAGCATGACAATGCCACCAGCCATACTGCTTGTTCTGTGCATGATTTCCTGCAAGACAGGAATGTCAGTGTTCTGCCATGGCCAGCGAAGAGCCCGGATCTCAATCCCATTGAGCACATCTGGGACCTGTTGGATCGGAGGGTGAGGGCTAGGGCCATTCCCCCCAGAAATGTCTGGGAACTTGCAGGTGCCTTGGTGGAAGAGTGGGGTAACATCTCACAGCAAGAACTGGCAAATCTGGTGCTGTCCATGAGGAGGAGATGCACTGCAGTGCTTAATGCAGCTGGTGGCCACACCAGATACTGACTGTTACTTTTGACCCCCCCCCATTTCTGTTAGTCTGTGGAACTTGTTCAGTTTATGTCTCAGTTGTTGAATCTTATGTTCATACAAATATTTACACATGTTAAGTTTGCTGAAAATAAACGCAGCTGACAGCGAGAAGTTGTTAATATTTTTGCTGAGTTTACAATCTGGTTTTGGGCTTAGTTGTGGTCAATTTGCAGTGTACAAATTTATTGTAATTATGTTCCCGGCTCTCCGACAAAAATTAACTCTGCAACTCTTGTCTTTTTTCACAACTACCACCAGTTTGGCTTCATAACATTTACAACAGACGTATTGACATGAGAGATATATATCTATATATCTCAAGTGTGTAAAAAATACATAAAGGGTATTTCATGCTATATATCATATTAGATTTTATAATATATATTTTACATGTGATAAGGCCACACAGAGGGCCAGAGATAATTAGACATCTGTGATAATCTGAAGTATTCAAAAAGGCCATTAGATGGCATCTGATAAAATTACATATATTCCTTGAAAGTTACTGGTAATCTTCAAAAGTTTCCAGTAGTATACCCTCCCTTTGCAACCCTACTCCCACCAATCAATACAGTATGCATCACTGGCACTCTCTCCTCTCTCTGAACCTGAGATTCAAGAACATCTAGTGACTCGCTCCAAATGTCAAACTCTCTCTGGCTACGAAGCTTATGTTTTCCCACCTGCGAAGGATTGACCCAGCCTACACACTTGAGAGAGAGAAGGGAGAGTGAAATAGGGACTTGATTGTGATTGGATGAGAGTTTACCTTTGACCTCAGCCTTGTACTCCCCCTCATACGTGTGCCAAGGGTTGATGTGAAATGTATTACCCTAGCTCAGTGTTTCCCAAACTCGGTCCTCTGTCCGCCAAGGGGTGCATCTTTTGGTTTTTGCACTAACACTACACAGCTGATTAAAATGATCAAAGCTTGATGATTAGTTGATCATTTGAATCCGCTGTGTAGTGCTAGGGTAAAAAACCAAAACATGCACCCCTTGGGGTACTGAGGACCGAACTTGGGAAACACGGCACTAGCTAGATATACAGTGCAAGTATTTGGAAAGTATTCAGACCCATTGACTTTTTTCACATTTTGTTACGTTACAGCCTTATTCTAAAATGGATGACATTTTTCTTTTTTTCTCATCAATCTACACACAATACCCTATAATGACAATGCAAAAACGTTTTCTAGAAATGTTTGCTAATTTATAAAATAAATAAAACTGATATCACATTTACACAAGTATTCAGACCCTTTACTCAGTACTTTTTTGAAGCACCTTTGGCAGCGATTACAGCCTTGATTCTTCTTGGGTATGAACACCATAGTGCCCACGTAGCTCATCACTAAGCTAAGGACCCTGGGACTAAACACCTCCCTCTGCAAATGGATTCTGGACTTCCTGACAGGCCGCCCCCAGGTGTTAAGGGTAGGCAACAACACATCTGCCACGCTGATCCTCAACACAGGGGCCCCTCAGGGGTGCGTGCTTTGTCCCCTCCTGTACTCCCGGTTCACCCACAACTGCGTGGCCAAGCCAACACCATCATTAGGTTTGCTGACGACACAACAGGGGTAGGCCTGATCACCGACAACAATGAGACAGCCTATAGGGAGGAGGTCAGAGACAACAACCACTCCCTTAACATGAGCAAGACAAAGGAGCTGATCGTGGACTACAGGAAACGGAGGGCCGAACGCCCCCATTCACATCGAAGGGGCTGTAGTGGAGCGGGTCGAGAGTTTCCACATCACCAACAAACTTTTGTGGTCCAAACACATCAAGACAGTTGTGAAGAGGGCACGACAACACCTTTTCCCCCTCAGGAGACTGAAAAGATTTGGCATGGGTCCCCAGATCCTCAAAAAGTTCTAAAGCTGCACCATCGAGAGCCTCCTGACCGGTTGCATCACCGCCTGGTATGGCAACTGCTCGGCATTCGACCATAAGGTGCTACTGAGAGTAGTGCGTACAGCCCAGTACATCACCGGGGCCAAGCTTCCTGCCATCCAGGACCTCTATACTACTTGGTGTCAAAGGAAGGCCCAAAAAATGTCAGACTCCAGTCACCCAAGTCATAGAATGTTCTCTCTGCTACTGCACGGCAAGTGGTACCAGAGCGCCAAGTCTACGTCCGAAAGGCTCATTAACAACTTCTACGCCCTAGCCGTAAGTTTGCTGAACAATTTAATAATGTGACACATTTAAATTAGATTTGATGACGATACTAGCTTGTCACACCTGCATTTGGGGAGTTTCTCCCATTCTTCTCTAAGATCCTCTCAAGCTCTGTCAGGTTGGATGGGGAGCGTCTCTGCAGAGATGTTCGATCGGGTTCAAGTCATTCAGAGACTTGTCCCAAAGCCACTCCTGCGTTGGCTTGGCTGTGTGCTTATGGTCATTGTCCTGTTGGAAGGTGAACCTTCGCCCCAGTCTGAGGTCCTGAGTGCTCTGGAGCAGGTTTTAGTCAAGGATCTCGGTGTTCTTTGCTCCGTTCATCTTTCCCTTGATCCTGACTAGTCTCCCAGTCCCTGCCGCTGAAAAACATGCCCACAACAGGATGTTGCCACCACCATGCTTCATTGTAGGGTTTGGTGCCAGGTTCCTCCAGACATGATGCCTGGCATTTCAGGCCAAAGAGTTCAATCTTGGTTTCATCAGAACAGAGAATCTTGTTTCTCATGGTCTGAAAGTCCTTTAGGTGCCTTTTGGCAAATTCCAAGTGGGCTGTTTTACCTTTTACAGAGGAGTGGCTTTTGTCTGGCCACTCTACCATAAACGCCTGATTGGTGGAGTGCTGCAGAGATGGTTGTCCAACTGCAAGTTTCTCCCATCTCCACAGAGGAACTTTCATTGACCATCGGGTTCTTGGTCACGTCCCTGACCAAGGCCCTTCTCCCCCGATTGCTCAGTTTGGCCGGGGGGCCAGTTCTAGGAATAGTCTTGGTGGTTCCAAATTTCTTCCATTTGATTGAGGTCGCTGTGTTCTTGGGGACTTTCAATGCTGCAGAACCTTTTGGTTACCCTTCCCCAGATCTGTGCCTCAACACAAGCCTGTGTTACAAACCCACAACACAGAAACTGGGGAACGTATGTGTATGTATTTCAGGAAATGGCTTCCTGGATTCCCCCAAGCAGCTGATTGGTCAGCCCCATTGTCAGGAGATATAGCTGTCTGCAATTACCGACTCCTCCTGCAGCTTTAAAAGCCAGTGTTCCTTTGTTAGGAAAACAGAGACATTCTTGGTATGTCCTATGCTGGTTGTTGGTCAGAGAGAGCTTCTTGATGTGTCCTGTGTTTAGTTGTTGGTCTGTATGAATTTGTTTTATATTTTGAAGCCGGTCCTGCTGATGTTTGTGTATGCCATTGGTCTGTTTTTGTTTAGTGAAATTGTTCACTTTAAGTTTGTATTCTGTTTCATTTGTTCCCAGGCGGGAAGGGGAAGGCACCTTGGGAGTGATTAGGCGAGAGGCCTGCGGGCATACATATCCCCGTAGTATGTACTATGTCTATGCACACTAGGAAAGACCTGGGCGGATCATCACCTGTATTTGGTTAGTGCGCCAGGTGGTCTTTAACTTTGACTTTCTTTGCTTTGTTTCCGTCCCTTTTCCCCATATTACCGTGTGAAGGAAATAAATTCCCTGTAAACGGTCATCCTTACCCACACCTACAGTCACATGCCTCTTTCGCTCCATGGGGAGTTGAGAGTAGCAGGGTGTTACGTTCCCTCCTTCAAGAGGCGTGTGTAACACCTGTCTCTGAACTCTATAGACAATTCCTCATGGCTCGGTTTTTTCTCTGACATACACTGTCAACTGTTGGACCTTATATAGACAGGTGTGTGCCTTTCCGAATCATGTCCAATCAATTGAATTTACCACAGGTGGACTCCTATCAAGTTGATGATCTATGGAAACAGGATGTACCTGAGCTCAATTTCGAGTCTCATGGCAAAGGGTCTGAATAGTTATGTAAATACGTTTTATTTATTTGCATAAATATATATAAAAAACTGTTTTCGCTTTGTCATTATGGGGTATTGTGTATAAATCTATGTATTTAATTCATTTTATAATAAGGCTGTAACGTAAGAAAATGTGGAAAAAGTCGAGGGGTCTGAATACTTTCCGAATGCACTGTATCTCCACAGTCTGGCAATGGAGACTGTATTCCCTAGCCGGCCAGACGCTCTGCGGTCCATTTCTTTCATAGCTATGGCTGGTGCCAGAGCAGTGGTTGTCATGTTTTGCTGTCATGAAGTGTACGTGGTTTGTGGGTAATGTTTTCATTCCACTGTATCACTGGCATCAACCCCTGATGGAGCTTACTGCATTTTTATTTCCGACTGTACTGTGCCTTTCAGCAGTGAGTTGCAGTAGACAGAAGTAACCTATATTGTTAATACTTACCAGGCTGCTTTAAATGAAGAACAAACAAGATCTAGAAAAGAGCAGGTAAAAAGGGCATTCTGGGCATTCTCTATGATAAGTGTATGTCAAATGAGTGGGTGTGTGGATTAGTGCAGTGCGTGTGTGTGTTCGAGAGGGTGACGCTGTCCTGTCTCTTCACTGTCAGCTCCTGTCACCTCGACTGTCACCTCTCCTGTGCAGCACAGCTCCAACCCACACAGCTACTGTCACCTCTCATCTCTCTCCTCTTCCACTAGGCAGTCCAAACACACACACATTCACTCAGGCACAAAACATCTGTGTCAATAGATAAACATAGGCACACACTTTACATATTTATCAATTTACACTCTTTCTCTCACACACACACACACACACACACACAGACACACACAGACACAGTGTTTCACTCATTTTGAATTGGCAGCCTGACAAAAGAGGGGTTTTTAATAATTTGTCTATCCATCCTACTCACCTCCAGTGACATGCCCGAAACTAACTTCTATCAACATAACATGTCCTCATTTCTCTTTATAGCCTTCATTCTTCCTCCCCCACACGTTCTCCCCCTCAATCTCACAAAGCTTACTACTCACTTAAAAATAGACTCCTATCGCTTTGCGGGTGGTGCTCTTTGGTTGTTGCAGTCAGATCTGATCAATAGTTACATACAGTATCCATAGATCCAGTCCTCTTTGAACCAGTGGAGAGTCCTGTTTAACAAACTGAGTGGTATAGGAAGGCTAAGTGCAATCACATGTAAGAGAAGGCTTGGAACATCTAGTTTAGTTTGTGGAAAAGTCCCATAGCCCTCAGCTGTGTAGCGTTTATGGAGCCTTTTGTGGGTTAGTTATCCTGTAGGATAACAGGTGACTGTCTGTCTTCCTATCTATTAATTTGTTGTTGGTTCTATTATTCATCATTCAATACAGATTGGGTTTCTAATGGACAGTGCATTCTTAACAAGTGGTACAGTAGGCCACTACGTCTGAGTTTAGTTATTGACCATGCTCTAACTAACCTACATCAAGCTGTGGGTCCGCATTAGAATATTCTGCTACCGAAGAATGGTAAAGCACCCTTTACTGGCTCAAATAACCGACCAATCAGCCTGTTACCAACCCTTAGTAAACCTTTGGTAAAAATTGTGTTTGACAAGATACAATGCTATTTTACAGTAAACAAATTCCCAACCTTTCAGCATGCTTATAGGGAAAGACATTCAACAAGCACAGCACACAAATGACTGATGATTGACTGAGAGAAATTGACGATAAAAATATTGTGTGGGCTGTTTTGTTAGACTTCAGTGTGGTTTTTGACATTATTGATCATAATCTGCTGCTGGACAAACGTATGTTATGCTATATTGTGGATAAAGAGTTACCTGTTGAACAGAACACAGAGGGTGTTTTTAATGTCTCCCCAACATAATCCATGTAGAATCAGGAATTCCCCAGGGCAGATGTCTAGGCCCATTGAAAAAAGTAATCTTTACTAATGACTTGCCACTGGCTTTGAGTAAAACCAGTTTGTCTGCGGAAGACTCAACACTATACGTCAGCTACTACAGCACTATCAACAAGGCATGTCCTACAGGCAGATCTTCGTAAGGAAATTAAACTGCAGGTTTATTATGCACAATGGTATTTTCAAGGTCAAGAGCTGGATCTCATTAGAGAAATAAGATAGAGGGCAGGTCCTGTAGAGAAAGGTATTGTCCATTTCATTTAAATGCAATTCCACCAACTTTCAATCATTGCGTCTGACAGCAGTTTGCATCACAACCCTGGAAAACATTCTTTGTTGTTTTTATTCCGTGTGTGTTTTATAGGCCCATCTTCTCTGTGTCCTACTCTTTGATGGGACCACACTTTGTTTTATAATGAAATAGCAAAGTGATACGAGTAAATTGGGCCCATTGCCTTTGTTTTCTGCAAGGCGTATATCTGTTTTAATGTGTATCTACTACCATTAGAAAACCCCATTAGGGATAGTATCCGTTAACAGTCATGTTTTCTTGTTCTTATTGAGACTCATTCTGCCCTGCATAAGTGACAAGTCTATGACATTATCAGTTGGCAGGGGAACAAAGTTGAATGTCCATACTGCCGTTAAAGATATTTATAACTAACCCAAGATGGTTCTGCCGTGTCATTTTCAATGGGAGCAAATGTAGCATAGTGGGCAAAACAAGCGAGGAGGTGGGCAGAGCCAAGCACCAGCTAGTGAGATCCTAGTGGCGCATTCTAGCATGTATATTTGCATATTTCCTTTGGGGAATATTCTTCTCTGTGAACTGCGTATGTGCAATAACTTAATTTGCCTTTTTTTTTTTACATTGGAAATTCTACAAAACTTAGTGCACTTTGTTCGTAAAAGATTCTAGCTTTGAGAACAGAACTGTATTGCCATGATTTTCTTCGATGAGAAAATCAGCAAAATGTCGGCCCAGTTCCATCTCCCTCCATGGGGAGGGGAAATTCCAACCGGATGCTTGAGATTTCTACATCCGGTGAAACATCTTGCTTCTTGTTCTGTCTGTGCTGGCATCCTGTAAGTGAAGCTAGCATACATTAATACATTAAGATCTACAGGTAACTGTTAAAATAATGGAAACACTTGAGTAAATTATGGATACAAAGTATGTTGAAAGCAGGCGCTTTCACACAGGTGTGGTTTCTTGAGTTAATTAAGCAATTAACATCCCATCATGCATGTATAGAAATGCTGGGCAGCCCATTATTTTGGCTACCATGGCTATGCCCCTATAGGATGACAATGACCCCATCAACAGGTTATGAGGTCACTTAATGGTTTGATGAGCATGAACACGATGTCTCCCTGGATGGGAGACCAGATGCTGCTGGAAGTGGTGTTCTCTGGTCTAAAAAAATAAATATCCCAATGCCCCAGGGCAGTGATTGGGGACATTGCCCTGTGTAGGGTGCAGTCTTGGATGGGACGTTAAACAGGTGTCCTGACTCACTGTGGTCGCTAAAGATCCCATGGCACTTATTGTAAGAGTAGGGGTGTTAACCCCGGTGTTCTGGCTAAATTCCCAATCTGGCCTTCATACCATCATGGCCACCTAATCATCCCCAGCTTCCAATTGGCTCATTCATGCGTATTCACAAAAGGTTTCCGTCTTCGTAAGATACAATTGTGCCTGTAGAGACAATTGAAAGCCCCGCTTTATAATCTATTCAGGGAATTCAACAATTTTGTTTGTTAATTTGTTGGAATGAAAATGCTCAACGATGACCTGGTTATTAATGACTAGTTTAGTTTCACTTTTAATGGTACATAAAACTATGTGATGAATGGTCTATGGATGGTCTCAGGATGGTCTCAGAATTCATGTTTTTGTCTGTTTCTGTGTCTTTCAGGATGTGGTCTGGGGATTGAACTCCTTGTTTACCGTAAGTACCTTTTTAATCAATAAACTGATTTGACAATTATCTTAAAATGTGTTCGTTCTTGATGTACAGTGCCTTCTGTAATGGGTGATCTATCACCAGCAACACACCGAGGTGACAGATCAGTGCCACAGCAATTACCATAACACACAGGGTATACAGAGCCTTCAGAAAGTATTCATACCCCTTGACTTATTCCACATGTTGTTGTTACAGCCTGAATTCAAAATGGATTCAATATGTTTTTTTTCTTGCCCAGCTGCTCTCAATACCCCATAAAGTGAAAACATGTTTTTAGACATTTTTGCAAATGTATTGGAAATGAAACACAGAAATATCTAGTTTGCATACAGTAAGTATTCACACCCCTGAGTCAATACATGTTAGAATCACCTTTGTCAGTGATTACAGCTGTGAGTCTTTCTGGATAAGTCTCTAAGAGCTTTGCACACCTGTCTTGTACAATATTTGCACATTATTATTTTTAAAAATGTTCATGCTATGTCAAGTTTGTTGTTGATCGTTGCTAGACAGACATTTTCAAGTCTTGCCGTAGCTTTTCAGGCCGATTTAAGTAAAAACTGTTTGAAAGTCAACATTGGCCTCATGATTAAATCGCTGAGCGGTTTGCTTCCTCTCCGGCAACTGAGTTAGGAAGGACGCCTGTATCTTTGTAGTGACTGGGTGTATCGATACACCATCCAAAGTGTAATTAATAACTTCACTATGCTCAGAGGGATATTCAAATTTGTTTTCTTTTTATTTTACACATCTACCAATAGGTGCCCTTCTTTGCTAGGCATTAGAAAACCTCTCTTGTCTTTGTGATTGAATCTGTGATTGAAATTCACTGCAGGGCTGATAGACCTTACAGATAATTGTATGTGTTGGGTACAGAGATGAGGTAGTCATTCAGAAATCATGTTAACACTTATTGCCACACAGTGAGTCCATGCAACTTATTATGTGACTTGTTAAGCACATTTTTACTCAACTTATTTAGACGTGCCATTACAAAGGGGTTGAATACTTATTGACTCAAGACATTTCAGCTATACATTTTTTATACATTTTTGTAAATGACTAAAAACATAATTCCACTTTGTCTGTAGGCCAGTGACAAAGAAAATCAGAATTGAATCCATTATAAATTCAGGCTGTAACACAACAAAATGTGGAAAAAGTCAAGGGGTGTGAATACTTTCTGAAGGCACTGTATGCCCATATATAAGGAACAGGTAGACTGAGAATGTTAAAATCTCTTATTTAAATAAACGAATAAACAAACCCGTTGCCTAACATTCCCCAAGTATTTTGTGTAAACATTGAGGAGAGAACAGGTGGGTAATGAGAATGTGCGTGTTAAGTGTTTCTGGAATGGCTGTTGTTGCTTGGTGGCTGCGTCCCACGGTAATAATAAGAGCCTGACCGATATGGTTTTTTGTTGGTCGAATTCTGACCAAGATACACTGTTTTACAGAACGGAAATGAACAAGTGTATTTTCTTCACACGTTTTCTCAAATTGCCATCTCAAAGAGAAATTGTTCAAGAAATATGCTTAAAATGTGTATTTCTTACATTGTAAAATAATAACACATCACGAGAATGGTCGCTAATGATCAGATAAGCATGAGATTTCCTTTTTTCCTCCTTTTTATTGAAAATCTGTTATCTGTGACATTTTCATTTTTTTGCTCAGTCATGCCCTGAGGCTTAGCTTTTAATAAGGAAGTGAGGCGCTCGCCACACAGGCCTAGCCGCCATTTTATCTCCCTAATAACACAATGCGCCTCGCTCGCCATGCACACAGTCTCAACGGCAACAGGATTATTACACTACTTTGTCTGTCAGTCAGTATCAGACAACAACATACCTAATAGTCTGGCAAGTGGTTGTTTGTCAGTTAGTGTCAGACAGCAGCATACCTAATAGTCTGGCAAGTGGTTGTTTGTCAGTTAGTGTCAGACAGCAGCATACCTAATAGTCTGGCAAGTGGTTGTTTGTCAGTTAGTGTCAGACAGCAGCATACCTAATAGTCTGGCAAGTGGTTGTTTGTTTTAATCTTGGTTAGCAGGTTGTTGTTTATTTAATCAGTTTTTTTGTAAACTTCCGCTGTCTCTCTCTCTTTGTCGCTCTCTCATTTCCCTCAGGATCTACTTAACTTTGATGACCCATTGAACATTGACGCAGCCGAGCATCATCTGCGTGATAAGGTAACGAAACCAACCAGCCCACCTGGAGGGAGATCATCTTCCCTCTATCCTGTACATGGCCTTACATGAGCAGTTGGAATTGTTGTCGGGAAATCTCTACAAGTGGACTGTGCGGTAGTTCTGTAGAACTCTCTCACCACCACTGGACTGTGAGTGGGTCAAACGGACCATTCAGGACCACTAGGGACTGGGCTGTAGTGTATGTCTCACTCGGTATGTCTAAGCAGGGCACTATATAGTAAAAAGGGAGCCATTTGGGATACACCCTTCTCCCTGCAGGAGACAGACCAGCGTGTCGACGTGGATTAACTTCCATCCTGTTGTACACACTGCTGCTGAAACATCCAGCCAACCAGGCCCCCAAGAGCTGGTCTGGGAACCTCGGATCCCAGAGGAACTTACTTCCTGACACACTGACTACCGGAACAGCCAGCCCCCCAAGAGCTGGTCTGGGATCAGACCGTCGTTAACATGAGTGATTGGATTCACTGTGATGTGTCTCCTACCATACTGCAAGGCTGGCCTAGTAGCACCATTGCAGAGAGACAGAGCTAGCAGCTGTTCCAACCGTTCCATAATTAAACTGTGGTGGGACCACTCACACTCCCTCCCAAATGGTGCTCGGCTGGGGCTTGTAGTACTCCCTAGTTGCTCCCCAGTCCCCAGCCAGGCATGTGCTTCACTGCTGAGAGACGGAAAGAGCAGCTTAATATCTCAACAGCAGGGCAAAACTACTGTACTGTCTCCATGGACTCATGCTTTATAATAGGTGGTTTACAGTCAAACGCTCCCTAAAACACTTCAGCGAGCAGACCTTTCTAATCGACCTGGCCCGGGTATCCTGGAGGGATATTGACCTCATCCCGTCAGTAGAGGATGCCTTGTTGCTCTTTAAAAGTGCTTTCCTCTCCATCTTAAATAAGCATGCCCCATTTCAAAAAATGTAGAACTAAGAACAAATGAACCAAGAACCCTTGGTTCACCCCAGACTTGACTGTCCTTGACCAGCACAAAAACTGTGGCGTTCTGCATTAGCATCGAATAGCCCCCACGATATGCAACTTTTCAGGGAAGTCGGGAACCAATATACTCAGTCAGTTAGGAAAGCCAAGGCTAGCTTTTTCAAACAGAAATTTGCATCCTGTAGCACTAATTCCAATTCCAATTTCAATAAGCATTTTTATAAGGCTGGCCATGCTTTCCACCTGGCTACCCCAGCCAACATCTCAGCACCCCCTGTAGAAACTTGACCCCCCCGCTTCTCCTTCACCCAAATCCAGACAGCTGATGTTCTGAAAGAGCTATAAAATCTGTATCCCTACAAATCAGCTGGGCTAAACAATCTGGAAATTATTATCTGCCAAAATTGTTGCTATTACTAACCTGTTCAATCTCTCTTTCGTGTCGTCTGAGATCCCCAAAGATTGGAAAGCTGCCGCGGTCATCCCCCTCTTCAAAGGGGGAGACACTCTAGACCCAAACTGTTACAGACCTATTCCCATCCTGCCCTGCCTTTCTAAAGTCTTCGAAAGCCAAGTTAACTTCTTAGGAAGTGGTGGGGCGCCCGACACACCCGACACTACCAGGTGAAATGTAAGGCGCCAAATTCAAAATCCAAAAGTTGAATTATTAAACATGCATCAATATACAAGTGTTTCATAGTCATCAAAAGCTCTGCTTCTTGGCAATATCACAGCGTTGTCAGATTTCAAAAAGACTTTACGGCGAAAGCACCACATTTGATTGTTTGAGGATAGCACCCCACATATTTTTCCCATTACCATGAATTCATAAGCCTTCACGGTTCACAGAAAACACATTTCACAGCGAAAACAATTCAATTACCTTTTGAAGAACTTCTGCTTAGGGCTTCCCAAGTGTCCAACGAAGACAATCCATGGTTCTTTTGTTAGAAAAAGTAATGTATTATATCCATAAATCTCCCTTTGGTTGGCGCATTATAATGAGAAAATAGAGCCTCCAATCGTCCATTGAAACGTGAAGAGAACTCGTTTAACTTATACCTATAAACTTGTCCAAGAACAATCAAACATAATTTTAAATGTATCCTTAGGAACACTTTTATTCTAACAAACCTCCAAACGAGCATCAATGCCATACAACACTCATTCCGAGGCCTCCAACTGCTTTTAAATGCTAGTAAAACTAAGTGCATGCTCTTCAACCGATTGCTGCCCGCACCCTCCCGCCTGAATAGCATCACTACTCTGGACGGTTCTGACTTAGAATTTGTGGACAACTACAAATACCTAGGTGTCTGGTAAGACTGGAAACTCTCCTTCCAGACTCACATTAAGCATCTCCAATCCAAAATTAAATCTAGAATCGGCTTCCTATTTCGCAACAAAACCTCCTTCTCTCATGCTGCCAAACTTACCCTCGTAAAACTGACTATCCTACCGATCCTTGACTTTGGCGATGTCATTTACAAAATAGCCTCCAACACTCTACCCAGCAAACTGGATGTAGTCTATCACAGTGCCATCCGTTTTGTTACTAAAGCCCCATATACTACCCACCACTGTGACCTGTACACTCTCGTTGGCTGGCTATCACCACATATTCGGCGCCAAACCCACTGGCTCCAGGTTATTTATAAGTCTATGCTAGGAAATGCCTCGCCTTATCTCAGCTCACTGGTCACCATAGCAACACCCACCCGTAGCACGCGCTCCAGCTGGTATATTTCACTGGTCATCCCCAAAGCCAACACTTACTTTGGCTGCCTTTCCTTCCAGTTCTCTGCTGCCAATGACTGGAACGAATTGCAAAAATCACTGAAGCTGGAGTCTTATATCTCCCTCTCTAACTTTAAGCATCAGCTGTCAGAGCAGCTTACCGATCACTGTACCTGTACATAGCCAATCTGTAAATAGCACACCCGACTACCTCATCCCCATATTATTACTTACCCTCTTGCTCTTTTTCACCCCAGTATTTCTACTTGCACATCGTCATCATCTGCACATCCATCACTCCAGTGTTAATGCTAAATAGTAATTATTTTGCCTCTATGGCCTATTTATTGCCTACCTCCCTACTCTTCTACATGTGTACGCACTGTACATAGATTTTTCTACTGTGTTATTGACTGTACGTTTGTTTATGTGTTGCTCTGTGTTTGATTTTGTCGCGCTGCTTTGCTTTATCTTGACCAGGTCGCAGTTGTAAATGAGAACTTGTTCTCAACTGGCCTACCTGGTTAAATAAAGGTGAAATAAAGAGGAGGCAGGGGACAGGCGAGGAGGCAGGGGACAGGCGAGGAGGCAGGGGACAGGCGAGGAGGCAGGGGACAGGCGAGGAGGCAGGGGACAGGCGAGGAGGCAGGACCTACAGGAAATATTGATTTCAATGGATGGTTTCCTCTGGTCTCTACAGTCCTGAGGGATCCGGTGTTGTCTTTAGTCTCTAAAGTTCTGTCTGTCTATCCGTCGCAAGGCCTGTGCAGTGAATCTGTGTTCTGCAACATTACACACCTAAAACTTCCACCTTTTACAGTAGGAGTAGTGGTTGACATGTAGTTATTAACCAGTGCAGTATGTGCATATATGCCGGATGTTTGTATGAAAACTATTAATCCACTTTAAAGTATATATTATTTAATATGAACATCCGAGCAATTAACATCCTTAGATGAGTTGCCAACTAAGTATTAAAATGTTTAGTTCAAATAACTCCTAAAGCTCTTAGAATTATTTATATCTTCAATGAATGCACATCATTTGCATATTACTAATCCAGGCCATACATTTCCTTATGTGTTTTCCAGTTGTAGCTACTAGCATGGTGTCTATAGTACAATGCCTGGAGCTGTGCATTCAAACATGTATTTGCATATTTTGAGTTGGTCTTATAATTAGATATATTCACTTAAAACCACTGTCTTCTGCAGACATTTCTCAGCTTTGTGTACTTTCTGCCAAACAGGCATCTGCAGCTGGGGCTGGGTCCCAACTGTGTTGCTGTGGCAGCCACTTGGCCACATTAGGAGTATGGGTCCTTCTGTGTGATTGTCTGTCCATCCTGTCTGTCTGAATGATGCCGCTCAACTGGCCGGGCAGGCAGAAGGCTCTGTTTAGGAGACCACTCACTCTCTCACACACACACAGAGAGAGTAAGGTTGTTGTTCAGAGCATAGTGGGATTCCTACACAATGGGCCCCAAAACACTCAGGAAACCAGGTGCTACACTGTGGACTACACTGTGAACTGAGAAACCCACAGAACAGCTCCCACTGGACAGTACCATTGATGTACTACTGTGACAGGTTCCCCTGGACCGTACCGTTGATGTACTACTGTGACAGGTTCCCCTGGACCGTACCGTTGATGTACTACTGTGACAGGTTCCCCTGGACCGTACCAGTGATGCCCTACTGTGACAGGTTCCCCTGGACAGTACCGTTGATGTACTACTGTGACAGGTTCCCCTGGACAGTACCGTTGATGCACTACTGTGACAGGTTCCCCTGGACAGTACCATTGATGTACTACTGTGACAGGTTCCCCTGGACCGTACCAGTGATGCCCTACTGTGACAGGTTCCCCTGGACAGTACCGTTGATGCACTACTGTGACAGGTTCCCCTGGACCGTACCATTGATGTACTACTGTGACAGGTTCCCCTGGACAGTACCGTTGATGTACTACTGTGACAGGTTCCCCTGGACAGTACCGTTGATGTACTACTGTGACAGGTTCCCCTGGACAGTACCAGTGATGTACTACTGTGACAGGTTCCCCTGGACCGTACCGTTGATGTACTACTGTGACAGGTTCCCCTGGACAGTACCGTTGATGTACTACTGTGACAGGTTCCCCTGGACAGTACCAGTGATGCCCTACTGTGACAGGTTCCCCTGGACAGTACCATTGATGTACTACTGTGACAGGTTCCCCTGGACAGTACCGTTGATGCCCTACTGTGACAGGTTCCCCTGGACAGTACCGTTGATGCCCTACTGTGACAGGTTCCCCTGGACAGTACCATTGATGTACTACTGTGACAGGTTCCCCTGGACCGTACCAGTGATGCCCTACTGTGACAGGTTCCCCTGGACAGTACCGTTGATGCACTACTGTGACAGGTTCCCCTGGACCGTACCAGTGATGCCCTACTGTGACAGGTTCCCCTGGACAGTACCAGTGATGTACTACTGTGACAGGTTCCCCTGGACAGTACCGTTGATGTACTACTGTGACAGGTTCCCCTGGACAGTACCAGTGATGTACTACTGTGACAGGTTCCCCTGGACAGTACCGTTGATGTACTACTGTGACAGGTTCCCCTGGACAGTACCGTTGATGTACTACTGTGACAGGTTCCCCTGGACAGTACCGTTGATGTACTACTGTGACAGGTTCCCCTGGACAGTACCGTTGATGTACTACTGTGACAGGTTCCCCTGGACAGTACCGTTGATGCCCTACTGTGACAGGTTCCCCTGGACAGTACCGTTGATGCCCTACTGTGACAGGTTCCCCTGGACAGTACCGTTGCACCTATTTGTTTTCATATCAGGAAAAACTCACTTGCCTGAAGTCTCATAATCCCTATTTAGTGAATTTGAAGGTCAATTTGATTCATACCACTCTGCAGGAAACGTAAAAATGAAAAATAAGCAGGAATGTTTATTGAAACAGACCGGACTAAAAGTTTTCTGCTGTGTCAGAATGATTCTCAAGCCAGCTCCCCTGTGGCGTTGAAAATGGCTGAGTTGCACTAGTAACAGCCGGGGAAGCCCGGTCGGGTGTTGGTGTGAGTCCACAATCAAAGCAAAGGAACGGGGGCCCATGCAATATTCCCTCATTGTCCTCAGCACTGAGTAAATTTCAGGTCTGCTGAGCGCAGTGTGATTTTACTGTGAACACTGAGGCTGTATCCGCTTTAAGTTTTAACAGGGGCTAAGTAGGCTATTGTGGCAATTTGATCATAATGTAGGCCTACCATCAAAAACAATGGAGAAATTTCATCCCATAATGTTTTTACATGGAAATAGCTGTTCTATCATTCAGCCTACATTAGCAGCCAATGTGTGGTGTTCATTGTAGGCCTACATTCCATGAGACTTTGAAAAGGAACATGCAGGGCTTGACATTAACCTGTTTATCCGCTAGTCCTTCAGACAAGGAGGTGACTGAAAATGGTATTGTTTGATGAAAGAAAATGCATTACTATTCACATACCATTATTACAGAGAATCAGACAAATGATGCTACCCTATTGGCTACTTAGCTTATTCAAGCCTGTCTCAAAATACAACACTGCCCCTTTAAGACAAAAAAAGTTATTTACCTGACTTGCTTTTTAAATATGTCTAGAAATGTACATGTTTTGTGCTCATGTAGGAAGCAATCCCTCCCCTATTGCTGACTATACATTATCTATAACTGGGCTGATAACTCACTAACTAGCAATCCCTCCCCTATTGCTGACTATACATTATCTATAACTGGGCTGATAACTCACTAACTAGCAATCCCTCCCCTATTGCTGACTATACATTATCTATAACTGGGCTGATAACTCACTAACTAGTAAAGGATATGAACAAAATGTGTACACGTGGCTACACACACAGATCCATATATGGCAATGGTCTATTTCCATATAGGCCTACTGCAGCTCTGATTGGTTATGCCACACCAGTCTGTGTAGAGTACGGGCTGAGTCGTGTGTGTCAATGCAATAGAATCCTACTCCGATGCCTTCAACAAAATCTATTGCGTAGTTTGTTTTGTTTCGGTATGTTGCATTCAAAGTGGATAATATTGTGTGGAATCGATCACAATTGCCACAGTAAAGGGAAACATTGATAATGTTAACTAACAGGGAAAACTCAGTAAAGGGAAACATTGATAGTGTTAACAGGGAAAACTCAGTAAAGGGAAACATTGATAGTGTTAACTAACAGGGAAAACTCAGTAAAGGGAAACATTGATAGTGTTAACTAACAGGGAAATCTCTAGAAAGTGGAGTGAAGTTCAATATCATGCTTCTCTCCGTGGGCTGATAGAGTATTTCTTCTGCGCTGCGGCCTCGGGGCCACTGCGCGTCGGTCTCGGGACTACCGCCGCGTGCAGCTTAGCTCCCTCACGCTAATACAGATCTGTAGTAGTTGTCCCAGCTGCCTCTCCCACCTCCTGTTGAGTGTGGTGTCCACGGTCTGTGGTTCTCGAAGTGAGGACATGGGGCATATGTGAGGAGTGTCCAATCTCTGGGTCTCCCCTGACTCTAGCTGTGGCATGCCGACTGAACATCAAGTCTCTGTGCAGGAGGAAACTGGGGAACCACAACTCACACGTCCACCACAGTACGTCTGCCTCACTGATGCTAAATGACCATATAATGAGCATACTGATGCATCAGTTGCCGTGCTTACTGACTCCCCTGTGGTGTCTCTTCACAGGCAGCTAGGCCTCAAACTCTCTCGCTCTCTCTCGCGCTCTTTCACTCTCTTTGTCTTTTTCACACACTCTCTTTCTCCCCTCATCTCTCTCTCTCTCTCACTCCTTTAGAGTGGACAGGACACCTCCATGGGGGTCATACAGTAGTGCTGTGTGAGAGAAGGAACATACCAAAACGGAACAGACTGCTATTTGACCGTTGATCTTAAAACTAAAGCGCCTACAGAAACCGATGATTAGCCAGTCTTGTCCTTCATACTGTATGTTTTTTAACAAACACAAAATAATATTGGACCTATACGTTGACATGTCAATGTGGTATACACCTAGCTATAGCAATGCCACAGAAAATGGTTGATTTATAGTTGGCCACAGCAAACTAACAGCAACATTTCCAGTGATAAGTCACTCTAGCATGGTCCGCCATTCTGCACCATTAATGAGCCCCAGTCCGATGGCTTAGAGAAGCCTTTACACAAGGTTCTCCTGAGGAACCATGAGGAACCCTGTGGTCTTCTGACTGCAGCCTAATGCAAGTCTATGGATCTCCATCCAGCACAGGACCAGTTTGTCTCACTGTGGGTTAATAGCCAATTAACCAACTGTTTGTTTGCATGTCCGATCTGGTTCTTCATGATTCACCATTACATGGTTCTGCATTGCATGGTTCTACATGGTTCTACACAGTGGTCATTAACGCCATGCATGTCTGTTTCATGAAGTGAAAATCTGGACGGTACAGAAGTAGTTACATTCTGTCAATCATTCTGTGAAATCACTATCTGACCTGTGTGATGTCAGACTGTCTGTCTAGTGTTTAACACCTTGGTAGCTATAGGCCACCTTCAACCCTGACCTGATCTGACCTGAATCGATCCCATCTACCAGGTGAGCCATTGGCCTCCAGAATGTTTTCTCACTAGCCCTGCTGTGGCAGTAGAGAGGATTAACAGTGATAAAAGTGGGAGATGAGTGCCGTGAGGTCTCCTTTGTCACCACAGATCTCTCTATCGGCCACCCCCTACTTTCCATCCTCCCATCCACCTCTCCATCCATCCCTCCATTCCTCCCACTGCCTATCATGACAGCCTCTGCTGAGATGGTGTTCAGGTGATGTGATTACCGTTACATAACCAGACTGCTGCTCCTGCCTGCAGCAGTAGTGGTGTACATCATGCCTGGGCCTCTGAGCTGATAGGGTGTACCAGACACGGTAGTGTTCCACTACCCAGGATGCCCTGTTGCAGCACTGATATGATATGTTGTTTCCTGCCTGTGGTGTACACAGTGGCGTCAGGAGAGAAGAGCAGTATACAGCAGAATCACATTAATGCTTGGCTGTCTGGTCCCATCTGGACAGTGCACATCCAGTTTGGGCTATCAGACTATTTAGGCTGGAGGGGGAGTGAGTGTTTGAAGGTCTCTTACTCTGCAGATGGTCCAAACTGTCCCAAAATATAGAGTATAGAACATTTCTGGATAACGTGCTCCTCACTGAGTGAAAAGGTCTGGTCACCTGTTATCCCTGCCTAGATGCCTGGAGGAGAGAAGAGGAGCCATGCAGGCCTGTGTCCTGACGTTACCTTGTTTGGTGTAAGAAATGATGTCACAGGGTCACTGAATGCCATTGATTGGTCATTTTCGTGTCAGAACTAAATGGACAAACCAAATAATGTAATCTCTCCCATCTGAGTCTAATAAACAAACGTGCCGTATCAATGAAAGCTCACTCAATCATCGCCTGGGAGTCTGAACACTGACATTGATGAGATCTGACAGGAAATTCTGCTAGTCTCTTTCCCTGTATTCTCTATCAGGGGAGGGACAGTATGACGTTTTTACTGATTCCCTGAGGAAAATGGTTTACAAGTCTGCATGATTATGTTGATTCACTTCAGTTTTACTTTTGAAGTTGTTTGAGGACATTGCATTACAGTTTATTAGGTACACCCATCTAGTACTGGGTCGGACCCCCCCTTTGCCTCCAGAACAGCCTGAAATCTTCGGGGCATGGAAATTGGTATCAAGGGACCTAACGTGTGCCTTGAAAACATTCCCCACACCAGTACACCACCGCCACCAGCCTGTACTGTTGACACCAGGCAGGTTGGGTCCATGGACTCTTACGCCAAATCCTGACTCTGCCATCAGCTTGATTCATCGTACCAGGCAATGTTTTTCCACTCCTCAATTGTCCAGTGCCGCTTCTTCTTGTTTTTAGCTGATAGGAGTGGAACCCGGTGTGGTCGTCTGCTGCAATAGCCCATCCGTGACAAGGACTGACGAGTTGTGTGTTCCGAAATGCCGTTCTGCACACCACTGTTGTACTGCGCTGCTATTTGTCTGTTTGTGGCCCGCCTGTCAGCTTGCACGATTCTTGCCATGCTCCTTCGACCTCTCATCAACGAGCTGCTTTCGCCCACAGGACTGCCGATGACTGGATGTTTTTTGTCTGCCGCACCATTTTCTGTAAACCCTAGACACTGTCGTGTGTGAAAAGCCCAGGAGTTCGGGCCATTTCTGAGATACTATCACAGACTATCATACAGAACCACGCTCAAATTCACTTAGGTCACTTGTTTTGCCCGTTATAATGTTTTATTCTAACTCAATGCCTGACTGCTTTGTAGAGCAAGCCATTGCCACGTGACTCATAGCTGATTTATGCTTGATCCGGCAATGCTGTCCGGAGGCGCCGTATGGAGGGAGTGACGCAATTGTGGACCCTCCGGAGGCTTGCAGAGGCCAAATTGAGCCCGCTAATGCCATGCGCCTCCCAATTTTTGTAGCAATGCGTAGGGCTCCGTATAGCTCCGCACTGACATGATTGGTTGATGGTAGGTGGGGGCGGGAGGTCCTGTATAAACACTCACTTCCTTGACAACTTCCTTCACAACAGCTCTGCGAAGCGCAAGAAGTATGAATGCCCTGACTTCTACAGAGACCGTTTCACAGTAAATCCTGTACGGCCACTGCAGACGTCGGCTTGACCATGCAGTCTTTCACTGTCTGTAGAAGCGAACCATTTATGTGAATGGACCTAATAAACTGTCTGCTGAGTGTACGTCTGAACTGTTCTGAATGTCATCATTCATCTCCATTATTATTATTATTATTATTATGATGATGACGATTAGTCGTAGTAAAGCCTAATACTCTTAACACTATGTAACACTGCATACGGAGGTGTATCAAAAGGCAATTAGCCAGGGAAGAAATGGCATGGCCCAATCAGCTTAGCCAAAGCTCCACAATCCACCAGACAATCCTCACATTTATAATGGGTAATATTAATAAGCATAATTACAGGGGGCTATTTAATACTCTGTGCTGCACTTGGCTCACTGAGTTACTGCCAAAATATTTATTGGGCTGCAGTGTTATGCAAGAGGGGGAGCGGGGGATTGGAGGGGGCAGGGGTGGGATGGGGTGCAGCAGTGGAATCCCCGGAGGTCTCAGCTTGGAGCGCTCAGTGTTCCGAGGTTCCAGTTCTAACTGTTAGTTCTAAGTCTCTGTTTTCTCTGCTTAGCAATGCTGAGGGCCCTTTAACTTAGTGCTGTTTGCTTTGCTCTGCTGCTCTAGTCAGACTAGAAAGCTGTAGCACGTTCCACCCAAGGGGAAGTTCATCCATTTGCATTCATTCATTTACCTCTTGAAGAGGTGCTTTGAACACTGGTGTACCTGCCTGCAGGGAGGATGAGCTAATTGGGTAGGATAGGTGACATGGTTCAGTTCACTAAGGAATGACCACTAACGTTAGTTGGTCAGTCAGTCTGTTTCAACTACATGCCTTGTTTGTTTGGTTTCCTACCTAGCACACTGCTTTCCTCTTTCATATCAGTCCCTGTTTCTGTCCTCCCCACGTCCTTGCAGTTTCACGTAACAGACAGACGTCATAATCTCTCAGTTAAACTGTCCCTTCCGTTTCGCCCTGAGGTCAAGTCCCCAGTCATTGTTTGAGGTATTACTGTTTTAAAAGGGAATTTCTATGGCTTTTACTAAAGACTGAAGAGATCCAGTAGATTATGACTCAAATAGCAGGTTTCCAACCAGCTGTCTGACTGATTTTCATCCACAGTTTAGAGTGGATTTACAGGAAGTAGAGCCTTCAGGAAGTATTCATACTCCTTGACTTATTCCACATGTTGTGTTACAGCCTGAATTCAAAATGGATTATATATATGTTTTTTCTCTCAACCATATACACACAATACCCAATAAAAAAAAATTATGCAGATATCTCATTTCCATAAGTTTTCACACCCCTACTTAGAAGCACTTTTGGCAGCAATTACAGATGTGAGTCTTTCTGGGTAAGTCTCTAAGAGCTTTCCACATCTGGATTGTACAACATGATGATTATTGATGATTATTTTCAAAATTCTTCAAGCTCTGTTAAATTGGTTGTTGATCATTGCTAGACAACCATTTTCAGGTCTTAGAATTTCAACTAGATGTAAGTAGGGTTGCAAAGGGTCGGAAACTTTCCTGTAAATTTACCTAATTTTTAAGGCCAGAAATTTGCTTAAATGCATCAAAAGAGTTAGCTTATAACAGTGAACCTTTTTTGTGGGATACACATAAGGCAATTCTAGGTCTTGTGGTGTATTTTGTTTTAACTATCCCCAATTCAATGGAATTGCAACCCTCTGCATGCACAGTGCATTCTTCCATCACATGTGCAGTGCACTCTCCCATCACATGTACAGCTGCTTCTCAAGATCTTGCACACTAATGAGATGCTATTGAGCCCACACTACTACACTCTCTGAGCCAAGGACTACATGCTTTCTGGTAAGTTTTGATTACAATACTGGGTGGGGTGAATATATTTTATGACATACATAATAGTAGCCTACAGCAAAGTGTTTAAAAAAATTCTAACTTAGCAATTTCTGCTAGTTATTTTTTTGCCACCATGTGGGTTTTAGCTTGCTTGAGCCTGCTAACTGAGGAGTGTTATTAATTCACCTGTTCCATACATGTTTCATTTTAAAACATTTAGATTAAACAACTCCTTTGTAAGATAACTGCTTAACTATTTATCTGTACATGGAATTGTATTTGTTTTTTTTACTCATTTTCTTTCTCTAATCTTTACAGGAAAATGTATGCAACTGGTTCACCTCTGATGCTCACAGGCAATGTGTATTGGAAGAGATTTCTGAATGATCTTCGCCCAGCATACACCCCTCCAACCAGATGCTTTATCTACTAATTTCAACAGAGCTCAAGTGAAGGTCAAGCAAATCATAGAGAAAGCTGATTGTATTGCAATCATCTCTGATAGGTTTTTCTTGCCCACAAACTTTCGACCACCCAACTACATCATCTCCACCCCTCAACCAGTATTCTACAAGAGCACAGACACAAGGGACAACAGACACACCGGTCTCTACATTGTAGATGAACTGAAGGCAGTCATCAATTACCTTGGACCACAGCAGGTATTTGCACTGGTGACAGACAATGCTGTGAACTTGAAGGCTGCTTGGTCTAAAGTGGAGGAGTCCTACCCTCACATCACACCCATTGGCTGTGCTGCTCATGCATTGAATCTGCTCCTCAAGGACATTATGGCACTGGAAACAATGGATACACTCTACAAGAGAGCCAAGAAAATGGTTGTGAAGTTATAGCAGCAATCTACCTCACCAAGCAAAGTGAGAAGAATAAGAGCACCGCATTAAAGCTGCCCAGCAACACACGTTGGGGTGGTGTTGTCGTGTTTGACAGTCTCCTGGAGGGAAAGGAGTCTCTCCAAGAAATTGCCATATCACAGTCTGCCGATATGGACAGCCCCATCAAGAGGATCCTCCTGGATGATGTATTTTGGGAGAGAGTGGTAAGCAGCCTGAAACTCCTGAAATCTATAGCAGTAGCCATTGCACAGATTGAGGGAGACAATGCCATCCTGTCTGATGTTCAGACTCTACTTGCAGATGTAAGAGAAGAAATCCGTATTGCCCTGCCCACTTCATTGTTGCTCCAAGCAGAGGAAACTGCAGTTCTGAAATACATCCAAAAGCGTGAAGACTTCTGCCTGAAGCCCATACACGCCGCAGCGTACATGTTGGGCCCCAAGTATGCTGGCAAGAGCATCCTGTCTGGTGCAGAGATCAACAAGGCCTATTGTGTCATCACTACCATGTCTCGCCACCTTGGCCTGGATGAGGGCAAGGTTCTTGGCAGTCTGGCGAAATACACTTCCAAGCAAGGGCTTTGGGATGGAGATGCAATATGGCAGTCGTGCCAACATATCTCATCCGACACCTGTTTGAAGGGACTTTGTGGATCTGAGGTGCTTTCCCCTGTTGCCTCCATCATCCTCCAAATCCCACCAACATCAGCCGCCTCAGAGCGCCACTGGTCCTTGTTTGGGAACACACACACCAAATCACACAACAGGCTGACCAATACAAGGGTTGAACAATTGGTGGCCATCCAGGAAGAAGAACTATTGGATATAAAAGCGATGACAACTTACCAACATTACGACCAGGAATAAGTCTTTCCCGAAGCGGATCCTTTGTTCGGACCTCCACCCTGGACATGGGATCTTCTCCCAGAGGCCGACCCAAAACAAAGCGGTTGCCGTAGGAGAGGCAGACGGAGCGGCCTACTGGTCAGACTCAGAAGGCGAGCACACCATCCACCGCTCCCGAGCATATTACTCGCCAATGTCCAATCTCTAGATAACAAGGTGGACGAAATTAGGGCACGAGTTGCCTTCCAGAGAGACATCAGAGATTGTAACATTCTCTGTTTCACGGAAACATGGCTCACTTGGGATATGTTGTCAGAGTTGGTACAGCCACCCTGTTTCTTCATGCATCTCACCGACAGAAACAAACATCTCTCTTGTAAGAAGAAGGGCAGGGGTGTATGCCTTAGGGTGTAATCACAACAACATACAGGAACTCAAGTCCTTTTGTTCAACTTACCTAGAATTCCTTACAATCAAATGCCGACCGCATTATCTTCCAAGAGAATTCTCATCGACTATAGTCACAGCCTTGTATATCGCCCCCCAAGCCAAGCAGATACCTCGTCGGCCCTGAAAGAACTTCACTGGACTCTATGTAAACTGGAAACCATACATCCTAAGGCTGCATTTATTGTAGCCGGTGATTTTAACAAAGCTAACCTGAGAACGAGACTTCCTAAATTCTATCAGCATATCGAATGCGCGACACAGGCTGCTAGCATTCTGGATCATTGCTACTCTAACTTCCGCGATGCATACAAAGCCCTCCCCTGCTCTGCCTTTGGCAAATCTGACGTGACTCCATTTTGTTGCTCCCAGCCTATAGACAGAAACTAAAACAGGAAAAGCCCGTGCTCAGGTCCGTCCAACGCTGGTCTGACCAATCAGATTCCACGCTTCAGGATTACGTCAATCACGTGGACTGGGATATGTTCCGGGGTAGCTTCAGAGAACAACATTGATGTATACGCTGACTCGGTGAGCGAGTTTATTAGCAAGTGCCGTACCCACTGTGACTAAAACATTTCCTAACCAGAAACCGTGGATTGATGGCAGCATTCGCGCAAAACTGAAAGCCCAAACCACCGCTTTTAATCATGGCAAGGCGACTGGAAACATGACCGAATACAAACAGTGCAGTTATTCTCTCCGCAAGGCAATCAAACAAGGACAGCGTCAGTATGGAGACAAAGTAGAGTCGCAATTCAACGGCTCAGACACAAGACATATTTGTCAGTCTACAGTCAATCACGGACTACAAAAAGAAAACCAGCCCCGTCGCGTGTTTACTGGTGTGTTTACGGACATATTCAATCAATCCCTATCCCAGTCTGTTGTCCCCACATGCTTTCAGATGGCCACCTCTGTTCCTGTTTCCAAGAAAGCTAAGGTAACTGAACTAAATGACTATCGCCCCTGTTGCACACACTTCTGTCATCATGAAGTGCTTTGAGAGACTAGTCAAGGAGCATATCACCTCCACCCTACCTGATACCCTAGACCCACTCCAATTTGCTTACCGCCCCAATAGATCCACTGACGATGCAGCCATCACACTGCACACTGCCCTATCCCATCTGGACAAGAGGAATACTTATGCAAGAATGCTGTTCATTGACTACAGCTCAGCATTTCATACCATAGTACCCTCCAAACTCGTCATTAAGCTCGAGACCCTGGGTCTCGACCCCGCCCTGTGCAACTGGGTCCTGGACTTTCTGACGGGCCACCCCAGGTGGTGAAAGTAGGAAACAACATCTCCACCCCGCTGATCCTCAACACTGGGGCCCCACAGGTGCATTCTCAGCCCTCTCCTGTACTCCCTGTTCACCCATGACTGCGTGGCCATGCACACTTCCAACTCAATCATCAAGTTTGCTGACGACACTACAGTGGTAGGCTTGATTACCAACAATGATGAGACGGCCTACAGGGAGGAGGTGAGGGCCCTCGGAGTGTGGTGTTAGGAAAACAACCTCTCAACGTCAACAAAACAAAGGAGATGATCGTGGACTTCAGGAAACAGCAAAGGGAGCACCCTCCATCCACATCGATGGGACAGTAGTGGAGAAGGTGGAAAGTTTTAAGTTCCTCGGCGTACACATCACGGACAAACTGAAATGGTCCACCCACACCGTGGTGAAGAATGGGCAACAGCGCCTCTTCAGCCTCTATTTATCTTGTCACCTAAAACACTCACAAACTTTTACAGATGCACAATCGAGAGCATCCTGTCAGGCTGTATCACCGCCTGGTACGGCAACGGCACCGCCCTCAACCGCAAGGCTCTCCAGAGGGTAGTGGGGTCTGCACAAAGCATCACCGGGGGCAAACTACCTGCCCTCCAGCACACCTACAGCATCCAATGTCACAGGAAGGCCAAAAAGATCATCATCCTACATCACTCATCTCATGTGTATAAACTGCTCTATACCATCTACTGCATCTTGCCTATGACGCACGGCCATCGCTCATCAATATATTTATATGTACATATTCTTATTCATCCCTTTACATTTGTGTGTAAACGGTAGTTGTGAATTTGTTAGATTACTTGTTAGATATTAATGAATTGTCAGAACTAGAAACACAAGCGTTTCGCTATACTCACATTAACATCTGCTAACTATGTGTATGTGACCAATAAAATTTGATTTGATTGTATTCAGGACATAAAGTGAATTGCTTTGTCACATTTTTTTGCAGTATTACGTTAGTGGCTTGTTGCAAACAGGATGCATGTTTTGGAATATGTATATTCTGTACAGGCTTCCTTCTTTTCACTCTGTCAATTAGGTTAATATTATGGAGTAACTACAGTGCTGTTGATCCATCCTCGGTTTTCTCCTATCACAGCCATTAAACTCTGTAACTGTTTTAAAGTCACCATTGGCCTCATGGTGAAATCCCTGAGCAGTTTCCTTGCTCTACGGCAGGTACGCGCAATGCCGTCGGGGGTACGCCAAGTAAAAATGTGATTCACATAAAAATATTCAAACAGGACATTTATAATTTCCAACGGGGCTATACATTTTGGTGAGGTTTTTTTCTCGCATGAGTAGCCTTGTTTCACTGCCAAAAATAAAATGAAACCATCTAACAACACAATGTCAAATACAGGGTAGCCTAGTCAAATAATTTACATCCAATCACATTAACTGTTACTCTCTCGTGGGAAACCTTCACTCTTGCGCAGACATTTAGAAACAAAACATGACAATTTGAAAAATAAGCCACGGGAGTTTTTTGAGCCAGAATTAAGGCGACTTTTGAGTAGTAAGACATGTATAATAGCAACAGATACCATTAATAAGAAGGGGCTAGAAGCATCTCATATGGTGAGCTATCGAGTGGCTGGGACAGGCAAGCTCCATACTATTGTGGAGGACTTAATTCTTCCTGCTGCAGCGGATATGGCTGGGACAATGCTGGGGGAAAAGGCCAAAAAAGTTACACAGACAATGGCACCATCAAACAACACTGTTTCACAACGTGTCAGTGACATGGCAGTAGATGTTTTGAAACAATTACTGCTTCACATTCAATCCAGTGAATTATATGCGTTACAGCTGGAGTCAACAGACGTGGCGGGCCTGGCACAGCTCTTGGTATATGTCTGTTACGTTTATGGGGGGTCAATTAAGGAAGACCTCCTCTTCTGCAAACCATGACAACATGAGAGGATATTTTTTAAGTACTGGACAGCTTTGTGACATCAGATGGACTTTGGTGGTCAAGATGTGTTGGTAACTGTACTGATGGCGCAAAAGCCATGACAGGGAGACATAGTGGAGTGCAAGCAGTTTCTCCCGACGCCACTTGGGTACACTGCAGCATCCACCGAGAGGCTCTTGCTGCCAAGGGAATGCCTGACAGCTTGAAAGACGTTTTGGACACTACAGTGAAAATGGTTAACTTTGTTAAAGCAAGGCCCCTGAACACTCGTGTATTTTCTGCATTATGCAATGATACGCTTTTACAACATACAGAATTATGCAGGTACTTATGCAGGTACTTTCCAGAAATGGATGACACAAACAACTGGATTCGTTATCCCTTTCGTGCCCTGCCTCCAGTCCACTTACCAATATCTGAACAAGAGATCCTCATCGAAATTGCAACAAGCAGTTCTGGCAAAATTAAATTTAATCAGAAGCCACTGCCAGATTTCTAGATTGGGCTGCGCTCAGAGTTTCTTGCCTTGGCAAATTGCGCAGTCAAGACACTAGCGCCCTTTGCAACCACGTACCTATGTGAGAGTGGATTCTCGGCCCTCACTAGCATGAATACAGGCACAGACTGTGTGTGGAAAATTATTTACATTCTGAGACTCTCTCCAATACAACCCAACATTGCAGAGTTATGGGCATCCTTTCAAGCACACCCTTCTCATTAACTTCACCATTTTTGATGAACAAATAAGGTTTTAAATCAAATCAAATCAAATAAAATTGTATTTGTCACATACACATGGTTAGCAGATGTTAATGCGAGTGTAGCGAAATGCTTGTGCTTCTAGTTCCGACCATGCAGTAGTATCTAACAAGTAATCTAACAAATTCACAACTACCTTATACACACAAGAGTAAGGGAATGAATACGAGTATGTACATATAAATATATGGATGAGCGATGGCTGACTGCATAGGCAAGATGCAGTAGATGGTATGGAGTACAGTATATACACATATATATATATATATATATATATATATATATATATATATATATATATATATATATATATATATATATATATGAGATGATTAATGTAGGATATGTAAACATTATATAAATGGCATTGTTTAAAGTGGCTAGTGATACATTATCTCATCCAGTTATAATTATTAAAGTGGCTAGAGATTTGGGTCGATGGCCGAACGGCATAGGCAAGATACAGTAGATGGTTTAGAGTACAGTGTATACATTTCATATGAGTATGTCGGATACGTAAACATTATATACAAAATTGTTTAAAGTGGCTAGTGATACATTTGTTACATCCAATCCTATGTTTAAAGTGGCTAGAGATTTAAGTCAGTATGTTGGCAGCAGCCACTCAATGTTAGTGATGGCTGTTTAACAGTCTGATGGCCTTGAGGTAGAAGCTGTTTTTCAGTCTCTCGGTCCCAGCTTTGATGCACCTGTACTGACCTCGCCTTCTGGATGATAGCGGGGTGAACAGGCAGTGGCTCGGGTGGTTGTTGTCCTTGATGATCTTTTTGGCCTTCCTGTGACATCGGGTGGTGTAGGTGTCCTGGAGGGCAGGTAGGTTTCCCCCGGTGATGCGCTGTGCAGTCCTCACTACCCTCTGGAGAGCCTTACGGTTGTGGGCGGAGCAGTTGCCGTACCAGGCGGTGATACAGCCCGACAGGATGCTCTCGATAGTGCATCTGTAAAAGTTTGTGAGTGATTTTGGTGACAAGCTGAATTTCTTCAGCCTCCTGAGGTTGAAGAGGCGCTGTTGCGCCTTCTTCACCACGCTGTCTGTGTGGGTGGACCAATTCAGTTTGTCCGTGATGTGTACACCGAGGAACTTAAAACTTTCCACCCTCTCCACAACTGTCCCCTCGATGTGGATAGGGGGGTGCTCCCTCTCCTGTTTCCTGAAGTCCACGATCATCTCCTTTGTTTTGCTGACATTGAGTGAGAGGTTATTTTCCTGACACCACACTCCGAGGGCCCTCACCTCCTCTCTGTAGGCCGTCTCGCCGTTGTTGGTAATCAAGCCTACCACTGTAGTGTCGCCAGCAAACTTGATGATTGAGTTGGATGCGTGCTTGGCCACGCAGTCATGGGTAAACAGGGAGTACAGGAGAGGGCTGAGAACGCACCCTTGTGGGGCCCCAGTGTTGAGGATCAGCGGAGTGGAGATGTTGTTTCCTACCCTCACCACCTGGGACCGGCCCGTCAGGAAGTCCAGGACCCAGTTGCACAGGGCTGGAGTCGAGACCCAGGGTCTCGAGCTTAATGACGAGCTTGGAGGGAACTATGGTGTTAAATGCTGAGCTGTAGTCAATGAACAGCATTCTTACATAAGTATTCCTCTTGTCCAGATGGGTTAGGGCAGTATGCAGTGTGATTGCGATTGCGTCGTCTGTGGACCTATTGGGACGGTAAGCAAATTGGAGTGGGTCCAGGGTGTCTGGCAGGATGGAGGTGATATGATCCTTGACTAATCTCTCAAAGCACTTCATGATGCTACGGGGTGATAGTCATTTAGCTCAGTCACCTTAGCTTTCTTGGGAACAGGAACAATGGTGGCCCTCTTGAAGCATGTGGGAACAGCAGACTGGGATAGGGACTGATTGAATATGTCCGTGAACACACCAGCCAGCTGGTCTGCGCATGCTCTGAGGACACGGCCAGGGATGCCATCTGGGCCGGCAGCCTTGCGAGGGTTAACACATTTAAATGTTTTTCTCACATTGGCTGCGGTAAAGGTGAGCCTGCAGGTTTTGGTAGCGGGCCGTGTCGGTGGCACTGCATTGTCCTCAAAGCGAGCAAAGAAGTTGTTTAGTTGGTCTGGGAGCAGGACGTCATGGTCCGCGACGGGGCTGGTTTTCTTTTTGTAGTCCGTGATTGACTGTAGACCCTGCCACATTCCTCTTGTGTCTGAGCCGTTGAATTGTGACTCTACTTTGTCTCTATATTGACGCTTAGCTTGTTTGATTGCCTTGCGGAGGGAATAGCTACACTGTTTGTATTCAGTCATGTTTCCGGTAGCCTTAGCCTGGTTAAAAGCAGTGGTTCGCGCTTTCAGTTTTGCGCGAATGCTGCCATCAATTGGCCCAGCGTTATATGTAAGATGGCTAAATAAAGAGCAATATTATTGATTATTATTATTTGTGTCCTGGTCTTATAAGAGCTCTTTGTCACTTCCCACGAGCCGGGGTGTGACAAACTCACACTCATTCGTATGTTTAATAAATGTCTTGTATAGTGTGTGTGGCAGGCTTACAATGGTGGCAAAAAAACAACATTTGAGAGTGTGCTGACCCTGGTGCTAGAGGGGGTACGCAGCTGGAGGTTGAATGTTTGAAGGGGTACGGGACTATAAAAAGTTTGGGAACCACTGCTCTACGGCATCTGAGTTAGGAAGGATGCCTGTATCTTTGTAGTGACTGGGTGTATTGATACACCATCCAAAGTGTAATTAATAACTTTTATTTTTTATTTTCAATCTACCAATAGGTGCCCTTCTTTGCGAGCCATTGGAAATTGTCCCTGGTCTTTGTGGTTGAATCTGTGTCTGAAATTCACTGCTCGACTGAGGGACCTTACAGGGGTACAGGAATAAGGTAGTCATTCAAAAATCATGTTTAACACTGTCGTTTTACTCCTGAACTTATTTAGGCTTACCATAACAAAGGGGTTGAATACTTATTGACTCAAGATATGTCAGCTTTTCATTTTTTATTAATTTGTATAAGAAATGGAAAATCATAATTCCACTTTGACATTATGGGGTATTGTGTGTAGGCAGTGACCACAAATCTCAATTAAAATCAGTCTTGTAACAACAAAATGTGGAAAAAGTAATGGGGTGTGAATACTTTCTGTAGGCACTGTAGAAGCTTTTGTGCATTAGCTCCCCAGTGCTAGAAGCGTCACTACAGACACCCTGGTTCGATTCCAGGCTGTATCACAACTGGCCGTAATTGGGAGTCCCATAGGAAGGCGCACAATTGGCCCAGCGTCGTCCGTGTTGGGCCGGTGTAGGCTGTCATTGTAAATAAGAATTTGTTCTTAACTGACTTCCCTAGTGGTAGATGGCATGCTAGGAACTAAGTCAGCCACACACATTTGTCCTAAAGTAGTCTCCATTTCAAAGCAGTATGTCTTGCGCTTATCTCCTTAAGTTCAATCAAATCTATCAAATTTATTTATAAAGCCCTTTTTTACATCAAGTTGTCATCATGGTTGGCATCTTTGTTGTTCTTGGCTGAGAGTCACCTGACCTTTTCCAGCCCTGGCCAATCCTCTTTCTGAGCATATTCTCTTAACTGAATCCCATCTTGGGAAACATGCATCTGTGAAACTGGAGCTGAATGGGTAAATAATGCATTGATGTCAATCAAACCCAAAGCCTGGACCACCAGTGAGAAAAGAAGTAGGCTTTCGTTTTATTTGTTTGTTGCTGAGCTTTGCTGTGCTATGCTGTGCTGAACTGTACTGAGCTGTGCTGGTGTGGTTTAATATAGCTGGCCAAGGGAAAGGGCAGGGGGCAAGCTGACCCAGGAGGGATAAACGGAGTATGTCAACCGCTTTGAGTTACTGCCCGCCACCATCCGCTACATACACTGTCATGCCAACCTGGCTCCACTTCTCTCTCCCTTTCATCCATCATCAAGCTGCCATGCCAACTTGGCTCCACCTTTCCTCTCCATCCATCACCAAGCTGCACCATGGAACACTGTCCCCAGAGGGGTCATGGGAAATGATTTGACTTCATTTTATTTAAACCCTGCACACACAAAGAGTACACGCACTCTCTCTATATCATGCACACACACTCACTCGGACCCAGGCTATAACTCCCCGGCTCTCCATTCAGCTCTCCATTCATGTCCTGTAATGGAGGTACTTCACTGTAGTGTCCGACACCATTCAGAAGGATGCGCCAGCTGGTGGAAAAGAGGTGGTCACAGACAGATCAGAGCAAAGATGGGCCATTCACTGTGTGCCTCAGGACTCCATGTAGACTGGGGTTATTTACAGCCTGGTACTTGTTACGGAGCAACGGGCCAGCAGAGCTGTGTGAAGAATCCCGAGCCCTCCTAGGTTCCATTCAGGCTCTGACATCTTGTTGCTGTTTACTCGGAGGGAGCCAGAGCTGCTGTAGTGGCCTCCATATCTACCTCCATCTCCACAGTCTGGCTGTGGTGACTATATTTCCTAACCGCCTGTATTCCCTTCACTTTCTTTCATAGCTATGGCTGGTGCCAGGTTGTCATGTTTTGCTGTCATGAAGTGTGCGTGGTTTGTGGGTAAGGTTTCCATTCCACTGTAATCACTGGCATCAACCCCTGATGGAGCTTACTGCATTTTTTTTTATTGAATATCTCCCTAAAATTAAGTTCAACTGATGAACAGTATACCGTATATTTTCTTAAAGATTTTCAGAGCAGTTCCATTGGGGGTTAGATGTTTGTAAAAAATGAAACAAGGATATTGATAGAGAAAAGCTCACTGATGTTGTTTGTGTGTCTTGCTCTAGGAGGATTTCCGGGATAAGGTTCAGGATTACATCAAGCACTACGCCAGGTGATGACTGTACCCCCCACCCCCCATCTGTGACTGCGCAGCTGAACCCCGCCCCCATTGTCTCGTCAACCAACAAACTGCTGCGCACCGCTGACACACCCCGATTGCAATAAGACGTCGCTGGAAGAAGAAAAGATTAAACACGTTTTTTTAAAGTTTGAGGAGGGACTTGTTTATTGTCCTGAGTGGACCAGAATAATCATGCGTCAAAACAGGGATCGTCCAATGACTGGGCTTCTCGTTGTGTCTGAGCCAATCAGAGTGGGCGCCGCCGGTGGCAGTGAGAACCAGGGATTTAACCAATCCAGTTATCTGTTATTTAAGAATCGGCGAATCAAAGAGAAAGATGATCTGTTAGTGTTTCTCAGTTCTAGTGCCTGCCATGTTTGTGTTGCAAAGAAAATGCACACACACACAGAATCCCTTCACGTACATTGAGAAACAAGCGTACTCAACTAGCTACTCACAACACACAGCACTTGGCTGTGCATGCAAACACACAGAAACACAGCTGGAAAAACGACATATCTGTTATGTCACTCGTTCCTGCCCCCTCGCCCACCCGCAACTCACCAGACAGCATGTGAATGACAAGTGCCACCAACCCAATCCCCATTCTAGTCAGTCCCCATTTGACCCAGTCAGTCCCCAATCCAGTCAGTCAGTCCTCATTCCAGTCAGTCCCCATATGTATATATTTCACTCTGGATATGTCTGAAATGGCACCCTAATTATCCCTATAGTGCACTACTTTACCCTATAGGCCCTGGTCAAAAGTAGTGAGTGCATTATATAAGGCAGGGTTATTCAACTCTGACCCTATGTGGGCAGAAGCCTGTTGGTTTTCTGCTCTACCTGATCATTAATTTCATCCACCTGGTGTCCCAGGTCTAAATCACTCCTTGATTAGAGGGTTAGAATGGAGAAAGAGCAGTGGAGCTCGCTTGAAGGTCCAGAGTTCAATACAAGGGACATGGGGAATAGGGAACCATTTTAGACTCACCTCAGACACGCCCACTTCCTGTCTGTTCTGTTCACTCATCCAGAGGGTAAACACTATTTACCGGTGCCCCAGACGCACTGTAACACTGTCTAGATGGAGCTCCTAGGAAAAGACTTGAGCTGTACCACAGTACAAGTTGTACAACAACACTTGACCCTTGACCTTAGCTGAACTGCCCTGCCATGTCCCCTGGGGAAGCCAAACAGAGGACACTCTGCCTCTGAAAGTCTCTTTTTCTCTCGCTTTCCTGATCCATCCCTCTATCCTGCTGCTTTTCCCTCCACACCTCTTAGGCCCCACCCCACTCATGCGTTGTCCTCTGCCCCCATGGAGGTAGGGGGAATACCCGGGCGCTCTCCCTCTCCTAGGTTGTGTATGAGTCCTCTGTTTAGTTGTCTAAGGGAGGGCCTGTGGTCTCGCTCGCCTCTGTGTCCTTGTGTGTCTGTCTTCCTCCCAGTGTGTGTTTGAGCGGTATGTGTGTGTATCTTTGAGTGTGTGTTTGTTGCTTTACCTGGGCTGGCTTTGTGCCTGTATGTGTGCACATTGGAACATAACATTCAGTGTCATCACTGTATTAAACATTGTATTTACGTTTCCATGAGGCAAAGTGTATGTGATCAGGAGGTGGTGTATTTTATTGTGTGTGTGTGCGTGCATGTGCGCGTGCTTTCAAATGAACGGGTTCAGATTTGACTTGTTAGCATGCTCTGGTTCCTAGCCCCACACTCCTTGTTTTACTGGCCCAGCTAGCCTAGTTCCCTGTGAGGCTCAGGAGGGTCTGTCCCTCAGTACAAATCCTCCTTTGCTTTCTCAGATTGTATATCAGTTTTTTAAGATATATTAAAGAGAATATAATAAGGAAAATTAACCTGTATTTTATTCTATAGTCAGCGTCCCTGTCATATTCATGGATTGAGATTGTTGCCATCAATGTTGATTCAACTACAATGTTATTACTGTATATACTACACTGTTATTACTGTATATACAACAATGTTATTACTGTATATACAACACTGTTATTACTGTATATACAACAATATGACATTTTAAACTAATTACTCATCATGGTACACTAGTCCTCAGGTCTCACAGTATTGGTTAGTGTCCACTAGCTCTGGCTAGTGTCCACTAGCTCTGGTTAGTGTCCACTAGCTCTGTTCTATAGAAAGTGATGACCATAGCAAAATGTTAATCCAGGCTGTCAGATAGTCAGTGTCCTGAGAGACAGGGCAGTCAGAATGTCAGCAGCTTGGACAAACTCCCCTCGCCTCTCTCCCACACTCACACACACACACACACACTTCTTCAGCCGACTTCTTCTATCACTCACACACACCTTCTCCCGGGTCTCTGGGCTTGGGCCGGAGCATAAACACACTGACATGGTCACACTGGCCTGCAGGTATGAGCAACCTCTGCCTTGCCGTGAGAGCTGGCCTGGCTGGCAGAGAGACTGTAGACTGCTGTACCGCCCCACGCTCTCTTCTAACGAGGGGGAGACTGCTGTGCTGAGGCAGGCAGATGGAGCATTTGGACTATGGCCATCTTGCTTGAGCCTGAGACACCTACTTTACCATCGTATACATTGGGTCGAAGCTTCTTCCTTTCCCCATGAAAGATTCCTCTCATTGCTACTGCCTCTTAACTAGCGGTGTACACCCAGAACTATACACTTTAGAACACTGCAACCTTGGGGACAAGGTTTTTATTGACCAAAAGAGCTGATTCCCCCAACCTTTTGTGGCCCCTTTGTCCACGGCCATCTGAAGGAGATGGTATCTATTAAGTGTTGTACTACTCTCTTTCCACGCTTTCTGACTGATTGACTGGCTGGCTGGCTGACTATCTGTCCACACAATGACTGTCTGACTGGCAGCGCGTCTCCCTACCTGCCATGTGTAGAGTGGCTGAATGAAGGTTCCTCTGTAGATTAGGTACTTGCACACAGACAGTGTCCTTTAAAGAGACCAGAGTCGGGAAGACGTCTCTCGAAGATGTATCAACCCGCTAACTGTAATCCTCCATATTCAAAATATTACTCTTTGGATCCTTGAAAGCCCTGATAGGAACTTAATGTAGCATTTAGTTTATTTCCATAGTATGAATCAGCACTAATGGAGCATAACAAAGCAGAGTGGAGAGATTGTATTTATTATATGTTTATTCTGAATCTCCTGATAACTACAATGTGTACAAAACATTAAGAACACCTTCCTAATATTGAGTTTCATCCCCCCCTTTTACCCTCAGAACAGCCTCAATTCATTGGGGAATGAACTCTACAAGGTGTCAGTTGTTCCCCAGGGATGCTGGCCCATGTTGACTCCAATGCTTCCCACAGTTGTGTTAAGTTGGCTGGATGTCCTTTGGGTGGTGGACCATTCTTGATAGACAGGAAACCATTGAGTGTGAAAAACCCAACAGCGTTGCAGTTCTTGACACAAACCGGTGCGCCTGGTACCTACTACCATACCCCATTCAAAGACACTTAAATGTTTTGTCTTGCCCATTCAGCCTCTGAATAGCACACATACACGATCCATGTCTCAAGGCTTAAAAATCCTTCTTTAACCTTCTTTCTCCTCCCCTTCATCTACACTGATTGAAGTGGATTTAACAGGTGACATCAATAACGGATCATAGCTTTCACCTGGATTCACCTGGTCGGTGTCATCGAAAGAGCAGGTGTCCTTAATGTTTTGTTCCCTCAGTGTAGTTTCCATTTTCGCTTGTGATTCAAATCCATGCTCTTAGCATTAAAGAGGTGCTCATACTCAATGAATGCCATTATGTTGTTGTTTATTGATTGTCACTTCACTCCAGTGAGTGTTTTGATAATGAGAAGTGAAGGTCTTACGCGGACAAAGCAGGACAACTCTCCACGTTGTGTTAAAGGAGATCAGTCATGCCCCGTTTACATCGCAAAGTATTTTTTTATGCCATACGTCATCTTCATGCAGTCTCCTTCCGCTACTGGACTGAGAGCAGATGGAGACAAGATGGAGGAGAGCCATTGTCATTGCAAACGTCATTACCATCATTATAAACGAAAACGGAAAGCAACAGTCAAAAATAATTGGCTTAACAGCCAATGTGTATTGACATTTATATAAAATATTACTCGCTAGCTATCCCATTCTGCCGGAAAAACACATTTTCATCTTATTCTGTGGTTTGGTAACTTGCTGTTCTGTTGGCGGAATCTGGCTGCACTAAAGATGACGCAAAGTTTGGAAAAATGTAAATGATGCTGTGTCTCTTTCGTAACGGAGCCTTCAACAGCAAGGGGGCGCTGCGATACCACTTTGTTATGGACAGTCCCCAATGAAATGAATAACATCTGGCGCAATGGAATAAACTTCTCAGATAACATCAGTCAGCCTGTCGGAAAGTGTTTTTCATTGTGCCCACACCCATACAAACCCATCTCCCTCCCTCACTCACTCACCCACTCTCTCGTTTCTAAAAACAGCACAATGACGATTGTGGTATGATGAGTCATTAGTCAAATCTGTAGGTAGCCATCATCCTCATCAACCACATCCAAACCCAGCACTAATGACCAACCACAGTCTGTCTACAGTGCACAGTGTGTTGTTTCATCATTATCTGCTTTCAAAATGACATGTTCAACCATTTCACATGAAAAACAGAATTGTCTTCGATGATAATCTACACACACACACTAACTCAGAAAAAGGAACGGCAGATGTAGCCATTTTTTCACAGCAGGAGCAGAACAACAATTCCCTCCTCTTTTCAAGTACAGATGTGATGGTACACTGAACAAATATATAAATACAACATGCAGCAATTTAAAAGATTTCAATAAGTTACAGTTTATATAAGGAAATAAGTGAATTGAAATACATTCATTAGGCTCTAATCTATGGATTTCACATTACTGGGAATACAGATATGAATCTGTTGGTCAAAGATACCGTACTTTTAATAAAGTAGGGCTGTGGATCAGAAAACCAGTCAGTATCTGGTGTGACCACCATTTGCCTCATGCAGCGCGACATCTCCTTCACATGGAGTTGATCAGGCTGTTGATTGTGGCCTGTAGAATGTCGTCCCACTCCTCTTCAATGCCTGTGTGAAGTTGCTGTATATTTTGGCAAGAACTGGAACACGCTGTCATACACGTCTATCCAGAACATCCCAAACATGCTCAATGTGTGACATGTCTGGTGAGTATGCAAGCCATGAAAGAACTAGGACATTTTCAGCTTCCAGGAATTGTGTACAGAACCTTCAGACATGGGGCCGTGCTGAAACATGATGTCACGGTGGCAGATGAATGGCACGACAATGGGCCTCAGGATCTCGTCACATTATCTCTGTACATTCAAATTGCCATCGATAAAATGCAATTGTGTTTGTTGTCCGTAGCTTATGCCTGCCCATACCATAACCCCACAGACACAATGGGGCACTCTGCTCACAATGTTGACATCAGCAAACCGCTCGCCCACACGACGCCATACACGCTGTCTGCCATCCGCCCGGTACAGTTGAAACCGGGATTCATCCGTGAAGAGCACACTTCTCCAGTGTGCCAGTGATCATCGAAGGTGATCTTTTGCCCAGTGAAGTCGGTTAGGACGCCTAGCTGCAGCCAGGTCAGACCCTGGTGAAGACGAGGAGCTGCAGTCAGGTCAGACCCTGGTGAAGACGAGGAGCTGCAGTCAGGTCAGACCCTGGTGAAGACGAGGAGCTGCGGTCAGGTCAGACCCTGGTGAAGACGAGGAGCTGCGGTCAGGTCAGACCCTGGTGAAGACGAGGAGCTGCAGTCAGGTCAGACCCTGGTGAAGACGAGGAGCTGCGGTCAGGTCAGACCCTGGTGAAGACGAGGAGCTGCGGTCAGGTCAGACCCTGGTGAAGACGAGGAGCTGCAGTCAGGTCAGACCCTGGTGAAGACGAGGAGCTGCGGTCAGGTCAGACCCTGGTGAAGACGAGGAGCTGCGGTCAGGTCAGACCCTGGTGAAGACGAGGAGCTGCAGATGAGCTTCCCTGAGACACTTTCTGACAGTTTGTGCAGAAAGTCTTTGTTTGTGAAACCCACAGTTTCATCAGATGTCCGGCTGGCTGGTCTCAGACCATCCCACAGGTGAAGAAGATGGATGTGGAGGTCCTGGACTGGCATGGTTACACGTGGTCTATGGTTGTGAGGCCGGTTGGATGTACTGACATTCTCTAAAACGACGTTGGGGACAGTTTATGGTAGAGAAGTGAACACTCAATTTTCTTGCAACAGCTCTGGTGGAAGTCAGCATGCCAATTGCACGCTCCCTCAACTTGAGACATCTGTGGCATTGTGTGTGTGACAAAACTGCATATTTTAGTGGCCTTTTATTGTCCACAGCACAAGGTGCACCTGTGTAATGATCATACTGTTTAATCTGTCAGGTGGATAGATTATCAACAATCTTGGCAAAGGAGAAATGCTCACTAACAGAGAGAGAAACAAATTTGAGCTAAATAAGCTTTTTGTGTGTATGGAACATTCTGGGATATTTTATTTCAGCTAATGAAATATAAGCTCAACACTTTACATGTTGCGTTTAACACTGGTGTCTGCGTCAATCATGAATCTGTTCTGTTTGAAGTTTAAACTGCATTGCTTTGCTTTAGAACCAAACTATTTACCCATTTAAGGTATTGACACTGGTAATGTTCAAGTCTTAAAGTTGGCAGTGTTTTTTATTGTACTGCATTTCTGCAGCATTGTCTCTGTAGTCTTTCATTCACAGGTTGACCTTTCAGACAGATAGTACCCCAATAAAACTTGATGCATTTAAAGACATGGTCGTTATGCCTCTGTAAAAAACCCACTGAATTATTCCCAGTCACGCAGTAGCTGGTTTTAGAGGACACCGACTTTCAGGAGCGAGCTGTGTAAACTGTTCTTACTGAGAGCACTCTGGTCAGGAGAGGAGACCGTGTGCCATACCAAAATGCCTTATAGGTGCATTTATAATGCCTAATGATACAGTATACTTATAATGCATTATAAACTTGCTATAAGCTGTCCGCCTGGGACACTACCATGGCAAGGGCAAACAAGAGGCTTCCGTAATCCATCTACCCTTATGTTACCTAATGTTCATCATAGCCTCTTATATCCATTGACAGACATGCAGTAGCAATAAGACACAGGCCAGGGGTTGGACTTCACACCTGAGTGTTGACGTCCTTCCGGACCAAATGGAGGTAAGGGTTCTCCTTCCCAGTGTCATAGGTTGAGCCGGAGCCCCAGCGGCATGCACAGTGACCATACCTGAATGTAGGGCTTTGTCCTCTCTTGTCTTCTGTCCAGTGGTTGGTTGAGTGATAATTTGCCCATTTAAAGGGACTCCTTTGCCACAGCACTCGCATGTATCCATCCCAAGAAACACCAATATATGGCATGTCTTTAAAAATTCTAAAGCTTTCCTTTTCTGCTTTCAAGTTGAGCACAGGGAAAGGGGACACTGTTCCTCACACCACCGCTGGGTTCACCACCACTGGGAAGAGCTGAGCAGGAGTAGTATGATAGGGTTAGGGGTCACCACCACTGGGAAGAGCTGAGCAGGAGTAGTATGATAGGGTTAGGGGTCACCACCACTGGGAAGAGTTGAGCAGGAGTAGTATGATAGGGTTAGGGGTCACCACCACTGGGAAGAGCTGAGCAGGAGTAGTATGATAGGGTTAGGGGTCACCACCACTGGGAAGAGCTGAGCAGGAGTAGTGTGATGGGGTTAGGGGTCGCCACCACTGGGAAGAGCTGAGCAGGAGTAATATGATAGGGTTAGGGGTCACCACCAATGGGAAGAGCTGAGGAGGTGTAATATGATAGGGTTAGGGGTCACCACCAATGGGAAGAGCTGAGGAGGTGTAATATGAGCCGGGCGGAGATCGATACGCCCCTCCGTGACATCCCCTGGCCCCCAGCGGTCCGACAGCAGTCAGGAAACAGCCCATAAATCACTGGGGGATTATGTAGTGAGGTGTGTGCATGCGTGAAATGCATTAGCGAGAAAAGGTTAGCTATTTCCATTTGTGTTCTGACCGCCATTTCAGCCTCCCCAGGATAAAATAACCACTTCACTAGTCTATACTGAGCTGTTGGGACAGGGTCCAACTCTATGAGTTCCTGCTACTTTAGCCTTTGACACCAATGCTTAGCTGTCTTTGGAAATGGGTCACTGAAGCAATGTGCATTGAAGGTTCTTTTTAATTTCATGGTTATTCTGTGCATGAAAGTATAAGTAATGACTGGGCAATATGGCTAATACATGTAGTTCATGACCAATGATGCAGGGGTTATGTTCATTATCGAGAAAGTTGTCTTTGTGATTTGTCAGCTCATGCAGCGACCAACCTGGACGCTTCGCTTCACCCAATCTCCAGTTACTCAGGTTCTTTCTGTTCATCTCATCAAAGTCACCCACATGTAAAGAGAGAGTGAGGGAAAATAAACCCACACATTTATTCCACATGTGGGAGGCATTGTGGAGAGATTAGACTTCCTACAAACAAACAGCTCTTGGCAATGGCAATTTAAACAGAGGAAATATAGTGGGGAATTGGGTAGAGGAAACAATGTGGCAGTTAAATGGGTACCGAGACACTTGAATGGAATCTTTCTCCCTGTAGCAAGGAAGTAAAGTAGAGCTGTGGGTTACAGTGGCTAGGCCATGTGGTTTTAAGTACTTAAGTAAAAAATACTTTAAAGTACTACTTCAGTAGTTTTTGGGGATACTTTACTTTACTATATATATTTTTGAACATAATGTACTTTTTACTACATACATTTTCCCTGACACCCAAAAGTACTTGTTACATTTTGAATGCTTAGCAGGACAGTAACGTGGTCTAATTCACGCACTTATCAAGAGAACATCCCTGGTCATCCCTACTGCCTCTGATCTGGCAGACTCACTAAACACAAATCATTTGTCGGAGTGTGCTGCTGGCTATTAGTAAATTAAATAAACAAATTGTGCCATCAGGTTTGCTTGATATTGTCGGGACTTTCATTAATCTGATGACTGTTATTTATCTAATCAACTAACTATGTTTAATTAATGAAATAATGAACATGCACCTGTGGAACGGTCTTTAAGGCACTAGCAGCTTACAGGCGGTAGGCAATTAAGGTCACAGTTATGAAAACTTAGGACACTAAAGAGGCCTTTCTACTGACTCTGAAAAACACCAAAAGAAAGATGCCCAGGGTCCCTGCTCATCTGCGTGAACGTGCCTTAGGCATGCTGCAAGGAAGCATGAGGATTGCAGATGTGGCCAGGGCAATGCATTGCAATGTCCGTACTGTGAGACGCCTAAGACAGCCTACAGGGAAACAGGACAGATAGCTGATCGTCCTCGCAGTGGCAGGCCACGTGTAACAACACCTGCACAGGATCGGTACAACCGTACATCACACCTGCGGGACAGGTAAAGGATGGCAACAACAACTGCCCAAGTTACACCAGAAATGCACAATCCCTCCAGCAGTGCTCAGACTGTCCGCAATAGGCTGAGAGAGGCTGGACTGAGGGCTTGTGGGCCTGTTGTAAGGCAGGTCCTCACCAGACATCACCGGCAACAGTGGGCACAAACCCACCGTCGCTGGACCAGACAAAACTGGAAAAAGTGCCCTTCACTGACGAGTCGCCATTTTGTCTCACCAGGGGATTCACGTCTATCGTCAAAGGAATGAGCGTTACACAGAGGCCTGTACTCTGGAGCGGGATCGATTTGGAGGTGGAGGGTCCATCATGGTCTGGGGCGGTGTGTCACAGCATCATCGGGCTGAGCTTCTTGTCATTGCAGGCAATCTCAACGCTCTGCGTTACAGGGAAGACCTCCTCCTCCCTTATGTGGTACCCTTCCTGCAGGCTCATCCTGACATGACCCTCCAGCATGACAATGCCACCAGCCATACTGCTCGTTCTGTGTGTGATTTCCTGCAAGACAGGAAAGTCAGTGTTCTGCCATGGCCAGCGAAGAGCCCGGATCTCAATCCCATTGAGCACATCTGGGACCTGTTGGATCGGAGGGTGAGGGCTAGGGCCATTCCCCCCAAAAATGTCTGTGAACTTGCAGGTGCCTTGGTGGAAACGTGGGGTAACATCTCACAGCAAGAACTGGCAAATCTGGTGCAGTCCATGAGGTGCACTGCAGTACTTAATGCAGCTGGTGGCCACACCAGATACTGACTGTTACTTTTGACCCCCCCTTTGTTCAGGGACACATTATTCAATTTCTGTTAGTCACATGTCAGTTTGACTCAGTTGTTGAATCTTATTATGAATCTTATTATGTTCATACTAATATTTACACATAAGTTTGCCTTAAATAAACACAGTTGACAGTGAGAGAACATTTATTTGAGTTTATGTATACTGTGTACTGACAGAGAACAGAGGGTGATGGACTCCTCTGGCCTATAGGATCAAGATTAGTTATAAAAGTTGATTCTGCTGTAGAGAGAGCACCCCTGACTTCACATGTCTAACATTATATTACTCTTCCTTCTGCCTCCCTGCTCCTACTTACAGTGCCTTGCAAAAGTATTCATCACCCTTCCTATTATTTTGCATTACAGCTTGAAATGTATATAGATTTTCTTCATGTAATGGACATACACAAAATAGTCTATATTGGTGAAGTGAAATAAAACAAAAACTTGATTATACATTTTTTTTATAAATAAAATACAGAAAAGTGGTGAGTGCATATGTATTCACCATTTGCAATGAAGCCCCTAAATAAGATCTGGTGCAACCAATTACCTTCAGAAGTCACATAATTAGTTAAATAAAGTCCACCTGTGTGCAATCTAAGTGTCACATGATATGTCACATGTTCTCAGTATATATAGACCTGTTCTGAAAGGCCCCAGAGTCTGCAACACCACTAAGCAAGGGGCACCATGAAGACCAAAGAGCTCTCCAAACAGGTCAGGGACAAAGTTGTGGATCAGGGTTGTGTTTTAAAAAAATATCCCAAACTTTGAACATCCCACAGAGCACCATTAAATCCACTATTGAAAAATAGAAAGATTATGGCACCATAACAAACCTGCCAAGAGAGTTTCTATTATTACTTTTATTCAAGACAGAAAAACTAAAATTTTCATAAAACTTTGATTTCAGCAAAATTCACCAGGTTCTTGCCTTATTTACAAGCGTTTTGCTACACCCGCAATAACATCTGCTAAATATGTGTATGCGACCAATAAACTTTGATTTGATTTAAGTACAACTTAATGTTTACATACAGTACCAGTCAAAAGTTTGGACACACCTACTCATTCAAGGGTTTTTAGTTATTTTACTATTTTCTACATTGTAGAATAATAGTGAAGACATTAAAACTATGAAATAACACATAAGGAATCATGTAGTAACCAAAAAAGTATTCAACAAATCAAAATATATTTTATATTTGAGAATCTTCAAAGTAGCCAACCTTTGTAGAACTTTTTGAGGATCTGAGGACCCATGCCAAAACCTTTTAGTTTCCTGAGGGGGAATAGGCTTTTTCATGCCCTCTTCACAACTGCCTTGTGTAGAGGGCATTCTAGTTTGTTGGTGATGTGGACACCAAGGAACTTGAAGCTCTCAACCTGCTCCACTACAGCCCCGTTGATGAGAATGGGGGCGTGCTCAGTCCTCCTTTTCCTGTAGTCCACAATCATCTCCTTGTCTTGGTTACGTTGAGGGATAGGTTGTTATTCTGGCACCACCCGGCTAGGTCTCTGACCTCCCTATAGGCTGTCTCATCTTTCTCGGTGATCAAGCCTACCACTGTTGTGTCGTCTGCAAACTTAATAATGGTGTTGGAGTTGTGCCTGGCCATGCAGTCGTGGGTGAACAGGGAGTACAGGAGGGGGGACTCTCTCTCTGTCTCTCTGTCTCTCTCTCTGTCTCCTTGTCTCTCTCTCTCTCTCTCTGACTCCTTGTCTCTCTCTCTCTCTCTCTCTCTCTCTGTCTCTCTGTCTCTCTCTCTGTCTCTCTCTCTGTCTCTTTGTCTCTCTCTCTCTCTCTCTCTCTCTCTCTCTCTCTCCCTCTTTCTGTCTCTCTCCCTGTCTCTCTCTCTCTGTCGCTTTCTCTCTCTCTTTCTCTCCCACTTTGAACATTTGCTAATGTATTATTTCAGATAAAGAATCCTCATGCAATTATTAATATTCATATACCTTCCAATACCTTTGTATTTATCGCCCCATGGTTTTATATCAGGCAATCCCTATTCACAAAGACACAATGGAATGCTGAAATTATTATAACTGCACTGAAATAGCACATGGGATGCTATAGTAATACCCAGAGAAGTGAAATGTGACAATGAATAGACCTACAATAGTACTTTGAAAGTGACATACTCTCCAATGTGAAAGTCTATTACCCTCCATCCCAAATGGAACCCTATTACATCATGCAATACTTCTGGTCCCTGGTCAAAAGTAGTGCACTACAAAGGGAATACTGTACCATTTAGAACGCAGGGTGAGTTTCCTGTGATGTCATCAGTCTCAGCCCCTGCCTTGTGGATCTGGGCCACTGAACATAGCTGCAAGGCCCCACCCAATAGCCTCAATTGGAAAATTGAATTTGTGCTCATCCTCTGCAAGCTAATCTGAGCTGTCTGTGTGAGGGATAGATTATATTACTGAAGACAAAGGCTATGCTCCTCGCTTCCTCCAGGACATCGATCCATGCACTCCTCTATCCAAAGAGTTTACTTTAATTTTATTCATTATTTTCTTTAGCACAGTTGGCTTGTTTTTAAATATTATTAGATATATTAATATTACAGGTTTTAGAATGAATTCATGTCAAACTACATCTTTGAGTTTGACTGTTTTATATTTCTGTTTTCTGGCAACATTTATCTCATGGTGATGATGAGGTATGTTCTGGATGAGAAGTTAAGTCAAATATTCACATCAACGGTCAGGTTACTTGTTCCCAGTCTGATTATTAAACCGTGTGAAGCTGCATTTCCAGTCTCCAATTACCCTTCTGAAATGAGACCAAGTACTAAAGTCATCAGCTAAGGTCAGGTCTGGGTTCAGTTTCTACAGATTTCTAACGCATCTAACTGATTAATTACACTCTAATTATGAGTTCTGCACTCCTCATCTCCCCCTCTCTATCTCACAGTTTCTCTCTCGCTCTCTCTCTCTCTCTCTCTCCCTCCATCTCTGTCCCCGTCCCTATCTGTCTCCCTGTGGAACTGTCTCTTTAGTAATTAGTACGTTTCTGTCTCGTTCAGAGCTTTGGGAGCTCCCCACTCCTCCTCCAGAATGTCTCATGTCAGTCTTCTCCAGAAATAACACAACAGCCGTGTGATTGCAAATACACCCTGTGCCACTTAACTGACTAACGACTCCTTGGATCATTAGCAAGGAGATGAGTTATTCCACTTTCTGTAATTTTATTGATTCTGAATGTGTCTGTCATCTTTGTAATGTCACGGACATCACAAAGTGGTTTGACTGTTGAACACATGCTGCTTGTCACCATGGGCCAGTTACAGTAACAACACTGTACAAGATTGATCTTTCCAGAAGAGAGAAACAACAGCCATAACAAGACATGACGCTGAGATAAAAGACAAAAAACGACAAAAACTGTGGCGCTTGCTGAGGTTACTCAACAACAAGATAGATATGTGTATCACTGTTGCTAGAACAACAAGATCCAGCAATGTATCACAGCAGTGTCCTTTATAGATCTAACACGCTTGGGCCTCCTGCCATTAAAGAGGTCAGCCTGGATCTGCCGTGCTGTATCAGTCTGGATAAGTCCAGCAGGAGTTACTATAGATAACCGACTGGACGTCTGATAGACAGAGCACGTTGAAGCGTGAGTGGTCAAACACTGTCCCTCTCGAGGTGAAAAGTGTGTATTAACACAGAAACATGCAGTTGTGATTAGAATGGGTAATATTGTCCATTCATGATAAGGTTTTGTAATGTGCTAGTGTGGACATAGGTTACCACCATATGTTCTATTGCCCCCCTATTCTTTCATAAAGATTTAGAATTGGTTCAGTGTGAGCGACCTAACGACAATAGCCGTAGTGGGGCATTATGAGCTCATGACTGACGCATCAAGGAAGACCTGACAAGTGGAGATGTTTCTGTAGGTCGCGGCAAAGTGGATTAAAGTGGCTGTAATATCATTTACAGATGTCTGTCTTTCATAACATTATATCAGTTTATTCTCAGTCAGTGTTCAGTCTGTGTGGCAGAATCCAATTTGTCTTCGTCTCCCGTGAGGCTCTGGCATATTTCTGTCATGAACAAACTTTCCCAGAAAGTAGACCAAAACACCGCAGACTACTTTTTCCTCAGTCTCTCTGAGGAATATTCTATTTAACCCAACATGGTAGAGTGTGTGTGTGTGTGTGTGTGTGTGTGTGTGTGTGTGTGTGTGTGTGTGTGTGTGTGTGTGTGTGTGTGTGTGTGTGTGTGTGTGTGTGTGTGTGTGTGTGTGTGTGTGTGTGTGTGTGTGTGTGTGTGTGTGTGTGTGTGTGCATGCATGAATTGGTGACTGTGCCTACAGTATGCATCAGAGCATGAGTGAAAGTGTGTATGAATGTGTAAGTGCCATCTCAGCTTTTTCAGTCACAGTGAGCAGCACTTTAATTAGGATTCTCTCATGGTCTCTGTTCTGCTCTGTTCTATTCTGTTCTGCTCAGTTCTATTCTGCTCTGTTCTATTCTGCTCTGTTCTGTTCTGCTCTTTTCTGCTCTGTTCTACTCTGCTCTATTCTATTCAGTTCTGCTCTATTATATTCTGCTCTGCTCTGTTCTGTTCTAATCTGCTCTTCTATTCTGCTCTGTTCTGTTCTATTCTGCTCTGTTCTGCTCTGTTCTATTCTGATCTGTTATATTCTGCTCTGTCTATTCTGTTCTATTCTGTTCTATTCTGCTATGTTTTGCTATGTTTTGCTCTGTTCTGCTCTGTTCTGTTCTATTCTGCTCTGTTCTGTTCTATTCAGCTCTGTTCTATTCTGCTCTGTTCTGTTCTGCTCTTTTCTGTTCAGTTCTGCTCTATTCTATTCAGTTCTGCTCTATTCTATTCTGCTCTGCTCTGTTCTGCTCTGTTCTATTCTGTTCTGCTATGCTCTGTTCTATTCTATTCAGCTCTGTTCTATTCTGCTCTGTTCTGTTCTGCTCTTTTCTGTTCAGTTCTGCTCTATTCTATTCTGCTCTGCTCTGTTCTGTTCTGCTCTTTTCTGTTCAGTTCTGCTCTATTCTATTCTGCTCTGCTCTATTCTATTCTGTTCTGCTCTGTTCTGCTCTGTTCTATTCTGTTCTGCTCTGCTCTGTTCTGGAGAAGGAAGAGGAGAAGGAGAGGAGAGAGATGGAGGTTTACCCCAGTTGCAAACTAATGTGGGGGACACAGGAACATGCCACAGGCAGGGAAAATCAAGCACATGTAAATCCCACACCCTTGTCAGCTCTGTACCAGCTCTGTCACACGAGACACTGTTTAACTCTGCCTACACACTGTGATGTAATTAAATGTACAACACCAACATCAACTCCCAACCCACAGCCTTTAGTATAGTCCTTTCTTCAAGCTTTCTTTGTTTTATTGATTTGCTGGTAATTGTCATGTTTTACGTTTATCACATCAGTTGCATGAGAACCGGCCACGTTTAATACAGCTAAGGCATGACCAACTAACCCTGGCCAGGCCTGGCCTTAAATACAATGCATATCGAAGCGCAGAGTATTGCAGAATGGAGATCCAATGCTTGTGCATCGGACTGAGAGCAGATAGAGCCTTTTATTTGTATGGAGAGACTTAGGTCATATCGGCTTCTTCTCTATTTACTCTACTGGGCTTGAATATAGCTGTTGTAGAGTAGGCAAAGGAAAACCAGGATTTTAATAGCCTGTCTCAGACATGTATTTCTTTTTAAGAGGTGCTGCTGTCTTCAGCCTCAAACAAAAACAGGAATATGGAGGAAACCATTCGTTCTCAGGTCAGTAAGAGGGTTTAATTTAGGTTTATTTCCCGTGACATTTGCCAGTCTCTTTGGCATACGACACAGAGTGGCAAGGAGTGGAATGATAGCTAAACAGACTGGTACCCAGACTAGATTAAAACACCATAAAATTACAATTGTATATTTAATGCCTTAAAGAATTCCCCAACGGTCTCATTGGATCCCCAACGTCTAACAGTCAGTTATCCTCTGGGAGGTCTTTAACTGCGTTTCCCAGAGTACACTCGGTTCTATACGGGAGCCAGACTAGACTCATAATGAACGGAAGAGTTTTGAATACAGGGGCTGAGTAGAGAACCACAAAGGTTTATTATATATCTTAAAGCAATCAAGGTGCTTTGAGAGAGAAAGAGAGAGAGAGACACACAAAGAGAGAGAAAAATATATATATATATTTTTCCATTGCCCCGTGAAGAGTAAGCAGGTATCTACTTGGAGGCATTGGGAGCTCAGATCTTGTAGCCCGCAAAACCGTGTCTCAGCCATAGTAATATGAAGGCAATTAGTAAGGCAGCCAGACAAACAGACGCTTTGCCTCTCAGTACTAATAAGATAAAGAGTACGTCAGAAAATGCCATTAGCAGGATGCTCTGCTCTTAAAGGCAATGTCCCTATCTGGTGATGACAGCTTTAGCCTTGCCAAAGACCCAATAAACGCAGATGTTACAGACACGACAGTTTGTGACTACGAAGATAAAAGTCATACCCACCAAACTACCGTTACAAAGCACCCGATACACAATGTCACGTCTTTGTTTTTAATCCAAGTTTATTGAACACAGTCATTATGAAATACCAACAGTAGGCTATTAATCCATCATTTGCACAGTATGTTGTACCTCAGTCTCGCACATGTCAAAAAATTAAATAATATTCTATTTCTCATATTCACTTTACTCATGGCCAAATTTGATTTTAATATTTTCGTAATTATTTTGGTTATTGACAGGTACTTTGGCACAGTACACAAAGTAAGGACTTGAAGGGTGAGTGTAGAAATCTGTTGGTTTTGACAGGCAGGGGCAAGGACAGGGACAGGGTGTTGGGTCCAGTCAGTGTTTATGAGGAGAGTACAGAGTGCACAGACAGCATCCATAAAGCACAGAGATGATAGGACGATGCTTTATATCAACCAATCAGTGACTGACTGTATGATGTCCACTCCAGGAGCTGTGCCAAAGTGTCTCAACTAACTGCACAGGAAATTACCTAATGTGTCCAGGAAGTCCTTCAAACCAATCAGACACCATCTGTCCTTCATAGCAAAGCTTGTGATTCTCCACCCAGATTGGATTTAGTAGATAAAGGGCAATGGAATCACTCTTCCATTTTTAAACCAGCCCGCCTGCAGGTTATAATTACTGTAGTTATATGAACTCTCATCTTGTAGTCTGTGTACTTTCCTATATCCTGTGGCTCTAGCTCGGTCTCCTATCAAACAGAGTGATAGGACTAGAGATGCTCTATAATGTTATCCTTGAGACAGGCTTAGATAGTCCTCCCAGTCCCTCACCTGGTCCATGATGTCTGTTCTGTAGTAGGTAGCAGCAGTGTTATGTGTATCTGTGTCTGTCATGGAGGAGGTGGAGGTGAAGGGGGCCTCCTCTAGATCTCTTCTCCCTGGCTGGGGGCCTGGAGGTTGGGCTTGGCTACACCATGCCTTCACTGCGCTTGCTCCTCCACACCACTAAGGCAGTCATGAGCAACGTGACAAGGATGGGCACCACGATGAATGGCCCAAGGATACGGTTGGGCGGATCACGCAGCAGCCGTCCCGACAGGGAGCAATCGTGGAAGTAGTGCTTGTGGATGCGGATGAAGAACTCGTCCACCAGCCGGTTGGGCCAGAAACAGTCCATCTTCAGAGCGATCAGGTAAGTGCAGTTGGTGAGCTCACCGTAAGGTCTGTAGGGAGAGATGGAAAGGTCACATTAATAGAATGAAGACAAGGTTTATATACTGTATATCACAATGAGGGTAAATAATACCCACACCTTTGAATAGACATTTAGGACAGTTTGGTGTTCTTAATGGGGCTCTAACGTGTGTTTTTTAAATTGAATAGACATTTAGGACAGTTTGGGGTTCTTAATGGGGCTCTAAAGTGTGTTTTTTAAATTGAATAGACATTTAGGACAGTTTGGGGATCTTAATGGGGCTCTAAAGTGTGGTTTTTAAATTGAATAGACATTTAGGACAGTTTGGTGTTCTTAATGGGGCTCTAAAGTGTGTTTTTTAAATTGAATAGACATTTAGGACAGTTTGGTGTTGTTAATGGGGCTCTAAAGTGTGTTTTTTAAATTGAATAGACATTTAGGGCAGTTTGGGGTTCTTAATGGGGCTCTAAAGTGTTTTTTTTAAATTGAATAGACATTTAGGACAGTGTGGGGTTCTTAATGGGGCTCTAAAGTGTGTTTTTTAAATTGAATAGACATTTAGGACAGTTTGGGGTTCTTAATGGGGCTCTAAAGTGTGCTTTTTAAATTGAATAGACATTTAGGACAGTTTGGGGTTCTTAATTGGGCTCTAAAGTGTGTTTTTTAAATTGAATAGACTTTTAGGACAGTTTGGTGTTCTTAATGGGGCTCTAAAGTGTGTTTTTTAAATTGAACACACATCAGTTACACTATACATAATTATATACACGTCAATTACACTATACATATCTATATACACATCAATTACACTATATATATCTATATACACGTCAATTACACTATACATATCTATATACACATCAATTACACTATATATATCTATATACACGTCAATTACACTATACATACCTATATACACATCAATTACACTATACATATCTATATACACGTCAATTACACTATACATACCTATATACACATCAATGACACTATATATATCTATATACACATCAATTACACTTTACAAATCTATATACACATCAATTACACTATACATACCTATATACACATCAATTACACTATATATATCTATATACACGTCAATTACACTATACATACCTATATACACATCAATTACACTATACATATCTATATACACGTCAATTACACTATACATATCTATATACACATCAATTACACTATATATATCTATATACACGTCAATTACACTATACATACCTATATACACATCAATTACACTATACATATCTATATACACGTCAATTACACTATACATACCTATATACACATCAATGACACTATATATATCTATATACACATCAATTACACTTTACAAATCTATATACACATCAATTACACTATACATACCTATATACACATCAATTACACTATATATATCTATATACACGTCAATTACACTATACATACCTATATACACATCAATTACACTATACATATCTATATACACGTCAATTACACTATACATACCTATATACACATCAATGACACTATATATATCTATATACACATCAATTACACTATATATATCTATATACACATCAATTACACTATATATATATCTATATACACATCAATACAAGAAAATCAACCCCAAAACACAAAGAAGCTAAACACAAATCATATGAAACAAAGACATTCTTCAGTAATAGGGCCTTCTAACATCTACCTGGATTGCCTTAATGGAACGTACTGTAGGCGAAGGTACCTTGAAGTTAGGGGAGAGACTTTGAAAATGAAATACACACACAGAGTACACACACTAATGGTGCAATCAACTGTCGTGTGCAAATCAATCTTTTCCCTCTTACTGCTCTCTGCGTGTGTGTCTGCTCCCTAGTGTTTATAGGCCTGCCATGATTGAGAGTAATGACCCCTGGTAATGACAGAGGACAGATAGAGAGTGAAAAACACACACACAGACACACTTCCACCCTCCCCTCCTCCTGAGCAAGAGCTCTCCCCCCTTTCCTCAGAGCATGCCCACCATATGGCCTACTATTTCTACCCACATCCTCCCTGGTGTGGCATGCCTGGCATAGCTAGGACCTTTTTTATAATCCACAGGTTTCCCCTAACACAACCAAGGGGTAATGTCTGTCTCAGCTAACCCGATCCCCCAGTGGGAGAGTGATACACAGGGTAAAAGGCAGACCATCTGGCTCATCTTCCAAGGCAGACAGACATTATAATCATGCATCATGATCATTATGAACAGAAGAGAGAGGAAAGAGAGAGAGTGAGAGAGAGAGAGAAGAGAGAGGGAGAGGGAGATTAGAGAGAAAGAATGAGAAAGAGAGGAAAGAGAAGAGAGAGAAATAGTGATAGTTGATATGATGTGTAGGAGAACACAGTGTTAGAATTAGACCTCTCAGCAAGAATAGAAATATGAGCAAGCTCCTATTCTCTCCTCAGACATTTATCCACGACAGATGTACGGCCATGAACATTTTATTGACATGACAGAATTTAATACCTTTCTATTACAGCTGCTTTATTGAAAGGACACTCTTGCCAAAGTCACGTCATCTGCAACATTTCATCATCGGAGGAAATTAATCGTTCCTAGACAGTCCCTTTTCTCTCCCTGTACGTTTCTCCAAAACATTTCCCCTTAAGGGCCTATGGCGATGCTTCATTGGCTAAGGCAAGGGCACCCCTGCTAACTGGAATCTATTCAGTACTGAGAACTAAGAGATTTATAATAACCCAGACATGGCACAATTTCAAGAGCTCCACTAACGTGTCTTGTCTCAACACACACAGGAGGTTGCATCTTCCCTTGTCAGTATTAACTTATCTTGTCTGAACTCACACACATATACCTGTAATCATATCTTCTGTATGATCTTATCTTCTTTACATGACCTAATGTGGAGTATATATACTCTGGCTCTTCTAATACAGTTTAGCTATGTGACCTGCTGAACTATGTGTGGTGGAGGTTTGCATATGCAGAAGGTGTGGTAGTTATGGTCCTTATAGTTTTATATTGCATCAGAAGAGAACAGTGGCTAGTGTTATTCCCTTTGTATTATTTATACAGATCCCTCTCCTTCCTGCTCTTCCAGGGAACATGTCAGTGTAAATCCACCCCCTCCTTCCTGCTCTTCCAGGGAACATGTCAGTGTAAATCCACCCCTCCTTCCTGCTCTTCCAAGGAACATGTCAGTTTAAATCCACCCTCCTTCCTGCTCTTCCAGGAACATGTCAGTGTAAATCCACCCCTCCTTCCTGCTCTTCCAAGGAACATGTCAGTTTAAATCCACCCCCTCCTTCCTGCTCTTCCAGGGAACATGTCAGTGTAAATCCACCCCTCCTTCCTGCTCTTCCAAGGAACATGTCAGTTTAAATCCACCCCTCCTTCCTGCTCTTCCAGGGAACATGTCAGTGTAAATCCACCCTCCTTCCTGCTCTTCCAGGGAACATGTCAGTGTAAATCCACCCTCCTTCCTGCTCTTCCAGGGAACATGTCAGTTTAAATCCACCCCTCCTTCCTGCTCTTCCAGGGAACATGTCAGTTTAAATCCACCCCTCCTTCCTGCTCTTCCAGGGAACATGTCAGTGTAAATCCACCCCCTCCTTCCTGCTCTTCCAGGGAACATGTCAGTTTAAATCCACCCCCTCCTTCCTGCTATTCCAGGGAACATGTCAGTGTAAATCCACCCCCTCCTTTCTGCTCTTCCAGGGAACATGTCAGTGTAAATCCACCCCTCCTTCCTGCTCTTCCAGGGAACATGTCAGTGTAAATCCACCCCCTCCTTTCTGCTCTTCCAGGGAACATGTCAGTGTAAATCCACCCCCTCCTTCCTGCTCTTCCAGGGAACATGTCAGTGTAAATCCACCCCCTCCTTCCTGCTATTCCAGGGAACATGTCAGTGTAAATCCACCCCCATCTTCCTGCTCTTCCAGGGAACATGTCAGTTTAAATCCACCCCCTCCTTCCTGCTCTTCCAGGGAACATGTCAGTGTAAATCCACCCCCTCCTTCCTGCTCTTCCAGGGAACATGTCAGTTTAAATCCACCCCCTCCTTTCTCTCTCACATACTGTCCTCTTTACTGTCCTCTGCGATGTACTCTTTACTGTTTACTTTCCATACTGCAACATGAGAGGCCTTGGAAGCTGTTGACAGACTGACTGATGGCAAGACACACACAGACAGACAGACGGTTTGACACACACACACAGACACACACACACACAGTCACACATACACCATGTATGCACGAAACAAGACTCACGCTCCAAAGCAGTACCTAGTGTTCACATTGCTTGCTATAAACGGTTAGCTAACATTTCACTGACTCCGCTCCGATCGCCCAGTTCCCATTCCAGGACAAAAAGAATGGCACCTTGGACTTAAAAGTGTATTACAAACCAACAGGTGGTCAAAAGTCCCCTGACCTTCAGTATGTTATGAATTTGCTAACCTTCTATGTTACGAATAAAAATGTGTTGTGGCTAACGTTTGCTAGGTGGCTAAGGCAACTTCATTTTTAAAATAAATAAAAATTGAAAACTTATTTTATTCATTCTAGTAGATACTCTTATCCAGAGCAACTTACAGTAGTGAGTGCATACTTTTTCATACTGGTCTCCGTGGGAAGCGAACCAACAACCCTAGCATCGCAAGTGCCATGCTCTACCAACTGAGCCACATCATCACCAGCCACTTGCTGTCTCAATGTACTCAATTACTGGATTGTGCATTGCTTTTCTTCATGGTGATGGTACAAACCTAGATGACCAGCCTATGTACAATACAGTAATGCACATTTACATTGTGGTTTGTAAGGATGGGTAAATTGATGGTAAATCAATACTGCACAAAAAGTGTTTGTTTTCCTTGTTATTCAATCAAGAAAAATATTTTATTTGATATAGATGTTTTGTGTCTTTTCCCATAACTTTGGAACTTTTAAAATATGTTTGAGGACAGAGTTTTGTTTTTTCTGGATTCATTTAGAATGATCGCAGAGAAAGGGACAGGGCAACAACTCTTACAATTCTAACTATTGAATCCTGCAAGATGCTGTTCTTAATTATAAAACTAAATTGTTTTGCCAAAGTAGACATGCTGAATTGTTTTGTTGTTGCCTGCCCTACAGACGTCTATCTGTCCTCTACTAGTAAAGGCCCAGTGACCTACTTTTGTAAAAAAAAAAAAAGTACAATTATTAATATTTTGTATTTATTCAGATTTTTCAAGGGTGCTTCAGCACCCCTACTTTCCACAACTATGAGGCTAGGATTAGGGGTTAGGTTAAAGGGTTAAGGTTAGGGGAAGGGTTAGCTAACATGCCAAGTAGTAGCTAAAAGCTAAAAAGTAGTAAGTTGTTGCTGAAGTTGTCCATGATGAGATTTGAACATGCTAGACGTTTGCGTTTCACATATACCCATCCACCCCTACCAACCACCCTACTTTTGCCTCAAGTAACCTTCTGTCTTATGTAACCATACCAAACGTAACATATCATACTAATTTGAGTGTCCCGGATTTACATGTACTATGTTACGTCTGGTTTATGAGACCAGGCTGGCGTACAGAACTGTTACACGCCTTTCTTCTGAACCTGTCACATGCTAGCTGCCCACTTGAAATGACATGACGCCACATTTAAAAAGGGCAGGAGGGCAACCCCTTGTAAGTCATATCAATGGGCGAGTGGCTCTGTGACATTTACTGAAGACCTTGCTCTGGACATTATCTTGAGAGCTGATTCTCCTCATCCCCCCTATCAACCCTCATGACAAAGTCATATAGTTACATATTGAATCAGCAGTGTAAAGGTTGAGACTTTGAGATACAATGTCAGACTCTGCCAATTCATCGTTCAATATCTTTATTAAACAGGCATCAGAGATTTGGAGTGCCATATATCTGACTGTGCCTGCTGCTACTTGCTATTGAAAACTGAATGTTGAACAACTGAAAGAGATCTTTCAACTCCAGAGATAACTTGTTTCCTGCACCCATTATGTCATCTCATGACATTACATAAATGATCCAAATGAATGACTTTGAAAGCTTTGTTTCTGTAACAGAGGATGATACAGAGAGATGGTAATTGACAAGCTAGAGAAAGAGCTTCGTTTGTTTAGAGTTTGTTTGCTCCATTGACTGGAAACAAATGGGAACAAACACAACTCATGTGGGAGTCGGAGGCAAACAAAGCGTGAAGCAAATTGGACCCCTTTTATTTGTTGTTGCTGCAGTGAGAAGCCAAACTGGTGCATTTTATTGTATTACAAAACGTTCTCATGATGCCTTTCTCTGTTTTTCTGCTTGGATGAAAAAAAAGGAGATTTTCTTATTTCCTGAAATAAGAAAGTAAACTATAATGTTAGAGGGTACTTGGAACCAGCCTTCGATGAGCGACATAGCATCCACTTTGTTGAGTTTGTGTCATCATTGGCCAGTGTGTTTCTAAATACGTTTGGGATATTCATGTTTGTGTTGTGGGTGACCAGGCTAAACATAAGAATGCTGCTGTGTAGCATAGCTCAGATCCATGTAATGTCATTTCTTCTCTCACATCAGTGGAAAGATATTATCCCCAGTGAGAGTTTAACTGCAGAAAATAAATGGGTCATGGCTCGGGCCTCCGTTCAAAGGTCACAATAAGACAGACATTTTACTTTCTGTTGAATCTGTTTTAATGTTTTGGGTGTTTCACTCAGAGCAAGCTGAGCATGTTAGTTTTGTCAGAAATATCACAAACATCTATGTTCCCACGTTTAGGCCTAGATTAATCTGCGCTATAGCATGATTGGAATTTAAAGGCAATGTTCCCACGTTAGCGGAGACTGCATTCACAGTAAACGCTGCAGACAGTGTGTCGGCTCAATCGGAAGTTACCTTTACATTTAAATTGCGCTATAACGCAGATGTCATGATTATCTTCTCTCGGGACAGACCAATGCGCAGCGACGTAACCAGAATACATATTTATTAATAAACGGGACGAGACGGAACAAAACAATAAACGATGAACAAGACGTGAACCCTAACGCTAAATCCTAAACTGGACACAGAGATCTAAACCGAAACACGACTGGCAAAACCTAACTAAACACAAATGGCAAAACCTAACTAAACACAAATGGCAAAACCTAACTAAACACAAATGGCAAAACCTAACTAAACACAAATGGCAAAACCTAACTAAACACGATAACCATAACATAAGCAATAACCCACAAAACTAAAGTGCAAACCCCAAACATATATATGGTTCCCAATTAGAGGTAACGAGACTCAGCTGCCTCTAATTGGGAACCATTATCCCAACATAGAAATAGACACCATAGAACACAAGAAACCCCTACACCAAAGCAAAACTAAACACTCCAGCCTGTGCACTCAGGCCTGGACGTTACAGCAGATCTACCATGCTACGGATTGATTCTAGACCTTAGTCTCTCCCAACATTACGCAATATTTTGGTTCTAGGTTTACGATATTACGTGTGCATGGTGATATACGCTACTAACCTTTGCAAAAGTGTTTTTACACCTCTAAACCTACCAAGGATAACTCTGTGAGTCTTAGATATAGTGTGGTTGTTGAAACCGGATGCAGAATAACACAGTGTAGAGACTGTTCTAGATTCTCCTGTCTGTGTCTAAAACAGGGAGGTCCAGGAAATGTTTCTAACTCCATTAAGATGGACATGCGGTGGGAAAACCCTCTGTCACATTTTGCCACCATAATTCACCAGATTGAATGTCAGTACGGACAAGGACTAATGTCAACACACAGGGTAACGTGACTGTAGCTTACCGTCAAGATACCGGCCATTGAATCTTAACTGCAGCGAGTGTTTGGTTCAGTCACATACATGTTTCTAATTTAACCCGGAAAGACATATTGAGACCTAGGTCTCTTTTTCAAATGTGCTCTGCACAATACAACACAAATATACACAAAATATACAGTGCCTTTGGAAAGTATTCAGGCCCCTTGACTTTTTCCACATTTTGTTACGTTACAGCCTTATTCTACAATGGATTAAACAAAAGATTTTCCTCAGCAATCTACACACAATACCCCATAATGACAAAGCGAAAACAGGTTGTTAGAATTGTTTGCAAATTTACTACAAATAAAAAACAAATACCTTATTTACATAAGTATTCAGACCCTTTGCTATGAGACTCAAAGTTGAGCTCAGGTGCATCCTGTTTCCATTGATCATCCTTGAGATGTTTCTTTATTCGGTGTCCTCCTGTGGTAAATTCAATTGATTGGACATAATTTAGAAAGGCGCACACCTGTCTATATAGTTGGCAGTGCATGTCAGTGTAAAAACCAAGCCATGAGGTCGAAGGAATTGTCCGTAGAGCTCTGAGACAGGATTGTGTTGAGGCACAGATCTGGGGAAGGGTACAAAAACATTTCTGCAGCATAGAAGGTGCCCAAGAACACAGTGGCCTCCATCATACTTAAATGGAAGAAATGTGTAATCACCATGAGCTGGCCTTCTGGCCTAACTGAGCAATCAGGGGAAGAAGTGCCTTGGTCAGGGAGGTGACAAACAAGCCAATGGTCACTGACAGAGCTCTAGAGTTCCTCTGTGGAGATGGGAGAACCTTCCAGAAGGACAACCATCTCTGCAGCACTCCACCAATCATGCCTTTATGGTAGAGTGGCCAGACAGAAGCCACTCCTCAGTAAAAGGAACATGACAGCCCGCTTGGAGTTTGCCAAAAGGCACCTAAAGACTCTCAGACCATGAGAAACAAGATTCTCTGGTCTGATGAAACCAAGATTGAACTCTTTGGCCTGAATACCAAGCGCCACGTCTGGAGGAAACCTGGCACCATCCCTACAGTGAAGCATGGTGGTGGCAGCATCATGCTGTAGAGATTTTTTTCAGCGGCAGGAACTTGGAGACTCGTCAGGATAGAGAGAAAGATGAATGGAGCAAAGTACAGAAAGATCCTTGATGAAAAGCTGCTCCAGAGTGCTCAGGACCTCAGGACTGGGGCAACGGTTCACCTTCCAACAGGACAACAACCCTAAGCACACAGCCAAGACAATGCAGAGGAGTGGCTTCGGGACCAGTCTCTGAATGTCCTTGAGTGGCCCAGCCAGAGCCCGGACTTGAACCTGATCAAACATCTCTGGAGAGACTTGAAAATAGCTGTGCAGCAACACTCCCCATCCAACCTGACAGAGCTTGAGAGGATCTGCAAAGAAGTATCAGAGAAACTCCCCAAATACAGGTGTGCCAAGCTTGTAGCGTTATATCCAAGAAAACTCAATGCTGTAATCACTGCCAAAGGTGCTTCAACAAAGTACTGAGTAAATGTGATATTTCCGTTTTTTTTTTAATGAATTAGCAAAAACTGTTTTTGCTTTGTCATTATGGGGTATTGTGTGTAGATTGATGAGGAAAACCCCTTTTTAATAAATGTTAGAATATGGCTGTAAAGTAACAAAATATGGAAAGAGTCAAGGGGTCTGAATACTTTCTGAAGGCACTGTACCTATATAGAGTACCCATCAAAAGTTTGGACACACCTACTCATTCAAGGGTTTTTCATATTTTTACTATTTTCTACATTGTAGAATAGTAGTGAAGACATCAAAACTATGAAGTAACACATATGGAATCATGTAGTAACCAAAAAATGTTAAACATATCGAAATATATTTAATATTTTAGATTCTTCAAAGTGGCCACCATTTGCCTTGATGACAGCTCTTCACACTCTTTGCATTCTCTCAACTAGCTTCACCTGGATTGTTTTTTCAATGGTCTTGAATGAGTTCCAACATATGCTGAGCACTTGTTGGCTGTTTTCCTTCACTCTGCGGTCCAATTCATCCCAAACCATCTCTAATGGGTTGAGGTCGGGTGATTGTGGAGGCCAGGTCATATGATGCAGCACCCCATCACTCTCCTTGGTCAAATAGCCCTTACACAGCCTGAAGTTATGTTGGGTCATTGTCCTGTTGAAAAACAAATGATAGTCCCACTAAGCAAAAATCAGATGGGATGGCGTATAGCTGCAGAATGTTGTGGTAGCCATGCTAGTTAAGTGTGCCTTGAATTCTAAATAAATCACTGAGTGTCACCATCAAAGTACCCCCACACCATCACACCTCCTCCTCCATGCTTCATGGTGGGAAACACACATGCGGAGATCATCCGTTCACCTACTCTGCGTCTCACAAAGACACAGTGGTTGGAACCAAAAATCTCCAAAGGACAGATTTACACCGGTCTAATGTCCATTGCTCGTGTTTCTTGGACCAAGCAAGTCTCTTCTTATTATTGGTGTCCTTTAGTAGTGTTTTTTTTGCAGCAATTTGACCATGAAGGCCTGATTCACACAGTCCTCTCTGAACATTGATGTTGAGATGTGTCTGTTACAGTGGGGAGAACAAGTATTTGATACACTGCCAATTTTGCAGGTTTTCCCACTTACAAACATGTAGAAGTCTGTAATTTTTATCATAGGTACTCTTCAACTGTGAGTGATGGAATCTAAAACAAAAATCCAGAAAATCACATTGTATGATTTTTAAGTAATTAATTTGCATTTTATTGCATGACATAAGTATTTGATACATCAGAAAAGCAGAACTTAATATTTGGTACAGAAACCTTTGTTTGCAATTACAGAGATCATACGTTTCCGGTAGTTCTTGACCAGGTTTGCACATACTGCAGCAGGGATTTTGGCCCACTCCTCCATACAGACCTTATCCAGATCCTTCAGGTTTCGGGGCTGTCGCTGGGCAATACGGACTTTCAGCTCCCTCCAAAGATTTTCTATTGGGTTTAGGTCTGGAGACTGGTTAGGCCACTCCAGGACCTTGAGATGCTTCTTACGGAGCCACTCCTTAGTTGCCCTGGCTGTGTGTTTCGGGTCATTGTCATGCTGGAAGACCCAGCCACGACCCATCTTCAATGCTCTTACTGAGGGAAGGAGGTTGTTGGCCAAGATCTCGCGATACATGGCCCCATCCATCCTCCCCTCAATACGGTGCAGTCGTCCTGTCCCCTTTGCAGAAAAGCATCCCCAAAGAATGATGTTTCCACCTCCATGCTTCACGGTTGGGATGGTGTTCTTGGGGTTGTACTCATCCTTCTTCTTCCTCCAAACATGGCGAGAGGAGTTTAGACCAAAAAGCTCTATTTTTGTCTCATCAGACCACATGACCTTCTCCCATTCCTCCTCTGGATCATCCAGATGGTCATTGGCAAACTTCAGACGGGCCTGGACTTACGCTGGCTTGAGCAGGGGGACCTTGCGTGCGCTGCAGGATTTTAATCCATGACGGCGTAGTGTGTTACTAATGGTTTTCTTTGAGACTGTGGTCCCAGCTCTCTTCAGGTCATTGACCAGGTCCTGCCGTGTAGTTCTGGGCTGATCCCTCACCTTCCTCATGATCATTGATGCCCCACGAGGTGAGATCTTGCATGGTGCCCCAGACCGAGGGAGATTGACCGTCATCTTGAACTTCTTCCATTTTCTAATAATTGCGCCAACCGTTGTTGCCTTCTCACCAAGCTGCTTGCCTATTGTCCTGTAGCCCATCCCAGCCTTGTGCAGGTCTACAATTTGATCCCTGATGTCCTTACACAGCTCTCTGGTCTTGGCCATTTTGAAGAGGTTGGAGTCTGTTTGATTGAGTGTGTGGACAGGTGTCTTTTATACAGGTAACGAGTTCAAACTGGTGCAGTTAATACAGGTAATGAGTGGAGAACAGGAGGGCTTCTTAAAGAAAAACTAACAGGTCTGTGAGAGCCGGAATTCTTACTGGTTGGTAGGTGATCAAAAACTTAAGTCATGCAATAAAATGCAAATTAATTATTTAAAAATCATACAATGTGATTTTCTGGATTTTTGTTTTAGATTCCGTCTCTCACAGTTGAAGTGTACCTATGATAAAAATTACAGACCTTTACATGCTTTGTAAGTAGGAAAACCTGCAAAATCGGCAGTGTATCAAATACTTGTTCTCCCCACTGTACTTGATCTCTGTAAAGCATTTTTGGGCTGCAGTTTTTGGGCTGCAATTAACTGATCCTCTGCAGCAGAGGTAACTCTGGGTCTTCCTTTCCTGTGGCGGTCCTCATGAGAGCCAGTTTCATCATAGCGCTTGATGTTTTTTGCGACTGCACTTGAAGAAAGTACTTGAAATGCATTCCAGGTGACTACCTCATGAAGCTGGTTGAGGGAATGCCATGAGTGTGCAAAGCTGTCACCAAGGAAAAGGGTGGCTATTTTGAAATCTCAAATCTAAAATATATTTTGATTTGTTTAACACTTTTTGTTTACTACATGATTCCATATGTGTTATTTCATAGTTTTGATGTCTTCACTACTATTCTATAATGTAGAAAATTGTAAAAAATAAAGAAATACACTTGAATGAGTAGGTGTGTCCAAACTTTTGACTGGTACTGTAGATGAAGTAAAAAAAAAATATTAACAGATTGACCAATCATGTTTATATAAATAGTGAAGAGAAGAGGTCCTTAAATTGACCCCTGTGGTACACCTTCATGCACTTTAAGTTATTCATACTTAACCCCATCAATCACGATGGCCTGTGTACAATCACTAAGATAATCATGAAAACATGAACAAGCGTCAGAGCTTAGGCCTATCGATGACAACTTATTCAATAAAATAGCATGATCAACAGTATCAGAAGCTTTTGACAGGTCCACAAACAAAGCAGCACATTTCATTTAGTGTCTAAAGCATTGATAAGATCATTAACACCTGAAGTGGTTGTAATAGTGCTCTGCCCAGGCTTAAACCCTGACTGAAGTGGTTGTTGTAATAGTGCTATGCCCAGGCCTAAACCCTGACTGAAATGGTTGATGTAATAGTGCTATGCCCAGGCCTAAACCCTGACTGAAGTGGTTGTTGTAATAGTGCTATGCCCAGGCCTAAACCCTGACTGAAGTGGTTGTTGTAATAGTGCTATGCCCTAAACCCTGACTTTTCATACTTTTGGAATATTTCCTGATAACAATGAAAAATGTGGGTTATTGATGCCAACAATGATAGGCGCTGCACACTTGAGCAGGTCGGGATCCAATTAGTCGGCCCCTGTGGATTTCTTGTTATCTATTGCTAGCAAAGCATCCAGGACTTCTTATTCTGTAAATAGCCTAAGAAGTACATGGTCAGCTCTGGACAACACACCTTGTACCTACACTTCAGTACTTGGGTCTATAGTTTTTCCATGTTAATTGTCTTTAATCTAACTTGTGCATGAACTTCTTCATTCCTAAAGGGTTCTTCCCTCAGTGTGTTTGAGTCTAAATTGTACAACTGTAGAGAGGAGTCAGAGGAAACAAAGATATCATCTGGGCATGGTGTTTGATGTAAATCTTATATGCACATTGATATAGTCTTGATAAGCTCACCTCATCAACGCGGTTGTTCACAACCCTAAATGTTTAATTGAAGGAAGCATCTATGTTATTGGAGTACTTTGAAGTACAGTTGCTCAACTGAAACTGTGTGATGACAGTCAGGACAGTCTTCTCCCGCCAAAACCGCCTTTCAAAGCACTTTTCCCGTTTGATTGTGTGTTGAAAATTAAATGAATCTGTGTCACCACTCCTCACAACGTTTGCCACACACATAGAATGCCAGATTACTTATCTTCCTCATACTCCTTGCAAACCTCAGCATCCCAAACAGGCCACTCTGTCAAACTCTTAGAGACAAAGTGTTCATTTTCTCATCAAGTTAGCTGCCTGTATCATTGCAGCACTTGATGGGAGGGAGATACAGTACATGCCTGTGTCCCTTTCTTTACTGTGTGTGTAGCGAGACCAAATATCTAGTTCTACCAGAAAAGTTCTACAGTTTTCATCTACAATTCTACAGTTCCATAGATTTAATCTACAGTTGTACAGTTCTATAGATCTATAGATTTAATCTACAATTCTACAGTTCTATAGCTTTAATCTACAGTTCTACAGTTCTATAGTTCTACAGCTTTAATCTACAGTTGTACAGTTCTATAGATCTATAGCTTTAATCTACAATTCAACAGTTCTATAGTTCTACAGCTTTAATCTACAGTTCTACAGTTCTATACAGTGAGGGAAAAAAGTATTTGATCCCCTGCTGATTTTGTACGTTTGCCCACTGACAAAGACATGATCAGTCTATAATGTTAATGGTAGGTTTATTTGAACAGTGAGAGACAGAATAACGACAAAAAAATCCAGAAAAACGCATGTGAAAAATGTTATTAATTGATTTGCATATTAATGAGGGAAATAAGTATTTGACCCCTCTGCAAACATGACTTAGTACTTGGTGGCAAAACACTTGTTGGCAATCACAGAGGTCAGACGTTTCTTGTAGTTGGCCACCAGGTTTGCACACATCTCAGGAGGGATTTTGTCCCACTCCTCTTTGCAGATCTTCTCCAAGTCATTAAGGTTTCGAGGCTGACGTTTGGAACTCGAACCTTCAGCTCCCTCCACAGATTTTCTATGGGATTAAGGTCTGGAGACTGGCTAGGCCACTCCAGGACCTTAATGTGCTTCTTCTTGAGCCACTCCTTTGTTGCCTTGGCCGTGTGTTTTGGGTCATTGTCATGCTGGAATACCCATTCACGACCCATTTTCAATGCCCTGGCTGAGGGAAGGAGGTTCTCACCCAAGATTTGACGGTACATGACCCCGTCCATCGTCCCTTGTATGCGGTGAAGTTGTCCTGTCCCCTTAGCAGAAAAACACCCCCAAAGCAGAATGTTTCCACCTCCATGTTTGAAGGTGGGGATGGTGTTCTTGGGGTCATAGGCAGCATTCCTCCTCCTCCAAACACGGCAAGTTGAGTTGATGCCAAAGGGCTCCATTTTGGTCTCATCTGACCACAACACTTTCACCCAGTTGTCCTCTGAATCATTCAGATGTTCATTGGCAAACTTCAGACGGGCATGTATATGTGCTTTCTTGAGCAGGGGGACCTTGCGGGCGCTGCAGGATTTCAGTCCTTCACGGCGTAGTGTGTTACCAATTGTTTTCTTGGTGACTATGGTCCCAGCTGCCTTGAGATCATTGACAAGATCCTCCCGTGTAGTTCTGAGCTGATTCCTCACCGTTCTCATGATCATTGCAACTCCACGAGGTGAGATCTTGCATGGAGCCCCAGGCCGAGGGAGATTGACAGTTCTTTTGTGTTTCTTCCATTTGCGAATAATCTCACCAACTGTTGTCACCTTCTCACCAAGCTGCTTGGCGATGGTCTTGTAGCCCATTCCAGCCTTGTGTAGGTCTACAATCTTGTCCCTGACATCCTTGGAGAGCTCTTTGGTCTTGGCCATGGTGGAGAGTTTGTAATCTGATTGATTGATTGCTTCTGTGGACAGGTGTCTTTGATACAGGTAACAAACTGAGATTAGGAGCACTCCCTTTAAGCGTGTGCTCCTAATCTCAGCTCGTTACCTGTATAAAAGACACCTGGGAGCCAGAAATCTTTCTGATTGAGAGGCTGTCAAATACTTATTTCCCTCATTAAAATGCAATTCCATTTATAACATTTTTCACGTGCGTTTAAAAAAAAAATGTTGTTGTTATTCTGTCTCTCACTGTTCAAATAAACCTACCATTAAAATTATAGACTGATCATTTATTTGTCAGTGGGCAAAGGTACAAAATCAGCAGGGGATCAAATACTTTTTTCCCTCATTGTAGTTCTACAGCTTTAATCTACAGTTCTATAGTTCTACAGCTTTAATCTACAGTTCTACAGTTCTATAGTTCTACAGCTTTAATCTACAATTCGACAGTTCTATAGTTCCACAGCTTGAATCTACAGTTCTACAATTCTATAGTTCTACAAATGTAATATACAATTTGACAGTTCTATAGTTCTACAGCTCCACTTTCTCGTTCTAAGATCTATACTGAACAAAAATATAAACGCAACATGTAAGGTGTTGGTCCCGTGTTTCATGAGCTGAAATAAAAGTTCACCGAAATGTTCCATACGTACCAAAAGCTTATTTCTCTCAAATTGTGTGCACACATTTGTTTACATCCCTGTTAGTGAGCATTTCAAGAAGCTGATTAAACAGCATGATCATTACACAGGTTCACCTCGTGCTGGGGACAATAAAAGGGCACTCTAAAATGTGCAGTTTTGTCACAACACAATGCCACAGATGTCAAAAGTTTTGAGGGAGCGTGCAGTTGGCATGCTGACTGAATTAATGTCCACCAGAGCTGTTGGCAGATAATTTAATGTCCATTTCACTATCATACGCTGCCTCCAATGTCATTCTAAAGAATTTGGCAGTACGTCCAACCGGCCTCACCACGCCATCCCAGGACTTCCACATCCAGCTTCTTCACCTGTGGGATCGTCTGAGACAAGCCACCCCAGACAGCTGATGAAACTGAGGCCTATTTCTGTCTGTAATAAACCCCTTTTGTGGAGAAAAACTCCTTCCGATTGGCTGGGCCTGGCTCCCCAGTGGATGAGCCTGGCTCCCAAGTGGGTGGACCTAGGCACTCCCAGGCCCACTCATGGCTGCACCCCTGCCCAGTCATGTGAAATTCATAGATTAAGGCCTAATGAATTTATTTCAATTGACTGATTTCCTACTATGAACTGTAACTTAGTAAAATCATTGTTGCATGTTGCATGTTGCGTTTATATTCTTGTTCAGTATATGTTCACAGGAAAGTTCTGTTGCCCTACGGAATCTCAGTTCTGCTGCCTTACGGAAGCTCAGTTCTGCTGCCCTATGGAAGCTCAGTTCTGCTGCCCTACGGAAGCTCAGTTCTGCTGCTCTACACATATTCTGTTCTGCCTACATTGCAGTTCTTCAGATCAGCTCTGCTTTGTTCAGAGCCTCGTCTGCATAGCAGTGAACACTGCTGCAGTTCTCCTTGGTGTCAGCTCTTCAAAGATACTACAGTGTATGATCACATTTACATCCATCAAAGAGAATTATGCCAAGACTTCCCATGGAATCAGTTACTGTAATGCCAATAGAATTATTCAGATATTCCGAAATATTAGTTATTTTTAGAGTAAATGTATCCTTTGACAGTACGATGCAAGAGTTAGCTTTAATGGAATCCTCTCTCCTAGCAGTCTCTCTCTCAGCAGTCTCTCTCAGCAGTCTCTCCCTCAGCAGTCTCTCTCTCTCTCTCAGCAGTCTCTCTCTCTCAGCAGTCTCTCTCTCAGCAGTCTCTCTCTCAGCAGAATTATTTAGGGTTCCAGGTAGAACTAATTTTGGTCCCAGGTAGAACTATTTTGGGTTCCATGTAGAACCCTCTCTGGAAAGGGTTCCACATGGAAGTCAAAAGGGTTTTACCTGGAACCAAAAAGGGTTCTTCAAAGGGTTCTCCTATGGGGATAGCCAGAGAACCCTTTTAGGTTCTAGATAGCACCTTTTTTTCTAAGAGTGTACAGGGAGAAACTCAGAGGGTCCTGAGAATTTGGCAGCTCATCTCTCTTCCATCTCCAACTCACCATAACAATGAGCAATCAGCAATGTGACACTCACTCTCTTTCAAGGAGGCAGATAGTGCACTACAAGCCTATTGTTATTGTAGATTACATGTAGTGTTGAAATATTCTCTATCTTTGTCTGTTCACCCTTCTCTCTGGTCTCCCTTCTATCTGTGTCTGTTCACCCTTCTCTCTGGTCTCCCTTCTATCTCTGTCTGTTCTCTGTCTGTCTGTCTGTCTGTCTGTCTGTGTGTGTGTGTGTGTGTGTTCACCCTTCTCTCTGTATGTTCACCCTTCTGTCTGTCTGTCTGTCTGTCTGTCTGTCTATGTGTGTGTCTGTGTGTGTGTGCAGTGGTTGTTATGCTTTTACAGAGCTCTCCACGTCAGAAGCATTCCACCGGGAGGGTAACACAAGGAAACAATCCCAGCAGCACTCGGGGGTCTCTTTGTGAGTGACGAGCGGCACCATGCAGAGGGTCAGGTGCTGTGATACACAGAGAGATCAGAGGACCAGAGGAATATGCCACAGGGAGGAAGGAGAACCAACCAGGGAACAGGACCAACTGAGTTCTGTGTTCTGTGGTAGAATGCATAGCAGTTGATTAACAGGTGGTCCGTTCCCTCTGTTGCACAAATTCTTGATTGCTTTAAAGATCAGGTCTGCGTAGACATTGTGAATATCAGTTGATCTGTGCAGACCTGCAGTGCACAGAACCTGTGTATTTTGAACATGCACGTACAGTATAAGCTTAAACCTTTGCTCTTTAGAATGATATACAATGTTTAGGTTTGCTATCTCAATAGGATGTTGCAGGTTCAATGCTTGAGCTCTTGTCAGACATTATATGTTGCCTGTACAGCTGTAGTAGCAAGACCTCTATCTGCAGCACAGCTGCACATTATCAACTGTACAGTTCAATGCTTACAGTAAAGTTTGTCAACATCGGATGTGAAATGGAATCTAAGATATGGATTGAAGAGAAAGCCTGAGGCTAAAGGATTGCTTGGGCATTTCTGTCGTTATTTGACATTCATGAAGCTGTAATAGTACGTGTAGTCCAACATTGAATCATATCTGGAGGCAATAGTTGGAGACATTGATCTGACACAAGGTCAAACTGAAAAGTCAAAGGATATGATATGTGTAGAAAATATGTAGAAAAATCATCTTTAAAAGGTTAATAAATTATTCTCTCAAATGTCAGAAAATGAGTCGAGAGTCAACCAACATAAGAAACTGTGCCTGTCGACCAGAGTACTAAGTTGTGTTGGCCCATTGCTGAAGGAAGGCTAGTAGTGTCTCTCTCGCTCCCTCTCTCTCTTTTTCCTTCCCTCCCCCCGCCTCTCTCGCTCCCTATACTTGTTCGTTTCTGTGTTACTATGCCTGCCAATGAAGGCATTTTGCTAAAACTCAACATACTCCCTCTTGCAGCTCTCAAAGCAGAGTGGTCGGCTGGTCCCTCAACATACTGTTTCATTAGCCAGATGAGAGAGAGACACCAAACCCACACCACACACACACTGCTCAGACACACACACACTGCTCAGACACACACACACTGCTCAGACACACACACACACACACACACACACACACACACACACACACACACACACACACACACACACACACACACACACACACACACACACACACACACACACACACACACACACACACACACACAGAGCTCAGCTCAGCCCGCCGAGGCTCTCCTAGCTGTGGAGAACCAGATGGTCGACTTACACACACAGTACAGAGAACGCAAAAAAAAACGTTCATCAACCAACAGCAGGGGGGATCGAAGCTGAGCCTTCAGAACCAGACAGACAAACTGATCTTGGGCAAGTTTGCATCCCAAATGGCACCCTATTCCCTTTATAGTGCACTACTTTTAACCAGGGCCCAACATACTGCACTATACATGGAATATGGTGGCATTTGGGCCGCACATCAAATTTGATTCTCAGCAGAATACTGATTTTATCTGAAGGCAGGCAGGGAGATGAGAAGCCAGACAAGCCTCTGATATCCCTGGCAATAGCATCCAGCTTTACCTTTTCCCTGAATGGAAATCCAGTGGGAACATTAGGGCCCAAGGTGAACATTCTGGCTATTGATCGGGAGAACAGAGGTATAGCTTCTTGGATTAAGAGACAGAGAATAAGAATGTGTGTCAAATGGCACCCTATTCCCTATATAGTGCACAACTTTTGACCAGAGCCCATAGGGAATAGGGTGCCATTTGGTATGCTGACATGGGGGAATAAAAGTCCCCGGCCAGCAGCCATCTGGAGAGCTGTGAACAAACACAATGCAAATCCTCTGGTTACAGTGTAATTAGCAATCCAATCATAATGGTTCAAGAACCTCAATTATTTCCACACAACTGAACTCAGAGCAGATATGATGTAGCAGCTTATTGGCCAGTAAACTCAGACAGGCATGGCTGCATCATGAATGATTCCCCAACAGGCATGACAGACTGCCACAGCTCTCAACAGTCTGATATAAAGAGAAACAGACAATAGATTATAATCTATATAGAACATGAACCTGGAGCTGAATGGAGAGTGAAAGGGGAAGGAAGGAAAAATAGCAAAGTTAGTTAGTTAGTTTTAGTTAGTTAGTTAGTTAGTTAGTTAGTTAGTTAGTTAGTTAGTTAGTTAGTTAGTTAGTTTTAGTTAGTTAGTTAGTTAGTAGTGCTGAGTGATTAGTGCTTTCTGATGTTGGTTCGGTTTTGGTTCAGTTTGTAATAAATAATAATCACTATTTTCAATTTAGATAAAACATAAAAAAAAAAACATTAAATGATGACCTTAAAATGACTGCTAATTACCAAGTACTACAACTACAAATTGGGTAGAGCTACCGCACAAACTGTCTCTATCCCTCTCTCTCGTTGTTGTGTTGTGTACATTCCTCTCTCATTTGTCTGTCAAGGGGCCATCAGGGCAGGCAGTACAGGCGCAATGGATTATGGGCATTGTAGTTAATTACCACATATTCTGCGCTGAACTAGGTGGACTATTTTCCTGTTGAAAACTACAACTTCCCATAGTGACCCACAATTCTCGATCTGATTTCTCTCGTGCTTGTTTTGATTTCTCTCTACAGAAACAACGCGTTGAGCTCACCAAAACATTTTTATAAATGGAAGGGGGGGTACATTTTTGTTAATCGCTAAGCAGGTCACCTCACATTACCATAGAACAGCTGAGGGAGTTTGTTTAGCTCATTGGACATTATAGCGTGCTGAGAGAAAGAGAGAGGGAGAGGAGAGGGGTAGGGGGAGATGAGAGAGGAAGAAGAGGGGGAGAGAAAAGAGTGAGAAAGGAGTGAGAGGGAGAGGGAGAGGAGAGGGAGAAGAGCGAGGGAGAGGAGAGAGATGGAGGTTTGCCCCAGTTGCAGAACTAATGTGGGGAACCCAGGAACATACCACAGGCAGAGAAAATCAAGCACACTGAAATCCCAGAGAGAGAGATGCACTCTGCCGAGAGAAGATGAGAGGTCTGGTAGCAGAGTCTACAGAGCTCAGGCCCAGCTGACATGGCTCCATGTACTTCACACACAAAGGAGACTTTAGAGCAGTGCAACACTAGGCTAGTAGACTCTGCAGGGTGTGTGATGTAGTCTACACTGTGGCCACTGGTCTCTCTCTATAATGATGCTAGTGGAGTGATGTGCAGGCCTCTGCTAGATGTGTGTTTCAGTGATAGTGAACTGGTTTCACAGTCTGTTTTGTTGGGAATGAGAAACAGAAACAGTCATAGAACATAGAAAATAACCTAGAAAAGGAGCCCATCGCTCTGACAACAACAGTTCCTGATAAACTCAGCAAAAAAAGAAACGTCCTCTCACTGTCAACTGCGTTTATTTTCAGCAAACTTAACATGTGTAAATATTTGTATGAACAAGATTCAACAACTGAGACATAAACTGAACAAGTTCCACAGACATGTGACTAACAGAAATTGAATAATGTTCTTGCTGTGAGATGTTACCCCACTCTTCCACCAAGCACCTGCAAGGTCCCGGACATTTCTGGGGGGAATGGCCCTAGCCCTCACCCTCCAATCCAACAGGTCCTTGCAGTGCTCAATGGGATTGAGATCCGGGCTCTTCGCTGGCCACACTGACATTCCTGGCCATGGTAGAACACTGACTTGCAGGAAATCACGCTCATAACGAGCAGTATGACTGGTGGCATTGTCATGCTGGAGGGTCATGTCAGGATGAGCCCGCAGGAAGGGTACCACATGAGGGAGGAGGATGTCTTCAAGCTCAGTCCTATGATGCTGTGGCACACCGCCCCAGACAATGACGAACCCTCCACCTCCAAATCGATCCCACTCCAGAGTACAGGCCTCAGTGTAACGCTAAATTCCTTCGATAAATGCGAATCCGACCATCACCCCTGATGAGACAAAACGGCGACTCATCAGTGAAGAGCACTTTTTGCCAGTCCTGTCTGGACCAGCAACGGTGGGTTTGTGCCCATAGGCGACGTTGTTGCCGGTGATGTCTGGTGAGGACCTGCCTTACAACAGGCCTACAAGCCCTCAGTCCAGCCTCTCTCAGCCTATTGCGGACAGTCTGAGCACTGATGGAGGGATTGTGCGTTCCTGGTGTAACTCGGGCAGTTGTTGTTGCCAACCTGTACCTGTCCCGCAGGTGTTTTGTTCGGATGTACCGATCCTGTGCAGGTGTTGTTACAAGTGGTCCGCCACTGCGAGGGCGATCAGCTGTCCATCCTGTCTCCCTGTCTTAGGCGTCACAGTACGGACATTGCAATGTATTGCCCTGGCCACATCTGCAGTCCTAATGTGTCCTTGCAGCATGCCTAAGGCACGTTCACGCAGATTAGCAGGGACCCTGGGCATCTTTCTTTTGGTGTTTTTCAGAGTCAGTAGAAAATTCTCTTTAGTGTCCAAGTTTTCATAGCTGTGTGTCTTAACGACCGTTCCACAGGTGCATGTTCATTAATTGTTTATGTTTCATTGAACAAGCACGGGAAACAGTGTTTAAAACCTTTACAATGAAGATCTGTGAAGGTATTTGGATTCTTTTGAATTATCTTTGAAAGACAGGGTCCTGAAAAAGAGACGTTTATTTTTTGGCTGAGTTTATCTGTACTGACAACAACAGTTCCTGCTCTCTGTACTCTGACAACAACAGTTCCTGCTCTCTGTACTCTGACAACAACAGTTCCTGCTCTCTGTACTGACAACAACAGTTCCTGCTCTCTGTACTGACTACAACAGTTCCTGCTCTCTGTACTCTGACAACAACAGTTCCTGCTCTCTGTACTCTGACAACAACAGTTCCTGCTCTCTGTACTGACAACAACAGTTCCTGCTCTCTGTACTCTGACAACAACAGTTCCTGCTCTCTGTACTCTGAAAACAACAGTTCCTGCTCTCTGTACTCTGACAACTACAGTTCCTGCTCTCTGTACTGACAACAACAGTTCCTGCTCTCTGTACTCTGACAACAACAGTTCCTGCTCTCTGTACTCTGACAACAACAGTTCCTGCTCTCTGTACTGACAACAACCGTTCCTGCTCTCTGTACTGACTACAACAGTTCCTGCTCTCTGTACTGACAACAACAGTTCCTGCTCTCTGTACTCTGACAACAACAGTTCCTGCTCTCTGTACTGACAACAACAGTTCCTGCTCTCTGTACTCTGACAACAACAGTTCCTGCTCTCTGTACTCTGAAAACAACAGTTCCTGCTCTCTGTACTGACAACAACAGTTCCTGCTCTCTGTACTCTGACAACAACAGTTCCTGCTCTCTGTACTCTGACAACTACAGTTCCTGCTCTCTGTACTCTGACAACAACAGTTCCTGCTCTCTGTACTGACTACAACAGTTCCTGCTCTCTGTACTGACAACAACAGTTCCTGCTCTCTGTACTCTGACAACAACAGTTCCTGCTCTCTGTACTGACAACAACAGTTCCTGCTCTCTGTACTCTGACAACAACAGTTCCTGCTCTCTGTACTCTGACAACAACAGTTCCTGCTCTCTGTACTGACAACAACAGTTCCTGCTCTCTGTACTCTGAAAACAACAGTTCCTGCTCATCAAGGACAACAACGAGCCACTGCCTGTTCACCCCGCTATCATCCAGAAGGCGAGGTCAGTACAGGTGCATCAAAGCTGGGACCGATAGACTGAAAAACAGCTTCTATCTCAAGGCCATCAGACTGTTAAACAGCCATCACTAACATTGAGTGGCTGCTGCCAACATACTGACTCAAATCTCTAGCCACTTTAAATAATTGAACAAATGTATCACTAGCCACTTTAAACGATGGCACTTTATATAATGTTTACATATCCTACATTACTCCTCTCATATGTATATACTGTACTCTATACCATCTACTGCATCTTGCCTATGCCGTTCGGACATCCCTCATCCATATATTTATATGTACATAGTCGTATTCATTCCTTTACACTTGTGTGTATAAGGTAGTTGTTGTGAAATTGTTAGATTCCTTGTTAGATACTACTGCATGGTCGGGACTAGAAGCACAAGCATTTCGCTACACTCACATTAACATCTGCTAACCATGTGTATGTGACAAATAAAATTTGATTTGATTTCAATAAAGTTTTTGTTGTCATTCAACGAGAGATGACTCGTTTTCGTGCCAATTTTTTCATTGAAAAATACTGCACCAAACATCTTAGTTTGATGTAAAATTGCGCAACGAAGATCTCTTCGGCAAAAACGTCAAATTAATTTCAGATTTATTGAGTTATCTTGGATTAATTCTGACTATTTTTAGGATGTTTAAACTGGCTACAGCGTCTCAAAATGGACAAACAGTACTATTGACGCTTTTTTCCTAATTTTTCAAGCGAAGATCTTTTAAGGGAGTATGCGAGCGCAGTCGTTGGGTTGGGCGCCAGCTGAACTGTAGCATGCTGATGCCTTTCTGGAGGAGCTGAGCAGTGGGTGGGTTACTGCATGCAGGGCTGCTGAGGCAGAGGCGCCTGCCGGGGGGCCATGCATACTTTAATGAGTCCTTTCATAACCACCTCCCCTCGAAGCAGCACACACAGAGAGCCCAGGCATGGTGCCAACCACTAAAACATTCATCCTAAACTATCCCTGGCTGGTCTGAATAACTGGAGGAATGAACAACTATCAGTATCTAGTCCCCTATCTGAAATCTGTTCAAAGCTGTTCAGGTTTTGTGGCTTACATCCCTATTGTAGATATAATGACCCCTCTGAGCAGAGCACAGAGATGAGTGCCTGACCCATGTTAAAGATCCATGACCATGTTGTTACATATCTGATGAACTCTGCAGAATATTACCTTACTGTATGGACATTCCTTTTTACTAGATCATCAAATGAGGACAGTATATGCATGTCAAAGTGTTATAACACAATTGTAAATAAAATACATTTCTTACAACAAATGATATATCATCACCAAAGAGGCTGGGACTTTTACCCTGCTCTGCTGTTTGTTCTAGTGGTGTTGGTAACGCTTACATAAAACAACAATAGCAGGTCAACTCTGTCTATCAAAGCAAATATTCCTCACAGTTACTGTAGCAGTGGAAACAATGAATCACTGGTGTAGGGGGTTGGACACACACACACACAGATACATGGAATAAAGTCTAATTATGTATGCATTACTGCATAGAAAGACAGGAAGGACAGTGTCTGTGAGCTCACCATACTATAAACAAACTGATTCAATGTAGACTGTAGAGGATTGAAACTGAGAGGCAAATGTCTCCCTGGGTACATCAGAACACACTCCAGGCGGTCCTCGCTGCCCTGAGGAAACAACCTGTGTTAACAGAAACCAACAGCCATGACTCAGACCCTTACTGACTGACCCTGCCTTTCTGTCTGGCTGACTCTCTGCCTGCCTGCCTGCCTCTCTGCCTGCCTGACATAGAAGAAACACTCTCACTGGCTGGCTGCTTGAAAACACCGGCCTGACAAATACCAGTGTTGGGGAAGCTCCTCTGAAACAATACTTTACCAAAAACCCAATTACTTCACACTAGAAGAATTTAAGCTACCCTTAAGAAAAATATAATTTACTTAACTAAAGCTACTTTGAAAAGGAATGCTCACTACAGCCAAGCTACTTTGAAAAGGAATGCTCACTACAGCCAAGCTACTTTGAAAAGGAATGCTCACTACAGCCAAGCTACTTTGTTGGGAAGTCATCACTCAGAAATGTCATAGATTACATATTCCCCCATATTTTCTTATCTTTTTGCTATATTAAAGTGGTGTGTAGTTCCAGTAGTTAGCTACATGGCAAAAAAAGTTATTAACTACTAACAAAACTACCAAGTTTGAATTTAGTCAAACTGCATGTAGTTCACTACTCCCCAACACTGACAAATACTCTCACTGATTGGTTGAATGAAAATGGTTTATTCCCTCACCCAATGTGTTTATTCATTACCCAATGTGTTTATTCCATTACCCAGTGTGTTGTATTCCCTTACCCAGTGTGTCGAGGGAGAGAAGGAGAGACAGGTAGAGAGAGAGAGAAGGAGAGACGGGTCGAGGGAGAGAAGGAGAGACGGGTCGAGGGAGAGAAGGAGAGACGGGTTGAGAGGTCGAGGGAGAGAAGGAGAGACGGGTTGAGGGAGAGAAGGAGAGACGGGTCGAGGGAGAGAAGGAGAGACGGGTCGAGGGAGAGAAGGAGAGACGGGTTGAGAGGTCGAGGGAGAGAAGGGTCGAGGGAGAGAAGGAGAGACAGGTAGAGAGAGAGAGAAGGAGAGACGGGTCGAGGGAGAGAAGGAGAGACGGGTCGAGGGAGAGAAGGAGAGACGGGTCGAGGGAGAGAAGGAGAGACGGGTTGAGAGGTCGAGGGAGAGAAGGGTCGAGGGAGAGAAGGAGAGATAGGTAGAGAGAGAGAGAAGGAGAGACGGGTCGAGGGAGAGAAGGAGAGACGGGTCGAGGGAGAGAAGGGTCGAGGGAGAGAAGGAGAGACGGGTTGAGAGGTCGAGGGAGAGAAGGAGAGATGGGTTAAGGGAGAGAAGGAGAGACGGGTCGAGGGAGAGAAGAAGAGACGGGTCGAGGGAGAGAAGGGTCGAGGGAGAGACGGGTCGAGGGAGAGAAGGAGAGACGGGTCGAGGGAGAGAAGGAGAGATGGGGAGAGAGAGAGAAGAAGAGACGGGTCGAGGGAGAGAAGAAGAGACGGGTCGAGGGAGAGAAGGGTCGAGGGAGAGACGGGTCGAGGGAGAGAAGGAGAGACGGGTCGAGGGAGAGAAGGAGAGATGGGGAGAGAGAGAAGAAGAGACGGGTCGAGGGAGAGAAGAAGAGACGGGTCGAGGGAGAGAAGGGTCGAGGGAGAGACGGGTCGAGGGAGAGAAGGAGAGACGGGTAGAGAGAGAGAAGGAGAGACGGGAAGAGAGAGAGAAGTAGAGACGGGTAGAGAGAGAGAAGGAGAGACGGGTAGAGAGAGAGAAGGAGAGACGGGAAGAGAGAGAGAAGGAGAGACGGGTAGAGAGAGAGAAGGAGAGACGGGAAGAGAGAGAGAAGGAGAGACGGGTCGAAGGAGAGAAGTAGAGACGGGTAGAGAGAGAGAAGGAGAGACGGGTCGAAGGAGAGAAGTAGAGACGGGAAGAGAGAGAGTAGGAGAGGCGGGTCGAGGGAGAGGCGTAGAGACGGGTAGAGAGAGAGAAGGAGAGACTGGTCGAGGGAGAAAAGAAGAGGTGTCGAGGAAGACAGGGAGAGTAAAATTCATGTGTATCTAGCTAGACAGACTGTCCCTCCCTGTGGCAAGGTGGAAGGGGACAGGGGACTCTTCTGTCCATGACAGGGGAAGGTCCCTGCTCTGACAGCTGGAATGTCAGTGTCACCCTCCACAAGCCTCCACTTCACACATCCAGACATTACCACCACAGAGGAAAAACATAACCCCAGCCATGTTGGCAGACAGGCAGCAGGCAGGCAACATCCACAGTGTCTACCCAGCATCCCTTGTTCATGGAGAAAAGACACTAGACTGATGACCACCGTAGTGGTGTATACTAGCATATGTGGTACTCGAGTAGTGTATAGCAGCATAGTATGCTTTAGTGGACTGATGACAATAGTTGTGTATAGTACTGCACAGTATGTGGTACTGGACTAATGACAACAACCACAGAGACAGAGGTGTACTACAGTACAGTATATGTTTCTAATGGAAGACTCCCGTCATGAGGCAATGAATTGTAGCTGCTGTTGCAGTCACATACTATATGAAGCATTCAGAACAGCAACCCCAGATCCTCCCTGCTTAATCTCATTGAAACAGGTGGGAATTCATTCAAATCATTCTGTGCTGTGTTTGCTGGGTCATCTCAGGAATAGCTCATCCTTCACGGAGAACAACTGCACGAGGCTCTGCCCTCTGCTCCAATCTCCAAGGCTGTGTCCCATATGGCACCCTATTCCATATATAGTGCACTACTTTTGACCAGGGCCCATAGGGCTTTGGTTGAAAGTAGTGCACTAAATATGGAATAGGATGCCATTTGGGAGACAACACGTCTCCGAACAAGATGCTGCTGCTGTAGTTAATAGCCCGCCTTAAGCCAATCAGATCCACCCCAAAACGTTCAACCATCTGAACCGAGAGAAGGAGCCGACCTTCCCTGAACTTGACATTTATGACTAAAATATGGATGTTGCCGTAGTTTAAACTGTCTGCAGAGAAGGCTGTGCTGCTGCTGAGTGAACTCCCGTGATATTGGCTCAATACGGTAGGTTTGATGTGGGACTGGTGACAGCTGGTGCTGTTAAACTCTGATTCATTTTGGTCACCCTCCAAGAGTTTGATAATAATGTGCAAATAGGAAGCAAAAAGAGGGCAAGAGTTAAAAAGGTGAAAACCTATCGTTGGCATATTGAAATTGCAAGTATTACCAGACCAAAGGTTTGTGCACACACTGATTAAATAAACTTTACATATCCCTATTACCGTCCTATCACTGGAGGAGTGACTGTACTGTTAATGACATGGATGGGGTGCTACATAGAATATCAGAATACTACATAGATGCTACATAGACACTAAATAGGTGCTACATAGAATACTGCATAGGTACTACAGAATCCTCCCAGGATTCTACTATGCTACTATGCTACTAAGAATACTACATAGAATATGATAATACTTTATATAGCTGCTACAAAGGTGATACATAGAATACTACAATGATACTACATAGATGCTACATAGAATGCTCACTCCACTGTGTCCTCCCAGCTGCACCAGTGACGCTGGTCCAGTTCCTCCATGTCCAGTCTGAATTTCCCCAGACAGAACTCCTCAATGGCGTACTCATAGGTCCCGCTGCATGCCATCACCGACACAGACTGGCACACTGGGGAGGAGAGAGAGAGAGGACAGGGTTAGAATAGCAGTAAACAGATGCCTTTTTAAACTTCAAATACACACATTTTACATTTCCTACATTGCAGGAAAGTTATCCTGCAACAGGGTGATCAAATTAGGATCCTACATCTGTATCTGTTCTATATTAAACAGAGGACAACCATTAAAATTATATCTCTGAGATCCAACAGAGCTCTGGAAAGATCTCTCCTGACAAGGTGCTGACAGTTTAAAACCTAATGCTGGAGTTCCTGTGGAAAGCTGCAGAGTGATGGCTTTGAAAGGTTTTCTAAGTGCTGTTTACATCCTACAGCAGGTGGTGGTCGTTTCACACTGTTTGACAAGGCTGGCTGGATTGGGAAATTGCTTTAAACTGTTAGAAGGGCACAAATACACTCTCAACTCCAAGCAGCATAGCATCACAGAACATTACTGCCACAGGGCTCAGAGCAGGGAAAAGCACACTGTGTTAGAGGTTCATAGAGATATCTCAACGGTAGGGGAGGAATTTAACAAATTGGCCAGTTTAGGGTCAGCCCAAACTGAACCTCTGGGGGGAGTAGAAACTACCTACTGGGCACACACTGGTTGAATAAATGTTGTTTCCACTTAATTTCAATTAAATTGCACTGAACCAACGTGGAATAGACATTGAATTGTGCCCAGTGGGTAGGGCTGGGACAATACCAGTATCGCGATAGTCGATAGTACCGTGGCAAGCAAACTTCTTTAGGAAAACAGCCCTAATGTTGGAAACAAACATCATTATGTTGTCATTATGTTGTCGTCCATTATGTTGTGCTATAGCACAATAATTTACATACAGCAGGTTTTTAAAGGACCAAAGAGATTGGTCTGCTTTATGTTTTCATTTTTGCCATGGAAAAAATATTGCGATACTGGTATCCTCACAGCCCTTGTAGAAACAAAGGGCAAAAAGATGGATGCTGGCTAGAAAGATTAATTAGGTATCTCAAGCAGCCAGCCCCTTCATGACACACTGTTAGCTGGCTCCTAAGAAAGATTCATTCATCTACTGTTAAAATAGTATTCATATGTTCAGAATACTAGAGAACCCTGTTATTGTCAACAGAGAATGCTTAAAAATCTCCCACTTCAACAGATATATTTTCTGTAGTAGAAATGAATCATTACCACCACACTTCCACAGAAAGACACCAAGCTCTTTCATGATTTGTTCTGCATGATATTCTATCATCCTCTGTGTGTGAGCTGTCTCAGTTCTGGCGACCCAGTCTCTAGTCTGGGGGGGACATTGTCAGCCTTTTAACAATGAAGACAAACTTGTTACTTTAAGTTGATTCGGCTAATGCTGAAACGCATTGACACAAGCTGGGGGTACTGACAGCATAGTGTGAAGCTGGCATAGCACAGTGTGTACAGAAGAAAGAAAGGAAAGAGAGAAAACGAGTGGAGAGAGAGAACAATGAAGACTTCTCTAATTAACACTGACAGAATGGGTTTAGTAAGCAACGCCTTTTCAAATGGCTGTGGACAGTGTGACTCGCCAGCCAATGCTCTTATCACATATTTTTGTTTTCTTTCTCTCTCCCCATCTATCTCTCCTTTCCTCTCTCTCTCCCTCTCCATTTCTACCTGTCTCTAGCTACATCTCTCCATCAATTGTATTCTGGCAGCTACTCGAAGTGTCATGAGGAAAGATTGACGGATCACCATGGGTAATCAACCTCTCGTCTGAACTTTCTGGCCCTCAGATGCCATGATGGGCAATTGCAGCTCATTGCTAGTCAAAATCAAGCATGTGCCACATATAGACTGACAGGAGAGTAGGCCTGAAGAACAGACACGGGCTCACGACTGGCCCTCATGACTGGCCCTCACAACTGGCCCTCAGGACCGACCCCCAGGACCAGCCCTCACGACTGGCCCTTAGGACTGGCTCCAAAGAGGGAAACAATCAACAACAGATGATGAGAAAGAGAGAGGTTTGTGATTAAATGGTTTGTCAATGTCTTCCACACACACACACACACACACACATGCATTCATGCTACGCACACATATACAGTAAAAGTCAAACATTTGGACACACCTACTAATTTATGGGTTTTTCTTAATTCTTACTATTTTTTACATTGTGGAATAATAGTGAAGACATCAAAACTATGAAATAACATCATGTAGTAAACAAAAAAGTGTTAAACAGATTCTTCAAAGTAGCCATCCTTTGCCTTAATGACAGCTTTACACACTCTTGGCATTCTCTCAACCAGCTTCATGAGGTAGTCAGCTGGAATGCAATTCAATTAACAGGTGTGCCTTGTTAAAGTTCATTTGTGGAATTTCTTTCCTTCTTAATGCATTTGAGCAAATCAGTTGTGTTGTGACAAGGTAAGAATGGTATACAGAAGATAGCCCTATTTGTTAAAAGACCAGGTCCATATTATGGCAAGAACAGCACAAATAAGCAAAGAGAAATGACAGTCCATCATTACTTTAAGACATGAAGGTCAGTCAAGAACTTAAAAGTTTCTTGAAGTGCAGTTGCAAAAAAGTCAAGCGCTACGATGAAACTGTCTCTCATGAGGACCGCCACAGGAAAGGAAGACCCAGAGTTACCTCCGCTGCAGAAGATAAGTACATTAGAGTTACCAGCCTCAGAAATCATCAATTAACTGCACCTCAGATTGCAGCTCAAATAAATGCTTCACAGAGTTCAATTTACAGACACATTTCAACATTCACTGTTCAGAGGAGACTGCGTGAATCAGGCCTTCATCGTCAAATTGCTGCAAAGAAACCACTACTAAAGGACACCAATAAGAATAAGACTTGATTGGGCCAAGAAACACGAACAATGGACATTAGACTGGTGGAAATCTGTCCTTTGGTCTGATGAGTCCAAATTTGAGATTTTTGGTTCCAACCGGCGTGTCATGTGAGACGCAGAGTAGGTGAATGGATGATCTCCGCATGTGTGGTTCCCACCGTGAAGCATGGAGGAGGAGGTGTGATGGTGCTTTGCATTTGACACTGTCTGTGATTTATTTAGAATTCAAGTCACACTTAACCAGCATGGCTACCACAGCATTCTGAAGCGATACATCATCCCATCTGGTTTGCGCTTAGTGGGACTATAATTTGTTTTTCAACAGGACAATGACCCAAAACACACCTCCAGGCTGTGTAAGGGATATTTGACCAAGAAGGAGAGTGATGGGGTGCTGCATCAGATGACCTGGCCTCTACAATCACCCGGCCTCTACAATCACCCGACCTCAGCCCAATTGAGATGGGTTGGGATGAAATGGACCGCAGAGTGACGGAAAAGCAGCCAACAAGTGCTCAGCATATGTGGGAACTCCTTCAAGACTGTTGGAAAAGCATTCCAAGTGAAGCTGGTTAAGAATGCCAAGAGTGTGCAAAGCTGTCATCAAGGCAAAGGATGGCTACTTTGAAGAATCTCAAATATAAAATATTTGGTTACTACATGATTCCATATGTTATTTCATAGTTTTGATGTCTTCACTATTATTCTACAATGTAGAAAATAGTACAAATAAATAAAAACCCTGGAATGTGTACTGTAGGTGTGTCCAAACTTTTGACTGGCAGTGTACATTCATGCTACACAAACACCACAACTTATTCTACTAAACGTATGTGTTACTGTAAATACTGAACACTTTAAACAGTTTGCTCTCCAAATCCCCCCTTCCCCCACACGTTTAATACTGTACTGTAAATCATTGTCGCATTATCGAGACTGAACCTGCAAGTCCGCGTTTCATTGGACTGGGTACACCATGTGTATCATGGATATGACAAACATGAACTGGAACTGGAACTTGAATGAGTGTGTGTGACTTGTGTATTGGTGCGTGGAGCTGATGTAGTCCGGTATCTTTGAGTGTGAATGACCCGTAAAACTGGAAGTAAACGGAGTGAGAAGGGGATGAGGACATACCAGTATGAATAGTAAGAATGAGAAATAGACTTGTTTACAACCAAAGTATCCTGACATCAGACAACTAGGTGCAGTGTTGCTGATAACCCACAGGATGTTTATACAGCACAGCGATGAAGAAGCCAGATGACGACCGTGATCCTCACTGTTAGTACTGTGCTCCCAAATTCAAAGATGCAGTGACAACAAACCACGGTGCTTCACTATGGCTATAGACATTGATTTACTGGGCCTACTGTCTTTTTTAATACACAATCTCTTGGGATGAGTATTTAAACCTGAACTTTACTGCATTATTGGTATTGATTTCACAAATGTTTGTCTTCATTTATCAAAGCCTACTTGGTAATTACCCTGGAAATAGCAACAACTTCTGTTAGAGAGAAAATGACCCATTTGCAATCATCAACCATCAGCATTATCGATCAGATCTCTCTTTCCTTAAAGAAAATGTTCGGAGTTGCTTTTCACCTCACAGCAATTTTACCAGAGGACCTTTAAGGTTACACTGAAGTGTGTTGAGTGTGAACTCACTGAATGGCTGTTCTAAGAAGAACAGGGTTCTAAGAACACCTAGAACCTGTGTCTATGGTACGCATGGTCATAGAGGGACAAAGGTCTAGCTTCTTCACCGCAACTATTAAGAACAGAAAGATGCTATTTTACATAAGAGCACACCCTGCCTGCAGCTAACTTAAACTGAAGTGTAGTGTAAGACTCAGAAGGCGGTGGATACTGAGAGTGTTTTATTTATAATATCTTCTCCATCCCCTCCCTCTGGCCAAGGCCTTTAGATTTCTTCAAAGCGTATTGCATATTCAAAGGCTGCATTATGCACACTGCATAGAGAGACCCCATATTTGATCAAAACTAATACATCACATGGTGCTAAGGTTCTTGCCCTTAATCTGTGATTGAGTTCAGCAAAGGAAGAGAGGAAGCATGAACACGAAATAAAAACGTAAACAGGACAATATTTTTCCAGATAAAACATCCAAACTGAGATTTGTGACCGAGGCTTAAGGACAGATTGGAGAATACAACAGAAGAGCAGTGAGGCAAATAACACCTAATTCATCAATACACAATAGATTAGAGTAGAATAACACCTGATTCATCAATACACAATAGATTAGAGTAGAATAACACCTATTCATCAATACACAATAGATTAGAGTAGAATAACACCTATTCATCAATACACAATAGATTAGAGTAGAATAACACCTATTCATCAATACACAATAGATTAGAGTAGATTAACACCTGATTCATCAATACACAATAGATTAGAGTAGATTAACACCTGATTCATCAATACACAATAGATTAGAGTAGAATAAAAAAGTTGTTTGAATTAAACTTCATATCATGGCCCACATTGTTGATTACTATTCATCTCTTCAAGAAAAATATCCTGTGCTGTTTTCAATTTGGTGGCATATAAGCTTTCATACATAAACATTCAGTCATAGTCAAACCCTTCTGTTCATAATCAACCTCTCTGTCCAATACAGTTGCCTTTGTGAATGTTCCACAAGTGGAAAATGACATGCAGTGTTGAAATACAAACATTTTGACAGCGGATGTTGGCAAGGCACAAACGTAGATAGTCCAGTGAATTCTGCCTGCCTCTCAGCAGCTTGGAAACAAGAAACATACTGTATATCACTGGAAAGAAAGTAGAACATTAAGAGAAAAGTCAGACCAAGGCAAATCAGAGTTTTAGCTTAACTAATGAACCATCGTTCCTCTGTACTGCCTACTATCATCTGAGTGAGGATAGTAGAGCTTCGGTCTGTACCTGTCTTCTACCCCAGCCATGGTCACCACCACAGGTCCTCTACCCCAGCCATGGTCACCACCACAGGTCCTCTACCCCAGCCATGGTCACCAACACAGGTCCTCTACCCCAGCCATGGTCACCACCACAGGTCCTCTACCCCAGCCATGGTCACCACCACAGGTCCTCTACCCCAGCCATGGTCACCACCACAGGTCCTCTACCCCATCCATGGTCACCACCACAGGTCCTCTACCCCAGCCATGGTCACCACCACAGGTCCTCTACCCCAACTATGGTCACCAAGACAGAGTCTCTACCACAACCATGGTCGCCAGGACAGGGTCTCTACCACAACCATGGTCACCAAGACAGGGTCTCTACCCCAACCATGGTCACCAAGACAGGGTCTAAAAACACTTTCTGTCTCCTTCTGTGTGATTTTGAAGTGTTTTTGAGGGGAATTCTAAAATTAAAATACAATTTATCACAAATCTGGATGGTTTTAAAGCGACCAGAATGTCTATCACTCTCATACACCTTTCAAATCAAGATGTTTTTCCTCCACACTTTAGCATCCCACCAACTTTTTGCATACTTTTCTTTATACAGTGCATTCGGAAAGTATTCAGACCTCTATAGACTTTTTCCACATTTTGTTACGTTACAGCCTTATTATAAAATTGATTAAATGAAACAATTTCTCATCAATCTACACACAATACACCATAATGACGAAGGGAAAACAGGTTTTTAGAATTTTTTGCAAATATTCAGACCCGTTGATATGAGACTCGAAATTGAGCTCAGGTGCATCCTGTTTCCATTGATCATCCTTGAGATGTTTCTACAACTTGACTGGAGTCCACCTGTGGTAAATTCAATTGATTGGACATGATTTGGAAAGACACACACCTATATGTCTATATAAGGTCCCACAGTTGACAGTGCATGTCAGAGCAAAAACCAAGCTAAGAGGTCGAAGGAATTGTCAGTAGAGCTCCAAGACAGGATTGTGACGAGGCACAGATCTGGGGAAGGGTACCAAAACATTTATGTAACATTGAAGGTCCCCAAGAACACAGTGGCCTCCATCATTCTTAAATGGAAGAAGTTTGGAACCACCAAGATTCTCTGGTCTGATGAAACCAAGATTGAACTCTTTGGCCTGAATTCCAAGTGTCACATCTGGAGGAAACATGACACCATCCCTACGGTGAAGCATGGTGGTGGCAGCATCATGCTGTGGGGATGTTTTTCAGCGGCACTGACTGGGAGATCGAGGAAAAGATTAACAGAGCAAAGTACAGAGGATCCTTGATGAAAACCTGCCCCAGGGCACTCAGGACCTCAGACTGGGGCAAAGGTTCACCTTCCAATAGGACAATGACCCTAAACACACAGCCAAGACAACGCAGGAGTGGCTTTGTGACAAGTCTCTGAATGTCCTTGAGTGGCCCAGCCAGAGCCCGGATTTGAACCTGATCTAACGTCTCTGGAGAAACCTGAAAATAGCTGTGCAGCAACATTCCTTGAGAGGACCTGCAAATACAAATGTGCCAAGCTTGTAGCGTCATACCCAAGAAGACTCGAGGTTGTAATCACTGTCAAAGGTGCTTCAACTGAGTAAAGTGTCTGAATACTTACGTAAATGTGATATTTCATTTTTCTATTTTTTATAAATTTACACAAATTTCCAAAAAACGATTTTTGCTTTGTCATTATGGGGTATTGTGTGTAGATTGTTGAGGGGGAAAAAAAGCAATTTAATACATTTTAGACTGTATACATAAGGCTGTAACCTAACAAAATTGGGCACTGTAATATGAAAGGTATTGCCAACAACAAAGCCTCTACTTTTATTTCCGCCAACCGACCTAGTCACGATTGCTGTAAAGTTCTGCCTACGGCTTAGTTTGAAATGTATCCGTTATGCTGAGGCGGCGAACCATCAGTTGGATTAAAAGCGGAAGGCACAGGACTTTGTGTGCAATTGACCAAAAAAGGGATCTTAATGTCACTTCACCCATCTCTTCGCATAGCCCACCACATGCATTGTTTTCATAACCACAGTTGGATGGATCCAGAATGAATGAATGTGGGAATAAAGATTACTGACTGACAAATACTGGAATAAAGTATGCTAATGCAATCGAAGGCATCACATTTTCGAAAGGCACCAAAGTCATCAAAGTGTTCTAATACATTTGAAGCAATAGCCTACTTGCATGTGGTCAACTATTTCTGAACCGTTTCGCACTGCTTTGAGACTAGTGTGGGGACTTGAAGTCAATCAATGTCAGATTTTTCTTTTCACTGAATCTCCATTAGGATATTGATTAGGCTACAGCTGTGGAAATGTTAGCTAGGTTGTGGTGAGTGCTGCTCATGATCATCTTGTCTAGTTTAATAATTTATTAGCACTGATTAGAACATTTTGCCAGCATGTTATGTAGCTTAACAAGTGGATTGTTTTCTCGTCCCTCGCAGTCGCTTAGTTGCCTATGCCTACTCCCGACCCTATGAATTATCTTAACCAATCAATGTGATTTTGTTTCACTAAATCTCTGTCTGTATATTTGGCTTTCTCTGGCTGGGCTATAGTGGAAGTGGTATAGCTCATCTACAATCAGAAACATTTAGCATGCAATAATGTAGCCTAAATCAAGTGTAGGACTATTATTTTGCTCGATCAGTACAGGCAACTCCAAAAACCTGTGGAGATTGTGAAATATAAACACGAGAAAATCAAATCAAATCAAATTGTATTGGTCACATAAACATGGTTAGCAGATGTTAATGTGAGTATAGCGAAATGCTTGTGCTTCTAGTTCCGACCGTGCAGTAATATCTAACAATAGGATAGCTATTATTTTCTGTCAGTATCATGACACTCTCAATATGAGACCCCACGCCTGCTCCCTAACACAGTGCTGTGAGGGTAGGAAAGAGATGAAGCGTGGATCAAAAAAGCATGGGCTCTGTTCCAAAATATCACATTTCCTTTTATATGACAGTGGTTCCACATGTTTACACTAGCCGTGATGCAAGTTGTGTGGGAAAAATATTATTTGTATTTTATTCTGTTATATTTCCTTGTATTCGAAGCCTACTATAAAATAGTAAAATATGATATTCTATTGTTTTGAAAATACATTTTATTAGTCTTATAATATATGGTTTCTTTGTGGTGGTTGATATTCAATGTATTTATTAAAAAATACGTCCACCCACATCGCCCCATGTCCACTCCCACTCCTAAACGTACCGGCATGTGCACAGGAGATATAAAAGGCTTATCCTGGCAAGAATGTGATAAAAATGTTGCTAGTTTTCATTTTTTTACAGACAACATACCGAAAAGGGTCTGTAAAGGGTGTTAAAGTAAAGATAAGCTAATATTACCCAAAGCTACTTTATACAGCAGTTGACTGAATGTCACTGGGTCCTGAGTCTTTTCCCTATCACCCTCAGGCTGCCCAGGGAGAATGGGACCTGGTCATTAAGTTGTACGGAAACTCAGCTGCTTAGGGTGTGTAACCTGAACCTGAAGAGAGGAGGACTCCGCTTCATCTCAAATGGCACCCTGCTACCTATATGATGTACTACTTCTGACCAGGGCCCATAGTGCACGACTTCTGACCAGGGCCCAAAGGGGATAGAGTGCTCTAGCACTGTCCTCAATCTGACTGAGACTTCATGTTTCTGGGTCGTTGAATGCGCTGCACTCCAGGGAGCCATGTTAGCCCGCAGTAAGTTTCTCAGAAAACATGTGCACTTATGGTGGAAAGGAGCTAGGAGAGAGGCATGTTAAGTCTGTGTGTGTCTCTCTCTTCAGCCAGCTCTAACAGAAGTTCCCTAAGACTGTAATGAAATGAGGGCAGACAGCTGGGCTGGCCAGCCAGTGCAGACGGATGTCTCTGTTTAGTGCACTGATAAAGCCGACAAACTTTGCCGGTATAACTTTTTCAGTAGTGCATTATACTGTGAAGAAATAGGTAAAACGCTATTCACTCATTGAGACACACACTCATTGAGACCTACTCCCTATCCAGACTCACCTGGCCCACGCTATCGAATATTTTAGCTTTTTGGACAGTTAGCTATTCGTCAATCGCTCCAGGCTACTACCTTTCTCTGGCTACTGAATATGACTATATTAATTCTCTCAGAATTAATTTACAAATATTGGAAATCTTCCCCACTATATCACATTAAACACTGCTTACTTCCAAACAGACAGTCTCATGGAAACACTTCTGACTAAGATTGTATTTTTACATCTTCACAACAGCCAGTCAGAGCATCTCTGGTTTGCTTCAAAATAAACTCTTCCTAGTAGCAAACATCTCTCTCTCTCTCACACGCACACAAATGCGCGCATGCACACACACACACAAGGCTTTACACGTACAGTACAGACACTTTAAACATCCACTGGTGTTTGGATGGAGATATACTGTTACACCACAAAGTACCTTGTTTAGGATGAGTTTAAATGTGTTTGCAGTGTGTAGAATGTAAACAGTGTTATTCATATAGGGCCTGATTCCGAAATAGGAAATTACTTTTCTCAGTAGTCAGGATTCAGACTTACTTTATGAATACCAACTACTGAGACATACCTTACCTCAGACTTACCTTACTCTATAAGGCCATAAGCAAACAAGAAAATGCTCATCCAGAAGTGGCGTTTCTAGTGGCCGGGGACTTAAATGCAGGCAAACTTAAATCAGTTTTACCACATTTTACCAGAATGTCACATGTGCAACCAGAGGGTAAAAAAACTCTAGACCACCTTTACTCCACACACAGAGATGCATACAAAGCTCTCCCCCGCCCTCTATTTGGCAAATCTGACCATAATTCTATCATGTGACAAATAAAGTTTTATTGTATTTGAAGGTGCGTAATGGGCTTTGCAGGCGTGGTTCCCTTGCACGCACTGAATAAATGTAATTAAACTGCTGAAAACCCTCCCACTTGCTGCCCAACAGATTTTCTCATGGAGTTTTCATTCAAAAGGGTTTTCAGTACATTTAACTTAAGCCATCCCTTTAAATACGGTGAGCCGTTTAGTTTGAATATTGTCAACAGAATTTATTGAGAGAACAGGTTCAGAATATTAGGGTCCAATGAAAGAAAGCCATCTAAATACATGCATGTGCGTCTCCGTTTCAGCACCAATTTGGTAGATTTAAAAAAATACTTTGATCTTGTAGATTATTTAGGGTTAGGAAAGTATTTATGTAAAAAAAAAAAATGAGCCTTTACGTACCAAAGAAAGAAAAGGGTGGTTTGATTCATTCTGAACATTGCCACATTCAGTTCTTTAACCCATTGTAATGTTGGAATATTAGTGTACATACAATTATGATAGGGAGAATAGTGTACAATAGTAGGCTATACTCTATTGCCTGCACTAACCATGGTACTGTGTGATGACACAGCCAAGTATTGCGCCATGCGTTGGGTTCACACTGTTACGGCTTGGTCTGTGCTCCGCTCCATAACAATTTAATTCGCCTACATGTTTGTTTATTTGTTATATTATCAACTGTTACTAATGATCCTCAGCAACAGCCACATGGCAGTGACAGAGTTTACAGAGCAAGCAAATGAAGGTAAACAAAACAATGTAATTAAATGGAATGAATGGAATGTAGGCTATACCAGCTGAAGGGAATTAACAGTACATTGGCAGTTGAATGTGTTGTTATTAGGCCTACTGACGGTCGATACTGATAGTGGCTAATATTTAACATGATATAAATAGGAAACAAATAAAGTCGGGTAGCGTATAATTAAGAGTGCCCATCCCTGCAAGTTAAAAGGCCATACAATTTTTATTCTGGCAGAGCATTTCATAAACTTCACTGTTGGAAAAGTGATATGTTGATATGCTTCAGTTTGCTGCCATATGACTGGTTTCACATTTGTCTCCAGCGATTATAAGGTAAACTATCTAAAACAAGTGTAATTTATAATTCCCTTATCCAAACGGATTACTCATTTACCTAGCTCTTATCAAGTTGTAAATTACAGTGCATGGAGAATGATGTTATTTCTATCGGAAAAATAAAGTAAATGCTTTTTCTTCTTGGAACTGGTAGGGCCACTACACCTTATTCATGGTTTCCTCGCGAGTAAAGGTAGTGGAATTAAGTCAAGGTCAGAATATGGTGTATCTGTAGACATACCTCTGCCACACCTTCATTAATATGGTGTATCTGTAGACATACCTCCGCCACACCTTCATTAATATGGTGTATCTGTAGACATACCTCCGCCACACCTTCATTAATATGGTGTATCTGTAGACATACCTCCGCCACACCTTCATTAATATGGTGTATCTGTAGACATACCTCCGCCACACCTTCATTAATATGGTGTATCTGTAGACATACCTCCGCCACACCTTCATTAATATGGTGTATCTGTAGACATACCTCCGCCACACCTTCATTAATATGGTGTATCTGTAGACATACCTCCGCCACACCTTCATTAATATGGTGTATCTGTAGACATACCTCCGCCACACCTTCATTAATATGGTGTATCTGTAGACATACCTCCGCCACACCTTCATTAATATGGTGTATCTGTAGACATACCTCCGCCACACCTTCATTAATATGGTGTATCTGTAGACATACCTCCGCCACACCTTCATTAATATGGTGTATCTGTAGACATACCTCCGCCACACCTTCATTAATATGGTGTATCTGTAGACATACCTCCGCCACACCTTCATTAATATGGTGTATCTGTAGACATACCTCCGCCACACCTTCATTAATATGGTGTATCTGTAGACATACCTCCGCCACACCTTCATTAATATGGTGTATCTGTAGACATACCTCCGCCACACCTTCATTAATATGGGGTATCTGTAGACATACCTCCGCCACACCTTCATTAATATGGTGTATCTGTAGACATACCTCCGCCACACCTTCATTAATATGGTGTATCTGTAGACATACCTCCGCCACACCTTCATTAATATGGTGTATCTGTAGACATACCTCCGCCACACCTTCATTAATATGGTGTATCTGTAGACATACCTCCGCCACACCTTCATTAATATGGGGTATCTGTAGACATACACCATATTAATGAAGGTGTATCTGTAGACATACCTCCACACCTTCATTAATGAAGGTGTGGTGTATCTGTAGACATACCTCCGCCACACCTTCATTAATATGGTGTATCTGTAGACATACCTCGCCACACCTTCATTAATATGGTGTATCTGTAGACATACCTCCGCCACACCTTCATTAATATGGTGTATCTGTAGACATACCTCCGCCACACCTTCATTAATATGGTGTATCTGTAGACATACCTCCGCCTCACCTTCATTAATATGGTGTATCTGTAGACATACCTCCGCCACACCTTCATTAATATGGTGTATCTGTAGACATACCTCCGCCACACCTTCATTAATATGGTGTATCTGTAGACATACCTCCGCCACACCTTCATTAATATGGTGTATCTGTAGACATACCTCCGCCACACCTTCATTAATATGGGGTATCTGTAGACATACACACCTTCATTAATATGGTGTATCTGTAGACATACCTCCGCCTCACCTTCATTAATATGGTGTATCTGTAGACATACCTCCGCCACACCTTCATTAATATGGTGTATCTGTAGACATACCTCCGCCACACCTTCATTAATATGGTGTATCTGTAGACATACCTCCGCCACACCTTCATTAATATGGTGTATCTGTAGACATACCTCCGCCACACCTTCATTAATATGGGGTATCTGTAGACATACCTCCGCCACACCTTCATTAATATGGTGTATCTGTAGACATACCTCCGCCACACCTTCATTAATATGGTGTATCTGTAGACATACCTCCGCCTCACCTTCATTAATATGGGGTATCTGTAGACATACACCATATTAATGAAGGTGTGGCGGAGGTATGTCTACAGATACACCATATTAATGAAGGTGTGGTGGAGGTATCTGTAGACATACCTCCGCCACACCTTCATTAATATGGTGTATCTGTAGACATACCTCCGCCACACCTTCATTAATATGGTGTATCTGTAGACATACCTCCGCCACACCTTCATTAATATGGTGTATCTGTAGACAAACCTCCGCCTCACCTTCATTAATATGGGGTATCTGTAGACATACCTCCACCACACCTTCATTAATATGATGTATCTGTAGACATACCTCCGCCACACCTTCATTAATATGGTGTATCTGTAGACATACCTCCGCCACACCTTCATTAATATGGTGTATCTGTAGACATACCTCCGCCACACCTTCATTAATATGGTGTATCTGTAGACATACCTCCGCCACACCTTCATTAATATGGTGTATCTGTAGACATACCTCCGCCACACCTTCATTAATATGGTGTATCTGTAGACATACCTCCGCCACACCTTCATTAATATGGTGTATCTGTAGACATACCTCCGCCACACCTTCATTAATATGGTGTATCTGTAGACATACCTCCGCCTCACCTTCATTAATATGGTGTATCTGTAGACATACCTCCGCCTCACCTTCATTAATATGGTGTATCTGTAGACATACCTCCGCCACACCTTCATTAATATGGTGTATCTGTAGACATACCTCCGCCACACCTTCATTAATATGGTGTATCTGTAGACATACCTCCGCCACACCTTCATTAATATGGGGTATCTGTAGACATACCTCCGCCACACCTTCATTAATATGGTGTATCTGTAGACATACCTCCGCCACACCTTCATTAATATGGTGTATCTGTAGACATACCTCCGCCACACCTTCATTAATATGGTGTATCTGTAGACATACCTCCGCCACACCTTCATTAATATGGTGTATCTGTAGACATACCTCCGCCTCACCTTCATTAATATGGGGTATCTGTAGACATACACCATCATTAATGATGAGTGTAGGGAGGCGTCTACAGATACACCATATTAATGAAGGTGTGGTGGAGGTATCTGTAGACATACCTCCGCCACACCTTCATTAATATGGTGTATCTGTAGACATACCTCCGCCACACCTTCATTAATATGGTGTATCTGTAGACATACCTCCGCCACACCTTCATTAATATGGTGTATCTGTAGACAAACCTCCGCCTCACCTTCATTAATATGGGGTATCTGTAGACATACCTCCACCACACCTTCATTAATATGATGTATCTGTAGACATACCTCCGCCACACCTTCATTAATATGGGGTATCTGTAGACATACCTCTGCCACACCTTCATTAATATGGTGTATCTGTAGACATACCTCCGCCACACCTTCATTAATATGGGGTATCTGTAGACATACCTCCGCCTCACCTTCATTAATATGGGGTATCTGTAGACATACCTCCGCCACACCTTCATTAATATGGTGTATCTGTAGACCACCTCCGCCACACCCTAATTTATTCCAAACAAATAGCGGGTGTATAGCATGCTATTCTTAAGTTCAAGGTCGGAATACGCATAGAGAGAAAAGTGCATAAAAAGGGATATTAAGGTCCATTTACGCTCTTATTACTCGGATTGGAATCGGACCCATACATCAATATTGAAAAAAAGTGTCAAAATATTTACAGTGGCTTGCGAAACTATTCAGCCCCCTTGGCATTTTTCTTATTTTGTTGCATAACAACCAGGAATTATAATGGATGTTTTGGGGGGTTTGTATCATTTGATTTCCACAACATGCCTACCACTTTGAAGATGCAAAATATTTGTTATTGTGAAACAAACAAGAAATAAGACAAGAAAACAGAATTGAGCCTCCCAAAAGTCAATACTTTGTAGAGCCACCTTTTGCAGCAATTACAGCTGCAAGTCTCTTGGGGTATGTCTCAATAAGCTTGGCACATCTGGGATTGTTGCCCATTCTTCAAGGCAAAACTGAACGAGCTCCTTCAAGTTGGATGGGTTCCGCTGGTGTACAGCAATATTTAAGTCATACTACAGATTCTCAATTGGATTGAGGTCTGGGCTTTGACTAAGCCATTCCAAGACATTTAAATGTTTCCCCTTAAACCCCTCGAGTGTTGCTTTAGCAGTATGCTTAGGGTCATTGTCCTGCTGGAAGGTGAACCTCCGTCCCAGTCTCAAATCTCTGGAAGACTGAAACAGGTTTCCCTCAAGAATTTCCCTGTATTTAGCGCCATCCATCATTCCTTCAATTCTGACCAGTTTCCCAGTCCCTGGCGATTAAAAACATCCCCACAGCATGATGCTGCCACCACCATGCTTCACTGTGAGGATGGTGTTCGTGAGGTGATGAGAGGTGTTGGGTTTGCGCCAGACATAGCGTTTTCCTTGATGGCCAAAAAGCTCAATTTTAGTCTCATCTCACCAGAGTACCTTCTTCCATATATTTGGGGAGTCTGCAACATGCCTTTTGATGAACACCAAATGTGCTTCTTTTTTTCTTTAAGCAATGACTTTTTTTCTGGCCACTCTTCCGTAAAGCCCAGGTCTGTGGAGTGTATGGCTTAAAGTGGTCCTATGGACAGATACTCCAATCTCCGCTATGGAGCTTTGCAGCTCTTTCAGGGTTATCTTTGGTCTCTTTGTTGCCTCTCTGATTAATGCCCTCCTTGCCTGGTCTGTGAGTTTTTATGGGCGGCCCTCTCTTGACAGGTTTGTTGTGGTGCCATAATCGTTCCTAACCCAACCCTGATCTGTACTTCTCCACAACTTTGTCCCTGACCTGTTTGGAGAGCTCCTTGGTCTTCATGGTGCCGCATGCTTGGTGGTGCCCCTTGCTTAGTGGTGTTGCAGACTCTGGGGCCTTTCAGAACAGGTGTATATTTACTGAGATCATGTGACAGATCATGTGATGCTTAGATTGCACACAGGTGGACTTTATTTAACTAATTATGTGACTTCTGAAGGTAATTAGTTGCACCAGATCTTATTTAGGGGCTTTATAGCAAATGGTGTGAATACATATACACCCACCACTTTTCTTTTTTCTTTTTCTTTTTTTTTTTAAACAAATAATTGTTTTCATTTCACTTCACTAATTTGGACTATTTTGTGTATGTCCATTACATGAAATCCAAATAAAAATCAATTTAAATTACAGGTTGTAACGCAATAAAATAGAAAAAACGCCAAGGGGGATGAATACTTTTGCAAGGCACTGTACATATGGACACTTCACACAGTCACAAGCATCCCCCTAAACGTCCAACCACTAGACATGATTCTCTGAGAGCTACTTCTCATTAGAAACCCAGCAGAGCCAGAGCCAGAGCCACTCCCACCAACATAACCCAGATAGAAGCCTGGCCTGGCAGGAACCACCATTATATCTGATCATTACTACCTCAATACCTTTTGTTCTCAGAACGGAACTATCAGTTCACCTTCATGATCTTTGCATAGCAAAATGTGCCCACGATTCATCAAGATACCACCAAATGGGATTTTGTCACCTTGACAAGCAATCGTGCTCTGGGGGAAAATAACGACCAAATAATTGGTGGAAGAACTGTCTCCAGTGTTGAAGGTCCCCGTTGCCCCCACCTCTCCACCCTGTCCTGTGTGTGCTGGAGCATATAGTCTGACAGATAGAGTAATATCAATTCAGCATAGCTCTATGGCCATAGAGTGAAGAACTGATATTCACTTGTCTCAACACAACAAAATGCATAGGTGGAAAAAATACAAAACATAATGACATTCAATTTAATTAGGAATTCTCAGGGGGAAAAACTGTAGTCTGACCGACAGAATTCTATGGCTGTGTGGCTGGGCTAAACTTGCCAAACACATTACTGTTTGAGAGCTGTCATTTATAAGCGAGAAAATTAATTATAATCAGTTTTAATTGGTGTTATATTTTATAGGCCAGCTGTTTTGAAAAGAGGTAATAAAAACTGCACAAGGACAAAGTTAATGCCAATATTGTCATTTGTTTTACTATCCTAGTGGGGAACAAACAATTGCTTCCCATTAAAAATCCTATTTTCCCCAAAACCTAACCCTTAAGCTAACCCCAACCTTAACCCCAAACCCTAAACCTAAACCTAAACCTAATTGTAACCCTAAACCTAACCCTTAAGCATAAAATAGCCTTTTTCCTTTTGGGCACCTTTTTGGGTCCCCACTCGTCCGAAATGTCCTTGTTTTATGATCCTTGTGAGGACTTCTGGACTTCTGGTCCCCACAAGGATAGTAAAACCAAAAACACACACAAACAAAGCATACAGTACATCACATCTCTGTGATGTATACACTATGTGTTACAGTCTCCGTGATGTATATACTATGTGTTACAGTCTCTGTGATGTATACACTATGTGTTACAGTCTCTGTGATGTATACACTATGTGTTACAGTCTCTGTGATGTATACACTATGTGTTACAGTCTCTGTGATGTGCCTTCAATAAGTGCCCTAAATAAGTTTGGGCGTAAATTTACAAGTCACATATAATAATAATAATACAGGCGTTGTTTTTCACTCGTTTGCTATAAATTGGGAGAGGGGTGGTAGGGTAATAAAGGGAAAAAATAACAAATTAAGATGTGTATATATATGTATGTATTTAAATGTATGTATCTGTATATGTACAGTGGCAAGAAAGTATGTGAACCCTTTAGAATTACCTGGATTTCTGCATAAATTGGTCATAAAATGTGATCTGATCTTCGACTATGTCACAACAATAGACAAACACAGTGTGCTTAAACTAATAACACACTAATTATTGTATTTTTCTTGTCTATATTGAACACATCATTTAAATATTCACAGTATAGGTTGGGAAAAGTATGTGAACCCCTGGGCTAATGACTTCTCCAAAAGCTAATTGGAGTCAGGAGTCAGCTAACCTGGAGTCCAATCAATGAGACGAGATTGGAGATGTTAGTTAGAGCTGCCCTGCTCTATAAAAATTTGAGTTTGGTATTCACAAGAAGCATTGCCTGATGTGAACCATGCCTTGAACAAAAGACATCTCAAAAGGTCTGACTTGCATAAAGCTGGAAATAGTTACAAAAGTACCTCTGAAAGCCTTGATGTTCATCAGTCCACGGTAAGACAAATTGTCTATAAATGCACTGCTACTCTCCATAGGAGTGGCGCCCTGCAAAGATGACTGCAAGAGCACAATGAGGTTAAGAAGAATCCTAGAGTGTCAGCTAAAGACTTACAGAAATCTCTGGAACATGCTAACATCTCTGTTGACTAGTCTACAATACGTCAAACACTAAACAAGAATGGTGTTCATAGGAGGACACCACAGAAGAAGTCACTGCTGTCCAAAAAAAACATATGTGTGGAGAAGAAAAGGCACAGCACACCAACATCACAACCTCATCCCCACTGTAAAGTATGGTGGAGGGAGCATCATGGTTTGGGGCTGCTTTGCTGCCTCAGGACCTGGACAGTTTGCTATCATCGACGGAAAAATGAATTCCCAAGTTAATCAAGACATTTTGCAGGAGAATGTAAGGCTATCTGTCCGCCAATTGAAGCTTAACAGAAGTTGAGTGATGCAACAGGACCACGTCAAAAAACACAAAAGTAAATCAACAACAGCATGGCTTCAACAGAAGAAAATACACCTTCTGGAGTGGCCCAGTCCTGACCTCAATCCGATTGAGATACTGTGGCATGACCTCAAGAGAACGGTTCACACCAGACATCCCACACAAATATTGCTGAACTGAAACAGTTTGTAAAGAGGAATGGTCCAAAATTCCTCCTGACCGTTGTGCAGGTCTGATCCGCAATCACAGAAAATGTTTGGTTGAGGTTATTGCTGCAAAAAGGATGGTCAACCAGTTATTAAATCCAAGGGTTCGCATACTTTTCCCACCCTGCACTGTGAATGTTTACACAATGTGTTCAATAAAGACATGAAAACATATCATTGTTTGTGTGTTATTAGTTTAAACAAACTGTGTTTGTCCATTGTTGTGACTTAGATGAAGATCAGATCTAAATTGTATGACACATTTATGCAGAAATCCAGGTAATTCTAAAGGGTTCACATACTTTTTCTTGCCACTGTATGTATTTATATGTGTATGTATTTATATGTGTATGTATTTATATGTGTATGTATTTATGTGTGTATGTATTTATGTGTGTATGTATTTATATGTGTATGTACTTATGTGTGTATGTATTTATATGTGTATGTACTTATGTGTATATATCTATCTATATATATTTGCAAAAAAATATATGGGGGATTGGAAGTGATGTAGACAATTATATTGATGGAAGCTACAATCTATCTGCAATATTAAAGCTGATCTAACAAGGCACTAAAGTCATACAGCAAAAAATGTGGCAAGGGAATAAAGTTTTTTGTCCTGAATGCAAAGTGTTATGTTCAGTACAAATCCAATATAACACATTACTGAGTACCACTCTCCATATTTTCAAGCATAGTGGTGTCTGGTGGAAAGCAGACTGAACCATGTTATGGGTATGCTTGTAATCGTTAAGGACTGGGGAGTTTTTCAGGAAATAAAAAAGAGACTGAAGGGAGCTAACCATGGGCAAAATCCTAGAGGAAAACCTGGTTCAGTCTGCTTTCCACCAGACACTGGGAGATGAATTCACCTTTCAGCAGGACAATAACCTAGAACACAAGGCCAAATCTACAATGGAGTTGCTTATCAAGATGACAGTGAATGTTCCAGAGTGGCCAAGTTACAGTTTTGACTTAAATCTTTGTGAAAATCTATGGCAAGACTTGAAAATTGCTGTCTAAACTAGCTTAAAGACTCATAAAAATAATACAATCCAGGTGTGTAAAGCTCTTAGAGACTTACCCAAGAAGACTCACAGCTGCCAAAGTTTTCAAAACTCATTGACTGAGAGAGCTGATTACTTATGCAACGACTATATTTTAGTTTTTTAACTTCTTTGAATCTTTTTTTATTATTATTATTGTAGATTGTTGACCAAAAAATTACAATTAAATCCATTTTAATCCCACTTTGTAACACAATAAAATATGAAGATGTATGAATACATTTTTAAGGCACTGTACAGTACATGTCCTCTGTCTTTGACTTGACAATGATGCAGTATTATCAGCAGCACCTGTGTTTTTACTAAATAAATGCGAGGTTGGGTTTCTACTAAACTAACATAAATTGTTTTAAGATGGTCATACCAAAGATCATTTAGCTATTTGATTTAGGACCCCTGTAGGCATTTTTAGGACCCCTGTAGACATAAAACATATATATTCATGAAGGATTTGATGAAACATTGAATTTGGCCTTACTGCTTTAGCCCATAGAAACGCGTTTAATAACAGATTCATACATGGAAAAACAGATACTTCATTTTGATAGTAAAAATGATTTGGTTTTGAAGTGTCTCTCACATCTGAGTGCTCAGGGGGGGAAAAAATTATAATCGTTGAATTACTCATATACCTTTTAAGTGGAAATGCCTTGTTCATTTCCATAAATATTTAAGCCCAGTACTGGCTTACCTTCATACAAGTCTCGTGGCACTTGTGGGGTCGTAGAACAAAACGGTGAACACCATACTGTTCGTGAGAGTCCCATCTTTCCATAGAAGGGTGTAGTGTGTAGCCCAAAAGGTTCGGACACTACAGATGTTTTCATGAGAAGACCGATTTTCGGGATGTCTCCTGGTCTGACAAACAACGCTGATGCGGAAGGCCGAGAAATAATATTTTTTGTTTAAAATATATATTTGTTTTATGCCCAGCTCATAAGTCTGCCAGTGCAAGCAACGATCAACAACCAATGTGACAGTGCTTGAAGAATTTTGAAAAGAATACTGGGCAAATATTGTACAATCCAGGTCTGTAAAGCTCTCAGAGACTTACCCAAAAAGACTCACAGCTGTAATCACAGCCAAATGTGATTCTAATGTATTAACTCAGGGGTGTGAATACTTACAGAATAAATAAATGTGTAAACATTTCTAAAAACATGTTTTCACTTTGTCATTATGGGGTAGTGTGTGTAGATGGGTGAAATAAAACAATTCAGGCTGTAACAACAACATGTGGAATAAGTCAAGGGGTGTGAATACTTTCTGAAGGCTCTGTATACCCTGTGTGTTATGGTAATTGCTGTGGCACTGATCTGTCACCTCGGTGTGTTTCTGGTGATAGATCACTCACACCCATTACACCTTCCACATCCCCATTAGGCCTGCAGCAGCCAGCCAGCGGCGAAACACAGATAGCCTCCCCTGCTCTCTCTCTCCATTTGTTGCTAATAATTTGTTGGGGGATGGACGATGGACACACTAATACCTACACATGCTACCCAAACACAGCCTCTACAAAGCCTCTGTGTCTATCTCAGAGAGGTGAGCAGATAGCCTATGTAATACTGGTGTGACTCCTGCACCATTTCACTTCAGCTATATAGAGGTGATTAAACTCATTACTCATACAGCAGCAGCCCAATGTAATTGTTCCAGCACAGCAGTGGTAGATGTTTGACTGAACAATAATAGCCCAAAGCCACTCACTTTCTGCTGTACACAATAGATTAAGACTCAGAGTAAAAAGAAAAGAGCTGTCAGAGTCTGAGCTTTCATGGCCTGGCTGCGTAGTGCGACAGACAGACAGAGACAGAGACAGACAGACAGATATAAGGTAGTCCCCACCACTGGATGAGACACCTCACGGCACAAACACAACAGAGAGAGACAGAGGGGGATGGAGGTGGACGAATACAATTCCACAATGTATCAGAGTTGTTTTGGGAGAGGAGAGGAAAGGGGGGTGGTGATGTCATGATTAGTGCAGAACGAAGTGAGCCTGTTCCTGCCCCCGGCCCCTAGCTGCCAGGAGCCCTGCCTGTCTGTTTTCCTCTGTGGAGACCTCTTGATATGATACGAGCTGTCAACAGAAACTCCAACAACATTCACACAGACGCATATATTCATAAGCTTTGGAGTCCTGAGAGAAATTAGGCTTTCATTTTCAGCTCATTTCTATTCCCTTAGTCTTGTGTTGCCATACCTCAAAAATCATGTCGTTGTCACGCCTCCCCTGGGAGGTCTGGATAATTTTGTTTTGGAAAAACGGTTTGAATGGTCCACTGGCTCCCAGCAGCAAGATTTTGATTGGATGTTACATTTCAAGGACCTTGCCCCACACGCCCGTAGATGGGCTGCTGGGTGTTATGTGCGTCACTGTGTTCCGTGCAGGTTGTTGTTGTTGTTGCATATTCTAGTTTTCAAGTTATCAAGTGTGGCCAACAGTCTGTGATTCATATTTATTCAAATTGAAAGTGGATTACGCTGGTAAAAGTCAAACATCACAACACATTCTAAACCGTTCTGGAGACAAACACTTTTTTCCTTGTCCACATGGCTGCTGGCTGCACTTTGCTACCACCGAAAATATTGTGAAGATTGCCCTTTATTTTGTTTATGTAAGGACACCAAAAAACAGAGACAATAGGAGAACCTATTCAAGTAAGTAAATACATTTTTCTAATGTTAAAAAACAATCTATTATAACCTAGCTCGCTAGCTGGCTACAGTAGGCCACTTTGTAGGCTAGGCGATATACTTCATTAATTTGATTAATTAGAATGCGATATTCCACATGCCTGTATAGGCCACTTGTTCTCATGTTGTCTTTTTGGTTCTTTCGCTCCTGTGCCGTGTACAATGACTGTAGGCTATGTGAAACTTCCCATTTACACATACACCAAGCCCCTACCACAGATCACTTCTTCCTCTCTGACAAGCGGTTTCAACTCGTTTCTTCCTTTCAGACAGAATCGGTTATATGGACACCAAAACATTATTTTACTACAATAGAGTTAGAAGTTAACAAAAGTGTACAAAGCTGTCATCACGGCAAAGGGTGGCTACTTTGAAGAATATCAAATCTAAAATATATTTTGATTAGTTTAACACTTTTTTGGTTACTACATGATTCCATATGTGTTATTTCATAGTTTCGATGTCTTAACTTATTCTACAATGTAGAAAATAGTAAGAAATAAAGAAAAACCCTGGAATGAGTAGGTGTGTCCAAACTTTTGACTGGTTCTGTAGATTGTGAATCAGCCATAAGTTTGAAAAAAATCTAGATATGATTTTTAGGCCATATTGCCCAGCTCTACTGTAGGCTAACTCAACTGAGCTAACTTTACACACTGTTTAGCTAAATTAATTAAATGTCATCAGCTAACTAAATTTCTATTAGCTAGCTATCTTGATGTAATTATTGGGAATTAAAATCCATATGCATTTGTAGATAACAGCCATGGAAGAACGTGAAATTGCAGCTCCAGCCGTCGGTAAATGGAGCGTGTAAACTACTGGATAGGGCAGGTAATTTTGTGGGAGGACATTATGAAAAGATTCTCCAGTTCCAGTCCCTAGAGGGGAAAATGTTGAGGACAGAGAGATAATAGCAAGATAATATTCAGTGCTGTCTAATTTGAGTATAATGAATCCTGTTTTTTTTATGTTATCTGTCCTCAGCTATGGAAAGCTGTGAAAGAGAGAGGAAATAGGGTGCCAGATGAAGAGAGAGGTCCCAATGAACGCCCCAGGAGACTACGGTTATCTCCTATACGCCATGGCTTATATGTGTAGGCCTATCCAAAAATACAGTTAAACATCACACATTCAATGTATAAACCTATTACAACTGGAGCAGGCCAACCCTGCTGGAGGTCTGCTGGGTGCGCAGGCTTCTGTTTCAGTGCAGCAATCTGATTTAATGTATCTAATCTAATGAGTTGAGAAGTCTGATCAGGGATCAGTGCAGCAATCTCCCACCTGATTTAATGTATCTAATCTAATGAGTTGAGAAGTCTGATCAGGGATCAGTGCAGCAATCTCCCACCTGATTTAATGTATCTAATCTAATGAGTTGAGAAGTCTGATCAGGGATCAGTGCAGCAATCTCCCACCTGATTTAATGTATCTAATCTAATGAGTTGAGAAGTCTGATCAGGTATCAGTGGAGCGAGGTTGACCACCGCTGGAATTTAGTTTTTTTGTTCACCTGAAATGATGCTTTAGTAATAATAGCCAATCATCTAGTGTTGTTTAGACTGAGATGTCTCATCTTTACAAGTTAGCTTATTTGTACTGTTTGAAGTGATAAAGTATTGATTCTTTGAAGTGAAGTGTTTAAACTTGCTTTAATTGTTAAACTATTCAAAATGAACAAGTGTCAATGTTGACTATTCCTGCAATAAAGAGGGGAAGGGGTTTGTCTCTAATGTGTCTGTGTTTCTGTGTTGTGTTCTCAAATCAATGTTTAATTTTTGTGTGTAAGATCTCCAATCTGTTTAATTTGATTGGCACCCTCTCTCAGTATTTCAGCTATGTGAATCGATTCATTTATCAGCTTTTCATATGGAATGCATCTCCAATGCAGCCATAGGCCTACAGTATGATGGCAGCAAACGTACTTCATTTCAAACATCACATTTCTCTAGTATAGGCTACTTAACATAATGAACGATATCAGCTAAATGCCTGCGAAAAGTGATCTGTATGGCCGATGTCCCAAATTTCGGTTTATTGTCCCAGCTGTAGGCTACACATCAAAAAAGTAAAGTAAAAAGTACTGTAAAGTACAGTTACTGGAGAGGAGAACAGCCAGAGGTGCAGACAAGAGATACAGTATATACACTGAGTATACAAAACATTAAGGACTGGTTTTTAGAAATGTTAGCAAATGTACATATATATATATATATATATACATACAGTTGAAGTTGGAAGTTTACATACACTTAGTTTGGAGTCATTAAAACTCGTTTTTCAACCACTCCACAAATTTATTGTTAACAAACTATAGTGTTGGCAAGTCGATTAGGACATCTACTTTGTGCATGACACAAGTAATTTTTCCAACAATTGTTTAAATACAGATTATTTCACATATAACTCACTGTATCACAATTCCAGTGGGTCAGAAGTTTACATACACTAAGTTGACTGTGCCTTTAAACAGCTTGGAAATTTCCAGAAAATGAAGTCATGGCTTTAGAAGCTTCTGATAGGCTAATTGACATAATTTGAGTCAGTTAGAGGTGTACCTGTGGATGTATTTCAAGGCCTACCTTCACACTCAGTGCCTCTTTGCTTGACATCATGGGAAAATCTAAAGAAATCAGCCAAGACCTCATAAACAAAAAATACAATATTTTTGCAGTTTTACTTTAGTGCCTTTTTGCAAACAGGATGCATGTTTTTGAATATGTTTATTCTGTACAGGCTTCCTTCTTTTAACTGTCATTTAGGTTAGTATTGTAGAGAAACTACAATGTTGTTGATCCATCCTCAATTGTCTCTTATCACAGTGACTGGGTAACTCTGTGACTGTTTTTAAAGTCACCATTGGCTTCATGGTGAAATCCCTGAGAGGTTTCCTCCCTCTCCGGCAACTGAGTTAGGAAGGACGGCTGTATCTTTGGAGTGACTGGGTGTATTGATACACCATCCAAAGTGCAATTAATAATGTTATGTTCTTTTTTTACCCATCTACCAATAAGTGTGTGAGGTATTGGAAAAACTGCCTGGTCTTTGTGGTTGAATCTGTTTTTGAAATTCACTGCCTGACTGACAGACCTTACAGATAGTTGTATGTGTGGGGTACAGAGATGAGGTCATTCAGAAATCATGTTAAACACTATTATTGCACACAAAGTGAGTCCATGCACCTTATTATGTGTCTTGTAAATTAAGCACATTTTTGAATTCATTTGTAAACATTTCCAAAAGCATAATTCCATTTTAAATTCAGGCTGTAACACAACAAAATGTGGAAAAAGTCAAGGGGTGTGAATACCTTCTGAAAGCACTGTATGCTTAGATATGCGATGTAGAAAAATATACATTTTTTACATACAATTAGGTCTAATGATTATGGGTTTACATTGTAGGAAAAAGCTGTTTCAGGTGTTTGAAAAATTCCAAATTTTCAGACTTACGGACAGCGGGCTAAGCCCCCCTCCAGACCAACCCTCTACAACAACACGTACTTTGTGCCCCCTCAGAATTTTGGGGTGCATGACACCCCTGCACTAGATAGTGTGATGAAGGGAGCAGCAGTAGTCCAGAGGGTGCCTACTAAATGGTACCCTATTCCCTACATTGTGGGGTCTGGTCCAAAGTAATGCACTATATAGAGAATAGGGTGCCATTTGGGACGCAGAAAAGGCTACACCTTGGACCCACCCGGGAGAAGTAGCTTTTATAGCACAATGAATAGATGATGTGTAATGGATTGGGTCCCATGGTTGGGCACATTCAGCTCTACGCACACACGCACACAGTTCGCTGATCAAGAGAGAGAGAGTTAAACTCTGTGACAAACAGAGAGAGAGAGAGAGACAGAGGGAGACAGAGAGAGAGACACAAAGATAGACACACAGAGCGAGAGAGACAGACACAGAGAGAGAGAGAGAGAGAGAGAGAGAGAGACAGAGAGACAGAGAGAGAGAGTTAAACTCTGTGACAAACAGAGAGAGAGAGAGACAGAGGGAGACACAAAGATAGACACACAGAGCGAGAGAGACAGACACACAGAGCGAGAGAGACAGACACACAGAGCGAGAGAGAGAGAGAGAGAGAGAGAGAGAGAGAGAGAGAGAGAGAGAGAGAGAGAGAGAGACAGAGACAGAGAGAGACAGAGAGAGACAGAGAGAGAGAGACAGAGTCAGCGAGTCAGAGAGTCAGAGAGAGAGAGAAAGAGGCAGAGAGAGTGAGACAGAGAGTGAGACAGAGAGTGAGAGGAGTAGATGAATCCTGCCTCTCCTTATTTTCTCTCCTCAATAAATTAACAACATACTGCAGCAGCGCTGGGCTGGAGACTGGCTGGGTGAGACCAGATCTGCATAATGAATAATTAGCTAATGCAGGGAGCTTCCAGCCAGGAGCCAGCCCACTGAACTAAGCTCGGTTGCATCCTAAATGGCACCCTATTTCCTATAGTGCACAACTTTTGACAAGGGCCCATAGGGTCAAAGGTAGAGCACTATGTAGAGAAAAGGGTTCCATTTAGGACACAGTCTACGTCTCCCTCACTACCACCTCCTATTGACACTGCGTAGCGAAGCATCAAATATTCACTAGCGGCTAAGCTTACACCTGTCCCTTCATGCAGCTAAAGGATAGTCACAGCCCCATCCTGCATCTTTCAGGAGGTCCAATGAGCCTATAAATGCAGGTCACAGATAAACACATTTTATTTATTTTATTTCACCTTTATTTAACCAGGTAGGCAAGTTGAGAACAAGTTCTCATTTACAACTGCGACCTGGCCAAGATAAAGCAAAGCAGTTCGACACATACAACACATAGTTACACATGGAGTAAAACAAACATACAGTCAATAATACAGTAGAAAAAAAACAAATATATATACAACGAGTGCAAATGAGGTAGGATAAGGAAGGCAAGGCAATAAATAGGCCATGGTGGCAAAGCAAATTACAATATAGCATTTTAACACTGGAATGGTAGATGTGTAGTAGATGAATGTGCAATGTAGAAAAACTGGGGTGCAAAGGAACAAGATAAATTAATAATACGGTAGGGGAAGAGGTAGTTGGTTGGGCTATAAACAGGTGCAGGGGTCTGTGAACTGCTCTGACAGCTGGTGCTTAAAGCTGGTGAGGGAGATAAGTGTCTCCAGTTTCAGAGATTTTTGTAGTTCGTTCCAGTCTTTGGCAGCAGAGAACTGGAAGGAGAGGCGGCCAAAGGAGGAATTGGCTTTGGGGGTGACCAGTGAGATATACCTGCTGGAGCGCAAACTACGGGTTGGTGCTGCTAAGGTGACCAGCGAGCTGAGATAAGGTGGGACTTTACCTAGCAGGGACTTGTAGATGACCTGGAGCCAGTGGGTATGGCGACGAATGTAAAGCGAGGGCCAGCCAACGAGAGCGTACAGGTCGCAGTGGTGGGTGGTATATGGGGGCGTTGGTAACAAAACGGATGGCACTGTGATAGACTGCATCCAATTTGTTGAGTAGAGTATTGGAGGCTATTTTGTAAATTACATCACTGAAGTCGAGGATCGGTGAGGATGGTCAGTTTTACGAGGGTATGTTTGGCAGCATGAGTGAAGGATGCTTTGTTGCGAAATAGGAAGCCAATTCTAGATTTAATTTTAGATTGGAGATGTTTGATGTGAGTCTGGAAGGAGAGTTTACAGTCTAACCAGACACATAGATATTTGTAGTTGTCCACATAATCTAAGACAGAACCGTCCAGAGTAGTGATGCTGGACGGGGGGACAAAAGTATCGACAGCGATCGGTTGAAGAGCATGCATTTAGTTTTACTTGCGTTTAAGAGCAGTTGTAGACCACGGAAGGAGAGTTGTATGGCATTGAAGCTCGTCTGGAGGTTAGTTAACACAGTGTCCAAAGAGTGGCCAGAAGTATACAGAATGGTGTCGTCTGCGTAGAGGTGAATCAGAGACTCACCTGCAGCAAGAGCGACATCATTGATGTATACAGAGAAGAGAGTCGGCCCAAGAATTGAACCCTGTGGCAGATTGTAGGATGGCCGGGTTGTTAAGCATGTCCCAGTTTAGGTCACCTAGCAGCACAAACTCTGAAGATAGATGGGGGGCAATCAGTTCACATATGGTGTCCAGAGCACAGCTGGGGGCAGAGGGTGGTCTATAGCAAGCGGCAACAGTGAGAGGCTGATTTTTAAAAGTAAAAGTTCAAATTGTTTGGGTACAGACCTGGATAGTAAGACAGAACTCTGCAGGCTATTTCTGCATTAGAACGGCCAAACGGGGGCTGTAGTTAATATCTTGTCTGAAAATGTTGTAGTTAGGGATGGAAATTTCAGCGTTATTGGTGGTCTTTCTAAGCCAGGATTCAGACACGGCTAGGACATCCGGGTTGGCAGAGTGTGCTAGGGCAGTGAATAAAACAAACTTAGAGAGGAGGCTTCTAATGTTAACATGCATGAAACCAAGGCTTTTACGGTTGCAGAAGTCAACAAATGAGAGTGCCTGGGGAATAGGAGTGGAGCTAGGCACTGCAGGGCCTGGATTAACCTCTATATCACCAGAGGAACAGAGGAGGAGTAGGAAAAGGGTACGGCTAAAGGCTATAATGACAGGTCGTCTAGGACGTTCTGAACCGAGAGTAAAAAGAACAGGTTTCAGGGGGCGATAAAATAGATTAAAGGCATAATGTACAGACAAAGGTATGGTAGGACGTAAATACAGTGGAAGTAAACCTAGGCATTGAGTGGTGATGAAAGAGATATTGTCTCTAGAAACATTTAAACCAGGTGATGTCATCGCATGTGTGGGAGGTGGAACTGAAGGGTTGGATAAGGCATATTGAGCAGGGCTAGAGGCTCTACAGTGAAATAAGACAATACATACTAACCAGAACAGCAATGGACATGTGTGGTGAAGGGGACTAGGCCAATTGGCAAAATAGGTAATAGTGGCCCAAGAAATTGTCCGATGGAGCCGATATGCTCAAGACAGCAAACGTTAGCAGGCCGCAGTTAGCTGATGGGCATTCACGTGACGTCGCGACGGAGGGCCGGTTGAATAACCCCCTTGCGGATAACGTCGGTAGTCCAGTCGTGAAGGCCCGGTGAGGCTCCACAGCGGCAGTAGAAACGGGTCCGGATAGGTGTTGTAGCCCAGGAGTGGCTGATGGGATTCTTCAGCCAGCCGGGAGATGGGTCGAGCACAGGCTAGCTTCAGGCTAATTGGTGCATTGCTCCGGGACCGACGTTAGCCAATAGGCACTCGGGTAGCAGCTAGCTAGCTGCAAGATCCAGGTGAAAAATGTCCAACTTGCGGTAGGAATCCGGGGATATGGAGAGAAAAAGAAATGAAAATAGGTCCGGTCCGGTAAGCTCTGGTTTCGCGTTATACGAACGGCGAGAGCTTTTCCGAGCTAAAGGTTAGCTGATGTCCGTTAGCAATGGTAAGCTAAATACTAGTGAAGTTAGCTAGCAGTTGTTGGGTGACTCCGGATTCGAAAAAAAATAAGAAAAAAAACAGATCCACATCACATTGGGTGAGGCAGGTTGCAGGAGAGTGTTTTGAAGTTGAAGTTTAGAAAGCATATATAAAAAGATATGTGAAGAAAATATATAAAAAGATTATAAAACGATATTTCATGATCATGACCTTCATGTGCCAAGGGACTCAACATTACATCAATTATGATAATATAGGTCAAAAACAGACCTGAGCAATCTGGTAACAGCTAAACAAAGCCACACGACAGAAATATGGGTAACACTTTACTTGACACCCAGCGTCATAACCTGTCATAATATGATCATAACACTGTCATGACCCATATATTTACACCTGTTGTGACATTTATTGCATTATTTTATGGCTGGTTATGACACCTACATAAGAGTGTCAAAACCCACATTTATTCAAATGTTTTTTCTCCCTGTGAAGAAGTTTGTTTCTTAAATCCTTTGCTGTTGTTGTAATGAATTATTTACAGTTATGTCTTTTTCATCATATTTGAAAGAACACTTTATGACACTGTCAAGAAGCATTATGGCCATCATTCCCTCTAAGCTGCACACACTCGTGTGTACAGAAGAAATAACAGCCCGCGCAGAGAAGCACGAGATTGAGTTCTCCCCCTTAGTTAATAACCCTCCTGTTGTGTTCGTTTCATGTTATTTCATTCTGTGTTCCCGGTCCAAAATGGCCACCTCATTATAGCTGATTATAAATCCATAAAAATACATTTATTATTGCCTAATGTTGTGTTAGATCTTTTTATCATCTTAAGTTCTTGTGAACATGACAAGTTTTGAGCTTCTATTTGCTTTTTATGGACTGTAGGCCTCATTGACCTGAGCTCATACGACTCATTTGAGTAAAAAAAGCATAATGTATGGATTATTTTGACTATAACAAATACTCAAATGAAACATATTGTGCTATTTATCACAGACTACTTTGTGTCAAAGTTTAACAAGGACTCTCTCCTCCTCACCAGTGTCATGATCAAAGATATGGTCAAGAATTTCACATACAGTATATCGTTTAGTCATTGTGCTGCCACAGAATGAATTGTGAGCAAGGCCTAAAAAAAGCTTTATATACCAGAGCTGCGAGAAAAGTTCTATATATTATTGAAACACTGTTACGATTGTTTGTGAGAATGCCAACGGGTGTGGTTCCCGTGGGGGAAAGATTCCATTGGGGAAAGGTTCCCGTGGGGGTTGCCATGGAAGCCAAGAAGGGGAGTGAGGCGTGTGTGTGTGTGTGTGTGCGCGTTCAAACACACATGCATGTGGGGGTCTGGGAGAGGAAGCGCGTCCATCGGATGAATGGGCATGTGCCTGAACTCAATTTTATACACTAATTGTAGTCTCACCCATTAATTTCATTTTTGACCGGGAACACCACGTGTACAAAAGTTAAATAAAACACCCCAAATTTAATTAAAATCATCCACATGTATTATGTGTGTTCAGATGCCCTGTGTGGACACAGTCATGGAACCTTATGGCAATCAGATTAAATTAACTAAATTTTTCAGAGAGAAAACTTGTAAAATCTGTCCAATTCGACGGGAACACAGCAGGAGGGTTAACACTATCAACGTTTCCCTTTACTGTGGGAATTGTGATTGAATAAATGCAATATTAGCCACTTTCAATGCAACATACCAAAACATAAACTGTGCAAGACTTTGTATGCAAAACTAACTATGCAAGAGATTTTGTTTTAGGCAGAACGCATCAGAGTAGGATTCTATTGCATTGACAGACACGACACCATAGCATAACCAGTCAGAGCTGCAGTAGGCCTATATGCAAATAGGCCATTGCCATATATGGATCTGTGCCATTTACTTTGATCTGGACAGTGTTTACAGCTGTGGTCCTCAGTAGATGTGCTTGTTTTGAGATCAAATGTAGCCACGTGTGCACATTTTGTTCATATCCTTTACTAGTTAGTGAGTTATTAGCCCAGTTATAGATAATGTATAGTCAGCAATAGGGGAGGGATTGCTTCTTACAAGAGCACAAAACATGTACATTTCTAGACATATTTGAAAAGCGAGTCGGTAAAGAAATGTTTTATTTTTATTTAAGGGGAAGTGTTGTATTTTGAGACAGGCTTGAATAAGCTAAGTAGCCAATAGGGTAGCATAATTTCTCTGATTCTCTGTAATAACGGTATCGGAATAATAATGCATTTTATTTTGTAAAGTTGTTTCTTGAAATCAAACAACATTTTCAGTGGATAAACAGGTTCATGTCAAGCCCTGCATGTTTTTTTACAAAGGTCTCAAGGGATGTAGGCCTACATTGAACACCACACATTGGCTGCTACTGTAGGCTGAATGATAGAGCAGATATTTCCATGTTATGTGTTTTCTCCATTGTTTTTGATGGTAGGCCACTCTGGTGGTAGGCCTATATTATCATCATCCACAGTAGCCTACTTGACCACTGTCTGAAACTGTAACTTAAAGCAGGTACAGCCTCAGGGTTCACAGAAAACTGTAACTTAAAGCAGGTACAGCCTCAGGGTTCACAGAAAACTGTAACTTAAAGCAGGTACAGCCTCAGGGTTCACAGTAAACTGTAACTTAAAGCAGGTACAGCCTCAGGGTTCACAGTAAACTGTAACTTAAAGCGGGTACAGCCTCAGGGTTCACAGTAAACTGTAACTTAAAGTGGGTACAGCCTCAGGGTTCACAGTAAACTGTAACTTAAAGCGGGTACAGCCTCAGGGTTCACAGTAAACGCATGCTGGAAGTTGCACAGAATTTTCACAACGTTCAAGTTCATGCTCAGCCGACCTCAGTGTCGAAAACAATTAGAGGGAACATTTATTATGACCACTTTGCTTGGACTAAGAAAATACCCTTTATGACACTGTCAAGAAGCATCATGACCATACTGTGCAACTTTAATTGAACTAAGAAAATATACTTTATAACACTGTCAAGAAGCATAACCATCAGAATTATGTAAGCCAGATAGGCCTATCACATACACGCCCTTATACCAGTCATCCCTTAGAACCAGTTTTGTGGATTTTGACACTTATGTAGGTGTCATAACCAGCCATAAAATAATGTAATATATGTCACAACAGGTTTAAATATATGTGTATTGTCAGCTGTTATGACATTTTATGACATGTTTATGACCGTGTCATAACGCAAGGTGTCAAGTAAAGTGTTACTGAACTGTGTGTGTGTGAATGACCAAAGAATATATGTGAAATAGTAAAGACATGTAATTTAACTGTAACATTTTAATGTGCCAAGAACACAGCCAGATGTTTTCATCTGATTGACAAGTGGCTAATCTGCTCTTGCCTTGCTAGTTAATGTTCAATCGCTGGAAAATAAATGGAACGAACTGAAAGCACGTATATCCTACCAACGGGACATTAAAAACGGTGATATCTTATGTTTCACCGAGTCGTGGCTGAATGACGACATTAAGAACATACAGCTGGGGGTTTAACACTCCATCGGCAGGACAGAACAGCAGCCTCTGGTAAGACACGGGCGGGGGCCTATGCATATATGTAAACAGCTGGTGCACGATATCTAAGGAAGTCTCAATGTTGCTTGCCTAAGGTAGAGTATCTCATGATAAGCTGTAGTCCACACTATCTACCTAGAGAGTTTATCTGTATTTTTCGTAGCTGTATACATACCACCACAGACCAAGGCTGGCACTAAAACCGCACTCAATGAGCTGCATTCCGCCATAAACAAACAGGAAAACGCTCATCCAGAGGCGACGCTCCTAGTGGCCGGTGACTTTAATGCAGGGAAACTTAAATCAGTTCTACCTAATTTCTATCAGCATGTTAAATGTGCAACCAGAGGGGAAAAAAATCTAGACCACCTTTACTCCACACACAGAGACGCGTACAAAGCTCTCCCTCGCCCTCCATTTGGCAAATCTGACCATAAAGCTATCCTCCTGATTCCTGCTTACAAGCAAAAATTTAAGCAGGAAGCACCAGTGACTCAGTCTATAAAAAAGTGGTCAGATGAAGCCGATGCTAAACAAGACTGTTTTGCTAGCACAGACTGGAATATGTTCCGGGATTCTTCCGATGGGATTGAGGAGTACACCACATCAGTCACTGGCTTTATCAATAAGTGCAACGAGGACGTCATCCCACAGTGACTGTACGTACATACCCCAACCAGAAGCCATGGATTACAGGCAACATTCGCACTGAGCTAAAGGGTAGAGCTGCTGCTTTCAAGGAGCGGTACTCTAACCCAGAAGCTTATAAGAAATCCTGCTATGCCCTCCGACGAACCATCAAACAGGCAAAGCGTCAATACAGGACTAAGACTGAATCGTACTACACCGGCTCCGACACTCGTCGGATGTGGCAGGGCTTGCAAACTACTACAGACTACAAAGGGAAGCACAGCCAAGAGCTGCCCAGTGACACAAGCCTGTCAGATGAGCTAAATAACTTCTATGCTCGCATCAAGGCAAGTAACACTGAAACATGCATGAGAGCATCAGCTGTTCCGGTCGACTGTGTGATCATGCTCTCCACAGCCGATGTGAGCAAAACCTTTAAACAGGTCAACATTCACAAGGCTGCTGGGCCAGACGGATTACCGGGACGAGTACTCCGAGCATGCACTGACCAACTGGCAAGTGTCTTCACTGACATTTTCAAACTCTCCAACATGCTTCAAGCAGACCACCATAGTCCCTGTGCCCAAGAACACTAAGGTAACCTGTCTAAATGACTACCGACCCATAGCACTCACGTCTGTAGCCATGAAATGCTTTGAAAGGCTGGTCATTGCTCACATCAACACCATTATCCAAGAAACCCTAGACCCACTCCTATTCTCACACCGCACCACAACAGATCCACAGATGATGCACTCTCTATTGCACTCCACACTGCCCTTTCCCACCTGGACAAAAGGAACACCTATGTGAGAATGCTATTAATTGACTACAGCTCAGCGTTCAACACCATACTGCCATCAAAGCTCATAACTAAGCTAAGGACCCTGGGACTAAACACCTACCTCTGCAACTGGATCCTGGACTTCCTGACAGGCCGACCCCAGGTGGTAAGGGTAGGTAACAACACATCTGCCGTGCTGATCCTCAACACGGGGGCCCCTCAGGGGTGCGTGCTCAGTCCCCACCTGTACTCCCTGTTCACAACTGCATGGCCAGGAATGACTCCAACACCATCATTAAGTTTGCTGATGACACAACAGTGTTAGGCCTGATCACCGACAATGATGAGACAGCCTATAGGGAGGAGGTCAGAGACCTGACCGTGTCGTGCAAGGACAACAACCTCTCCCTCAACATGATTAAGACAAGGGAGATGATTGTGGACTCCAGGAAAAGAAGGACCGAGCATGTCACCCATTCTCATTGACGGGGCTATAGTGGAGCAGGTTGAGAGCTTCAAGTTCCTTGGCGTCCACATCACCAACAAACTAACATGGTCCAAGCACACCAAGACAGTCGTGAAGAGGGCACGACAAAACTTATTCTCCCTGAGACTGAAAAGATTTGGCATGGGTCCTCAGATCCTCAAAAGGTTATCCAGCTGCACCATCAAGAGCATCCTGACCCGTTGCATCACTGCCTGATATGGCAACTGCTCAGCCTCCGACTGCAAGGCACTACAGAGGGTAGTGTGTACGGCCCAGTACATAACTGGGGCCAAGCTTCCTGCCATCCAGGACCTCTATACCAGGCGGTGTAAGAGGAAGGCCCAATTTTTTTTTAAGTCTCCAGCCACCGTAGTCATAGACTGTTCTCTCTGCTACCGCACGGTAAGCGGTAGCGGAGCACCAAGTCTAGGTCCAAGAGGCTTCTAAACAGCTTCTACCCCCAAGCTATAAGACTCCTGAACAGCTAATCAAATGGCTACCCAGACTACTTGCATTGCCCTCCCCCCACACTGCTGCTACTCTCTGTTTTTATCTATACATAGCCACTTTAATAACCTCTACCTACATGTACATAATTACCTCGACACCGGTGCCCCCGCACATTGACACATTGACTCTGTACTGGTACCCCCTGTATATATCCCCACTATTGTTATTTACTGCTGCTCTTTAATTATTTGTTATTCTTATCTTTTACTTTTTTTTGCTTTTTCACCGGCTCCAGCAGCAAAACTGACTGTTTTGGAGAGCCTGGCGTGCCCAAAGTAAAATGCCTCCCATTTAGGCCCAGAAAATGGGATATGCATATATTTAGTACCATTGGATAGGAAACACTCTGAATTTTCCAAAACTGTTAACCATTTGTCTGTGAGTCAATCAGAACGAATTTGGCAGGCAAAACCCTGAGGAGTCTCTGTCCTGAAAAAAGTCATTTTGACACATTGCTCATTTTGAGCCCCTCCTATCCAAAATGACCATATATAGGCATGTGAACTCTGTGCACGTCGCTTCCTTATGATGTCATCAACCACGAGACGGTGTTTTACTCCATCTTGGGGAATTTCGGCCATTGATAAACAGCTTGGAACGAGAGACCACGTTATGAAAACTCTTCAGAGTCTTGGCGTGCATGAGAAGGAGCGCTGTGCCTTATTTATCGTTTTTAGCGTTCAGTTTATATTCCGGCTGATTTATAATAGTACATATACGTAAAAGGGTTCCTAAGGATACATTTAAAACTATGTTTGATTGTTTTTGGACAAGTTTATAGGTAACATTTGAACGAGTTGGCGCCAAGCGTTTCAAAAAGAGTAATGGAGGCTGTCGTTTTGCATGAACCAAATGGAGGATTTATGGATAAAAGACGTTACTTTTTCTAACAAAAGAACCATGGATTGTCTTCGTTGGACACTTAGGAAGACCTCAGCAGAAGTTCTTCAACAGGTAATTACTTTGTTTTCGCTGTGAAATGTGTTATGTGTGTGCCATGATTGCTAATCGATACATGGCTATTGGAAAATATGTGAGGTGCTACCCTCAAACAAATGAATGTGCTGCTTTCGCCGTAAAGCCTTTTGGAAATCTGACAACGCTGTGATATTGCCTAGAAACAGAGCTTTTGATGAGTATGGAACACTTGTATATAGCTGGATGTTTAATAATTCAATTTTCGGATTTTAAATCTGGCGCTACAGGTTTTAGCTGGTAGTGTCGGGATGATCCCGCTAGCGACCCACTGGTATTTGAGTCGTTAAAACTGTACTGTTTGTTAAAACTTCTTAGGGATCGTGGGACGCTAGCGGTCCACCTAAGACAACATCCGTTGAAATGCAGAGCAAATTTAAAAAAAATTATATTAAACATTCATGAAATACAAGTGTTGTACACCATTCAAAAGCTTAGAAGCTTGGTAATCGAACCGCGTTGTTGGATTTACAATAGGCTTTACGGCGAAAGCAGAACATTCGATTATCTGAGGACAGCGCCCCACAACAACATGTTATTCAAACCAGCACAGGCGTTACAAAATCAAATATAGCGATAAAATAAATCACTCACCTTTGAAGATCTTCCTCTGTTTGCAATCCCAAGGGTCCCCGGAACACAAAGAATGGTTGTTTTGTTCGATAAAGTCCTTCTTTATATCCCAAAAAGTCAGTTTAGTTGGCGCCATGGAGTTCTGTAATCCAGTTGTTCAACATGCAGACAAAGAAATCCCAAAAGTACCGGTAAAGTCAAACCATGTTTCTAATTAATCCTCAGGTTGTCAAATATCTAAATAAACAATCATATTTCAGACGGAAAATAGTCTGTTCAATTGGAAAGAAAAATAACGAGGAGCGCGCACCCATTCACATGCGCAAAACAGTAGTGTCCGTTTCAACAGCCACTTGGAAGAACTTCAATTTCTTGTTCGTTTTTCAAAAAACCAGCCTGAAACCATGTCTAAAGACTGTTGACATCTAGTGGAAGCCATAGGAACTGCAATATGGGAGCTAATTCCTTCTGTAGTCAATAGCAAGTCAATGGAAAAACTGTGACATCAAAACACATTTTCCGGATGGATTTTCCTCGGGTTTTCACCTGCCATATCAGTTCTGTTATACTCACAGACATTATTTTAACAGTTTTAGAAACTTTAGAGTGTTTTCTATCCTTTACTATGCATATCCTAGCTTCTGGGCCTGAGTAACAGGCGGTTTACGGGCACGTCAGACTCTCCGTACTTCCGAACACTGCCCCCTAGCCCGTAGAAGTTAAGGAATTGTTAAGTAAGCATTTCACTGTAAGGTCTACACCTGTTGTATTCGGCGCATGTGTTGACTTGATTTGATTGTCAAACAAAATTGCTTCAAAAAGTAGGTTACCTACGCACATTCATCCAAAATAATTCCAACATCTGAACACTGTGCACCCGTCAACTTTCCTTCAATTCGCAAGTGGCTGAAACTATCTCACCGGAGAAAGCATCCGAGCGAGCGAATAAGCAAATAAGCATTTCGCTACACCCGTGATAACACTGCAAAATATGTGTACGTGACAAATTAAATGTGATTTGAACAGTGCCCCTTTGTCTTACTATATGTAGCTCACGTATCTGATGCAGTCTGACAAAAAAAGAGAATAACATGCCTAGAAAGAGTATTCAGAGGGATTAAAACTTAAAAGTATTTAATTGTAATTTTTTGTCAACAATCTAGTCAAAATATCGAATGTCAAAGTAAAAAAAAAAAATCTAACATGTTTTCAAGATTAATACAAATTTGCTAACTAAAATAGTCATTGCATAAGTATTCAGCCCCTTTCTTCATGCAAGCCTAAACTAGTTCCGTAGTAAAACTTGGCTTAAAACCTCTTAAGCATTCTCAATTACCAGTGGGTCGCTAGCGGGCTCATCCCGACACTACCAGCTAAAATCTATAGCGCCAAATTCAAATTTCGATATTTGAATTATTAGACATCCACCAATATACAAGTGTTCCATACTCATCAAAAGCTCTGTTTCTTGGCAATATCACAGCGTTGTCAGATTTCAGAAAGGCTTTACGGAGAAAACAGCACATTCATTTGTTTGAGGCTATCACCTCACATATTTTCCAATAGCCATGTATCGATTAGCCATCATGGCACACACATAACACATTTCACAGCGAAAACAAATCCATTACCTGTTGAAGAACTTCTGCTGAGGTCATCCTAAGTGTCCAACGAAGACAATCCATGGTTCTTTTGTTAGAAAAAGTAACGTCTTTTATCCATAAATCCTCCATTTGGTCCGCGCATTATAATCAGAAACGACAGCTTCCACTACTCCGTTGAAACACGGCGCTAAGTCGTTAAAATTATACCTATAAACTTGTCCAAAAACAAATCAAACAGTTTTAAATGTAGCCTTAGGAACATATTTACGTATATTTACTATTATAAATCAGCCGGAATATAAACTGAGCGCTAAAGACGATAAATAAGGCACAGCGCGCCTTTTCGTGCACGCGCAATCTGAAGAGTTTTCATAACGTGGTCTCTCATTGCCATGCTGTTTATCAATGGCCGAAATTCCTCCAAGATGGAGTAAAACACCGTCTCGTGGTTGATGACATCATAAGGAAAAAGTCAAAGTCAAAGTCACCATTATTAGTCAGTTGTACAACCGAATGCCTTCAACCGAAATGTGTCTTCCGCATTTAACCCAACCTTTCTGAATCAGAGAGGTGCGGGGGCTGCCTTAATCGACATCCACGTCTTGGCGCCCGGGGAACAGTGGGTTAACTGCCTTGTTCAGGGCAGAGCGACAGATTTTTACCTTGTCAGCTGGGGATTGAACTTGCAACCCTCCGGTTACAAGTCCAACGCTCTAACCACTAGGCTACCTGCCGCCCCCTCGTGCACTGCGTTCACATGCCTATATATGGTCATTTTGGATAGGGAGGGGTTCCAAAATGAGCAATGTGTCAAAATGACTTTTTCCAGGACAGAGATTCCTCAGGGTTTTGCCTGCCAAATGCGTTCTGATTGACCCACAGACAAATGGTTAACAGTTTTGGAAAATTCAGAGTGTTTCCTATCCAATGGTACTAAATATATGCATATCCCATTTTCCGGGCCTAAATGGGAGGCATTTTACTTTGGGCACGCCAGGCTCTCCAAAACAGTCAGTTTTGCTGCTGGAGCTTGTGAGGTTATTAACAAGTCACAAAGTAAGTTACATGGACTCACTGCGTGTGAAATAATAGGGGTTAACATACAAAAATGTATGACTACCCCTTCCTCTGTCCCCCATACAACTATAAGGTCCCTCAATCAAGTATTGAATTTCAAGCACAGATTCAACTACAAAGACCAAGGAGCTTTTCGAAAGCCTCATAAAGAAGGGCAGTGATTGGTAGATGGGTAACAATAACAAATCAGACATTGAATATCTCTCTAAGCCTGGTCTAGTTAATAATTATGCTGTGGATTATGTATTAAATACCCCCCTAGAGTCTAATGACCCGGGGCTGGTTTCTACTGAGCTAACATATAGAATTGTATTAAGATGGTCATACCAAGGAAAATATATATATAAATATATACAAAATATATACAAAAATGATTTTATGAAACATTTGGCTTTACTGCTATTAGCCCACATAAATCCATTTAATAACAGATGCATACATGGAAAAACAGAAAAAGATGTAGTAAATCAAAAGGAATTAAGTGTCTAACTATATCTGAGAGATACACCGAGTATACAGAACATGAAGAACACCTGCTCTTTCCATGACATAGACTGACCAGGGGAATCCAGGTGAAAGCTATGATCCCTTATTGATGTCACTTGTTAAATCCACTTCAAATCAGTGAGATGAAGGGGAGGAGACAGGTTAAAGACAGTTTTTTAAAGCCTTGAGACATGGAGTGTGTGTATGCCATTCAGAGGGTGAATAGGAAAGACAGAAGATGTGTCTTGTGACACTTGTGGGGTTGTAGAGCAAAAGGGAGCACACCATTGTGTTCGTGAGAGTTACAACTTCCTATAGAGGGGTGTAGAGTGCTGCCCAAAACGTCCGGATGCTACAGATGTTTTTCGTGAGAAGACCGATTTTCGGGATGTCTCCTGGTCTGACAAACATCGCTGTAGCTCAGCCACCTTCCACCGCAGATGTAGAAGGCCGAACATTGGCGGATGCAATGGATTGAGACGCAGCCCATGCAAAGAACATAACTCTAGCTCTAACAGATGGATTTGATGGGGATTTTGTATGATGTATCATGCCTCAAGCAGAGAATCTTTTATTGTTTTATTTGTATTCATTTTTTTATGGACAGCTCATGACGCCGCTTGATGACGTGAGGCCTGAGGCAATTGCCTCTTCTGCCTAATGGTTAGTCAACCAGTGTGTATGTACGTGTGTGTGTGCGTCCCTCAAAATAATACTTTTGTGAGCTGTTTGCATTTCCTTAACATGCAGCACGCAGCTCAGTTGGATCAAAGAGTCATTGGTACACAATGAGTTGTCCAGCTGAGGGCTTGAAGCAGTGCTGCTGCGTGCACACGCAGGGGGCTTGGCTTCAACGGGAAACAGCCAGGCTTCACAAATACTTGTAATTACCGCCATGGCCCTAGATACGTGGCTGGCTGCTCACTGAATGACTGGCCTCTGAGAGCAATTGTCCTCACTCTCTCTTTCAGCCTGCCGTGACCAGTGGTTAAAGGGCAATAGGTAGTCTAGCGGTTAGAGCATTGGGCCAGTAAACAAAAGGTTGCTGGTTCGAATACCTTACATCTGCCAGTGTGCCCTGGAGCAAGGCACTTACCCCTAATTTACCCCAGGTTGCCGTACTACTATGGCTGACCCAGTAAAACAACACATTTCACTGCACCTATCAGGTGTATGTGACAATAAAACAAAGTGTGGAGAGAAATGCATCCAAAATGGCACCCTACACCCTATTTGCACTGGTCAAAAGTAGTGCACTATATAGGGAATAGGGTGCCATTTGGGGTTAAAAGTAGTGCGCTATATAGGGAATAGGGTGCCATTTGGGGTTAAAAGTAGCGCGCTATATAGGGAGCCATTTGGGGTTAAAAGTAGCGCGCTATATAGGGAATAGCGTGCCATTTGGGGGACAGACATACTGGAAAGTACGCAGACGCCTTGACTTTTTCCACATTGTTACATTATGGCCTTATTCTAACCCACAAATGCTGATGCTCCAGATAGTCAACTAGTCTAAAGGCCAGTTTGATTGCTTCTTTAATCAGGATGACAGTTTTCAGCTGTGATAACATAATTGCAAAAGGTTTTTCAAATGATCAATTAGCCTTTAAAAAAAATAAACTTGGATTACCTAACACAACGTGCCATTGGAACACAGGAGTGATGGTTGCTGATAATGGGCCTCTGTAGATATTCATTTAAAAGTCTGCTGTTTCCAGCTACAATAGTCATTTACAACATTAACCATGTCTACACTGTATTTCTGATCAATTTGATGTTATTTTAAATGGACAAAAATGTTAGCTTTTCTTTCAAAAATAAGGACATTTAAGTGACCCCAAACTTAAGAGAGAGAGATAGATATAGATACATAGAGATAGAGAGATAGAGGTATATATAGAAATGGAGATATATATAGAGAGAGAGATATATAGAGATAGATATACAGATAGAGATATATAGACAGAGAGCTAGAGAGATAGAGATATAGACACATAGAGAGAGAGAGAGAGAGAGAGAGAGAGAGAGAGAGAGAGAGAGATATATTGAGATATAGATATACAGAGAAAAATATATAGAGATGGAGATATATAGAGATATGCGGATGGTATGCGGTGTATTTTCATAACTTCACTCCCTGGATTTTGGGTCACTAATGAGAAGCCATTGGATGTCTCTGTCTGCAGCCAGCAGGGATGCTGTGCCTTTGCTATACAAGGTTAAATGTGCTTAATAAGACAGGCATGAAAACCAATGGGCTGTAAAATGGGCAGCTCTGCTGCCCACTGAGTGAAATAAATAATGCTGTTGTATGTAGGTTTGGTGGGGCGCCATGAACAGAGTTAAAGCAAAAAATATTGGCCTATTGCCATGTTACATTTGGCAGAAGTCCGCTAACTGAATATGGGAGACTGACCATACAAAGAGTTGTAGATATTGTAGTTTTTAAAGAGAAATCCAGATTGATCATGTTACACTTGAGCACAACTACATGAAAGAAGGCATGGTTTCCATCCTGATCTCTCCAGGCATAATGTAGTTCACTCCAATCATGACTCCAATCAGTCCAATCACAAGTGGGTGGGCCTGTCCCACCAGTCCAGCTGGACCTGAGAACACAGCAGAGCTGACATCTGTAGTCATAAAAGAACCAAAACACCAATCTCCACTTTTTCTTCCTGCCTACCTCGGCCCCGCCTCCACAATTTCTTATTAATCTCTCTAGGTAAGAGGAGATCTCTTCACCAAACAGGGAGATGTATATGACTAGACCATCACTCTGTCTATGACTAGACCATCGCTCTGTCTCTTAAGCTACTTAGCCAACTCCAATAGGTCTCCTTTGTCCCCTCCTCCTCCCTCCCTCCATTGTATTCCTTACCAGCGGTACACATCCACTCTGTCTCCTAAACTACTTAGCTAACTCCTCTGGGCCTCACTTCACCTCCTCCTCTCCTTTTCCCACCACAAGTCAATACTTCAGCCTTATTGTCAGCACCTCTGATTGAATGCTCGATAAACTCCCTGTGAGTGACATCATGTAATGATGAAAAACAGGGTTCACATGAGGTCAGAGTTTCAAAGAAACAGAACTGACAAACAGGAGACACAGCATTGCAAACATGACAATAAACTTAGTTCAGTTTGTAGATTTTAGTTCTTGCCAGAGAATAACCTCATATAGGAAAAGCATGCTGGTGTTTCATGGGGAGGAAGTGTTGGCGTCACCCAAGAATGCTCCCTCTAATCTGGCACCCCTACAGTCACTCATTATTCAGGAGCCCTCTGTTAATTTGACATGTTTAATTAGAACAACACCGCAGCTAAACTAAGCATGCCTCACTGGATCAGAACAACACCGCAGCTAAACTAAGCATGCCTCACTAGATTAGAACAACACCGCAGCTAAACTAAGCATGCCTCACTAGATTAGAACAACACCGCAGCTAAACTAAGCATGCCTCACTAGATTAGAACACTGCAGCTAAACATGCCTCACTGGATCAGAACAACACTGCAGCTAAACATGCCTCACTGGATCAGAACAACACTGCAGCTAAACATGCCTCACTGGATCAGAACAACACTGCAGCTAAACATGCCTCTCTGGATCAGAACAACACTGCAGCTAAACATGCCTCTCTGGATCAGAACAACACTGCAGCTAAACATGCCTCACTGGATCAGAACAACATTGCAGCTAAGCATGCCTCGCTGGATCAACCAGCAGGGATAACACAACTATAAAACATACTGCTAAATGTATTGTATTTTGTAAGAGAGTGAAATTCCACCCTCATTTAGGCTATTAAAAAAATAAAAAAATAAATGCTTTATTTAGACAACAGGGAACTAGAGGGAGACTGAGACAAACTATGTAAATGCTCTTTGAGCTTGTTTTAAATATGATGTTCTCGTGATTTTTAGCCAGGGCTCTTAGTGTACAGTAGTGTGGACAGAATTTAGCACAAAGGGTAGTGTATTGATTGAGGTTCTGATATGAACAAAACTGAATGTTTTAGCGTGACATGCTCCTATTTCTATATTTAGTTTTGAGATTAAAAAATAAAAACATTTGTAAGAGTTCCCTCTTTTAAAAGTCGGAGCTGCTGTATGGGTCCTAACACACAGTGGCCTTCTGCAGTTATGACTCAGACTCATCACAGTTAAACATTACAGTACTATGCAAGGCATCCACAATTGCTGGGTTTATCAGGGAAACAAATTATAATAACCATTTAATATTTATGTGAACTATCATTTGAAAATTATTATCACCTCAGTTAGGTAGGTCAAAGTATTCCATCTGTTTTAACAGTAGGCTAGACTGTGCCAAAAGAATGCTAGTCTATTCTTAGACGGAAATAGTTAAATAGTTCTGAGGAGCCATGTCTTGGTCCTGTGAGTCAGTGTGTGTACAGGAAATATAGAGAGGCTCCACGTGGATCGTGCTGAAGGGGAAATGGAAAACTGGGGAGCAAAGGGAAGCCATTAGGTGTGCAGACAGCAACACCCCTCATCAGACCTTAGCACAGCAGACTGGTTAAGAGAAGTGTGAAATACATTAATCAGGAGGGAGCTATGCATGATTAATTAAAACAGATCATTAACTTGTGTGGATGAGTCCGTTTTGAGCACCTCCAACTTGCTGAAAAGTCTAAATGTCATATTGACCACTGGCGGTTCTGGGAGGCAGTGCCCTGTGACAACAATTTTGGACCCCCTTTTGGACCCCCTAAATGTGGAGTATGAAATAATTTTTGCATAACTAATTTTTGCTATCCTTCTTTTTTTACATCCGTTATTAGACAGTGGCAACATGGAAAACTAATTAAACCCACACATTTACGAGAGGGACATGGTCTTTTGCCTACTAATGCCTGCAATGAAGTGAAGAAAACGATATGACAACAATAACGTCTAATGTAACTGGCCCCTCTAACAGTACAACTGGCCCCAGCTTGGCCCCACCAGTTGAAAGGGTCTAGAACCTCCACTGATATTGACATGACATTTTTACAAGCCACTTAGACCTTCCATGTCTTGAGCGTCCTGCTTTCACGAAATGTTATGAAAATGCCCTTAGGATATGTAATAATTCGGATTCATGATGACGACTTTCCATATATACACACAAGTCAACCCTATGGCTCAGACAAGCACGTTTATTTGTTAGAATCAATATTATTTGTAATGTTTTCTAAAATTATTGAATATATGAATCTCTAAAAATATTAACATGATTTAATAATATTTATATATTACTAATGAATCAAGTATTTGACATGAAAGGGTTAGTCATTATTTTAATATGTCAATACTTTATCATCTTTCCAGTTTCTATCGAATTATGTTTTGGTCATCATTCATTGATGAATGATAAACCATCATGCTCAGGCATCATTTGTAGAAATTGAATAAAAGAAAGCCTTGAGCGGCATCAAGGATAGCGGTGCGCTGCGCGTCTCCAAAACTTACCTAAAACCAGCCACAGGAGCACCTGTTTCGACAACACTGGTGTGGTATCCGATGCCATGGTCTTCTTAAAAACTACTATCCAATGCAAGAAGTTGGAGAAGCGTTAAGATGAAAAACAATAAAAGCGTCACAATTCTCCTCCCTAATGTATCCACTAAGAACGAGACGACCCTGTCACAGAAACACAGGGTAGTAATCCATAAGCATTCGACTCGTTCCTCTCAGCCAACTGTAAAGGCAGCTCAACTGTCGTCACGGTCACTATCACCTTGCGCAAAAACTCGGGAGAGGTACACTTGGGTCGGGTCGTCGGGAGTTCGCTTTCGGAGTAGCCTTTCCCGTCAGCTTTTTTTACGAAATAGATTCGCGATCATTTAAATGAATATGCAACCAACATCGAGGCTTGACAAGTCAAACATTGTAAGTTCCATTAGAGTCTAAAAACCTTGCGTACACTACGAGGACATACTTGGCAACTCCAACCAACCATGCGCAAGCGAAACGCACTGAGCCAGAGTAGAGCCTCCAGTGAACTGCTGGGTCTCGAGCGTGCGTTCTCTTGACTGACACCAACAGAGAGTGCTTGAGAGAGCCAAGCGACCATAACCAGAATGTAGGCCAGGGTTCCCCAACTGGCAGGACGCGGGTGATTTGATTTGACCCCCCACGTTCTGAGCAAAACAAATCTATTATTTTATTTTTGGGGACATAAGACTGTAAAACACCAGCAAATCAGCTCAGTTATTTTAATTGTGGAAATCGGTTCCAAAGTATTCCCAGGCATACAAATGTCAGCAAGGTTTGAAATGATTAGGTTTTAGGCAAATATATCTGTTTGGGCATCTTGCGGTCAATTTGCAGTCTATCAATTATTTGTTAAATATGTTCCGGTCCCCTGACCATCCCTCAAGAATAAAATCGGGCCGCAGCTGTATCTAGTCGATTATCCGTGATGTAGGTAAGCTATTCTGGGGGTAATGCCGCGTTCAAAGCAACTGGGAACTCTGAAATCTACACTTCCTACTTCAGTGTGTTCAAAACAACTGGGAATAATCGAGCTCCGTCTTGGGGAAAAAAAACGACTTAAACTCGGGAACTCGGGCCTCTTTCTAGAGCTCCGACTTCCCGACATGAAGATCACCGACGTCATGATTTGACCACGTATTGTTAGAGTTCCCAGTTGTTTTGAACGCAGCATAAGGCAGAGGCCGACTTTTGCCGCAGGGAGATTACATTACATTCAGTATTGCACATAAAACAAATTGTGACCAAATGTTGCCTTTGACACATTCAAAATGAACACTTGCTTCTGGGAAAAGTGATCAGTATCAGCTTGGTGTCATTGTTGACATTATACTAAAATGACTTCCATCCTAGCCTACTACACAATGTGATGTCAATGTTCATAGGCTTTAAAACATTTTTTTAAGATAAATCCAATCCCATAGGTCAAATGTATTAAGGGGTTAAACGAGACAGGTTGAGCAAGCTTGACAATAAAGTAGTACAGTCCAACCTCACCTAATGTTGCCATCTAGTGTTAGAATATATCAACACAGAATTACAGCTCCTGCAGTCCCAACAAACCTTCCAATTCCAGTTCCTCATTGCCAATTGTCATATATCATTCATCTCTCCACCCAATAGCTGATGTCTGGTGAGCGTTCTGGCAGAAATGGTTGCTGACCATGCATCCCCCAAGTGGGTGCTACACATTGGTGGTGGAAGAGGTGAGTCTTCGAGCATCTGGAAAGGCTCTATAGGAAACCAATGAATCGATGCTGATGGACATATCATTCATGATAATACTGCATGTACAGGAATAGATTTTCTCAAGAACCAGAGATCTTAAATGGAAGAATTCACATTTGTTTTTTTTATAATACTTTTTTACTTGAAGAATTTACTACACTGTACAAAAATACTACTGGCATTCCAGCCTACATATCCTTTAAGAAGTAATGATGTTCAATGTACATACAAGATACAAATCGGTGCGGTGACTATCTAGAGCAGTGTTTTTAAATCTACAATACATTTAAATACAGTGTGAATAACAAGGGTGCTCTTACAAAAGGAGGAATAAATTAACGTACAAGAGCTACAGCACAATATCTAACAGCAGAGAAAAACAGTGGTATGTTTAACTGAGAAAAGTTTCCTCTCAAATAGAGCTTTAAAAAAAGACCACTCATGTTGGTCAATCACTATCTCTACAATCTCTGATGCAGATGGAATTCAATAATATGACAAAGAATGTTCTTGCCAGGCAAATTATTTTATAAACTCAGTAAAAAAAAAGAAACGTCCCTTTTTCAGGACCCTGTCTTTCAAAGATCATTCGTAAAAATCCTAATAACTTCACAGATCTTCATTGTAAAGGGTTTAAACACTGTTTCCCATGTTTGTTCAATGAACCATGAACAATTAATGAACATGCACCTGTGGAACGGTCTTTAAGGCACTAACAGCTTACAGACGGTAGGCAATTAAGGTCACAGTTATGAAAACGTAGAACACTAAAGGGGCCTTTCTACTGACTATGAAAAACACCAAAAGAAAGATGCCCAGGGTCCCTGCTCATCTGCGTGAACGTGCCTTAGGCATGCTGCAAGGACGCATGAGGACTGCAGATGTGGCCAGGGCAATAAATTGCAATGTCCATACGGTGAGACGCCTAAGACAGCGCTACAGGAAGGACAGCTGATCGTCCTCGCAGTGGCCGACCACGTGTAACAACACCTGCACAGGATCGGTACATCCGAACAAAACACCTGCGGGACAGGTACAGGATGGAAACAGCAACTGCCCGAGTTACACCAGGAACGCACAATCCCTCCATCAGTGCCCAGACTGTCCGCAATAGGCTGAGAGAGGCTGGACTGAGGGCTTGCAGGCCTGTTGTAAGGCAGGTCCTCACCAGACATCACGGCAACAACGCTGTCTATGGGCACAAACCCACCGTCGCTGGACCAGACAGGACTGGCAAAAAGTGCTCTTCTCTGACGAGTTGTGGTTTTGTCTCACCAGGGGGGATGGTCGGATTCGCCTTTATCGCAGAAGGAATGAGCGTTACACCGAGATCTGTACTCTGGAGCGGGATCGTTTTGGAGGTGGAGGGTCCGTCATGGTCTGGGGCGATGTGTCACAGCATCATCCGACTGAGCTTGTCGTCATTGCTGGCAATCTCAATGCTGTGCATTACAGGGAAGACATCCTCCTCCCTCATGTGGTACCCTTCCTGCAGGCTCATCCTGACATGACCCTCCAGCATGACAATGCCACCAGCCATGATACCGACAGAGAGAGAACACCACACATCTTCTCAGAGTGGTTATTTTAAGTATCCCCCCCCCCCAAAAAAATTAATAAAATAATAATTGACTCAGACTTCACAAAAATAAACTAAACGTGAAGTGTTTTAAGTCTTTCCCGTTGAGTTGGGTGTTGTTCACAGCTCACTTGTTCAAATTAACTCTATTTTAAAATGTCCTCTGCTTTTACCTCCACTGCACATCGTCTCGCAAAGACCTACTTCTGATCTACCGCCCGTCTGATATCTAAAATACAGTTTTAATTACATCTTACGTTAGTGAATAATACAGTTGATTGACTTCCTACCACCAGAGATTCTGTATGTGATTGGCTTAGAGTGGAAAAGAACCAATGGAGAGCCAGTTTGTGATAGGCCTATTTCCTCTGTCAGCCTATGAGTCATGTCACCTGTCATTGATGACCACAGCCAGAAACAGTGTCAAGACTACATGATGAGAAATTCCCATCACACACAGCCAGAAACAGTGTCAAGACTACATGATGAGAAATTACCACCACACACAGCCAGAAACAGTGTTAAGACTACATGATGAGAAATTACCACCACACACAGCCAGAAACAGTGTTAAGACTACATGATAAGATATTACCATCACACACAGCCAGAAACAGTGTCAAGACTACATGATGAGAAATTACCATCACACACAGCCAGAAACAGTGTCAAGACTACATGATGAGAAATTACCACCACACACAGCCAGAAACAGTGTTAAGACTACATGATGAGAAATTACCACCACACACAGCCAGAAACAGTGTTAAGACTACATGATAAGATATTACCATCACACACAGCCAGAAACAGTGTCAAGACTACATGATGAGAAATTACCACCACACACAGCCAGAAACAGTGTTAAGACTACATGATGAGAAATTACCACCACACACAGCCAGAAACAGTGTTAAGACTACATGATAAGATATTACCATCACACACTGAGACACTCCAGTCATAAGCAGTGGAATCAGTAACATGAAAAACTAAAGTACAGTATAGGCCTTGATACAGTAGTAACAGTAGTAGTGGTAGTATTAGTAGTAGTATTAGTAGTGGCAGTATTAGTAACGGTAGTAGTAGTACTAGTAGTGGTAGTATTAGTAGTATTAGTAATAGTGGTAGTATTAGTAGTGGTAGTATTAGTAACAGTAACGGTAGTATTGTTAATAGTTGTGGTAGTATTAGTAGTGGTAGTATTAGTAACAGTAGTATTAGTAATAGTGGTAGTATTAGTAGTGGTAGTATTAGTAACAGTAACAGTAGTATTAGTAACGGTAGTATTAGTAATAGTAGTGGTAGTATTAGTAGTGGTAGTATTAGTAACAGTAACGTTAGTATTGTTAATAGTTGTGGTAGTATTAGTAGTGGTAGTATTAGTAACAGTAGTATTAGTAATAGTAGTGGTAGTATTAGCAATAGTGGCAGTATTAGTAGTGGTAGTATTAGTAACAGTAGTATTAGTAACAGTAGTATTAGTAATAGTAGTGGTAGTATTAGTAACAGTAACAGTAGTATTAGTAATAGTAGTGATAGTATTAGCAATAGTGGTAGTATTAGTAGTGGTATTATTAGTAACAGTAACGGTAGTATTGTTAATAGTTGTGGTAGTATTAGTAGTGGTAGTATTAGTAACAGTAGTATTAGTAATAGTGGTAGTATTAGTAGTGGTAGTATTAGTAACAGTAACAGTAGTATTAGTAACGGTAGTATTAGTAATAGTAGTGGCAGTATTAGTAGTGGTAGTATTAGTAACAGTAACGGTAGTATTGTTAATAGTTGTGGTAGTATTAGTAGTGGTAGTATTAGTAACAGTAACGGTAGTATTGTTAATAGTTGTGGTAGTATTAGTAGTGGTAGTATTAGTAACAGTAGTATTAGTAATAGTAGTGGTAGTATTTCCTTACTGTGTAAAGTTATGCAATCATAATTTAACATTCAGCTAGCTTAATAAGGCAGGTTGCAGCTACAGTGTTATTATATGGATGCAAAATAGGTATAACATTTTAGATATGACTTGTTCGTGGCTAAATTCATGCCTGCATGCTACATATTGCTGTTGTCATCCTCTGATAACTGAGTCTTAAATCAGATTCAGAAACGTCTAGTGAGCGCCAGGTCCTAACAGAACACTGGTACTTGATCGATTCACTCTGAATGACTTTAAATAAAAAAGGAAAACAAAAAATAACAGGGGAAAAAAAGAGTAAAAAGTCAGTAGAAAGTCATTGTTTCATATCTTCTAAAAGAGGCCAGGTCCAGTGCTCCAATGTAATCCAGTGGCTTGAGGAACAGATGTCCTCTCCCTCTTCCTTAGCTCTTATCGCAGTCCCTTCCTGCTTAAAACATTTCTAAAAAGGAGTCTGTGCACTTTGTAGGAATGCTTATGAAAGAACCAGTGAAGCAACTGTGGTACTAAAATAAAAAGAAATAAAACACTGCTCCAAACTGGAATCTAGTGAGACGAGGAATTCCAATAATCCAATCTCTTGATTGCTGCTGGTTTGGAAATTGTTTGGGAACGCAGTAGGAGATACTGGTTGTCACTAGGGCAGGAACTTCCCCCAGGTTTGGGAATGCAGCAGGAGATGAATGTGCTCAGGGTGGGAAGTAGCCCCCTAGTTTGGGAACGCCAGGATTAGGAAGTATTCGTTGTGAGGAGGGTAGAAGCTAGATCCCCCCCTGGTTCCCACTCAGAGCTCAGTGGTCAACAGACCTGTGTGCTTGGTGCCGTGCTCTTTGGGTGGCTGGGCCACAATGCTGGTGAGAGGAGAACACAACTCAATAAAATCCCAGAACACCTACTTTTCAGTGTGCACAGCATAAGGTAATGTATCATAGTAATATTCTAGTAGAATAGGAATATTGTATTGCTAACCAGTATAATGTGATGCATGAGAACGCCACAACGTAATGAGAAACTGCACAAGACGGTTCACATCCATCATTCTATGCATATTGTTCCAGGAGACCTGCCTGCACCATTCATCATTCCATTTACCTGCAGTAAGCACTACTAACTTTTAGTGCTCACAACATGTATCTTAATGAACAGACTTCATTCAGCAGTACAGCCACACTTTATAACTTCTGCAGAGATGTAGTGGGAAATGAAACATTTAGCTCCAGCTTTCACCAAGCTATTTCAAGATATGGAAGCTCATCAGGACCATAATTAGTAAATGGGGATGTTAATCACTACAGGCTTCAATTATTAACAGGATGGGGAATTATATTGTCTACTCTTTACAACACAGCATGTGACATTGCACCAAAAGCACATAGCAACTAAGACTAGCTACGAGGACCACAATGTCCAGATGAGATGACCTAAAGAGCATTAGGACAAGGCAGAGACGACAACGTGTCACGACGGAGTTACCTGGTGTCAATCACATTGTGCATTTGAGAGCAGAGATGGGGGTGCAGGGCTGGGGTGAGAGCCCCCCCTTCAGGTTGGAGAGGGGCGGCGGTCTTTGCAGAGGGGTCAAGGTCAAAGAAGCCGTTAGTAAAGATGGCGGTGGGTGGCTGTGTTAGAATGGGAGAAGGAAAGTGGACTGGCTGGGTCAGTCTCTACATGAGGCAGCTACAGTAGGGATGGTAGACTGACGTACAGACAGACTAAAATAAAAAGACATACTTAAACCCAGGCCAGACAAGCAGACTATAGACGGACAGGAGCATTAAAGCCTGGAGGACTGTCAAAGTCCATCAGTACTCACTGCAGCAGCAGGGACGATCCAGCGAGGTGATATCATGGGCTTGGATTGCACTGGTGGTGGCAGTAACTAAAATCAAATCAAATCAAATTGTATTTGTCACATACACATGGTTAGCAGATGTTAATGCGAGTGTAGCGAAATGCTTGTGCTTCTAGTTCCGACCATGCAGTAGTATCTAACAAGTAATCTAACAAATTCACAACAACTACCTTATACACACAAGAGTAAAGGAATGAATACGAGTATGTACATATAAATATATGGATGAGCGATGGCTGACCGGCATAGGCAAGATGCAGTAGATGGTATGGAGTACAGTATATACATATATATATATATATATATATAATATATATATGAGATGAGTAATGTAGGATATGTAAACATTATATAAATGGCATTGTTTAAAGTGGCTAGTGATACATTATTTCATCCAATTATAATTATTAAAGTGGCTAGAGATTTGGGTCGATGGCCGAACGGCATAGGCAAGATACAGTAGATGGTTTAGAGTACAGTGTATACATTTGATATGAGTATGTCGGATACGTAAACATTATATACAAAATTGTTTAAAGTGGCTAGTGATACATTTGTTACATCCAATTCCTATGTTTAAAGTGGCAACAAGAGAAAAACTACCAGAGAAAAATATTGAAGAGTTACACTCAAACACCTATCACTTGGCACAATGAGGCACAACGAGGCCAGAGTAAGCATGTGACCTGTCAACATACAGTAGGCCTATTGGGTTTAAACTTGAAAGCGAATCACACTTATTTTTGTTAAGTTTGAACTACTCAAGGCAACAGATAACAGCAGCTGAAGCGTGAGGCAGCAGACGGGGTCCATAGACTTACTACTGGGGTTGGGTCTGAGAAGTCTATCAGGTTACTGCTCAGCGGGGCCCGCAGCGACGGAGGGGTGGGCATCTTCAGCTCCTCAGGTTCGGCCTGCATATTGACAAGCCAACGGCTATGTTACAAACAGCTCTCACATTCCCACAAAAAGGCATACAATTCTCTGTGCACTCAGATGTAGTTTGCATTCTAATGCACGCGAGTAACTGGAAAAGCAAAACATAGATTAATTGATTACCTTTGTTGGTTGCCCCCCGTTAAGTATTTCAAGGGGCATCATAGGTGCTGACTGCATGAGATCCACAGCCAACATCTCAACACTGATGAGGACAGAGGGACGAGAGTTTAATTCATTCCTATAGGGTGTGATGAGGAAGTACTGAACAATAGCAAGGCTAACATACAGATTATCAATGGACACAATCCTCACAAGTGCTTAATATGCAAAGACATGTATCCAGGCAGAATTGAGTCATGTCAGGTTAGCAAGAGTGTGATTCCCATGCTCAATCAGATGGTATCAGAGAGCTATGATTCCCATAATCCACCAGGTGGCAGCAGAGAGCTGTGTAAAAACTATGTATTTTTCTTGAGTGCTGCAACATATAGCCTAGTAGACTAAAGAATGCTCTTGAACACTGCTGACTAGAAACTAAGAAGTGATATATGTCCTTAAATTATTCTGTCAGATGGAGCTGTAGTCCTGACTGCATGAGGCTGCCTCGTGGTACCCTATGGCTGGACAGGTGGCCCCCTCTAACCTGGGTGTGCCCCACTCCCTCCCTTCCACACTCTGTCTTAGCCTCACACAGGGCTGGGCGATATGGCCAAAATATCTCCTCATGACGTGATATGACGGTATTTGATGTTTTTGAATAATAAAAGTTGTAAACGTGCTTTATGAGTTGTGTATGACCCTAGGGTGGCAACACATACATTCTAACAAGTTATTTCAATGGAGCTTCTCCATTCGGATTGAACACTATAAAACAATCGAGCTTAAACCAAAAGTCCATCTCATTTTACAATATATCATTTCCACACTGCGACGTAGGTCTGCACAGTATGTGCAACATAAAAAAAATGCAGCATCTGCTGCATTGACCATGCAGACTGAAGAGTGAACGGTGGGCAAATCATCTTGTGGTCGAGCAACAACTGCACTCCTTGAGTGACAGGGGGCTTGGCTTGGTGAGAGAGAGAGAGACCAGAGTAAACTATAAAAAAAACTGAAAAGCGTATCACATTTAAACAAACCAAACATTGAAATAGTGTTATAGAAGGTTGAGTAAAACCCTTTTTTTGTTGTCAACAACAATCTACACAAAATACTCTGTCAAAGTGGAAGAAATATTATATTATTTGTAAAACAAAATATGAAAAATAAAACTATTATCTTGATTACATACGTATTCAACCCCGAGTCAATACATGTTGGAAGCACCTTTAGCAGCTATTACAGCGGTGAGTGTTTTTTGGGTAAGTCCTTTCCACACATGGATTCTGCAACATTTTCCCATTATTCTTAAGCAAAACACTTAACCATAAATGCTGCTATAAATCGCTCTGGATAAGAGCGTCTGCTAGATGACTAAAATGTAAATCTCCCAGTGTCTGGTGGAAAGCAGACAACCAGATTTTTCCTCTAGGATTTTGCCTGTGATTAGCTCCATTCCGTTTCTCTTTTATGCTGAAAAACTCTTCAGTCCTTATAAGCATACCCATAACATGATACAGCCACCACTATGCTTGAAAATATAGAGAGTGGTACTCAGTAATGTGTTGTATTGGATTTGCCCCAAATATAACACTTCATTCAGGACATAAAGTGAATTGCTTTGCCACGTTTTTAGCAGTATTTCTTTAGTGCCTTGTTGTAAACAGGATGCATGTTTTGGAATATTCGTATTCTGTACAGGCTTCCTTCTTTTCTCCTATCACAGCCATTCAATTCTGTAACTGTTTTAAAGTTGGCCTCATTGGCCTCATGGTGAAATCCCTGAGCAGTTTCCTTCCTCTCCGGCAACAGAGTTAGGAAAGACGCATGTATCAAATCAAATCAAATCTTTGTAGTGACTGGGTGTACACCATCCAAAGTGTAAATAACTTCACCATGCTCAAAAGGATATTCAATGTCTGCTTTTTTTTACTCATCTACCAAATGAGGCGGCAGGTAGCCTAGTGGATAGAGAGTGGGGCCAGTAACTGAAAGGTTGCTGGATCGAATCCCAGAGTTGACAAGGTAAAAATCTGTCGTTCTGCCCCTGAGCAAGGCAGTTAACCCACTGTTCCCCGGGCGCCGAAGACTTGGATGTCGATTAAGACAGCCCCCCCCGCACCTCTCTGATTCAGAGGGCTAAATGCGGAAGACACATTTCAGTTTAGGAATCTCCCTTAATGTTAAACACTATTGTGCAGAGTTATTATGTGACTTAGACATTTTTTAATAATTAACTTATTTAGGCTTGCCATAACAAAGGGGTTGAATACATATTGACTCAAGACACTTCGGCTTTTCATTTGTAAATAATTTGCACAAATTTCTAAAAACATAATTCCACTTTGACATTCTGATTATTGTGTGTAGGCCAGTGACAAAATCAGATTTTTTTTTTTTTTTTTTAATTCAGGCTGTAACAACAAAATGTGGAAAAGGTCAAGGGGTGTGAATACTTTGTGAAGGTACACCATCTTACACACACACACCCCCTATCTTCTGAACATTGGCACGCACATGGAACACACACCCCCTATCTTCTGAACATTGGCACGCACATGGAACACACACCCCCTATCTTCTGAACATTGGCACGCACATGGAACACACACCCCCTATCTTCTGAACATTGGCACGCACATGGAACACACACCCCCTATCTTCTGAACATTGGCACGCACATGGAACACACACCAATATCTCTCCAGCTCTAACTGAAACCATATGAACACTGCACAGTTTACTTCAAGAAGCATTAAGCAAGAACACACTGAACCCCCCCTTCCCCCTTCAAATGGCAGGCCTACTCCTTCTCATAATCTATACAGTGAGTGTGAGGCGTTTATTTCCCAGCCTCACCTGGCCCCAGCAGTGGTCAGCAGTGTGGGTTTGAGCAGGTCCCTTGACTCCTGTCTCTCGGGACGTCCAGTTAGAGACAGGGAGGAGTTGCTGCCCATACGGCCACTACGCACCTTCAGCCTGGGAATGACAAAGAGCGGACAGTAAGAGAGATGTACAACACCCTCCACTACTCAGCTCAGCCTCAGCATACCGTTTATAGAGGCACATTTAGATTCTTCGATGAGTCGCCTTTGTTGCTTCCCTCCAGTTTTTACTGCCCTACTGGCACACTACATCAATCCTTTGTTTAAAGCTCAACATAAGAGGTCACTGGAGAATGGCAAAACGAAGTTAATGAACTGTTGTTTTTTGTGTGTGCAGGAATGCAGGTGTGGTGTTCAGGTTAAAAGGGGGATTTTCTTTCAGAGGAATTATCACCTTAACACAAAAGCCAAAATGTGTAAACTTGACTACAGCTGCTACAAGAATCCCTCCTGTCAATCAACCCCAAGAGTCCCGCCCACAGAAAAGTGGGCAGCCCCTGGGAATGAGCCCTTGATTCAGGGGGTGATGTCAATTATGCCAAGAACCCTCATAAATATTCTAGCTGTTAATGAGCTTTGGAGGAAGGCTGTGATTGGCTTAGGCTGGCTGTGGAGTGTCTGGGTGACTCCAGGGAGATGGAGACAGGGGAGGCTTGGTGACATTCCAAGATTGAGGTTTCCTTTGTCATCAAATACCGTACAATAAAGCTTGATCGTGTGAGGGGAAGTGAAAGATTGCACACTAAAGGGTAGAGACTAGGAACACCGTAGTGACTCTTTCGGTGTCCTCACTCACCTGGCTGCAGCTTCCTGTACATTGGTGTTCTTATCCCCCATCACAACGTGCTCCTCCAGGGAGCTCTATAACATACAGAACATCAGTGGAGGTATAATACAATCAATATGCCAGGTTGTGTGTATTTCAAAAAGAAAATTGCCACTGTATCCAACTTCCTGGTTATCCAAAGGTTTACAGTACTTATACAATACTTCCTCGTCTACATGTAAGGTTCAATACTTCCTCGTCTACATGTAAGGTTCAATACTTCCTCGTCTACATGTAAGGTTCAATACTTCCATGTAAGGTTCAATACTTCCTCGTCTACATGTATGAGTTCAATACTTCCTCGTCTACATGTAAGGTTCAATACTTCCTCGTCTACATGTAAGGTTCAATACTTCCTCGTCTACATGTAAGGTTCAATACTTCCTCGTCTACATGTAAGGTTCAATACTTCCTCGTCTACATGTAAGGTTCAATACTTCCTCGTCTACATGTAAGGTTCAATACTTCCTCGTCTACATGTAAGGTTCCAAAGCATCCCTGTACCATTTCTATGTTGCACCAAGATGGTTCCGGAGTGTCCATTGACAAAGTGCTAGCACAGACAGTACAGTATGAAGATAGGCAGAAACTGCTCCTCCAATAGAAATCCCTGATCACGCTTGTAGGCGATGTCATGGCGACGTTGGCTAGCTAAGCCTATGGGCAGAAACATGTAAATCGGTTCTAAAATTAACAACTAAGGAAGAATTTCTCACTTCTCCCATTGACTTCCCAACCCCTTCTTGGTCTGTGGAACCTGCTTTGAAGCGTTCCTGGAAGTATCGCAAAACTCTGTGGCGCTAGTTTTCAGTACCTTGAGGGCGGCCTGTGCCTGGGCTTTGAGGATGTTACTCTTCAGGTCCTCTGGGGGGCGCAGTGGAGAAGGCACAGAGCTGCTACCCACACTGTTCAGACACTTCTCTGTGAGCTTCACCACATCCTCCTTGCGGGGACACACACACACACACACGAGAGTTAGGCTACAGTATCTTCCTGTAAAGGCTGTAGTTACAATATCTCTGCCCTCCACCTTCCTTTAGATAAAAACACAAAAACAATATCCCCCCCTCCCCCACCCCTAAAACGTCTCCTATCCCGAGCCCTACAGCAGCCCCTATCCCCAGCCCTAAAGCGGCTCCTATCCCCAGCCCTACAACGGCTCCTATCCCCAGCCCTACAACGGCCCTATCCCCAGCCCTACAACGGCCCTATCCCCAGCCCTACAACGGCCCTATCCCCAGCCCTACAACGGCCCCTATCCCCAGCCCTACAACGGCCCCTATCCCCAGCCCTACAACGGCTCCTATCCCCAGCCCTACAACGGCTCCTATCCCCAGCCCTACAACGGCTCCTATCCCCAGCCCTACAACGGCTCCTATCCCCAGCCCTACAACGGCTCCTATCCCCAGCCCTACAACGGCTCCTATCCCCAGCCCTACAACGGCTCCTATCCCCAGCCCTACAACGGCTCCTATCCCCAGCCTTTCTCCCCAGCCTGCTGAGTTGCTCCCTGTCTGCCATTGCTTCCATACATTAGCCTGTCATAGTGGCCTACTGTCTTCCTCAGCATATGGAGCCAATTAGGGTCCCTGTGAAACTAAAACCAACACTCGTGGCAAGCCCCCTGCCTTTCAGCACACATCAAATCAAAAACAATCACACATTTGCTTTTGACCAGAGAGACGGACCACGCAGCTCTCTGCCCCACCAGAGAGACGGACCACGCAGCTCTCTGCCCCACCAGAGAGACGGACCACGCAGCTCTCTGCCCCACCAGAGAGACGGACCACGCAGCTCTCTGCCCCACCAGAGAGACGGACCACGCAGCTCTCTGCCCCACCAGAGAGACGGACCACGCAGCTCTCTGCCCCACCAGAGAGGCGGACCACGCAGCTCTCTGCCCCACCAGAGAGACGGACCACGCAGCTCTCTGCCCCACCAGAGAGACAGACCACGCAGCTCTCTGCCCCACCAGAGAGACAGACCACGCAGCTCTCTGCCCCACCAGAGAGACAGACCACGCAGCTCTCTGCCCCACCAGAGAGACGGACCACGCAGCTCTCTAACTCTTCCCATACCCTACAATGCAGCGCTGCTTGTCTGACTGACACTAACCAGGCTTTGTTCCCTGTAGAGGGTGGTGTGTGTGTGCGTTCCCTGTAGAGGGTGGTGTGTGTGTGCGTTCCCTGTAGAGGGTGGTGTGTGTGTGCGTTCCCTGTAGAGGGTGGTGTGTGTGTGCGTTCCCTGTAGAGGGTGGTGTGTGTGTGCGTTCCCTGTAGAGGGTGGTGTGTGTGTGCGTACCCTGTAGAGGGTGGTGTGTGCCTTCCCTGTAGAGGGTGGTGTGTGCGTTCCCTGTTTCCCTGTAGAGGGTGGTGTTTGTGCGTTCCCTGTAGAGGGTGGTGTGTGTGTGTGTTCCCTGTAGAGGGTGGTGTGTGTGTGTGTTCCCTGTAGAGGGTGGTGTGTGTGTGTGTTCCCTGTAGAGGGTGGTGTGTGTGTGTGTTCCCTGTAGAGGGTGGTGTGTGTGTGTGTGTACCCTGTAGAGGGTGGTGTGTGTGTGTGTGTACCCTGTAGAGGGTGGTGTGTGTGTGTGTGTACCCTGTAGAGGGTGGTGTGTGTGTGTGTGTACCCTGTAGAGGGTGGTGTGTGTGTGTGTACCCTGTAGAGGGTGTTGTGTGTGCGTTCCCGGTAGAGGGTGTTGTGTGTGCGTTCCCGGTAGAGGGTGGTGTGTGTGTGTTCCCTGTAGAGGGTGGTGTGTGTGTGTTCCCTGTAGAGGGTGGTGTGTGTGTGTGTTCCCTGTAGAGGGTGGTGTGTGTGTGTGTTCCCTGTAGAGGGTGGTGTGTGTGTGTTCCCTGTAGAGGGTGGTGTGTGTGTGTTCCCTGTAGAGGGTGGTGTGTGTGTGTTCCCTGTAGAGGGTGGTGTGTGTGTTCCCTGTAGAGGGTGGTGTGTGTGTGTTCCTGTAGAGGGTGGTGTGTGCGTTCCCTGTAGAGGGTGGTGTGTGTGTTCCCTGTAGAGGGTGGTGTGTGTGCGTTCCCTGTAGAGGGTGGTGTGTGTGCGTTCTCTGTAGAGGGTGGTGTGTGTGTGTTCCCTGTAGAGGGTGGTGTGTGCGTTCCCTGTAGAGGGTGGTGTGTGCGTTCCCTGTAGAGGGTGGTGTGTGTGTGTTCCCTGTAGAGGTTGGTGTGTGTGCGTTCCCTGTAGAGGGTGGTGTGTGCGTTCCCTGTAGAGGGTGGTGTGTGCGTTCCCTGTAGAGGGTGGTGTGTGTGTGGCTGAGTGTATGTACACAGTATTCATGTCTGTTTTGGGCATGCAGAGTCTATCCCCTTTCATTTTCTCTCTCCTCTCCCCCCTCCCTCCTCTCTCCCTCCTCCAGCTGAGTGCACTGACCTTGTTGTTCATGTTGAGGTTGGCTCTGGAAGGGACAGGGTGCGAGAGGCTGTGTAGTTCCAGCTGCTTCAGCCGCGCTGCCGCCTCTGTTGGAGAAACACGGACACGTCTTTACTATCAGTAACACTCCTGGTGGAGCAGACAGAACATTTAACTGTTGAATACATTTCATAGTTCTATTCAGCACGTTCAATAACACCAGTGACTGTCTTTGGTGTACCAAGCCTCCCATAACAAACATCCTGTGTTTGGTAGGCAGGATATTTGCAAGACAGCGCTCTTCTTTTTGACATTATACAACCTTACCGAACACAACTTCCTTTGCAAGGGGAGTACTTTTAATGAGGCCATTACTACTACTAAGGTTATCTACTAAACATGTGACATCATGACTGGTGTTATACAGTAAGTCCAGCCTTGGCATGACTGTGTGTGTGTGTGTGTGTGTGTGTGTGTGTGTGTGTGTGTGTGTGTGTGTGTGTGTGTGTGTGTGTGTGTGTGTGTAAACTCACCGGCAAGAGAGACTGTCTCCTCCCCTGTGAGGCTGGACGCGGAGGCAGCCATTCTTAGCCCCGCCTCCTCAGACAGATCTCCTGTCGCCATGGGAACAGGTGTATGGATGACGTCATTGATGCATGTCTCCAGCAGATCAGCTAGGAGTGGCAGGGGCATGCTGCGGGGGGGTGGGGACGACGACATGAGGACAGATAGAGGCATGGAGGGAGACACTGCTATACTAGCAGAGTTTTTCCTGAGCATTTGATCTGACCACAAAATGAACAACCTCCAGGGTAGTTACTGGGCCCAGGTTTTTCCCCCCCTGATCAAGTCACCTGGTAAGGAAAGACAGAGTCACAAGATGAGTATGACTTACCTGTGAACACTGGATGAGAAAGGCTGAAGAAGAGTTTGCCCCACTGTGACAGTTCGTGAATGAGGCTCAGAGCCAGCACCATGCACAACTAATCCTGAAATCAACTGACCATATCCATAATTACACTTGTAAGTAAACAGCTGCTTCATCAGGCCCCGAGTTAGCTCAAGTAACTGCATGGTAATGAGGAAGTAGCTTGTTCTCTACATCAAAGAGGGCCTTGAAGTGAGACCAGCAGGGCGTAGCTTACACTTGGCTGCAGCCTGAGGACAAAGACACGGTGAAAGCTGACAGAAATATTACCACGTACTGCCTCAAGTCCTGTAGACGTGACACACCACACATCATGTAACACAACATTGGCATCATCCATACAAACTCCATGTAAGGAGAACTACAATGGTCTGACAACTCTTCTACACACAGTTTGGGAGGGAAAGGGAGACTGGTGGGAGAAGGGAGTTGGAGAGGGAGGGCAGGTGATAGAGGGAGTAGAGAGGGGGCGGTGTACTAGCTAGCGAATCACATTCCATATGTGACTGCAGTGAGATTACAGGCAGAGAGGCTGCGTTTATGCAGGCAGCCCAATTCTGATATTCTTTTCACTAATTTGTCTTTTGAGCAAAACAGATCAGCTCTGAAAAAGATCCGATGTGAAAAAATCTGATGTGATTGATCAAAAGACCAATTACTGGACAAAAGAGCAGAATTGGGCTGCCTGTGTAAACGCAGCCTAAGAGGCTTTGATACAACTGGTTTCAGTTTTCACAGAGGAGACGACTGCCTCCCTCATAGTAAAGATGATGCTGCCAGCTACTAATAATTACTCCTCAGGGACTAGTGACAGCACAGGCCATAATTCAGCCAAACAGCACTTGTTGCCTCTACAGAATTAACAAATAAGTATACAAATAACTGAATGCAGTGCACTTTACACTGAAACTATTTAAAACAACAACTGCCAACTCACTTACCAACAGGAGTTGGTCACTTTCTTTATTTCTGTTCATTATCAGAAGTCTCAATAAATTACAATACTGAGACAACCTTTGTTCACAAGACTTAATAATGTAAACAGGAAGTTAATTTAAAATAAAAAAATAATCATTGGTAGAGCTGTGTAAGAGTACTGGCAATATATAGAAATAATATAGAATTATTAGATTACATTCAAATTAACCAGCTAGGAGCTTACAGCAAGTACACTGTTAGGAATCTATCTTCTATCTGTATTCATAGTGTGTGTGTATGAACTTAACGCCGATTAAGGCGAGACTGAAACATGTTCAGATCCATAAAACGTACCAAAACAGATTCAAATCAACAATCATAAAAACGTGGGTTGAATCAAATCATTGGATGATTGAGAATACACAAAGACAGCCGGCAGTAACATCACATATAACAGATAAAACAACTGGAGAAGTGAGGACAAGAGGAACACTAAATATCCCTGGAAATATAATGTCAAGTCATTCTTCAGAGACATACGTCTTTCTGTCTGTCTGTAATTGAACATAACAGTGATCCAGTGGGTTCATGTTCCCTCTCTCCTCTTGGCTCCTGTCAACAGACTGGTTTTTGTTCTACTGTTTCTCCCCCGATACCATCTTGCCAGACCCAGACAGTTTCACTGGGTAGGGGTGTGGTGGGGCGGGGGTCATGGCAGTGTCAGTGGTTGAGTGAGGAGGAGGAATGGGCAGGAGTAGAGAGTGTGAATAGTCCAGGTAATGTGGTGTCACCTGAGCACTGAGACACACAGAGCTCGGTCTGGTCTGTCTCTTGTTGAGGATTAGGCTAGTGTCCTAGTGAGACGGGTGGGACAGGGGCAAGGTCCAGTGGTGTCCGCCCACCCACCCACATCCAGGAGAAGGAGAGGGTCAGCATTGGTTGGTGAAAGGGTGAGGCCTGGACAGGAAGGTGGAGGAGAGGAGAAGACAGGGGGTATGGGGGAAGGAGTCACAAAGAGGAGTGTGTGGAAGAGAGGGAGTGGCAGAGCAGATGAGGAGAGAGGACTGGAGAGGAGATATAGCAGAATTTACAGAGAAGGACTTGACCTGCCTGTATTAGGTGTTCAGTGACTAATCAGCTGTGGGTGACTATTCTTTCTGCAAACTAAAGTCAGTGTACCTACCAAGTGCAAGACCGAGGTAAACGGGATGTCCTGAAGTTAGCATTCCCTTACATGATAGTATTTCAACAACACTGAGGTAGAGAACTTATGTGTCACCATTGCTGTTGAAAAGGATGAAAATAACCTATGGAGTGATGGAAGCTCCCTATATAATTCACTACATACATTAAGATGTTGTGACATCACTGCATTATGATCTCAAAGAGACATGAATAGTCGTGACATTCTTTAGAGTGGGGTTGACTAACATAACTACATCAGTGGACTTGAAGCACCGTAATTCAAATCACAGATTATAGGCAGACCGTAATCTCTCACGGAAAGTGAGATCATCTGTCGGGACAGAATGGGTTGTGTATGATCTGTCGGGACAGAATGGGCTGTGTGTGATCTGTCGGGACAGAATGGGTTGCGTGTGATCTGTCGGGACAGAATGGGCTGCGTGTGATCTGTCGGGACAGAATGGGTTGCGTATGATCTGTCGGGACAGAATGGGTTGTGTATGATCTGTCGGGACAGAATGGGATGTGTATGATCTGTCGGGACAGAATGGGTTGTGTATGATCTGTCGGGACAGAATGGGTTGTGTATGATCTGTCGGGACAGAATGGGTTGTGTATGATCTGTCGGGACAGAATGGGTTGTGTATGATCTGTCGGGACAGAATGGGAGGTGTATGATCTGTCGGGACAGAATGGGAGGTGTATGATCTGTCGGGACAGAATGGGTTGTGTATGATCTGTCGGGACAGAATGGGAGGTGTATGATCTGTCGGGACAGAATGGGTTGTGTATGATCTGTCGGGACAGAATGGGAGGTGTATGATCTGTCGGGACAGAATGGGTTGTGTATGATCTGTCGGGACAGAATGGGAAGTGTATGATCTGTCGGGACAGAATGGGGCGTGTATGATCTGTCGGGACAGAATGGGACGTGTATGATAAGAGCAGCAGTATTTAGGGGTTTCCCATCACTGGTTATTTGGACAAATCACAATTTCGCAGGTGTAAGCATCTTCTGAATTTCAGAAGGGGACATTCTTGCATAACTTGCAAAGAGAGAGCGTGGAGCACCTCATTCCAGTTCCGCTCCTCATTCTAGGATTTCTTGAGATCTTCTCTTAACATGTATGGATCAAGAACTTAAATTGAGCAGATGACCAATTTTGTAAAACTTTAATTCATGGTTAGCTGAGACTAGGCAGATAGGAAACATCTCTTCCAATGTTGACCGTTTCACAAACTCAATGTCAGTGGAGAGCGTTTCTCATACTTATGCATGCCTAGGGGTTGCAAAGCTACCGTTTATTTACCAAAGTTAACCAAATATTCTGTAATTTTGGTAGTTAACAGGTACTCTATGGCAATCTATAGTAACTTTGGTCATTTATACTTGATAAAGAGTACATAGTATACTTTTTTTTATATCTGAGTCTATATAGTCCATGAGTTTCTGTCCTTGAAATTGACCAGAATTCTGGTAGTTTACTGGTAAAGTTTCCAGTAATATATCTCCCTACGCAACCCGCTGAAGAAGCAGTAAACTCTATACCCGTACACTAGGCTAACCTCTCTTCAAAGACCGCTAAGAAAGGCATGCTAGTGGTGCACTAATCATTAAATCTTAATATTGATGTTTGCAGTACTTCTATAGAAGGTGGATGATGTGTGTATAGATGAGTGTGAAACTGAGATCAAAGAAGAGGTAGCAGGAAGATTACATTACACATCAGACAGACATGGAGGACAAATTAACATCAACGAAAAAATAAGAAAAGAAAAAGCTACTGTGGCTAGCTAGCTATAAACGTGCTCGTTGTCGTCACGCATTGGTTAGGTTAGTGGGAAGGCAGGCAGATGATTGGTAACTGGAGTGATTGGGAGTGTGTTTGATGGAGGTTAATGCGGGAAGAGAAAAGAGAAAATGCAGAATCATCCACGGGTTGGGGTTGAAAGGGGTGTAACCTAAAGACCAATTTAACGCCACTCCTATGCTTCTGGAAAAGTATATTTCTTAGGGCTTGAAAATTAACACTGGCCTTCATCTGCATCGTTAATCCTCAACAACTGAAACCGGAACCAATGACGTTATCTTCAATATCTTCCGAGGTACAGCCTGGAAAGCTCAGCAGTCAGCAAAGAGCCTAAGGAATGTGTCTAGCAGGTCTTGTTCATTGCCAGTAACTGCACAAACAAATAATCTCATCTCAACATGAATCAATGCAAGATTATCAGAATTACAGGAAAGAACAAAACCAAAACCGCCTGAAAAACACCGTAACAAAACGATTCAGTGAGTCTGATGTCTGAGGCCCCTATCAGTATAAACACAGTCACAATCCTGGTCCTTAAAGTCTGTGTTCTGGCCCTGGCCTGTGTCTCAGTCATAATCCTGGTCCTTAAAGTCTGTGTTCTGGCCCTGGCCTGTGTCTCAGTCATAATCCTGGTCCTTAAAGTCTGTGTTCTGGCCCTGGCCTGTGTCTCAGTCATAATCCTGGTCCTTAAAGTCTGTGTTCTGGCCCTGGCCTGTGTCTCAGTCATAATCCTGGTCCTTAAAGTCTGTGTTCTAGCCCTGGCCTGTGTCTCAGTCATAATCCTGGTCCTTGAAGTCTGTGTTCTGGTCCTGGCCTGTGTCTCAGTCATAATCCTGGTCCTTAAAGTCTGTGTTCTGGCCCTGGCCTGTGTCTCAGTCAGATCCACAGGATTAGGTGCAGTGTTACTCCAGAGCTCCAGCCAAATCCTTGCCTCATTTATTCATGTCAATTCCCCACTTAACACTGTGCTATGGTCACTACTGCTATTAACGCACGGTGAGTAAAAGCTACACTGAGTGTACAAAACATAAGGAACACAACCTTCCAAGAGGCTTCTAAACAGATTCTACCCCCAAGACTCCTGAACATCTAGTCAAATGGCTACCAAGATTATTTGCATTTCATGTCTCAAAGCTTAACATCCTCATTTAACCTGTCTCCTCCCCTTCATCTACACGGATTGAAGTGGATTTAAGTGACATCAATAAGGGATCATAGCTTTCACTTGGTCAGTCTATGTTATGGAAAGAGCATGTGTTCCTAATGTTTTGTACACTCAGTGTATAGGCTACATGTATGTATAAGGCTGACGTTAGGCCTGATAGTTATCACTGATGGTGAACCATGGTGTCTGGAGAAGTGGGTATACTATAAATTTGACAAAAAAATCCCAAACGGCCTGAAGGAAAGGCACCCAGTATGAAAAATAACTAGGCTACTTTGTAGCTAGTTAACATTCATACGTGTTTGTGTTCTATTGGTTCTTTCAACTTTCTTTAATGGTCTAGCAGCTAAAGGCACTATCCTACTCATATTAGCAACCCATGATAATTGCTGCATCTTTAAATCTTCCCTTTTTCCACAGTTCTAACGGATATTTCCATCCCCGTCCATGAAACCACTCGCATTTAGAACGGTGTTCTCCGTTTTCCCGCTAATTGCATTTGGGAACATTTGCGCATAGGCCTACCGCAGTGTACACATCGCTGCGGTTAAAATGTGAAGAAATAATAGTTTATCATTTTAAGCTAAACATTACAATCTGTTCCATCAGCCTTTTTAATTGACGGCATATACTTCCACTACATAAACACATTTTGGGGATAAAAGGTCCACTTAAAAATAAGTGGGTATACAGCACATTCCCGCATATAACCCTCTACTACACCACTGATGGGGATAGGCCTAGATCCAAGGAGGATGGTGTGCTATTATCTTCAGTTCCACCGCCTGATCTGATCGCATGACAACGTGAGAATCTCTTCCCCTGGTCTGTGTGAAGTGGTTCTGAAGAAATCTCCTGGCTTAAAGTAAACTTTCATTAAATCGTAATCGCCAGCTGGCAGAGACCTTCAAGCTTGTTCACTCAGTGCCATGAAATATCCACCAAATGTGATTTAAGCGTTTCGAGGCTGTGGGCTGACATTTGGATCTATCCTCAGTGGCTGCTATAATCAAATCAAACAACTTAGCCTACAGTACTACATTATCATTATAATCAAGTTTGCTTTTCATTATTCTTCCTCATATGACTAGGGAGGGAGACGAGAAGTGAAATAAGGACTTAAATGGTAGATATAATCCCAGCCAGGTACTGAGCCAATAGGGGAAAAGGAGGGAGAAGACAGTAGCATTAGTGGTGGTCGTGAAAACGGGACAGAGGTCAAAGGTATTTGGGTTGGTATTGAAGGAGGATCAATGCAGAGAGAGCAACCATTACCATGGATGAAGACTATTTGTTTACCCCAGGAGGCAGTCCCCAGCCCTGAATCAAAGGACCCAGGAGGCAGTCCCCAGCCCTGAATCACAGGACCCAGGAGGCAGTCCCCAGCCCTGAATCACAGGACCCAGGAGGCAGTCCCCAGCCCTGAATCAAAGGACCCAGGAGGCAGTCCCCAGCCCTGAATCAAAGGACCCAGGAGGCAGTCCCCAGCCCTGAATCACAGGACCCAGGAGGCAGTCCCCAGCCCTGAATCAAAGGACCCAGGAGGCAGTCCCCAGCCCTGAATCACAGGACCCAGGAGGCAGATTCCAGCACTGAATCACAGGACCCAGGAGGCAGTCCCCAGCCCTGAATCACAGGATCCAGGAGGCAGTCCCCAGCCCTGAATCACAGGGCCCAGGAGGCAGATTCCAGCACAGAATCACAGGACCCAGCAGGCAGTCCCCAGCCCTGAATCACAGGACCCAGCAGGCCAGGAGAATTTAATTGGTTGAAGCAGAACTTCAGATAACTTGGAGGGTACATACCTTGCCTCATGAAAAGGCCTGTTTGGTTTCAGTACATCATACTAGAACAAAAAGGTTGAGCTTAATGGGGATTTATCTTAAAAGAGCACAGCTTCAAGGTCAAGCAAATACAGGAAACAGTTTATTTTTAATATGTCAGGAAGTCTAAGGCAGACAGCCTTCATTGCAGAGTCATCCTCTGGGGATCAAGTTTGAGAAGAGAGAGGGGGTTGAGGAAAAGGATGGGGTATTTCCTAGAAAAGAGAGTTTGTTGTTTCCAACCCAGCGGGGGACATGGCCACCACCAATGCAGCAGTAGCTGGACTACAACCACTATCCGCACTGCCAAACATGCACCACCACCCCCCAGATCCCCTTCACACTCAGTGTACCTCTACACACACACACACCAAACCACCACCACCCTACCTCCTGAGCTCCAGGGTGAGCGTAGTGCAGCCAGGGTCATGTTCACTAGGGCACGCCATGGAAAATGCTTCAAAACATTTTGCAACGGAAAACAAAAATGTGTGTTTCTTATTGAACAAGTCCAGTTAGTCCCACCTCTGTTTCAGTCTAATTTCTTCAGTTTGGTGCTTAATGAACACGACTCAGGTAGCCTAGTGGTTAGAATGTTGGGCCAGTAACCGAAAGGTTGCAGGATTGAATACCCAAGCTGACAAGGTAAAAATCTGTTGTTCTGCCTCTGAGCAAGGCAGTTAACCCACTGTTCCCCGGGCGCCGAAGACATGAATGTCGATTAAGGCAGCCCCCCGCACCGCTCTGATTCAGAGGGACTGGGTTAAATGTCTGGTCTGTCTGGTCACCATCTGTCTGGTCACCAGCTGTCGCAGAGCAGGCACTAGGCAGAGCCACTAAGCGCGTCCACAATGGCACCTTATTCCCTCCATAGCCCACTGCTCTGATGAAAAGTAATGCACTACATAGGAAATAGGGTGTTATTTGGGATGAAGCCTGTGTCCTCCACCCAGTACCCACTGCCCAATGACAGCTGTGTCCGCCACCCAAGTACCCACTGCCACCCAGTACCCACTGCCCAGTGCCATCCAGTACCCACTGCCCACTGCCACCCAGTACCCAGTGCCACCCAGTAACCACTGCCACCCAGTACCCACTGTCAAGTGCCATCCAGTACCCAGTGCCACCCAGTACCCAGTACCCAGTGCCCAGTGCCCAGTGCCGCCCAGTAAACAGTGCCCAGTGCCAGCAGGATGAACAGATTAGGTAGCTTAAAGCTCTGATGGTATTAGAACAGAGAGCGCCTCACCTCCTCTTCTCTGATTGGCCACCACCAGGACTCCTGGGGAGGGTTTCGATTTCCATAGGTCTGCTGGTGGAGACTGAGGATGCAGGGCTGACCACGGGCAGAGACCAGGGGCTTCTGATGTGGAGGGGCTGGGGGAGAGACAGAGGTTAGGTCTGATGTGGAGGGGCTGGAGGAAACCGAGAGACAGGGGTTAGGTCTGATGTGGAGGGGCTGGAGGAAACAGAGAGACAGGGGTTAGGTCTGATGTGGAGGGGCTGGAGGAAACCGAGAGACAGGGGTTAGGTCTGATGTGGAGGGGCTGGGGGAGAGACAGGGGTTAGGTCTGATGTGGAGGGGCTGGAGGAAACCGAGAGACAGGGGTTAGGTCTGATGTGGAGGGGCTGGAGGAAACCGAGAGACAGGGGTTAGGTCTGATGTGGAGGGGCTGGGGGAAACAGAGAGACAGGGGTTAGATCTGATGTGGAGGGGCTGGAGGAAACCGAGAGACAGGGGTTAGGTCTGATGTGGAGGGGCTGGAGGAAACAGAGAGACAGGGGTTAGGTCTGATGTGGAGGGGCTGGAGGAAACCGAGAGACAGGGGTTAGGTCTGATGTGGAGGGGCTGGAGGAAACAGAGAGACAGGGGTTAGGTCTGATGTGGAGGGGCTGGGGGAGAGACAGGGGTTAGGTCTGATGTGGAGGGGCTGGAGGAAACAGAGAGACAGGGGTTAGATCTGATGAGGAGGGGCTGGGGAGAGACAGGGGTTAGGTCTGATGTGGAGGGGCTGGGGGAGACAGAGAGACAGGGGTTAGGTCTGATGAGGAGGGGCTGGGGGAAACAGAGAGACAGGGGTTAGATCTGATGAGGAGGGGCTGGGGGAAACAGAGAGACAGGGGTTAGGTCTGATGTGGAGGGGCTGGGGGAGAGACAGGGGTTAGGTCTGATGTGGAGGGGCTGGAGGAAACAGAGAGACAGGGGTTAGATCTGATGAGGAGGGGCTGGGGGAGAGACAGGGGTTAGGTCTGATGTGGAGGGGCTGGGGGAGACAGAGAGACAGGGGTTAGGTCTGATGAGGAGGGGCTGGGGGAAACAGAGAGACAGGGGTTAGGTCTGATGAGGAGGGGCTGGGGGAAACAGAGAGACAGGGGTTAGGTCTGATGAGGAGGGGCTGGAAACAGAGAGACAGGGGTTAGGTCTGATGAGGAGGGGCTGGGGGAAACAGAGAGACAGGGGTTAGGTCTGATGTGGAGGGGCTGGGGGAGAGACAGGGGTTAGGTCTGATGTGGAGGGGCTGGGGGAAACAGAGGGACAGCGGTTAGGTCCGTTCGGCTATTTGAATATTCAATAACCGTGCCCATCCCTAACACTGATTCTTCCAAGTCCTGAAATGAGATTCTCCATAGAAAGTGCTTCCTAGTCCAAGACCAGGCTTAACATGTGCCTGGGAAACAAGCTGTCACTAGAGTCAGTAGGGACAGCAGAGCAACATACCTTGGCATCTTTGTTGGGGCTCATTCCGTTGTTGTGACTGGTAAAGAGAGGAGAGAGAACTCATTGGACATGATTGTTTTTGTTTTAACCTTTGACCTTTCAGACTTAAGAGCTTATGTTGATATAAGTCTGAAGCAAATGACATTCCACCCTTGTGTTTCACAGAAGACATGGCTGCCATGTCAAGGCTGCTGTGGAGGACCCATGTCTTTGTCAGAGCACTGTGCCTTTGATTAATCACTCATCGCTTCGGCGAACCACGTGAAGTGAGCATCATCACTCCCACAGTCATGATGACCACTGCTAACTAAATAATCCACACACATGATTTAACCATTCTGAATATGATTCAGTGAGCATGACAAATGGTAAGAAGGGGACGTCAGGCTGACTGTGTATTATAATTACCCCTTCTCTCCGTGACATTTAACAGTACTCATTCACAACGCTTTATTGCTGTTGAGATGTAAAAAAGTAGTGCGCACACACACACACACACACACAGAGACAGACAGACAGACAGACAGACAGACAGAGAGATCTAGGATTTCTTGCTGCAGACAACACAGTGTGGACAGAGAACTGTGTGCTACTCTCCCAGCACACAGGAGAGATAAAGGCAAGCCTGGAGGAGGATACAAACCAGAGGGTACTACAGACTGTGTGACGGCCTCTGATATTAATCTAGTCAAAATCATATCACATTTTATTTGTTACATGCGCCGAATACAACACGTGTAGACTTTACTGTGAAATGTTTACTTACGAGCCCCTTCCCAACAAGAAAAATATATATTAGTGTGTGTCCGTCTCGCTCTCTGTGTGTGTGTCATACTGAGATGAGTCTTACAACAACAAGAAACATACGTATACATCAGCTTGAGATTAGTCAATCACTGATCAGTGCCCATCGCAAACATTTAGTAACAAAACATTCCCTTTTTATTTTTATTTACTTTGGGGGTGTACTTACTCCTGGAGTTTGTTGGCTCCTGGGAAAAAGAGAAAGAACATATAAATGAGTCATTATGATGTATAAGCAGTATAATAAACAGTGTGTGTGTGTGTGTACAGTGAGTGTGTATCCACGTACCCCGGTTCATCATGGTCCTCCTGGAGTAACGGCGGCTGGGCCTCCTCTCAAACGATGCTGACCTCCTGGCTTTGTTGCCCTTGGTGGTCTGGTACTCAGTCTTCCCACTGAGTACAACAGGGTCATATTCATTAGCGTACAATGTAGCAAAACAGTTTGCTTACGGGAAACGAAAACAATAATTTTTCAGGTAGTTCCCCCCCCCCCGTTTCAGCCTGTTGGATTCTGTTTCGTTCCTAGTGAATACAAGCCAGAACAACAGACAGGAAGGAGGAGGGGGAATGAGAGCGAAACCAAACAACCCACCACCAGGCAGGGGACAATCAGGCAGTGAGTCTGTCCAGTGAAGCCTGAACACAGGCAGGCAGGGAGAGGGAGGGCCTTCCTGGCAATCAGACCACCAGGACTGATTCACATAATGACTGGAACTTTTGTTGGGGCTCAGGACCAACACTGGGAAACCGTTTTGCAAATGACTTGAACATATAGAAAATCCTTAGCTAGATCTGAGCTGAAGCGAAAACTTGTATTCAAACAAATAAGCCTTGGAAAATATGCAAATGTAGTAGTTTCAAGGAGAACAAGAGGGGGTAATTGGAGTCAAGTTTGTGCAGGAGACACTTCAGCTAGAATGAAAAGAAGAAGATCACATGAAAACACAAAAGGCAATGAGATTCCTTCATCTCTGGTAACTTTTGAGGTTTTACTAGTCAGCATTATGGTCAGGATGGAAACACGGCTGGCCCTATGGAATATAGCCAAGCACTAGAGTGTAGTAGCCACTGCTCAACTCTGTGGTCATCCAACCAGAAACACGCCACCTTAAAACAACAAGGCCACAAAGAGAGCCTGAAGCTGCTGTTTTAGCAGTCTGTTGTTTACACTGCAGAAATACAAGCTATTTTTACACAAAGGGACACGTTGAAAGTTCTAACGAGTTTCATTAGGCACAGTTAGCTTAATGTGAGCGCATGGTCGGTTAAATCCTACTAAAATTATAATCTGTGGATTTGTCTAAAAAGCATTACAAAAATGAACTGGGGATTGAATTGTGTAGAGACTTGGAGTGGAGTGAATCATGTACAGTGTTAAGTGTAGCAGTACTGTCATCAACCATATCAGACTGACATGGTTGGTGAGGAGTAATATGCAGATAGTAGTATACTATACAGAGTGTAGTGTACACATTCTGCTCAGTAGCTACCTGTAGCGGAAGCGTGACCCCATGCGGATGAACCCGGAGCGCGCTGAGCCCTTCTGGACGGGGCCGCGGAGCCGGAAGAAAGCGTGGTGTTCCACAGCACACTTCCACAGGTGCTTACAGGCCTTGGGGTGGTCCATACGGAACACAAACGTGTGCTGCTGCTCTTTACCCTGAGACGGAGAGACAGACAGACAAGAACATCACCTGTATTATAAAGAACAGAGGACAGAGAGGGAACACGTATACATTAAACAGTAAAGTTACTAAAAAGTGGTTAGGACATTTTGGGGCTTTGGGTCCTAGAAACTAGACCAGAGACATGATCTAACTGGTTATTATGGATCCAGAGACATGATCTAACTGGTTATTATGGATCCAGAGACATGATCTAACTGGTTATTATGGATCCAGAGACATGATCTAACTGGTTATTATGGATCCAGAGACATGATCTAACTGGTTATTATGGATCCAGAGACATGATCTAACTGGTTATTATGGATCCAGAGACATGCTAATTAAACCAGTTGAGACATAATACAATGTAATATACTGAGTGTACAAAACATTAGGAACACCTCTTTCCATGAGACAGACTGACCAGGTGAATCCAGGTGAAAGCTATGATCCCTTATTGATGTCACTTGTTATATTCACTTCAATCAGTCAGTGTAGATGAACAGGAGGAGACATGTTAAAGAAGGATTTTTAAGCCTTGAGACATGGATTGTGTATATATGCCATTCAAAGGGTGAATGGGCAAGACAAAAGATTTAAGTGCTTTTGAACGGGGTACGGTAGTAGGTGCCAGGCGCACCAATTTGTGTCAAGAACTGCAATGCTGCTGGGGTTTTCACGCTCAACAGTTTCCCGAATGTATCAAGAATGGTCCACCACTCAAAGGACATCTAGTCAACTTGACACAACTGTGGGAAGCATTGGAGTCAGCTTTCGACACCTTGTAGAGTCCCTTCCCAAACGAATTGAGGCTGTTCTGAGGGCAAAAGGGTGGGTGTAACTCAATATTAGGAAAGTGGTTAGTGTATATTTCTCTTAAAAATCAGATGAAAATATACACTACCAGTCAAAAGTTTTAGAACACCTACTCATTCAAGGGTTTTTCTTTTTACTAGATGGTTTGGGATGAGTTGGACCTCAGAGTGAAGGTAAAGCAGCCAACAAGAAATCCTTCAAGACTGTTGGAAAAGCATTCCAGGTGAAGCTGGTTGAGAGAATGCCAAGAGTGTGCAAAGCTGACATCAAGGGGTGGCTATTTGAAGAATATAAAATATATTTTGATTTGTTTAACACTTTTTTGATTACAACATAATTCCATATATGTTATTTCATAGTTTTGATGTCTTCACTACTATTCTACAATGTAGAAAATAGTAAAAAATAAAGAAGAACCCTGAATGAGAAGGTGTTCTAAAACTTTTGACCGGTAGTGTACACCAATCCTATACCCCAGTTTCCTAGCACAAATTACAGACAGAGCGCGCGAGAGATCGTGTGCGCCCGCGCGCGAGAAGAGGCTGCTTCCTTTCATTAACTTGCTCATTATTGCAATTTTCCATCAGACCTCGATGAGGCAAATTAAATCCCTTCTCGTGTCCTAATGAGTTATGCCAGCGTAGCAACTTTCTCAGCAGTGCTCTGTCCTGCTGCTAGCCAGCCTGCTCAGTACACTACAATCAGTCTGTCCAGTGCTCAGCTAACAGTGCTTCATTAATTCAGACACAGACACAACCACACATTTGTACGATTAGGGTAGTAAAATTCGAGGAACTTCCAATAAATTCCATTTTTTTTCCAGAAATGCTGGTTTGAGGATTCCAGATTTCCTGCTTATTCTTTCCTATTCCGGGAACAACCAACTGGGTTTTCAACCCTAGGCAGGATTAAGACTTCAACAAAGACATCAGGAGAGGACAACCAGAATACCTTTGAGTGTGCACACACAGACCCCGCACACACAGACCCCCACACACACACACACACACACACACACACACACACACACACACACACACACACACACACACGATTAGTAAAAAGTCCCAAAGTCAAGACCCTGGCCACATTCCGATGGTGTAACATAGGCCACACATTCCAAATGGTCACCTGTCAGATTGGCTGAGCAACAGTCTAGAGTAGCTTCATAAATCATGATTTTAATTAGTCTACTCCAGGGGTAGGCAACTAGGTTCAGCCGTGGGCCAATTTTAGTCAGAGCGAATGGTGGGGGGCCGGAAAATAATGAGAATAATTTGTACACTGCAAATTGACCACAACTAAGCCCAAAAAGAGGTTGTATTTTAAAAATCATTATATACACCTCGATTACATTGAGACACAATCAAGTCTATTTTATTTATTTTGTGGGAATACTTAGAAACAGACATCCTAAATTAAACTAATTCTTAATGTGGGAAACCAATTGACATCTGTTTGTGAACATCAATAGTAACAGGTTTGATCGAATCCCCGAGCTGACAAGGTAAAAATCTGTCGTTCTGCCCCTGAGCAAGGCATTTAAGGCAGCCCCTTCTCTATGCACTTGAGAATGGAATTAAGGAGAGAGAGAAGTTGGAAACGCATGGCGGTGCGATATTATGTTTCTAAAGGTAATGTGTCAGCCTATTAATTATGAAAATACTAGACTATTCAAAATCAAATAAAAATTCACTGTAATTGTAGGCTAACTCCGTAAGCCGCTCTGCACAATCAATTAACTAACAGCATCGCCTAGGCCCATACTTCTCTCCCAGACTCATGGATAGTAAGTTTGGAGCGTAGCATAAGATAACCAGTCCATCCAGTATGCATAATAACATAGTCCACACTCAAAGGTGAATACTACAATTTGTTTAATTTTGGAGTATACTACACCAATTATGTACCAAAGACATCTTCAATTATTTGTTTAAAAAAATGTATGCCATGCGTGTTATGCGGTAGGCTATGTATTGTATAATGGCACAATCATTATTTTAATTCTGGTCTTTTTTCGGGCTTTGGCTCATATATAAGCCTACAGTTGAAATTGGAAGTTTACATACACCTTAGCCAAATATATTTAAACTCAGTTAGGATCACCCCTTTATTTTAAGAATGTGAAATGTCAGAATAATAGTAGAGAGAATTATTTATTTCAGCTTTTATTTCTTTCATCACATTCCCAGTGGGTCAGAAGTTTACATACACTCAATTAGTATTTGCTAGCATTGCCTTTAAATTGTTTAACATAATTCCTGTTGCCAACCCCTGGTCTACTCCGTCCCATTACACAACTATGTATGGCCTCCCTCCCTGCCCCGTCTCCCTCCCTCCCTGCCCCGTCCCCCTCCCTCCCTGCCCTGTCTCCCTCCCTCCCTGCCCTGTCTCCCTCCCTGCCCAGTCCTCCTCCCTGCCTGCCCCGTCCCCCTCCCTGCCCCTTCTCCCTCCCTCCCTGCCCCGTCTCCCTCCCTCCCTGCCCCGTCTCCTCCCTCCCTGCCCCGTCTCCCTCCCTCCCTGCCCAGTCTCCCTGGTTGCCCTTTTATTGTGGCAACAGGTCACAAATCTTGCAGCTGTGATGGCACACTGTGGTATTTCACCCAGTAGATATGAGAGTTTATCAAAATTGGGGTGGTTTTCAGATTCTTTATGGATCTGTGTAATCTGAGGGAAATATGTCTCTCTAATATGGTCATACATTTGGCATGAGGTTAGGAAGTGCAGCTCAGTTTCCACCTCATTTTGTGGGCAGTGTGCGCTTCCTTTTAGGTGGTTGTAGAATTTAACGTCTCTTTCCTTTTGATGATAAATCGGCCTAATTCTGCTCTGCATGCATTATTTGGTGTTTTACGTTGTACACGGAGGATATTTTTGCAGAATTCTGCATGCAGTCTCAATTTTGTGTTTTTCCCCAGACCTCACAACCATTAAGGGCAATGAGTTCTATAACTGATTCAAGTATTTTTAGCCAGATCCTAATTGGTATGTAAAATGTTATGTTCCTTTTGATGGCATAGAAGGCCCTACTTGCCTTGTCTCTCAGCTTGTTCACAGCTTTGTGGAAGTTACCTTTGGCGCTGATGTTTAGGTCGAGGTATGTTTAATTTGTGTGCTCTAGGGCAACGGTGTCTAGATGGAATTTGTATCTGTGGTCCTTTGGAACACCATTATTTTTGTCTTACTGAGATTTACTGTCAGGGCCCAGGTCTGACAGAATCTGTGCAGAAGATCTAGGTGCTGCTGTAGGCCCTCCGTGGTTGGTGACAGAACCGCAAGATCATAAGAAAACAGTAGACTTCAGTTTCTAGTAGGGTGAGGCCGGGTGCTGCAGACTTTTCTAGTGCCCTCGCCAATTTGTTGAAGAGGGTGGGGCTTAAGCTGCATCACCCCACTGCCCTGTGTAAATAAATGTGTTTGCCAATTTTAACCGCACACTTGTTGTTTGTGTACAAGGATTTAATAATGTTGTATGTTTTCCCCCAACACCACTTTCCATCAATTTGTAAAGCTGGCCCTAATGCCCTGAAAACTCCATCCCTAACTACAACATTTTCAGACAAGATAGAACGGCCAAAGGGGGCGGTGTTTCAATCTACTGCAGAGATAGCCTGCAGAGTTCTGTCTTACTATCCAGGTCTGTACCCAAACAATTCAAACTTCTACTTTTAAAAATCCACCTTTCTAGAAACAAGTCTCTCACCGTTGCCGCTTGCTATAAACCACCCTCTGCCCCCAGCTGTGTTCTGGATATGTGAACTGATTGCCCCCATCTATGTTCAGAGCTCGTGCTGCTAGGTGACCTAAACTGGGACATGCTTAACACCCCGGCCATCCTACAATCTAAGCTTGATGCACTCAACCTCACACAAATTATCAATGAACCCACCAGGTACAACCCCAAAGCCGTAAACACGGGCACCCTCATAGATATCATCCTAACCAACTTGCCCTCCAAATACACCCCTGCTGTTTTCAACCAAGATCTCAGCGATCACTGCCTCATTGCCTGCATCCGTAATGGGTCTGCGGTCAAACCACCTCCCCTCATCACTGTCAAACGCTCCCTAAAACACTTCAGCGAGCAGGCCTTTCTAATCGACCTGGCCCGGGTATCCTGGAAGGATATTGACCTCATCCCGTCAGTAGAGGATGCCTAGTTGTTCTTTAAAAGTGCCTTCCTCACCATCTTAAATAGGTATGCCCCATTCAAGAAATGTAGAACCAGGAACAGATATAGCCCTTGGTTCTCTCCAGACCTGACTGCCCTTGACCAGCACAAAAACATCCTGTGGCGTTCTGCAATAGCATCGAACAGCCCCCATGATATGCAACTTTTCAGGGAAGTTAGGAACCAATATACACAGGCAGTTAGGGAAGCCAAGGCTAGCTTTTTCAAGCAGAAATTTGCTTCCTGTAACACAAACTCAAAAAAGTTCTGGGACACTGTTAAGTCCATGGAGAATAAGAGCACCTCCTCCCAGCTGCCCACTGCACTGGGGATAGGAAACTCTGTCACCACCAATAAACTCACTATAATTGAGAATTTCAATAAGCATTTTTTTATGGCTGGCCATGCTTTCCACCTGGCTACCCCTACCCCGGTCAACAGCCCTGCAACCCCACAGCAACTCGCCCAAGCCTCCCCATTTTTCCTTCTCCCAAATCCAGTTAATCTGGACCCAAAATCTGGACCCCTACAAATCATCTGGGCTAGACAATCTGGACCCTTTCTAAAATGATCTGCCGAAATTGTTGCAACCCCTATTACTATCCTGTTAAACCTCTCTTTCGTGTCATCTGAGATTCCCAAAGATTGGAAAGCACCTGCGGTCATCCCAATCTTCAAAGGGGGAGACACTCTTGACCCAAACTGCTACAGACCTATATCTATCCTACCCTGCCTTTCTAAGGTCTTCGAAAGCCAAGTTAACTTGTTAGGGAGCGGCAGCAGAGGTGATGGTTTTGGAGAGCCTGGCGTGCCCAAAGTAAAATGCCTCCCATTCAGGCCCAGAAAAGGATATGCACATATTCAGTACCATTGGATAGGAAACACTCTGAATTTTCCAAAAGTGTTAACCATTTGTCTGTGAGTAAAACAGAACGCATATGGCAGGCGAAACCCCGAGGAATTTCTGTCCTGGAAAAAGTGATTTTGACACATTGCTCATTTGGAACCCCTCCCTCATGAAAATCACTATATAAGGGCATATGAATGCAGTACCCATCGCTTCCTTTAGATGTCAACAGTCTCGAGACAGTGTAAATTTTCAATTTGGATGAATTAGACCAGAGAAGATGAGCAAACCAGGAAGTGACCTTTTTATGTAAACAGTACCCAGTGCGCGTTCCCGACAAGGCGCGCAGTGTCTTTTTTACCGTCTTTATCGATCAGTTTATATTCGGTTGATTTATAATAGTAAATATACGTAAAAGTGTTCCTAAGGATACATTTAAAACTATGTTTGATTGTTCTTGGACAAGTTTATAGGTATAAGATGAACGAGTTTGCGTCACGTTTCAATGGAGGAGTGGAGGCTGTCGTTTCTGAATATAACGCGCAAACCAAATGGAGATTTATGGATAAAATACATTACTTTTTCTAACAAAAGCACCATGGATTGTCTTCGTTGGACACTTAGGATGACCTCAGCAGAAGTTCTTCAACAGGTAATTGATTTGTTTTCGCTGTGAAATGTGTTATGTGTGTGTCATGATGGCTAATCGATTCATGGCTATGGGAAAAATATGTGAGGTGCTACCCTCAAACAATCAAATGTGCTGCTTTCACCGTAAAGCCTTTTTGAAATCTGACAATGCTGTGATATTGCCAAGAAACAGAGCTTTTGATGAGTATGGAACACTTGTATATTGGTGGATGTTTAATAATTCAACTTTTGGATTTTGAATTTGGCGCCTTACATTTCACCTGGTAGTGTCGGGATTGGGGCGCTAGCGCCCCAGCAATCCCTGAGATGTTAATCACCACATCCTTATCGGCAGACTCAACAACCTTGGTTTCTCAAATGATTGCCTCACCTGGTTCACCAACTACTTCTCCGATAGAGTTCAGTGTGTCAAATCGGAGGGCCTGTTGTCCGGGCCTCTGGCAGTTTCTATGGGGGTGCCACAGGGTTCAATTCTTGGGCCGACTCTCTTCTCTGTATACATCAATGATGTCGCTCTTGCTGCTGGTGAGTCTCTGATCCACCTCTATGCAGACGACACCATTCTGTATACTTCTGGCCCTTCTTTGGACAGTGTTAACTACCCTCCAGACGAGCTTCAATGCCATACAACTTTTCTTCCGTGGCCTCCAACTGCTCTTAAATGCAAGTAAAACTAAATGCATGCTCTTCAACCGATCACTGTCCGCACCTGCCCGCCCGTCTAGCATCACTACTCTGGACAATTCTGACTTAGAATATGTGGACAACTACAAATAGACACCTACAAACTAACCAGACACCTACAAACTAGGTGTCTGGTTAGACTGTAAACTCTCCTTCCAGACTCACATCAAACATCTCCAATCCAAAATTTATTGGCTTCCTATTTCGCAACAAAGCATCCTTCACTCATGCTGCCAAACATACCCTCGTAAAACTGATCATCCTACCGATCCTCGACTTCGGCGATGTCATTTATAAAATAGCCTCCAACACTCTACTCAACAAATTGGATGCAGTCTATCACAGTGCCATCCGTTTTGTCACCAAAGCCCCATATACTACCCACCACTGCGACTTGTACACTCTCGTTGGCTGGCCCTCGCTTCATACTCATCGCCAAATCCACTGGCTCCAGGTCATCTACAAGTCCCTACTAGGTAAAGCCCCACTTTATCTCAGCTTGCTGGTCACCATAGCAGCACCCACCTGTAGCACAGGCTCCATCAGGTATATCTCACTGGTCACCCCCGAAGCCAATTCCTCCTTTGGCAGCCTTTCCTTCCAGTTTTCTGCTGCCAATGAGTGGAACGAACTACAAAAATCACTGAAACTGGAGACACTTATCTCCCTCACTAGCTTTAAGCACCAGCTGTCAGAGCAGCTCACAGATCACTGCACCTGTACATAGCCCATCTGTAAATAGCCCAACCAACTACCTCATCCCCTATTGTATTTATTTATCTTGCTCCTTTGCACCCCAGTATTTCTATCATCTACTGCACATCTACCATTCCAGTGTTAAATTGCTATATTGTAATTACTTCGCCACCACAGCCTATTTATTGCCTTACCTTCCTTATCTTACCTCATTTGCACACATTGTATATAGACTTGTTTTTCTACTGTATTATTGACTGTATGTTTGTTTTACTCCATGTGTAACTATGTGTTGTATGTGTCGAACTGCTTTGCTTTATCTTGGCCAGGTTGCAGTTGTAAATGAGAACTTGTTCTCAACTTGCCTACCTGGTTCAATAAAGGTGAAATAAAAATAAATCAATAAAATAAAAATTGAGTCTAAGGCTTTTTTTAAATCAACAAAGCATGAGAAGACCTCGCCTTTGGTTTGTTTGTTTGTCAATTAGGGTGTGCAGGGTGAATACGTGGTCTGTTGTATTGTAATTTGGTAAAAAGTAAATTGGACATTTGCTCATTACATTGTTTTCAGAAGAAATGTACGAGTCTGCTGATAATGATAATGCAGAGGATTTTCCCAAGGTTGCTGTTGACGCATATCCCGCGGTAGTTATTGGGGTCAAATTTGTCTCCACTTTTGTGGTTTTGGGTGATCAGTCCTTGGCTCCAAATATTGGGGAAGATGCCAGAGCTAAGGATGATGTTAAAGAGTAAGTATAGCCAATTGGAATTTGTTGTCTGTATATTTTATCATTTCATTTTTGGGTTGGAGGGTTTGTATTTTGTCCTGTAGTTCATTCAATGTAATTTGAGAATCCAGTGGGTTCTGGTAGTCTTTAATCGTTTTTTTATTTATTTATTTACTTTACCTTTATTTAACCAAGTAGGCTAGTTGAGAACAAGTTCTCATTTACAACTGCGACCTGGCAAAGATAAAGCACAGCAGTTTGATACATACAAGAGTTACACATAGAATACACAGACATACAGGCAATAATACAGTAGGGAAAAAATATAAAAAAGAAGAAGTCTATATACAGTGAGTGAAAATGAGGTAAGATAAGGGAGGTAGTGAAATAAATAGGCCATGGTGGCGAGGTAAATTACAATATAGCAACTAAACACTGGAACGGTAGATGTGCAGAAAATAAATGTGCAAGTTACTGGGGTGCAAAGGAGCAAGATAAATAAATAAATAAATACAGTATGGGGATAAGGTAGTAGGATGGGCTGTTTACAGATGGGCTATGTGCAGGTGCAGAGATCTGTGAGCTGCACTGACAGCTGGTGCTTAAAGCTAGTGAGGGAGATATGTCTCCGGCTTCAGTGATTTTTGTAGTTCGTTCCAGTCATTGGCAGCAGAGAACTGGAAGGAAAGGCGGCCAAAGGAGGAATTGGCTTTGGGGGTGACCAGTGGGATATACCTGATGGAGCCTGTGCTACAGGTGGGTGCTGCTATGGTGACCAGTGAGCTGAGATAAGGCAGGGCTTTACCTAGCAAAGACTTGTAGATGACCTGGAGCCAGTGGATTTGGCGACGAGTATGAAGCGAGGGCCAGCCAATGAGAGCGTACAGGTTGCAGTGGTGGGTAGTATATGGGGATTTGGTGACAAAGCAAATGGCACTGTGATAGACTGCATCCAATTTGTTGAGTAGAGTGTTGGAGGCTATTTTATAAATGACATAGCCGAAGTCGAGGATCGGTAGGATGGTCAGTTTTACTAGGGTATGTTTGGCAGCATGAGTGAAGGATGCTTTGTTGCGAAATAGGAAGCCGATTCTAGATTTAATTTTGGATTGGAGATATTTAATGTGAGTCTGGAAGGAGAGTTTACAGTCTAGCCAGACACCTAGGTATTTGTAGTTGTCCACATATTCTAAGTCAGAACCGTCCAGAGTAGTGATGCTGGACGGGCGGGCAGGTGCGGGCAGTGATCGGTTGAAGAGCATGCATTTAGTTTTACTTGCATTTAAGAGCAGTTGGAGGCCACGGAAAGAGAGTTGTATGGCATTGAAGCTCGTCTGGAGGTTAGTTAACACAGTCTAAGATTTGTATTTGATCATGTATATGTTTTTGCTGTTTGTTCTTGGTTATAGAGCCAAAAAGATAACTCTTTGTATTGTTGTTTGTTTAGTGTTTTCCAATTTTTCCTGAAGTGGTTAGTCTATGGATTCTTCAATTACATTGAGCTGTTTTCTGATTTTCTTCGGCTCACTCACTCACGAGTAGCGACCATGGCTACCCCAGTGTGTGTGTGTGTGTGTGTCTCACAGTAGGGACAATGGCTACCCCAGTGTGTGTGTGTGTCAGAGTAGGGACCATGGCTACCCCAGTGCAGAGTAGGGACCACGGCTACCCCAGTGCAGAGTAGGGACCATGGCTACCCCAGTGCAGAGTAGGGACCATGGCTAGGGACCACGGCTACCCCAGTGCAGAGTAGGGACCACGGCTACCCCAGTGCAGAGTAGGGACCACTGCTACCCCAGTGCAGAGTAGGGACCACGGCTACCCCAGTGCAGAGTAGGGACCACGGCTACCCCAGTGCAGAGTAGGGACCACGGCTACCCCAGTGCAGAGTAGGGACCATCGCTAGGGACCATGGCTACCCCAGTGTAGAGTAGGGACCACGGCTACCCCAGTGTAGAGTAGGGACCACGGCTACCCCAGTGTAGAGTAGGGACCACGGCTACCCCAGTGTAGAGTAGGGACCACGGCTACCCCAGTGTAGAGTAGGGACCACGGCTACCCCAGTGTAGAGTAGGGACCACGGCTACCCCAGTGTAGAGTAGGGACCACGGCTACCCCAGTGTAGAGTAGGGACCACGGCTACCCCAGTGCAGAGTAGGGACCACGGCTACCCCAGTGCAGAGTAGGGACCATGGCTACCCCAGTGCAGAGTAGGGACCATGGCTACCCCAGTGCAGAGTAGGGACTATGGCTACCCCAGTGTAGAGTAGGGACCATGGCTACCCCAGTGCAGAGTAGGCACCATGGCTACCCCAGTGTAGAGTAGGGACCATGGCTACCCCAGTGCAGAGTAGGGACCAGTGTAGAGTAGGGTTGGTTCATTACCTCTTCTGTCTCCTGAGCCTCTTCTCCATCCTCCTCCACCACCACCAGGGTCAGCTTGCTCTTCTTAAAGTCTAGACGGGTGATCTTGGGCCTGGGGAACACACACACTTTGCATCTGAAACACTAGTAAGATGTTTTCCAGTTGTTCTGTTAAAAACAAGGATGTCCCTTACCATCTATTGACACAGGGCTTCGTCCATTGGAAAGTGAGCGCACAAGCAGAGTTTAACTGTGTTCTTACCAGAAGAACAGGCCTATCTTGGTCTCTCCCTCAAACACCAGCACTCCAGTAGGAGTCAGTCCTAACTGGTATTCATTACCATCTCGAGCCTGGAGGGAAAGGAAGACACAGCCATTCAGCGTATTATTCCTGTTTATGTTTGTCACCGTCCTTAAATCGTCACTAGCGCTCTGCGTTTCCCTTTTACCATTTTACATTTACGTCATTTAGCAGACGCTCTTATCCAGAGCGACTAACAGTAGCGAGTGCATACATTTTCATACTGGTCCCCGTGGGAATCAAACCCACAACCCTGGTGTTGCAAGTGCCATGCTCTACCACGTGAGAGACATGGGACCAGTACAGCTCTGTACAGTACGTTCTGTTCTCCTCACCTTGACCATGTGCATGTCCACCCCATACATCTCGAGCCACTTGGCCTTGTTCAGGTAGTTAATCTCTGCCTGCGACGGCATCTGGCCCCTGGGACGGAGCAGAGGGAGAAAATACAGAATACTGGGTTTAACAGGAGATGGGGTGTGTGGTGTGTGTATTGTGTGTGTGTGTGTGTGTGTGTGTGTGTGTGTGTGTATGTACGCATGTGTGGTGTGTGTATGTATGTGTATGGTGTGTGTGTGAGTGGTGTGTGAGAGAGACAAGGTCACATACAAAGAATGCTGACTCTTGAGATGAACCCCAACTGATGATTCTAAATCTTAAAGGTGACATTAAAATCTCACCCATGAGGAAGTCATACAACACAGGAAGCCCATGCATGTGTTCCAGGGTTAAAAAACAGACAATGACAACACTGATCCTCTGCAGTACATGAGTCAACGTAACCTCTAGTCAACCCCGGTCCACACCAACACATGCTTTAAATCAAGTTGTAAAAAATAAGTGGACTTAACCCGGCCTGGGAACACCCCCAGCTTGAGTACATCAAGGGTGATACAAAAATATAGGTGCCCTATAGCCTATGGATGACCTGCTGTATGCGCCACAAGGAGGGTTTAACTAGGTAGGTGATTAACCAACTATTGGCACCCAAACGCCTGGCTGTAACGCCTGGCTGTAACGCCTGGCTGTAACGCCTGGCTGTAACCATTGTAACATAAAGGCTGTATTAGATGGGCAATACAACCTCTAGACATTGGTAACACTTTACACTAGCTTTCATTAAAACATTACCTTGTAAATGATGTATCAATGGTGATCCCATAAAGTGTTACTCAGACATGTGATATCATTGTTTTACCTGCACTCCTTCCAGGCGTTGAAGATGGACAGCTCCATGGCCTCAGTCTGCTCTGGCATGAAGCGGAACTCAGACACCATGTCCAGAGCATGTTCCGCAGGGTCACAGTCTCCCAGCTCAGCTGAAACAGAACAGGTTACATACTGAGTACTTTAAACCTAACCACAACTCGGACACCCTAACTAACCCCAACTCAGTGTCTGAGTTGGGGTTGGTTAGAGTGTCTGGTTAGGGTGTCTGAGTTGGGGTTGGTTAGGGTGTCCAACCCAGACACCCTAACCAACCCCAACTCAGACACCCCAACCCAGACACCATGTCCAGAGCATGCTACGCAGGGTCAGTCTCCCAGCTCAGTTGGAACACAACCATAGACATGAGTTCTCTGAATCAAATCAAATCTTATTTGTCACATGCACCGAATACAACAGGTATTAAGCCCTTATTAACCAAGAGTGCAGTTCAAGAAATAGACCTCTTCCCTATAGGCTCTCATCATTGATCAGGCCTACCACTGTTTTGTCATCTTAATGATGGTGTTGGTCTCGTGCTTGACCGCGCAGTCGTGGGTGAACAGGAGGGGACTAAGCATGCACCCCTGAGGGGAACCAGTGTTGAGGATCAGCGTGGCAGATGTGTTGGTGCCTACCCTTACCACCTGGGGGTGGACCGTCAGGAAGTCCAGGATCCAGTTGCAGAAGGATGTGTTTAGTCCCAGGGTCCATAGCTTAGTGATGTGCTTTGTGGGCACTACGGTGTTTAATGCTGAAGTTACCTTCACATTCTTGGGCACAGGGACTATGGTGGTCTGCTTGAAACATGTGGGTATTACAGACTCTGGAGAGGTTGAAAATGTCAGTGAAGACACTTGCCAGTTGGTTTGTGCATGCTCTGAGTACACGGCCTGGTAATCCGTCTGGCCCCGCGGCCTTGTGAATGTTGACCAGTTTAAAGGATCTTGTTTACATCGGCTACGGAGAGCGTGATCGCACAGCCGTCCGGAACAGCTGGTGCTCTCATGCATGCTTCAGTGTTATTTGCCTCAAAGCGAGCATAAAAAAGGTATTTAGCTCGCCTGGAAGGCTTGCATTACTGGGCAGCTCACGGCTGGGTTTCCCTTTGTAGTCCATAACAGTTTGCAAGCCCTGCCACATCCGAGGAACGTCAGAGTCGGTGTAGTTGGATTCAAACTAAGTCCTGTATTGACGCTTTGCCTGTTTGATGTTTCGTCTGAGGGCATAGCGGGATTTCTTATAAGCATCCATATTAGTGTCCCGCTCCTTGAAAGCGGCAGCTCTAGCTTTTAGCTCGATGTGGATGTTGCCTTTAATCCATGGCTTCTGGTTGGGATATGTACAGTTGAAGTCGGAAGTTTACATACACTTAGGTTGGAGTCATTAAGACTTGTTTTCAACCACTCCACAAATGTCTTGTTAACAAACTATAGATTTGGCAAGTCGATTAGGACATCTACTTTGTGCATCACACAAGTAATGTTTCCAGATTATTTCACTTATAATTCACTGTATCCCAATACCAATAGGTCAGACGTTTACATACACTAAGTTGACTGTGCCTTTAAACAGCTTGGAACATTCCAGAAAATTATATCATGGCTTTAGAAGCTTCTGATAGGCTAATTGACATCATTTGAGTCAATTGGAGGTGTACCTGTGGATGTATTTCAAGGCCTACCTTCAAACTCAGTGCCTCTTCGTTTGACATCATGGGAAGAATATAAAAGAAATCAGTCAAGACCTCAGAAAAAGATTGTAGACCTCCACAAGTCTGGATCATCATTGGGAGCAATTTCCAAATGCCTGAAGGTACCACGTTCATCTGTACAAACAATAGCACACAAGTATAAACACCATGGGACCACGCAGCCGTCATACCGCTCAGGAAGGAGAGCGTTCTGTCTCCTAGAGATGAGCGTACTTTTGTGTGAAAAGTGCTAATAATCCAAGAACAACAGCAAAGGACCTTGTTGCTGGAGGAAACAGGTATAAAATTATCTATATCCACAGTAAAACAAGTCCTATGTCGACATAACCTGAAAGGCCGCTCAGCAAGGAAGAAGCCACTGCTCCAAAACCGCCATAAAAAAGCCAGACTACGGTTTGCAACTGCACATGGGGACAAAGATGGTACTTTTTGGAGAAATGTCCTCTGGTCTGATGAAACAAAAATAGAACTGTTTGGCTATAATGACCATTGTTATGTTTGGAGGAAAAAGGGGGAGGCTTGCAAGCCAAAGAACACCATCCCAACCGTGAAACACCTGGGTGGCAGCATCATGTTGTGGGGGTGCTTTGCTGCAGGAGGCACTGGTGCACTTCACAAAATAGATGGCATCATGTGGTAGAAAAATTATGTGGATATATTGAAGCAACATCTCAAGACATCAGTCAGGAAGTTAAAGCTTGGTCGCAAATGGGTCTTCCAAATGGACAATGACCCCAAGCACACTTCCAAAGTTGTGGAAAATGGCTTAACTTCTTAGGGAGCGGCTGCCGAGGAGACGGTTTTGGAGAGTCTGGCATGCCCAAAGTAAAATGCCTGCCATTCAGGCCCAGAAAATAGGATATGCATATAATTAGTACTATTGGATAGGAAACACTCCGTTTCTAAAAGTGTTAAAATAATGTATGTGAGTATAACAGAAGTGATATAGCAGGCGAAAACCCGAGGAAAATCCATACGGATTTGCTGTTTTTTTTGTAAATTACCTTTTTCTCCATTGTGCCTATTCATTTCTCTGTTATGTAGGACTGAGACTGCAGTACCTATGTCTAAAGAGCTGGTGTAACTAAAGGGAACCGTATAGAAGAAGATTTACTGAAGGAAGTGGAAATGAGAAATACTTTTTTCGGTCACGAGAACGAGAGTGCGCCTCACTTTATTTTCCTTTCTTATCAGTCAGGCTACAATCCGGTTGAAATATTATAGTAAATATACATAAAATGATACCTAAGGAAACATTAAAAATGATGTTTGATTTGTTTCTCTTCACGGTTCTATGGGCGACTCGACGGTGGATTTTATGAACATAACGCGCCAACCAAACAGAGATTTATGGATATAATAAATGACATTTTCCTAACAAAAGAAGCATGGATTGTCTTCGTTGGACACTTGGGAAGCCCTCAGCAGAAGTTCATCAAAGGTAAGCGATTTTATATTAGCAATTTTATGCGTTTTGTGATACCCGCGTATGAGAAGGGCTATGCTCAAACAATCAAATGTTGTGCTTTCGCCGTAAAGCCTTTTTGAAGTCTGACAACGCTGTGATATTGCCAAGAATCAGAGCTTTTGATGACTATGCAACACTTGTATATTGATGAATGTTTAATAATTCAACTTTTGGATTTTGAATTTGGCGCCTTACATTTCACCGCCCACTGCTCCCTAAGTAGTTAAGGACAACAAAGTCAAGGTATTGGAGTGACCATCACAAAGCCCTGACCTCAATCCTATAGAAAATGTGTGGGCAAAACTGAAAAAGGAGGCCTACAAACCTGACTCAGTTACACCAGCTCTGTCAGGAGGAATGGGCCAAAATTCACCCAACTTATTGTGGGAAGCTTGTGGAAGGCTACCCAAAACATTTGACCCAAGTTAAACATTTGAAAGGCAATGCTACCAAATACTAATTGATTGTATGTAAACTTCTGACCCACTGGGAACGTGATGAAATAAATAAAAGCTGAAATATATAATTCTCTCTACTATTATTCTGACATTTCACATTCTTAAAATAAAGTGGTGATCCTAACTGACCTAAAACAGGGAATTTTTACTAGGATTAAATTTGATAAACTGAGTTTAAATGTATTTCGCTAAGGTGTATGTAAACTTCAGACTTCAACTGTGCGTCACGGTCACTGTGTTGACGACGTCCTCAATGCACTTATTGATGAAGCCGGCGACTGAGGTGGTATATTCCTCAATGCCATTGGATGAATCACGGACCATATTCCAGTCTATGCTGCTAACTGTCCTGTAGCGTAGCATCCGCGTCATCGGACCACTTCCGTATTGAGCCTTCACTGGTACTTACTGCTTTAGTTTTTGCTTGTGGGCAGGAATCAGGAGGATAGAGTTATGGCCAGATTTACCAAATGGAGGACGAGGGAGAGCTTTGTATGCTTCTCTGTGTGGAGTAAAGGTGGTCTAGAATTTTCTTTCCTCTGGTTGCACGTGACATGCTGGTAGAAATTAGGTAAAACGGATTTAAGTTTGCCTGCATTAATGTCCCGCCACTAGGAGCGCTGCTTCTGGATGAGCATTTTCTTGTTTGCTTATGGCCTTATACAGCTCGTTGAGTGGGGTCTTAGTGCCAGCATCGGTTTGTGGTGGTAAATAGACAGCTACGAATAATATAGATGAGAACTCTTGGTAGATTGTGTGGTCTACAGCTTATCATGAGGTACTCTACCTCAGGCAAGCGATATGTCGTGACTTCTTTAACGCGCACCAGCAGTTAGTGACAAATAGACCCTCGTCTTACCAGACGTAGCTACTCTGTCCTGGCGATTTACACAGAAAAACCAGCCAGCTCTATATTATCCGTGTCGTCGTTCACCCATGACTTGGTGAAACATAAGATATTACAGTTTTTAATGTCCCGTTGGTAGGACAGTCTCGACCGTAGATCATCTAGTTTGTTTTCCGGTGATTGCGCGTTGACCAATAGAACCGATGGGGTTAGTAAATTACTAACTCGCCTACGAATCCTAACAAGGCATGTCGACCTTCTCACTTGGTAACTACGCCTTTTCTTCACGCAAATGACAGGGATTTTGACACTTTCAACGGAAAGCAGTATATCCTTTGCGTCAGACTCATTAAAGACAAAACTCTTTGTCCAGTTTGAGGTGAGCAATCGCTGTTCTGATGTCCAGAAGCACATTTCACTCATAAGAGACGGTAGCAAGAGTTGCCTTCCAGAGAGACATCGGCGACTGCAACGTTCTTTGCTTCACGGAAACATGGCTCACTCAGGACACGTTATCTGAGTCGGTACAGCCCCATGGTTTCTCCACACATCGCGCCGACAGAAACAAACATCTATCTGGTAAGAAAAAGGGCAGGGGTGTGTGTCTTATGATTATCGAGACGTGGTGTGATCATAACAACATACAGGAACTAAAGTCCTTTTGTTCACCTGACATAGAATTCCTTACAATCAAATGCCGACCGCATTATCTACCAAGAGAATTCTCTTCGATTATAATCACAGCCGTGTATATCCCCCCCTCAAGCTGACACATCGACGGCACTGAAAGAAATCCATTGGACTCTATGTAAACTGGAAACCACTTATCCTGAGGCTGCATTTATTGTGGCTGGGGATTTTAATAAGGCTAATTTGAAAACAAGGCTCCCTAAATTTTATTAGCATATCGAATGTGTGACCCCGGGCTGGTAAAATCCTTGATCATTGTTATTCTAACTTCCGCATACAAGGCTATTCTCCACCCTCTTTTCGGCAAGTCTGACCATAACTCCATTTTGTCGCTCCCAGCCTACAGACAGAAACTAAAACAGGAAACGCCCGTTCTCAGGTCTGTTCAACGCTGGTCCGACCAATCTGATTCCACACTGCAAGATTGCTTCGAGCACGTGGACTGGGATATGTTCCGGATAGCATCGGACAACAACATTGATGTATACGCTGATTCGGTGAGCGAGTTTATTAGGAAGTGCATTGGTGATGTTGTACCCATAGCAACTATTAAAACCGTGGATTGATGGCAGCATTCGCGCAAAACTGAAAGCGCGAACCACTGCTTTTAACCAGGGTAAGGCAACCGGAAACATGACTGAATACAAACAGTGTAGCTATTCCCTCCACAAGGCAATCAAACAAGCTAAGCGTCAACATAGAGACAAAGTAGAGTCACAATTCAACGGCTCAGACACGAGAGGAATGTGGCAGGGTCTACAGTCAATCACGGACTACAAAAAGAAAACCAGCCCCGTCGCGGACCACGATGTCCTGCTCCCAGACAAACTAAACAACTTCTTTGCTCGCTTTGAGGACAATACAGTGCCACCGACACTGCCCGCTACCAAAACCTGCGGGCTCACCTTCACCGCAGTGAGTAAAACATTTAAATGTGTTAACCCTCGCAAGGCTGCTGGCTAGTCAAGGATCATATCACCTCCATCCTGCCAGACACCCAGGACCCATTCCAATTTGCTTACCTTTCCAATAGGTCCACAGACGACGCAATCGCAATCACACTGCCCTAACCCATCTGGACAAGAGGAATACCTATGTAAGAATGCTGTTCATCGACTACAGCTCAGCATTTAACACCATAGTACCCTCCAAGCTCGTCATTAAGCTCAAGACCCTAGATCTCGACCCAGCCCTGTGCAACTGGGTCCTGGACTTCCTGATGGGCCGGGCCCAGGTGGTGAGGGTAGGAAACAACACCTCCACCCCGCTGATCCTCAACACTGGGGCCCCACAAGGGTGCGTTCTCAGCCCTCTCCTGTACTCCTGTTCATCCATGACTGCGTGGCCAAGCACGCATCCAACTCAATCATCAAGTTTGCTGACGACACTACAGTGGTAGGCTTGATTACCAACTACGACGAGACGGCCTACAGGGAGGAGGTGAGGGCCCTCGGAGTGTGGTGTCAAGAAAATAACCAACAAAACAAAGGAGATGATCGTGGACTTCAGGAAACAGGAGAGGGAGCACCCCCCTATCCACATCGACGGGACAGTAGTGGAGAAGGTGGAAAGTTAAAGTTCCTCGGGGTACACATCACGGACAAACTGAAATGGTCCACCGACACAGACAGCGTGGTGAAGAAGGTGCAACAGGGCCTCTTCAACCTCAGGAGGCTTAAGAAATCTGGCTTGTCACCAAAAACACTCACAAACTTCTACAGATGCACAATCGAGAGCATCCTGTCGGGCTGTATCACCGCCTGGTACGGCAACTGCTCCGCCCACAACCGTAAGGCTCTGCAGAGGGTAGTGAGGACTGCACAACGCATCACCAGGGTAAACTACCTGCCCTCCAGGACACCTACACCACCCGATGTCACAGGAAGGCCAAAAGATCATCAAGGACAACAACCACCCGAGCCACTGCCTGTTCACCCCGCTATCATCCAGAAGGCGAGGTCAGTACAGGTGCATCAAAGCTGGGACCGAGAGACTGAAAAACAGCTTCTATCTCAAGGCCATCAGACTGTTAAACAGCCATCACTAACATTGAGTGGCTGCTGCCAACATACTGACTTAAATCTCTAGCCACTTTAAATAATAGGAATTGTATGTAACAAATCTATCACTAGCCACTTTAAACAATTGTGTATATAATGTTTACATATCCAACACTACACATATCAAATGTATACACTGTACTCTAAACCATCTACTGAATCTTGCCTATGCCGTTCGGCCATCGACTCAAATCTCTAGCCACTTTAATACTTATAATTGGATGAAATAAATGTATCACTAGCCACTTTAAATGATGCCATTTATATAATGTTTACATATCCTACATTACTCATCTCATATGTATATACTGTACTCCATACCATCCCATCTACTGCATCTTGCCTATGTCGGTCAGCCATCGCTCATCCATATATTTATATGTACATACTCGTATTCATTCCTTTACTCTTGTGTGTATAAGGTAGTTGTTGTGAATTTGTTAGATTACTTGTTAGATACTACTGTATGGTCGGAACTAGAAGCACAAGAATTTAGCTACACTCGCATTAACATCTGCTAACCATGTGTATGTGACAAATAAAAATTAGATTTTATTTTATTTGAGCAGCAACTTTATGTACATAATAGGTTACAAACGAAAAAAACGAACTAAATAGCACAGTTGGTTAGGAACGGCAGGCATCCCGTCCGGCACCATTATTTATCATTGGAGGTCTTTAGAAAGTCGATTTAAGGCCATTTGCTATCTGGGGTCTGGGATTGTTTTGCAATAAAAGTGAAGCTAATGAGAACCTGTGGGCATGTATTCTTCTGTCCCCATAATTTTGGTCACTGACTAAGGATCTATAGATTACCTGCTAGCTATTCATTACATTTGTAATTTTGAATAATCCCTTTAAAGTTGCCCCCTTCCTCCCCTTAAATTCCTAAAACTCACTAGAACACTAACATTCAAATACATCCAAATCACATTAAAGTCGAGCAACAGACCTCCAATGACGCCTCACTCTCCTCCTTCCCTAAATAGCAGCATGCAGATAACGTCTGACTCTGCAGGCTGGGGGATAAATAGAGCAGCAGTATGACTGCAGGCTGGGGGCTAAATAGGGCAGCAGTATGACTGCAGGCTGGGGGATAAATAGGGCAGCAGTATGACTGCAGGCTGGGCAAAAAATAAGGCGGCAGTGTGACTCTGCAGGCTGGGGGATAAATAAGGAAGCAGTATGACTGCAGGCTGGGGGATAAATAGGGCAGCAGTATGACTCTGCAGGTTGGGGGATAAATAGGGCAGCAGTATGACTGCAGGCTGGGGGATAAATAGGGCAGCAGTATGACTCTGCAGGCTGGGGGATAAATAGGGCAGCAGTATGACTGCAGGCTGGGGGATAAATAGGGCAGCAGTATGACTGCAGGCTGGGGGATAAATAGGGCAGCAGTATGACTGCAGGCTGGGGGATAAATAGGGCAGCAGTATGACTGCAGGCTGGGCAATAAATAAGGCGGCAGTGTGACTCTGCAGGCTGGGGGATAAATAAGGAAGCAGTATGACTGCAGGCTGGGGGATAAATAGGGCAGCAGTATGACTCTGCAGGTTGGGGATAAATAGGGCAGCAGTATGACTGCAGGCTGGGGATAAATAGGGCAGCAGTATGACTGCAGGCTGGGGATAAATAGGGCAGCAGTATGACTGCAGGCTGGGGATAAATAGGGCAGCAGTATGACTGCAGGCTGGGGATAAATAGGGCAGCAGTATGACTGCAGGCTGGGGATAAATAGGGCAGCAGTATGACTGCAGGCTGGGGATAAATAGGGCAGCAGTATGACTGCAGGCTGGGGATAAATAGGGCAGCAGTATGACTGCAGGCTGGGGGATAAATAGGGCAGCAGTATGACACTGCAGGCTGGGGGATAAATAGGGCAGCAGTATGACACTGCAGGCTGAGGGATAATTAGGGCAGCAGTATGACTGCAGGCTGGGGGATAAATAGGGCAGCAGTATGCCTCTGCAGGCTGGGGGATAAATAGGGCAGCAGTATGCCTCTGCAGGCTGGGGGATAAATAGGGCAGCAGTATGACTCTGCAGGCTGGGGGATAAATAGGGCAGCAGTATGACTGCAGGCTGGGGATAAATAGGGCAGCAGTATGACTGCAGGCTGGGGATAAATAGGGCAGCAGTATGACTCTGCAGGCTGGGGATAAATAGGGCAGCAGTATGACTCTGCAGGCTGGGGATAAATAGGGCAGCAGTATGACTCTGCAGGCTGGGGGATAAATAGGGCAGCAGTATGACTCTGCAGGCTGGGGATAAATAGGGCAGCAGTATGACTGCAGGCTGGGGATAAATAGGGCAGCAGTATGACTGCAGGCTGGGGATAAATAGAGCAGCAGTATGACTGCAGGCTGGGGATAAATAGGGCAGCAGTATGACTGCAGGCTGGGGATAAATAGGGCAGCAGTATGACTGCAGGCTGGGGGATAAATAGGGCAGCAGTATGACTCTGCAGGCTGGGGATAAATAGGGCAGCAGTATGACTGCAGGCTGGGGGATAAATAGGGCAGCAGTATGACTCTGCAGGCTGGGGATAAATAGGGCAGCAGTATGACTCTGCAGGCTGGGGATAAATAGGGCAGCAGTATGACTCTGCAGGCTGGGGGATAAATAGGGCAGCAGTATGACTCTGCAGGCTGGGGATAAATAGGGCAGCAGTATGACTGCAGGCTGGGGATAAATAGGGCAGCAGTATGACTGCAGGCTGGGGGATAAATAGGGCAGCAGTATGACTGCAGGCTGGGGATAAATAGGGGATAAATAGGGCAGCAGTATGACTGCAGGCTGGGGGATAAATAGGGCAGCAGTATGACTCTGCAGGCTGGGGGATAAATAGGGCAGCAGCATGACTCTGCAGGCTGGGGATAAATAGGGCAGCAGTATGACTGCAGGCTGGGGATAAATAGGGCAGCAGTATGACTGCAGGCTGGGGGATAAATAGGGCAGCAGTATGACTCTGCAGGCTGGGGATAAATAGGGCAGCAGTGACTCTGCAGGCTGGGGGATAAATAGGGCAGCAGTATGACTCTGCAGGCTGGGGGATAAATAGGGCAGCAGTATGACTCTGCAGGCTGGGGGATAAATAGGGCAGCAGTATGACTGCAGGCTGGGGGATAAATAGGGCAGCAGTATGACTGCAGGCTGGGGATAAATAGGGCAGCAGTATGACTGCAGGCTGGGGATAAATAGGGCAGCAGTATGACTCTGCAGGCTGGGATAAATAGGGCAGCAGTATGACTCTGCAGGCTGGGGATAAATAGGCAGCAGTATGATAGGGCAGCAGGCTGGGGGATAAATAGGGCAGCAGTATGACTGCAGGCTGCAGGCTGGGGATAAATAGGGCAGCAGTATGTGCATAGGGCAGCAGTATGCCTGCAGGCTGGGGATAAATGCAGTATATGCAGGCTGGGGATAAATAGGGCAGCAGTATGCCTCTGCAGGCTGGGGATAAATAGGGCAGCAGTATGACTCTGCAGGCTGGGGGATAAATAGGGCAGCAGTATGACTGCAGGCTGGGGATAAATAGGGCAGCAGTATGACTGCAGGCTGGGGGGATAAATAGGGCAGCAGTATGACTCTGCAGGCTGGGGGATAAATAGGGCAGCAGTATGACTCTGCAGGCTGGGGGATAAATAGGGCAGCAGTATGACTCTGCAGGCTGGGGGATAAATAGGGCAGCAGTATGACTGCAGGCTGGGGATAAATAGGGCAGCAGTATGACTGCAGGCTGGGGATAAATAGGGCAGCAGTATGACTGCAGGCTGGGGATAAATAGGGCAGCAGTATGACTGCAGGCTGGGGGATAAATAGAGCAGCAGTATGACTGCAGGCTGGGGATAAATAGGGCAGCAGTATGACTGCAGGCTGGGGATAAATAGGGCAGCAGTATGACTGCAGGCTGGGGGATAAATAGGGCAGCAGTATGACTGCAGGCTGGGGATAAATAGGGCAGCAGTATGACTGCAGGCTGGGGATAAATAGGGCAGCAGTATGACTGCAGGCTGGGGATAAATAGGGCAGCAGTATGACTGCAGGCTGGGGATAAATAGGGCAGCAGTATGACTCTGCAGGCTGGGGGATAAATAGGGCAGCAGTATGACTCTGCAGGCTGGGGGATAAATAGGGCAGCAGTATGACTACAGGCTGGGGGATAAATAGGGCAGCAGTATGACTGCAGGCTGGGGGATAAATAGGGCAGCAGTATGACTGCAGGTTGGGGGATAAATAGGGCAGCAGTATGACTGCAGGCTGGGGGATAAATAGGGCAGCAGTATGACTCTGCAGGCTGGGGGATAAATAGGGTAAAACATGTTATCTGGGTGGTGGAAGTGAGGAGAGACTATGTCCAGGATTATGGACAGACACCCAGCCTAGCTGCCAAACAGAGTGTAATCTAGCTACGCACTGGACATTCAGCTGGTGTTACATTCCAACCTGAGACTCACTGGCCATTTGGCTAGCAGACATTTAGCAGAACAGCTCACGGCTGGGTTTCCCTTTGTAGTCCATAACAGTTTGCAAGCCCTGCCACATCCGAGGAACGTCAGAGTCGGTGTAGTTGGATTCAAACTAAGTCCTGTATTGACGCTTTGCCTGTTTGATGTTTCGTCTGAGGGCATAGCGGGATTTCTTATAAGCATCCATATTAGTGTCCCGCTCCTTGAAAGCGGCAGCTCTAGCTTTTAGCTCGATGTGGATGTTGCCTTTAATCCATGGCTTCTGGTTGGGATATGTACAGTTGAAGTCGGAAGTTTACATACACTTAGGTTGGAGTCATTAAGACTTGTTTTTCAACCACTCCACAAATGTCTTGTTAACAAACTATAGATTTGGCAAGTCGATTAGGACATCTACTTTGTGCATCACACAAGTAATGTTTCCAGATTATTTCACTTATAATTCACTGTATCCCAATACCAATAGGTCAGACGTTTACATACACTAAGTTGACTGTGCCTTTAAACAGCTTGGAACATTCCAGAAAATTATATCATGGCTTTAGAAGCTTCTGATAGGCTAATTGACATCATTTGAGTCAATTGGAGGTGTACCTGTGGATGTATTTCAAGGCCTACCTTCAAACTCAGTGCCTCTTCGTTTGACATCATGGGAAGAATATAAAAGAAATCAGTCAAGACCTCAGAAAAAAGATTGTAGACCTCCACAAGTCTGGATCATCATTGGGAGCAATTTCCAAATGCCTGAAGGTACCACGTTCATCTGTACAAACAATAGCACACAAGTATAAACACCATGGGACCACGCAGCCGTCATACCGCTCAGGAAGGAGACGCGTTCTGTCTCCTAGAGATGAACGTACTTTTGTGTGAAAAGTGCTAATAATCCAAGAACAACAGCAAAGGACCTTGTTGCTGGAGGAAACAGGTATAAAATTATCTATATCCACAGTAAAACAAGTCCTATGTCGACATAACCTGAAAGGCCGCTCAGCAAGGAAGAAGCCACTGCTCCAAAACCGCCATAAAAAAGCCAGACTACGGTTTGCAACTGCACATGGGGACAAAGATGGTACTTTTTGGAGAAATGTCCTCTGGTCTGATGAAACAAAAATAGAACTGTTTGGCTATAATGACCATTGTTATGTTTGGAGGAAAAAGGGGGAGGCTTGCAAGCCAAAGAACACCATCCCAACCGTGAAACACCTGGGTGGCAGCATCATGTTGTGGGGTGCTTTGCTGCAGGAGGCACTGGTGCACTTCACAAAATAGATGGCATCATGTGGTAGAAAAATTATGTGGATATATTGAAGCAACATCTCAAGACATCAGTCAGGAAGTTAAAGCTTGGTCGCAAATGGGTCTTCCAAATGGACAATGACCCCAAGCACACTTCCAAAGTTGTGGAAAATGGCTTAACTTCTTAGGGAGCGGCTGCTGAGGAGAGGCGGTTTTGGAGAGTCTGGCATGCCCAAAGTAAAATGCCTGCCATTCAGGCCCAGAAAATAGGATATGCATATAATTAGTACTATTGGATAGGAAACACTCCGTTTCTAAAAGTGTTAAAATAATGTATGTGAGTATAACAGAAGTGATATAGCAGGCGAAAACCCGAGGAAAATCCATACGGATTTGCTGTTTTTTGTAAATTACCTTTTTCTCCATTGTGCCTATTCATTTCTCTGTTATGTAGGACTGAGACTGCAGTACCTATGTCTAAAGAGCTGGTGTAACTAAAGGAACCGTATAGAAGAAGATTTACTGAAGGAAGTGGAAATGAGAAATACTTTTTCGGTCACGAGAACGAGAGTGCGCCTCACTTTATTTTCCTTTCTTATCAGTCAGGCTACAATCCGGTTGAAATATTATAGTAAATATACATAAAATGATACCTAAGGAAACATTAAAAATGATGTTTGATTTGTTTCTCTTCACGGTTCTATGGGCGACTCGGACGGTGGATTTTATGAACATAACGCCAACCAAACAGAGATTTATGGATATAATAAATGACATTTTCCTAACAAAAGAAGCATGGATTGTCTTCGTTGGACACTTGGGAAGCCCTCAGCAGAAGTTCATCAAAGGTAAGCGATTTTATATTAGCAATTTTATGCGTTTTGTGATACCCGCGTATGAGAAGGGCTATGCTCAAACAATCAAATGTTGTGCTTTCGCCGTAAAGCCTTTTTGAAGTCTGACAACGCTGTGATATTGCCAAGAATCAGAGCTTTTGATGACTATGCAACACTTGTATATTGATGAATGTTTAATAATTCAACTTTTGGATTTTGAATTTGGCGCCTTACATTTCACCGCCCCACTGCTCCCTAAGTAGTTAAGGACAACAAAGTCAAGGTATTGGAGTGACCATCACAAAGCCCTGACCTCAATCCTATAGAAAATGTGTGGGCAAAACTGAAAAAGGAGGCCTACAAACCTGACTCAGTTACACCAGCTCTGTCAGGAGGAATGGGCCAAAATTCACCCAACTTATTGTGGGAAGCTTGTGGAAGGCTACCCAAAACATTTGACCCAAGTTAAACATTTGAAAGGCAATGCTACCAAATACTAATTGATTGTATGTAAACTTCTGACCCACTGGGAACGTGATGAAATAAATAAAAGCTGAAATATATAATTCTCTCTACTATTATTCTGACATTTCACATTCTTAAAATAAAGTGGTGATCCTAACTGACCTAAAACAGGGAATTTTTACTAGGATTAAATTTGATAAACTGAGTTTAAATGTATTTCGCTAAGGTGTATGTAAACTTCAGACTTCAACTGTACGTACGGTCACTGTGTTGACGACGTCCTCAATGCACTTATTGATGAAGCCGGCGACTGAGGTGGTATATTCCTCAATGCCATTGGATGAATCACGGACCATATTCCAGTCTATGCTGCTAACTGTCCTGTAGCGTAGCATCCGCGTCATCGGACCACTTCCGTATTGAGCCTTCACTGGTACTTACTGCTTTAGTTTTTGCTTGTGGGCAGGAATCAGGAGGATAGAGTTATGGCCAGATTTACCAAATGGAGGACGAGGGAGAGCTTTGTATGCTTCTCTGTGTGGAGTAAAGGTGGTCTAGAATTTTCTTTCCTCTGGTTGCACGTGACATGCTGGTAGAAATTAGGTAAAAACGGATTTAAGTTTGCCTGCATTAATGTCCCGCCACTAGGAGCGCTGCTTCTGGATGAGCATTTTCTTGTTTGCTTATGGCCTTATACAGCTCGTTGAGTGGGGTCTTAGTGCCAGCATCGGTTTGTGGTGGTAAATAGACAGCTACGAATAATATAGATGAGAACTCTTGGTAGATTGTGTGGTCTACAGCTTATCATGAGGTACTCTACCTCAGGCAAGCGATATGTCGTGACTTCTTTAACGCGCACCAGCAGTTAGTGACAAATAGACCCTCGTCTTACCAGACGTAGCTACTCTGTCCTGGCGATTTACACAGAAAAACCAGCCAGCTCTATATTATCCGTGTCGTCGTTCACCCATGACTTGGTGAAACATAAGATATTACAGTTTTTAATGTCCCGTTGGTAGGACAGTCTCGACCGTAGATCATCTAGTTTGTTTTCCGGTGATTGCGCTGCTGACCAATAGAACCGATGGGGTTAGTAAATTACTAACTCGCCTACGAATCCTAACAAGGCATGTCGACCTTCTCACTTGGTAACTACGCCTTTTCTTCACGCAAATGACAGGGATTTTGACACTTTCAACGGAAAGCAGTATATCCTTTGCGTCAGACTCATTAAAGACAAAACTCTTTGTCCAGTTTGAGGTGAGCAATCGCTGTTCTGATGTCCAGAAGCACATTTCACTCATAAGAGACGGTAGCAAGAGTTGCCTTCCAGAGAGACATCGGCGACTGCAACGTTCTTTGCTTCACGGAAACATGGCTCACTCAGGACACGTTATCTGAGTCGGTACAGCCCCATGGTTTCTCCACACATCGCGCCGACAGAAACAAACATCTATCTGGTAAGAAAAAGGGCAGGGGTGTGTGTCTTATGATTATCGAGACGTGGTGTGATCATAACAACATACAGGAACTAAAGTCCTTTTGTTCACCTGACATAGAATTCCTTACAATCAAATGCCGACCGCATTATCTACCAAGAGAATTCTCTTCGATTATAATCACAGCCGTGTATATCCCCCCTCAAGCTGACACATCGACGGCACTGAAAGAAATCCATTGGACTCTATGTAAACTGGAAACCACTTATCCTGAGGCTGCATTTATTGTGGCTGGGGATTTTAATAAGGCTAATTTGAAAACAAGGCTCCCTAAATTTTATTAGCATATCGAATGTGTGACCCGGGCTGGTAAAATCCTTGATCATTGTTATTCTAACTTCCGCATACAAGGCTATTCTCCACCCTCTTTTCGGCAAGTCTGACCATAACTCCATTTTGTCGCTCCCAGCCTACAGACAGAAACTAAAACAGGAAACGCCCGTTCTCAGGTCTGTTCAACGCTGGTCCGACCAATCTGATTCCACACTGCAAGATTGCTTCGAGCACGTGGACTGGGATATGTTCCGGATAGCATCGGACAACAACATTGATGTATACGCTGATTCGGTGAGCGAGTTTATTAGGAAGTGCATTGGTGATGTTGTACCCATAGCAACTATTAAAACCGTGGATTGATGGCAGCATTCGCAAGAAACTGAAAGCGCGAACCACTGCTTTTAACCAGGGTAAGGCAACCGAAACATGACTGAATACAAACAGTGTAGCTATTCCTCCACAAGGCAATCAAACAAGCTAAGCGTCAACATAGAGACAAAGTAGAGTCACAATTCAACGGCTCAGACACGAGAGGAATGTGGCAGGGTCTACAGTCAATCACGGACTACAAAAAGAAAACCAGCCCGTCGCGGACCACGATGTCCTGCTCCCAGACAAACTAAACAACTTCTTTGCTCGCTTTGAGGACAATACAGTGCCACCGACACTGCCCGCTACCAAAACCTGCGGGCTCACCTTCACCGCAGTGAGTAAAACATTTAAATGTGTTAACCCTCGCAAGGCTGCTGGCTAGTCAAGGATCATATCACCTCCATCCTGCCAGACACCCAGGACCCATTCCAATTTGCTTACCTTTCCAATAGGTCCACAGACGACGCAATCGCAATCACACTGCCCTAACCCATCTGGACAAGAGGAATACCTATGTAAGAATGCTGTTCATCGACTACAGCTCAGCATTTAACACCATAGTACCCTCCAAGCTCGTCATTAAGCTCAAGACCCTAGATCTCGACCCAGCCCTGTGCAACTGGGTCCTGGACTTCCTGATGGGCCGGGCCCAGGTGGTGAGGGTAGGAAACAACACCTCCACCCCGCTGATCCTCAACACTGGGGCCCCACAAGGGTGCGTTCTCAGCCCTCTCCTGTACTCCCTGTTCATCCATGACTGCGTGGCCAAGCACGCATCCAACTCAATCATCAAGTTTGCTGACGACACTACAGTGGTAGGCTTGATTACCAACTACGACGAGACGGCCTACAGGGAGGAGGTGAGGGCCCTCGGAGTGTGGTGTCAAGAAAATAACCAACAAAACAAAGGAGATGATCGTGGACTTCAGGAAACAGGAGAGGGAGCACCCCCCTATCCACATCGACGGGACAGTAGTGGAGAAGGTGGAAAGTTAAAGTTCCTCGGGGTACACATCACGGACAAACTGAAATGGTCCACCGACACAGACAGCGTGGTGAAGAAGGTGCAACAGGGCCTCTTCAACCTCAGGAGGCTTAAGAAATCTGGCTTGTCACCAAAAACACTCACAAACTTCTACAGATGCACAATCGAGAGCATCCTGTCGGGCTGTATCACCGCCTGGTACGGCAACTGCTCCGCCCACAACCGTAAGGCTCTGCAGAGGGTAGTGAGGACTGCACAACGCATCACCGGGGGTAAACTACCTGCCCTCCAGGACACCTACACCACCCGATGTCACAGGAAGGCCAAAAAGATCATCAAGGACAACAACCACCCGAGCCACTGCCTGTTCACCCCGCTATCATCCAGAAGGCGAGGTCAGTACAGGTGCATCAAAGCTGGGACCGAGAGACTGAAAAACAGCTTCTATCTCAAGGCCATCAGACTGTTAAACAGCCATCACTAACATTGAGTGGCTGCTGCCAACATACTGACTTAAATCTCTAGCCACTTTAAATAATAGGAATTGTATGTAACAAATCTATCACTAGCCACTTTAAACAATTGTGTATATAATGTTTACATATCCAACACTACACATATCAAATGTATACACTGTACTCTAAACCATCTACTGAATCTTGCCTATGCCGTTCGCCATCGACTCAAATCTCTAGCCACTTTAATACTTATAATTGGATGAAATAAATGTATCACTAGCCACTTTAAATGATGCCATTTATATAATGTTTACATATCCTACATTACTCATCTCATATGTATATACTGTACTCCATACCATCCCATCTACTGCATCTTGCCTATGTCGGTCAGCCATCGCTCATCCATATATTTATATGTACATACTCGTATTCATTCCTTTACTCTTGTGTGTATAAGGTAGTTGTTGTGAATTTGTTAGATTACTTGTTAGATACTACTGTATGGTCGGAACTAGAAGCACAAGAATTTAGCTACACTCGCATTAACATCTGCTAACCATGTGTATGTGACAAATAAAAATTAGATTTTATTTTATTTGAGCAGCAACTTTATGTACATAATAGGTTACAAACGAAAAAACGAACTAAATAGCACAGTTGGTTAGGAACGGCAGGCATCCCGTCCGGCACCATTATTTATCATTGGAGGTCTTTAGAAAGTCGATTTAAGGCCATTTGCTATCTGGGGTCTGGGATTGTTTTGCAATAAAAGTGAAGCTAATGAGAACCTGTGGGCATGTATTCTTCTGTCCCCATAATTTTGGTCACTGACTAAGGATCTATAGATTACCTGCTAGCTATTCATTACATTTGTAATTTTGAATAATCCCTTTAAAAGTTGTCCCCCCCCCTTCCTCCCCTTAAATTCCTAAAACTCACTAGAACACTAACATTCAAATACATCCAAATCACATTAAAGTCGAGCAACAGACCTCCAATGACGCCTCACTCTCCTCCTTCCCTAAATAGCAGCATGCAGATAACGTCTGACTCTGCAGGCTGGGGGATAAATAGAGCAGCAGTATGACTGCAGGCTGGGGGCTAAATAGGGCAGCAGTATGACTGCAGGCTGGGGGATAAATAGGGCAGCAGTATGACTGCAGGCTGGGCAAAAATAAGGCGGCAGTGTGACTCTGCAGGCTGGGGGATAAATAAGGAAGCAGTATGACTGCAGGCTGGGGATAAATAGGGCAGCAGTATGACTCTGCAGGTTGGGGATAAATAGGGCAGCAGTATGACTGCAGGCTGGGGATAAATAGGGCAGCAGTATGACTCTGCAGGCTGGGGGATAAATAGGGCAGCAGTATGACTGCAGGCTGGGGATAAATAGGGCAGCAGTATGACTGCAGGCTGGGGATAAATAGGGCAGCAGTATGACTGCAGGCTGGGGATAAATAGGGCAGCAGTATGACTGCAGGCTGGGCATAAATAAGGCGGCAGTGTGACTCTGCAGGCTGGGGGGATAAATAAGGAAGCAGTATGACTGCAGGCTGGGGATAAATAGGGCAGCAGTATGACTCTGCAGGTTGGGGGATAAATAGGGCAGCAGTATGACTGCAGGCTGGGGGATAAATAGGGCAGCAGTATGACTGCAGGCTGGGGGATAAATAGGGCAGCAGTATGACTGCAGGCTGGGGGATAAATAGGGCAGCAGTATGACTGCAGGCTGGGGGATAAATAGGGCAGCAGTATGACTGCAGGCTGGGGGATAAATAGGGCAGCAGTATGACTGCAGGCTGGGGATAAATAGGGCAGCAGTATGACTGCAGGCTGGGGATAAATAGGGCAGCAGTATGACTGCAGGCTGGGGGATAAATAGGGCAGCAGTATGACTGCAGGCTGGGGGATAAATAGGGCAGCAGTATGACACTGCAGGCTGGGGGATAAATAGGGCAGCAGTATGACACTGCAGGCTGAGGGATAATTAGGGCAGCAGTATGACTGCAGGCTGGGGATAAATAGGGCAGCAGTATGCCTCTGCAGGCTGGGGGATAAATAGGGCAGCAGTATGCCTCTGCAGGCTGGGGGATAAATAGGGCAGCAGTATGACTCTGCAGGCTGGGGGATAAATAGGGCAGCAGTATGACTGCAGGCTGGGGGATAAATAGGGCAGCAGTATGACTGCAGGCTGGGGGATAAATAGGGCAGCAGTATGACTCTGCAGGCTGGGGGATAAATAGGGCAGCAGTATGACTCTGCAGGCTGGGGGATAAATAGGGCAGCAGTATGACTCTGCAGGCTGGGGGATAAATAGGGCAGCAGTATGACTCTGCAGGCTGGGGATAAATAGGGCAGCAGTATGACTGCAGGCTGGGGATAAATAGGGCAGCAGTATGACTGCAGGCTGGGGATAAATAGAGCAGCAGTATGACTGCAGGCTGGGGATAAATAGGGCAGCAGTATGACTGCAGGCTGGGGATAAATAGGGCAGCAGTATGACTGCAGGCTGGGGGATAAATAGGGCAGCAGTATGACTCTGCAGGCTGGGGATAAATAGGGCAGCAGTATGACTCTGCAGGCTGGGGATAAATAGGGCAGCAGTATGACTCTGCAGGCTGGGGGATAAATAGGGCAGCAGTATGACTCTGCAGGCTGGGGGATAAATAGGGCAGCAGTATGACTACAGGCTGGGGGATAAATAGGGCAGCAGTATGACTGCAGGCTGGGGGATAAATAGGGCAGCAGTATGACTGCAGGTTGGGGGATAAATAGGGCAGCAGTATGACTGCAGGCTGGGGGATAAATAGGGCAGCAGTATGACTCTGCAGGCTGGGGGATAAATAGGGCAGCAGCATGACTCTGCAGGCTGGGGATAAATAGGGCAGCAGTATGACTGCAGGCTGGGGATAAATAGGGCAGCAGTATGACTGCAGGCTGGGGATAAATAGGGCAGCAGTATGACTCTGCAGGCTGGGGGATAAATAGGGCAGCAGTATGCCTCTGCAGGCTGGGGATAAATAGGGCAGCAGTATGCCTCTGCAGGCTGGGGGATAAATAGGGCAGCAGTATGACTCTGCAGGCTGGGGGATAAATAGGGCAGCAGTATGACTGCAGGCTGGGGGATAAATAGGGCAGCAGTATGACTGCAGGCTGGGGGGATAAATAGGGCAGCAGTATGACTCTGCAGGCTGGGGATAAATAGGGCAGCAGTATGACTCTGCAGGCTGGGGATAAATAGGGCAGCAGTATGACTCTGCAGGCTGGGGGATAAATAGGGCAGCAGTATGACTGCAGGCTGGGGATAAATAGGGCAGCAGTATGACTGCAGGCTGGGGATAAATAGGGCAGCAGTATGACTGCAGGCTGGGGATAAATAGGGCAGCAGTATGACTGCAGGCTGGGGATAAATAGAGCAGCAGTATGACTGCAGGCTGGGGATAAATAGGGCAGCAGTATGACTGCAGGCTGGGGATAAATAGGGCAGCAGTATGACTGCAGGCTGGGGATAAATAGGGCAGCAGTATGACTGCAGGCTGGGGATAAATAGGGCAGCAGTATGACTGCAGGCTGGGGATAAATAGGGCAGCAGTATGACTGCAGGCTGGGGATAAATAGGGCAGCAGTATGACTGCAGGCTGGGGATAAATAGGGCAGCAGTATGACTCTGCAGGCTGGGGGATAAATAGGGCAGCAGTATGACTCTGCAGGCTGGGGGATAAATAGGGCAGCAGTATGACTACAGGCTGGGGATAAATAGGGCAGCAGTATGACTGCAGGCTGGGGATAAATAGGGCAGCAGTATGACTGCAGGTTGGGGGATAAATAGGGCAGCAGTATGACTGCAGGCTGGGGGATAAATAGGGCAGCAGTATGACTCTGCAGGCTGGGGGATAAATAGGGTAAAACATGTTATCTGGGTGGTGGAAGTGAGGAGAGACTATGTCCAGGATTATGGACAGACACCCAGCCTAGCTGCCAAACAGAGTGTAATCTAGCTACGCACTGGACATTCAGCTGGTGTTACATTCCAACCTGAGACTCACTGGCCATTTGGCTAGCAGACATTTAGCAGAACAGAATACAGTCTGAAGAATAAGAGCTGAAACCCTGATATCTATTCTACCAAAAAAAAAGTGTATATGACCGTGAGTGTGACCGTTTAGTTCAGGAAGGGCCATTCTGAGTTCTGGCTAACAATAATTGAGAAAAATAGTGGTTTTGCTGTATGTGAAAAGGGGCTATGTTAAACTGTGGAGGATTTCTTTGAAAAGGGGAGGGAGCGAGATTGTTAGAGAGGGAGTATGTGAGTGAGAGAGAACGAAGGAGAGGGCTGGATTAGGAGGCATTTGTAGAGAGCTGGGCACTAATGAGCTGGCATTTACCCCACAGAGAAGCTGGAAGAGTACGAGTGAGATAGAGAGGAAGGGAGGGGCGCTCCTTTCAGAACAACCCTGGAGTGCTCATTTACAGTTGAAACACTCAGCAACGACTGCAGCCTCAGCATTTCTCCAACCCTTTGGAAAGACAGCCCTGTACCCACATTCCAGAACTATCTTCCATTTTCCTTGAATACTCCACCATGTTAACAGGCTCTGAATACTACTGGGGTGCTGTGGGCTCTCCCTTCTGACAGAAGATTCCACCCCCTCAGAAAACTGCAGCTCAGTGGATCTTATTCAAGAAGAGTGACAACCACAGCAAGACATTAGGCCATCCTAGTTCTTACCTTGTAATGAGAAGGCTGCCAGTTCCACTGCTGTGTCCAAAGGGCATTCTAACCTGTGATACAACGAGGAGAGTGGACAATAGATTACAATGCAGCTGTCTGGATGCTGTTGCTTTCAACATGGAGGTACAGTACGCTCTAGGCAAGGAGACTGTCAGAAGAGATCAGTCACAGCCATTAGACCAGGGAACTACTGAGGTAATACAGTACACTGGATCTAACAGCCTGTTTCTCTCTCCAGAGCTCAAGCTCTCTCACACACACACAACCCTGTGTTATAGGATCACCAGACAGACATAACATGAACACTAATCCCCTGTATCGAAAACGGACACTAATATTCACACTACTTATGGATGTAAATAATTCCATTCCCCAACATCAAGTGTGTAATCCACTACTGCAACAGACCAGATGTAGCCAAAATGAAATGTAATGATGTACTTGTAGCCTACAGCCATCAAATATGTTAAATATAATGAAGTACATGACCACATGAACTATACACTGATCTAATTTCCTGTACATCTAATCTACTACAGGAAGAGGAAACCTGTTGAGTGAGGAAGGTTACTTACTTGCCACTGAGGAAGTCTTGCTTTAGTTGTAATACAAATAGATATCTGAAGGAACAAAAAAGGTCAAAGGTCCAGATAACTGACCAATCAATCCAATGTTCAGCAACATAAAATGTTCTAAAAAACAGTTCATTGAATAGTAATAACACGCCGACGACAAGCTGACCTGGTCAACTCCTCATGCAGGTTGTTGGGTTCTGAGGAGTAGAACTTAACCCTCATGTGAAGGCAGTATGGAGGTCCGACTACACAGAGAAATAGGGGAAGGAAGAAAGATGAAGGAAAATAACTTGAGGTGTGAAAGTTGCCAGTAATGAAATCAATCCATTTCTGGGTGTTCCATGAAAGCACCAGTTTATCCATATGTTATCAGTTGATCCATTCCACGTCTCTACAGCTCTAGGTCTCCATTGGTACAGAAGGAGACAGTAGAAGTGATATAGGTCGTGCATCTCCAGTGACTGTTAGGTAAAGAAGAGACACTTACTTTTGACTTGTTTTTTTATGCTTTTTGTAATGTCAAGCCAATGCTGCAAAAGATGAAAAAGACATCTGTGAGGCATGAACAATGTAAGAGGTAGGGGCTGGGGTTTAGGACAGACAGTACGTGTGTGTGTGTGTGTGTGTGTGAGAGAGAGAGCGGTTCCCTCATCACGCTGATGAGGGAACCGAAGGTCTCTGCCACAGCCTTCTTTCACGCTCCTCTCCCCCACATTCCTCTCTCTCCAGTCCTCCCTCCCTCCCACCCACTCTCCTCTCCCTCCCTCCCTCCCACTCTCCTCTCCCTCCCTCCCTCCCTCCCTCCCACTCTCCCCTCCCTCCCTCCCTCCCTCCCTCCCTCCTCTCCAGTCCTCCCTCCCTCCCTCCCACTCTCCTCTCCCTCCCTCCCTCCCTCCCTCCCACTCTCCTCTCCCTCCCTCCCTCCCACTCTCCTCTCCCTCCCTCCCTCCCTCCCTCCTTCCATGCCCTTCACACCATATCAACATGCCCAAACTGCTGGATCATTGACAGATACTGAGGCACTTCAAAATAACTTTATGGAAAGAACTAGATTTGAACTTCCCAAAAGAAAAACCCTACATTAGAAAACCACAAAAGTACATAAACTGAACTATTCAAATCACTATTCCAGAGAAGAGCAATTCCAGTTGAGAGTGGATAAATCTAACCAAAACAAACCCCTTCCACATTTCTAGTCAGAACAAGGGTGGGTGGGTGAGTTGTAATTGGTTGTCTGTTCTTACCGGTACTTGTGCAGAGTCCATGAAGCGTAGTCCGAAGTAGTCCTTCTCTACGATGTCCAGATGGTACATGACCTGGTCAAACAGCTCCTCACCCTTGGCTTTTTTCTGACAGGACAGAGAGAGGTCAGAGGTCACATCACACAGTCATTAGTCTGGAAGCAATGTCATCAACCTGATCATTCAACAGACTAGGTAAAGACTTTTCACTGGGCTCTCTTTAGCATCTTGATAATTGTTTAATAATTCAATGATTTGTAAACTGTTGCTCAATGGTATTCAATATGGTCAACAATACAAATAGAATGAGCTATTGTAGTGAAGTTTCACTAAGGCAGCACTGGTGGAAAAGGGAAAATATGGATCTGTTTTAGGTGTTTGGTACTCTTCCCTGATTTTCCATTCCCCAGACCTGGTGTTGATTTCATTGCGCTACTCATGTTCTGTAGTATAGTTGCGGTACTAACTAGTTCACTACACGGCGGAGCCAACTTTAAAACAGCTGGAAGGAAGGACAACCAAACGGGGGTCGCCATGGCAACCTGTTCGAAGGCACCTGCACAGCGAGTCAGTGACTGGCTCACGTGATCCCCGTCAGCCTCTCTACTCAACAGCCTGTCTACACAGCGCCCGGCCTGGAGCCCTGTCCCGTAGAGAGGTCTACACAGCGCCCGGCCTGGAGCCTTGTTCCGTAGAGAGGTCTACACAGCGCCCGGCCTGGAGCCCTGTCCCGTAGAGAGGTCTACACAGCGCCCGGCCTGGAGCCCTGTCCCGTAGAGAGGTCTACACAGCGCCCGGCCTGGAGCCCTGTCCCGTAGAGAGGTCTACACAGCGCCCGGCCTGGAGCCCTGTCCCGTAGAGAGGTCTACACAGCGCCCGGCCTGGAGCCCTGTCCCGTAGAGAGGTCTACACAGCGCCCGGCCTGGAGCCCTGTCCCGTAGAGAGGTCTACACAGCGCCCGGCCTGGAGCCCTGTCCCGTAGAGAGGTCTACACAGCGCCCGGCCTGGAGCCCTGTCCCGGAGAGAGGTCTACACAGCGCCCGGCCTGGAGCCCTGTCCCGTAGAGAGACATCTCTCCGAAAATGACTGATATACAGTCAACCTATTAACACGCTCCCACTGACTCCCCTTGTCCTGCCTCACTGGACCAGAGTGGAGAGACACACCAAATACGAAAGCCGTGGTTGAGTCGTTCACGCCACTGGGCCGCGGGTTGGGTCGGTCACGCCACTGGGCCGCGACTTTGAGCTCATTTGTGTTCAAGGTGACTGAATGAACAAAGCTTATAGAAGGGGAGAAAACAGACCTTGTAGTGGACGGGAGTTCACGTCATCCTTTAGACTGTTTCTTTACTGAACACAAGCAACTTATTACTCAGAGGAGACACTCCCAAGAGGAGACACTCCCAAGAGGAGACACTCCCAAGAGGAGACACTCCCAAGTGCTCAAACAAGGGTAACTCACCACAGTAAAGACAGAGGTTAATCATAAAACAGTACCACATGCAGCAAAGCCTGCAACAACATCGCTAAAACCTAACAAGCACATTACTGGTTGTGACACTGCTGTAGACATAGATAAAGCACACAGCCACACAACACCCTGCAGGGGAACACACATTGACATTAGCAGTGAGGAAACATGCCTGCCCTGCACTGCCCATCTCTGGTCCAGCATGCTATACAGGGGGTGTGGTCGTGATGAGAGGAGAGGGGTGGATGCTGCCTGCAGGACGCTCACGCAGGCCCCATGAAGTTGGCATAGCTCACAAAACAGCCCCACGGCCAGGGACAATGAACACAAAGGAGCCTCACGGCCAGGGACAATGGACACAAAGGAGCCCCGCAGCCAGGGACAATGGACACAAAAGAGCCCCGCAGCCAGGGACAATGGACACAAAGGAGCCCCGCAGCCAGGGACAATGGACACAAAGGAGCCATTGTGCGTTCCAGTGAACCCCGGGCCTCACTGCCACACTGTTCAGAGGTTTCCAGCCTGCCCGGCCAACTATCTGCCTGGAGACACAGTTACATTTCTAAGGCTGCTCGCTGCATGCAAGTCAGAGAGCCACTGGGGCAGGACTGAGGGACAGGACAAGAAATATGACAGCCCACCTCCTAACAGTCTTAAAGCTTGAGGCTCCCTCATTCAGACCGGAGTCCAGTAGCTGGAGGTGTCCGAGGAGAGGTGAATGATCAGGTTCTCTACTGTGCTGCCTAACTCAATAGGGATGTCTGCTGCTGCAGGAAAACCCTTTGGGTGGGCATACCCAAGCATTCAACCATCTTGGTAAGGGCAATAAACATGCTACGCCACACTGTTTCTTTAAGAGTTATTCTGGACTGTTGACTGACTAGCACTAAAACCTAACTCATTGTTAAATCACAATGCATTAGGCCTAACCAAAGGCCTTGTTAGGTAACAACTTCAGTTTCTACTGACCAAGTGAGCTCAAGTCCCCCATGGTTTCCTTACAGTGAAAAGGACTGGACAGTGAACATGCAAAGGTTTTTATAAAATAAGTCCAATCATTCACGTTTTACAAATACCAACCCATCATTTAGTTACCAGCCCTATTGGTCAACAAGTTTATTCACTCAGATTAATCCCACTATTCCCAAGTGTGGCTGCTGTAGCAGCATGCTAGTCAGACATCACACAGAATATGTAAACAAAGGGACAGCCCATTACACCCAAAGCTGTCTCAGAAGAACACTAACACAAAGCCTTGATGATTAGAATCATTCAGTGAGTTATTGCCTGGGGAGCCCATCGACTGCCAAAACAGAACATTACGCTAACCAAAGGGAAGAACACACAACTAAAAAAACAGAGCAGTTTTGCTTTGCTGTGTAACACTTAAATATGGAATTTGCAGTAGGCGGAAACAGAGCCACAGCCGCACCACCATTGTTATTGTTGCCAAGCTGAGGAGACGTCCGAGGAGACGTCTGAGGAGACGTCGTGCAGCATGGTTAAAAAATGCCAGTGCATATTGTGCTCTTATATTGCGCGTGCAATGATGTCTGATATACCACGTCTGTCAGCCAATCAGGGCTCGAACCACCGAGTGTTTTTAATATATATATATATATATATATATATATATACACATACACACACACACACACACACACACACACACACAAGTACCAGTCACACATATATTAGTACCAGTCACACATTTGCACACACCTACTCATTCCAGGGTTTTTCTTTATTTTTATTATTTTCTACATTGTAGAAATCTATGAAATAACACATATGGAACCATGTAGTAACCAAAAAAAAAAGTGTTAAACAAATCAAAATATATTTTGTACTTGAGATTCTTCAAAGTAGCCACCCTTCGCTTTGATGACAGCTTTGCACACTTGGCATTCTTTCAACCAGCTTCATGAGGTAGTCACCTGGAATGCATTTCAATCAACAGGTGTGCCTTGTTAAAAGTTCATTTGTGGAATTTCTTTCCTTCTTAATGCATTTGAGCCAATCAGTTGTGTTGTGACAAGTTAGGGGGTATACAGAAGATAGCCTTATTTGGTAAAAGTCCATATTATGGCTAGAACAGCTCAAATAAGCAAAGAGAAACAACAGTCCATCATTACTTTAAGACATGAGGGTCAGTCAATATAGAACATTTCAAGAACTTTGAAAGTTTCTTCAAGTGCAGTCGCAAAAACAATCAAGCTCTAAGATGAAACTGTCTCTCATGAGGGCCGCCACAGGAAAGGAAGACCCAGAGTTCTCTCAGCTGCAGAGGATAAGTTCATTAGAGTTACCAGCCTCAGAAATTGCTGCCCAAATAAATGTTTAACAGAGTTCAAGTAACAGACACATCTCAACATCAACTGTTCAGAGGAGACTGCGTGAATCAAACCGTCATGGTCAAATTGCTGCAAAGAAACCACTACTAAAGGACACCAATAAGAAGAAGAGACTTTCTTGGGCCAAGAAACACGAGCAATGGACATTTGACTAAGGCAGTAACGTAAAAATGTTGGATAAATATAAGACCCACTTATAAAATAATTTTATTATCAAAATACTTTAACCTGCTTTTTTGCAATAATCACTTATCTGGTTTTCAAGGCCGTCTATGAAAATGCCCTTTTTGTTAATAATGTAACCATACCCAGGCATATAATGCACGTTCATTAATAATGACCAACTTTTTGAAGCAGGCATTATACATAATGAACACAGGTCTCAAACAATGTCTCAAGCACAAGCCCACATGCTAGTGAGTAGCCAGCTAATCTTTATATTTCAAGTTAAGTCAACTTGGATCTATATTCTAGCAAACAAGGCAAAACAGTTGAATTATGAACACACCCTTCTGTCCGTCTCCAACTGGTTGAACAGCATGCTAGCCTGCCCTCTTTATTCAGATGTTGAAATCAAGCGGCTTACCTTATTTCTCTGAATGAGAACGAGTTGCTAATTTTCTATAAAATTGTGTTTTATGCTTATTCCACATTTATAAAAACACAGACTAGACAGCTATTTTAAGTCCTTGGCTAAAATGCTGCTGGCGGTACATGGTAAAGGTGAGAGGTTTCACTCTCCGCAAAACCCTGTCCAAAATAAGCCCAATGCATTTCTATAGGCTTATTTTTGACCTAAGCTTGTCGCCTGCCTTCCGCCTTTGGGACAACAACTCCCATTGTTAGGGTGGAGACATGAGCATCTCGTCATTATGTAGAGATCTCTGGTGTAAATGGGAAGGTGCACACAGCACAGGAGCCCAAAGTCCAAAAAGACAACATGAGACAAACACTCACAAGAATTTAAATACCAAAAATACTTGCAATACAGGCATATGGAATATGGTGCAAAAACATACATACAAATGTTATTGATATATCGCCCAGACCTAGTGGGTCATGTGACCAGGTGTGCTGTAGAGGGATCATGGAATTACCAGTGATCAACAGTCCTATACATATACACACTGGCATGTAGGTCTCACGCCAAGACCAGAGTGGGACTCTCTCAGTAACAGCACACTGAGACGAGGGCAACCATCTTCTCCACCTCCACCTGAGAACAGGTGCACAACAGGAGCAGGATTTCAGAGCAATGGAAGGAGCTGGTCACCAAGTACTATACAGCAGAGCCTTGTGACTAAAAATTTAAATAGACTAAAACCACCACCAATGACACACAGAGAGCATCAGCCTCAGGGCACCTGGCATGACTAAAAACATGTGCCTACTCTGCTTCCCTGTCCTCTGTCCTTTTGAAATACCTTTTGAAAGCCCTGTACCAATTATTCACTCTTTTATTTTCTCACGGGGTGTGCATTGACATCGATTGAAACTCAAACAACAGGTTAGAGATTCAGAATCTTTCCCACTGTGTTGTGTGTAAAGTCTCACCGGTAGGTCAACACTGACGTCTGTGCCGTCCAGCATTGACACACAGCAGGTTATGACAGACTTGGAGTCCCCGGCAGCAGGGATGTGTGTGGTGGCCCGCTGGGCCTCTCTCAACCGGGCCTTGTCAGCATGCTTACGGATGGACTGACGGCCCAGCGTCCGGCGGAGGAAACTCAGCATGGTGGGGCCTGGTGAACACTACCTGCACATGCGAGAGGAAGGATTCAATTATACAAATCGGTTGAGTTCCTCAATCAGATAGTGATGTTAAAGATGGACTACAGCTTTGTTTTTACTTTTCCTGTTGAAGAGCGATATCCCAAGTATACAGTTGAAGTCGGAAGTTTACATACACTTACGTTGGAGTCATTAAAACTAGTTTTTTCAACCACTCCACAAATGTATTTTAATTTAAAAACTATAGTTTGGGCAAGTGGATTAAGACATCTACTTTGTGCATGACAAGTAGTTTTTCCAACAATTGTTTACAGACAGATTATTTCACTTATAATTCACTGTATCACAATTCCAGTGGGTCAGAAGTTTACATACACTGAGTTGACTGTACCTTTAAACAGATTGGAAAATTCCAGAAAATTATGTCATGGCTTTAGAAGCTTCTGATAGGCTAATTGACATCATTTGAGTCAATTGGAGGTGTACCTGTGGATGTATTTCAGGGCCTACCTTCAAACTCAGTGCCTCTTTGCTTGACATCATGGGAAAATCAAAAGAAATCAGCCAAGACCTCAGAAAAACAATTGTTGACCTCCACAAGTCTGGTTCATCCTTGGGAGCAATTTCCAAATGCCTGAAGGTACAACGTTCATCTGTACAAACAATAGTACGCAAGTAAAACACCATGGGACCATGCAGCCGTCATACCGCTCAGGAAGGAGACGTGTTCTGTCTCCTAGAGATGAACGTACTTTGGTGCGAAAAGTGCAAATCAAACCAAGAACAACAGCAAAGGACCTTGTGAAGATGCTGGAGTAAACAGGTACAAAAGTATCTATATCCACAGTAAAATGAGTCCTGTATCAACGTAACCCGAAAGGCCCCTCAGCAAGGAAGAAGCCACTGCTCCAAAACCGCCATAAAAAAGCCAGACTACGGTTTGCAACTGCACATGGGGACTTTTTAGAGAAATGTCCTCTGGTCTGATGAAACAAAAATAGAACAGTTTAGCCATAATGACCATTGTTATGTTTGGAGGAAAAAGGGGGAGGCTTGCAAGCCGACGAACACCATCCCAACCGTGAAGCACGGGGGTGGCAGCATCATGTTGTGGGTGTGCCTTGCTGCTGGATGGACTGGTGCACTTCACAAAATAGATGGCATCATGAGGGAGGAAAATGATGTGGATATATTGAAGCAACATCTCAAGACATCAGTCAGGAAGTTAAAGCTTGGTCGCAAATGGATCTTCCAAATGGACAATGACCCCAAGCATACTTCCAAGCAAAATGGCTTAAGGACAACAAAGTCAAGGTATTGGAGGGGCCATCACAAAGCCCTGACCTCAATCCTATAGAACATTTGTGGGCAGAACTGAAAAAGCATGTGCGAGCAAGGAGGCCTACATACCTGACTCAGTTACACCAGCTCTGTCAGGAGGAATGGGCCAAAATTCACCCAACTTATTGTGGGAAGCTTGTGGAAGGCTACCTGGAACGTTTGTCCCAAGTTAAACAATTTTAAAGGCAATGCTACCAAATAGTAATTGAGTGTATGTACACTTCTGACCCCCTGGGAATGTGATGAAAGAAATAAAAGCTGAAATAAATCCTTCTCTCTACTATTATTCTGACATTTCACATTCTTAAAATAAAGTGGTGATCCTAATTGACCTAAGACAGGGAATTTTTACTAGGATTAAATGTCAGGAATTGTGAAAAACTGAGTTTAAATGTAATTGGCTAAGGTGTATGTAAACTTCGGACTTCAACTGTACATACACTAAAGTAGACACACACTAAAGTGCAAAATAGCTATTTTTGTTCAATCTGTTAAAAACTGTACTGTGACAGAAGCCACATCAGTATACATCTAAGGAGGAACACATCAAATATAGTATGCAATTCAAAATTGTGTGATTCATATCACAGCAACTAAGTTCTCTTTCCGGCCTATTACTTGTGTACAATGTTATGTAGACTCCCCACAAATAGTTGTGTTGTTGCTCCAAATGGCTTGCATTGAAGTTGTGAATTAACACTTGCTGTGTTAACACTAACTTAGCTACTGTTAGCAATATGCAGGTTATTCGCCATTACATAACTACATCCATTGGGGCTGAAAATGTGACAATTTAAATAAAAAAATGTTTTGGTCTGACAATTAGGACTGCTAATATTACCTATTATTAGTTAGCTAGTTGGCTGGCTAACTAATTAATGTTAACTAACTCACTACAGTAGCTAACTAGAAAGCTTTGCCCCAATAAATACCGTATAACGTTAGTAGCCTAGCTTTGGGACAAAACATGGGGAGTCTGTCCCAAAGACGAACCCATCCTGAAGGAGAACAGGTTTAACACGCTAACGGGCTGCCGGTACCTATAGTGAGGATGCTGAAGAAACAGATGAAACAAGTCCCACATTCACACTTGCTGATGTCGCCGATGGCCACTTGAAGATCCGAAAGTCCTATACTATAGCAATACTCATAAACTACTTGCCAATATCTAAAATAAGAACCAAACCACTTGCCTGTTCCACCTTCACAAAATAAAACTAATAGGTTTCCATGGTTGACAGCTAGTCTTCTAACGTTACTACATGTCCTACTCATATACTCCAACAGGACAACTTTCACAAGTCCCAAGAAAAGTGAGAGGCAAAACTCCCCTCTGGGAATGACGTCGAAATAAATCCCGAACAAAACTGCGATTTCCATTTAAAGGGGCACTTGGGTGTTTCTATAATCATGAAAAGCACAACTTGAAATAGTAAAACAAATACATACTCCCAACTTCACATTATCATATGGTGTTGTTTCAGATTGTGCCCATTTTATGATGCATCAAATAAAATTGTACTGGTCGCATACACATATTTACGTTAGTAGACCTTATTGCGGGTGTATGAAAAGGCTTGTCTTCCTAGCTCTAACAGTGCAGTAATATAACAATAGACAATACACACGAATCTAAAAAAGTTAAATAATGGAATTAAGAAATATTACGACGAACAATGTCGGAGTCCAAAGTATAATATATACAGTTGAAGTCGGAAGTTTACATACACTAATGTTGAAGTCATTAAAACTTGTTTTTCAACCACTCCACAAATGTATTGTTAACAAACTATAGTTTTGGCAATTCGATTAAGACATCTACTTTGTGCATGACACAAGTAATTTTCCAACAATTGTTTACAAACAGATTATTTCACTTATAATTCACTGTATCACAATTCCAGTGGGTCAGAAGTTTACATACACTGAGTTGACTGTGCCTTTAAACAGCTTGGAAAATTCCAGAAAATTATGTCATGGCTTTAGAAGCTTCTGATAAGCTAATTTACATAATTTGAGTCAATTGGAGGTGTACCTGAGGATGTATTTCAGGGCCTACCTTCAAACTCAGTGCCTCTTTGCTTGACATCATGGGAAAATCAAAAGAAATCAGCCAAGACCTCAGAAAAATTAGGTTGTGGAAGGCTACCTGAAATGTTTGAACAATTTAAAAGGCAATGCTACCAAATACTAATTGAGTGTATGTACATTTCTGACCCACTTTGTATGTGATGAAAGAAATAAATCATTCTCTCTACTATTATTCTGACATGTCAAAATATTAAAGTAACGTGGTGATCCTAACTGAACTAAAACAGGGCATTTTTACTAGGATTAAATGTCAGGAATTGTGAAAAACTGAGTTTAAATGTATTTGGCTAAGGTGTATGTGAACTTCAGACTTCAACTGTATATACACACATACACGGCCTTGGGAAAGTATTCAGACCCCTTAACTTTTTCCACATTTTGTTACGTTACAGCCTTATTCTAAACTTTTCCTCATCAATCAACACACAATAGCCCATAATGACGAAACAGAAACAGGCTTAGAAATGTTAGCAAATTTAATACATTTTTTAAATGGAAATATTACATACGTATTCAGACCCTTTACTAAGTACTTTGTTGAAGCACCTTTGGCAACAATTACAGCCTCAAATCTTATTGGGTATGATGCTACAAGCTTGGCACACCTGTATTTGGGGAGTTTCTCCCATTCTTCTCTGCAGATCCTCTCAAGCTTTGTCAGGTTGGACTAGGAGCGTCGCTGCAGCTATTTGTAGGTCTCTCCAGAGATGTTTGATCGGGTTCAAGTCCGGGCACTCCCTGGGCCACTCAAGGACATTCAGAGACTTGTCCCGAAGCCACTCCTGCACGGTCTTAACAGTGTGATTAGGGTCATTTTCCTGTTGGAAGATGAACCTTGGCCCCAGTCTGAGGTCCTGGGCACTCTGGAGCAGGCCATCAAGGATCTCTCTGTACTTTGCAATGTTCATCTTTTCCTCGATCCTGATTAGTATCCCAGTCCCTGCTGCTGAAAAACATTCCCACAGCATGATGCTGCCACCACCATGCTTCACCGTACGGATGGTGCTAGGTTTCCTCCAGGTGTGGCGCTTGGCATTCAGGCCAAAGAGTTCAATCTTGGTTTCATCAGACCAGAGAATCTTGTTTCCCTTGGTCTGAGTCCTTAAGGTGCCTTTTGGCAAACTCCAAGCAGGCTGTTACGTGCCTTTTACTGAGGAGTGGCTTCCGTCTGGCCACTACCATAAAAACCTGATTGGTGGAGTGCTGCAGAGATGATTGTCCTTCTGGAAGGTTCTCCCATCTCCACAGAGGAACTCTGTCAGAGTGACCATCGGGTTCTTGGTCACCTCCCTGACCAAGACCCTTCTCCCCTGACTGCTTAGTTTGGCCGTGCAGCCAGCTCTAGGAAGAGTCTTGGTGGTTCCAAACTTCTTCCATTTAAGAATGATGGAGGCCACTGTGTTCTTTGGGACCTTCAGTGCTGCAGAAATGTTTTGGTACCCATCCCTAGATCTGTGCCTCGACACAATCTTGTCTCGGAGCTCGACGGCCAATTAATTCGACCACATGGCTTGGTTTCTGCTCTGACATGCACTGTCAACTGTGGGACCTTATATAGACAGGTGTGTGCGCCTTTCCAAATCATTTCCAATCAATTGAATTTACCACAGGTGGGCTACAATCAAGTTGTAGAAACATCTCAAGGATGATCTATGGAAACAGGATGCACCTGAGCTGAATTAAGTCTCTTAGCAAAGGGTCTGAATACTTATGTAAAGAAGGTATTTCTGTTTGTTTGTTATTCTTCATAAAATGTGCAAAGATGTTTAAAAACCTGTTTTTACTGTCATTATGGGGTATTGTGTGTAGATTGATGAGGAAAATGTTTTCTTTAATACATTGTAGAAGGCTGTAATGTAACAAAATGTGGAAAAAGTCTAGGGGTCTGAATACTTTCTGAACGCATGCGTGTATGTATGCGTGTGTGTGTGTATGTATATATATATATATATATACACACACACACACACACACACACACACACACACACACACTAGAATACAGTACATACATATGAAGTGGGTAAAACAGTATGTAGAGATTATTAAAGTGACCAGTGTTCCATGTCTATGTACGTAGGCAGCAGCCTCTAAGGTGCAGGGTTGAGTAACCGGGTGGTAAAGCGCCTAGTGACAGTGACTAAAATTCAGGGCAGGGTACTGGGCGGAGGTCGGCTCGTGGTGACTATTTAACAGTCTGATGTCCTTAAGATTGAAAAACAGCTTCAGTCTCAGTCCCAGCTTTGATGCACCTGTACTGACCTCGCCTTCTGGATGGTAGCGGGGTGAACAGGCCGTGGCTCGGGTGGTTGATGTCCTTGATCTTTTTGATCACCGGCTGCTGTAGATGTCCTGGAGGGCAGGCAGTGTGCCCACGGTGATGCGTTGGGCAGACCGCAGACTGCACCACCCTCTGGAGAGCCCTGTGGTTGCGGACTGTGCAGTTGCCGTACCAGGTGGTGATACAGCCCGACGGGATGCTCTCAATAGTGCATCTGTAAAAGTTTGTGGGTTAGGGGCCATGCCAAATTTCTTCAGCCTCCTGAGGTTGAAGAGGCGCTGTTGCACCTTCTTCACCACACTGTTTGTGTGAGTGGACCATTTCAGATTGTCAGTGATGTGTACGCCAAGGAACCAAATACTGGGCATTCCAGTAGATCATTTCATATAGGAAGTTAGCGCATTCAGTAACAGATTATTCCTCAAGCTCAATGTTTTTAAACTGCATCATGTCAGTGTAAAACCTTATTTTTTTTTCTCAATAAGACTAAATATCTACTGTATGATTCCTCTCTCTCCATTGATCTACTGTATGATTCTTCTCCATTTAGCAACAGCGCCACTTACTGACCATGTTGATGGCTTCAGTGTGATCTTGAATATGTCATCATATGCCCTGCCGTGGATATCCAGACTGTACCTGTGCACTCCATTCCAACATGCTCCATGCAAAAAACGGACTCAATGCAAACAGTGAATTCTGTCTAATTCAGGCTGTTGGAACTTGGGAGGTTGATCACCTACAAGTAGAAATGCTATTCTTTTAGGCTTCTTACATTTATGATACTTTTTTTAAATAATCGATACATCAGTCACACTTCTGAAATGTAGAATAGTTGTGTGTGAGTTAACATAACATTAATCTACTATCAAAACATTGCATTGACCTCACTGTTGCAGCGTGGAAAAGCAACTTAATGTAGTTGAAGCTTTCAATTTCTCTTCGATTTTTAAAACACAAGTTTGGCATTCTCTATATAAAAACATTTTAACTCACGAATCATTTTCCCTTTTATTTTAAAGATTTTTTTTATATATACACAACATTGTATTTACATGGTCTACTATATTTACACAACATTAACAAATGGCACTGTGTAGTTTGTTCCCTACAGGCATCTTAAAAAACAATTCAATGATAAATAAAAATTCTACACCACTTTATGGTTCTGACATACTCAGTAGCGAGAATGGCTACCCAGTCATCTGCAAAGTGCTGTCCATTCTTAAGAAGCAAGAACTGTGGTTTCGGTTTTACAAAAATACAACTCATCCACCCTCCAATACCTACCCCACTTCCCTTCCCTCCTGCTTCTAAACAGAACCCCACAGTACCCCAATACGCTACCACAACACACATCTCAATGCTGGACATTCATGATAATTAATGTGATGATTCTGGAAACCCAAGTGTTGTACGTGTCATTCTGTAGTCCTGTCTTTTTGATGCAGCATCATACCCCTCTCAGGCAAAACAGAGTGAGTGGGCTCCATGTACGATCAAACATTTCAGAAGAAAAAAAGATTATCAAAATGAGGGTTTTGTGGATTCCACACAACGGGCTGATGACCCACCATAGCGGCCCGTGAGAGCCAGGTTGAAAGGGAGTCATTTACTGTACGGGCTTCTTACAACATCGACGCGAAGGTCACAATGTATTCATGTCCAACACACCTGCTATAGATGCATCACACAGTCTCCTCAGCAGGTTAAGAAGATGGAACTAGGGCAAATTAGTTTACAAGAAAGCAGGCTTCAATCCTGGTATCCAATATTGAGCTAGAAATGACGACCAGGTTAAGGTGAAATGGTAGGGGGTTCGCTAATGGTTACACAGACACATCATCACCAGAGGCAGGGCATAATACATACACACAACAGAAACTGCTGTGTCACATACACAGTCTAAAAACACACATGCGTGCTGCACTCTCTCACTCATACACATCCCCACACACATACACAGGCATACAGCAGTTTGGTTGTGCAGAGGAGCGCATCGGAGAGGGTGGCACTACCTGCAGTGCCAAGATGCCAGCAGCCAGGTAACCAAACAAAGCAAGAAACAGACTCTTTCATGAGAAGAGTAGCTCAAACTAAACATGCTGATAACTCCAATACAAGAGCTGATGACAATGTCAATACAGTTGAACCAGTGTGAAAAGAAGGACACCTCGTGTTGTCAGATGTTTGAGTGAAACATGTCAGAATTGTGTTGGGTACAAGTACAACAAATACCCAGTAATCTGTACCTAAAACATCCTAAGTGACTATCATCTCCAAAAAAAGAATGTGTTTTAAAACCTCTAAGTAACATTTGAAATATATCAAAAGGGGAGAGGTGGGGTTTCTAATCAATATTGGTTGAATGCTCTTTCTATTCTCTACATTCTTAAGAGACAGACACACAAACAAAGACAGAGAGGAACGTAACTTAAAGGTTGTTTTAAGGTCGAGCCTCCCATTTCTTAGCTTTATTTGCCTTAGTGGCTGTGGACTTTGTCAAATTACTTAGAGTAGATCCTCCCCCTGTCTTGACACAGTAAACAGCTCTAAAAGTTAACCAACTGGACATTTTAACATACCAATCAATGGCTCCTTGTTTGTTCTATGCAAAAACCAAGGCATAGCGACACATCAGCCACAAGGTTAGCTAGGGGTAGACACAAAGTGCTCTGATGTGTCTGAATTTGACAAAAGCTAAAATATATAATAAATTAAACCACTTTTTTCATAAAAAACATTTTACTACCTATGATTTCATTTGGGATGCCTGAAGCTAAGACTCATTCTAACATACACTTTGTTCAATGAACAGGGTTTTACAAACTAAAACACAAAAATTATTTGAAAAAATAATAATTATCGTTCGACCGGAGGGACAGAGAAGAAAAGGCGGCAGTAGGAGGGGCTTATCGATCACTCTTAAAAACACTCCCTCTCTCACAGCCCCACCCATTCATTGTACTTACGGCACTACTACAGCAATTTCACCATGTTTTAAATGTCTTTTTTTTTTTTTTTATTAACCCTGAACACACAATGCCCCTAATGACACCTATTCAACATAACTGGATTAATTTGTCCATGACTTTCAGTTATTTTCTTTTGACGGCGTAAAGTGCAACAGTGCTTTGTTCTCTCCTCAACCCAGGGCGGTAAGCATGGTAACCAGGGCTCCTCCTCCCTGGCACTGGGCTGACCCAGGTCAGGTCAAAGGGGTCAGGGTTCAGGGCAATCACTGGTCACGCTAGTCTCACTCGTCACACTGGTCACACTAGCGCTAACACTAACATCCTCTTCCTCCTCCTCCTCCTCTTCCTCTAATCCTGCTTCTCCTCCATTTTCTTCTTCTTCTCGTTCTTCTTTTCTCTGGTAAAGGGTGGACTTCAGGGGTTTGACCAGGCCTTCCTCGTAGACCCTCAAGATGGCTTCACACACAAACTTGTACTGGCTCTGAGGACACAGAAGAGAAAGAGAGAAGGAGAGAGGGGGAAGGAAGAGAATGTCAACAACATTAGGAGCCAATGGCAAGGCATGAGCAAAGGAGCCAGGACAGCCAGTGATTGGGATAGAGAGGCAGCCAGGCGTGAATACACTTCCCTGAGGTGGGGTGCAGTGGTGTGTGCCAATGTGTTTGCGCATATGTACATACGTGTTTATGTTTATGTCAGTCTGTGTCTGTGTACTAGGGAAAGAGTGTGTGTGTGCGCGCATACGTAGTTCAGTGTGCATGACAGGAGAAAGGTAGCCCACTCTTTTCGCCTAGTGCCATTATCTTCCACCTATTTCCCCCGGACCCTGAGGGTGTCCTAGCCTCATTAGAGCTCAGCATATTCTAATGAAATTACCGCTGCAGCTGCAGCAGCATCTCTACCCCGCTACCCTGGTTCTGAGCACGGGGCCAAATTGTACTCATGTGAAGTTCTCCAGAGACTGAGAAGAGAGTGCTTCCCAAATGGCACCCTATTCCCTATATAGTGCACTACTTTTGACCAGGGTCAATAGCTGGCTCTAGTCAAAAGGAGAGCACTATATAGAGAACAGGGTGCCATTTGGGAAGCACCCAGAGACTCTGGGTCTAGATGAGAAACAGCTAAGCCTAAAGTGAGAAAGTTACAGACGCAAATATCATACCCCCAAGACATGCTAACCTCTCATCATTACAATAACAGGTGAGTTAGCATTTTTGAGAGAGAGGTGATATTTATGCCTCTAACTTTCTCACATCATTATTGAAGAGTCATTCAGTATTATTCGTAATCACGGTAGCATTATGATTGATGTAGACATTGCGTGCTATGAACACGGGACCAAATACTTCACTTTTTACTACTTTAATACCAGAGTATGTGAGTGGAGCTGGAGCAGAGCGAGGAGTGGAGCTTGCCCAATTTGACTGGAGCGAGTTTCCCAAAACCTGGAGCGTCGGCCTTCTCGTCTGCTCCAATTTCACTCACTTAACGACCTCAGGGCATGCCCAGCCCAGCATGCATTTGTAGTCTACTTGTGTGCTGCTATTTTCTTTTCTTTTAACCTTTATTTAACTAGGAAAGTCAGTTAAGAACAAATTCTTATTTTCAATGACGGCCTAGGAACAGTGGGTGAACTGCCTGTTCAGGGGCAGAACGACAGATGTTTACCTTGTCAGCTCGGAGATTCGATCTTGCAACCTTTCGGTTACTGGCCCAACGCTCTAACCACTAGGCTACCTGCCGCCCCTATAGCCCTATAGACCCTTGCTTTAGATACTGTCATGGAGTATGTTAAATATTTTCATCAAGGTGACTTACAAATATGAGAAAGGAGGACCAATAGCAAGAGAGGGAGTGCGGTGATGTAGTGTCCACAACTAAAGAATCTGGAACCTGAAAAGACGGGTATCCCGAAATAATGATGTGTACTATGTGCACATGCTAACAGAAAGGAATGAGGAAGGTAGCTACCTAAGGGTGTCATTGCAGCAAAGTATTTATAAACAAAAAATTTGATCTCTTAAAAGTTTCGTTCATTTTCGTTCTATTATTTATACACAATTGGCCATCATTGATTTTGGCTCAATAGGCATATAGACCCCTTTCTGTGTTTGCAAACATTGAGGGCAATGCAAGCAAGTTGGTGGCAGAACACAGGGGCGTTCTGTTCTTATAGAATGCCAGCAACAACAAAAAAACTAGATTTACATGTTGCTTATGAGAGCATTTCACACCGCTTTTGGATTAGAATTGGACTTTAAGGCTCGTATGAATGTCTTGTTTAATATAATGTTTGTGTCAGCATTGCAAATCAACTAGTAAAATGGCTCTTTGGCTATCTTTTGCTACAGCCTATATCAATGAGCGTTAGCATTCTAGCTAACAACTGCTGCATCCAAAATAGTCATTTTGCAGAGATCACAACCAAATATAATCTTAGTGACTGTTCAAGCAAGAGTCAAAACATCATTGTAAGCGTATGAGAACCCCAAAAAGTTATCTTGTTTAGAAGTAATAAAACAAAAATCTAGGCTAATGGGTGCAGATGGCTTTCTTACTGCAGCCAAGAGTCGCGCACATCTGACGTCAGTGTGTCGTGTTCTGGAAAGGGGTCTATTACCGCTTTCAAGAACCTTTACGTTTTGATATGGTTGTTTGACCTAAAATCCTTTAGGCCTACCTACAGAAAAAATATAACAAAAATAATGTCAAAAACGACACATCCCTGCCCAGTCTGGCAAGAGTGGCACAAAGGGTGTTTAGCATCCTCAGTGGCTCTGCAAGCCCTGAGAGGGTATTCTGTGGTGCTGGCCTGCTCTCCAGGTACATTCGCATGAGACTCTGGCTAAACTCATGTTTCTAAAAATGAATTCAAAGGCACTGTAGATGGAGCCTAATAAGACATTTTTTGTTTAATGTGCAATTCATTCTAAGTAAGTCACAGCCTACAGTCGTGGCCAAAGGTTTTGAGAATGACACAAATATTATTTTCACAAAGTTTTCTGCTTCAGTGTCTTTAGATATTTTTGTCAGATGTTACTATGGAATACTGAAGTATAATTACAAGCATTTCATAAGTGTCAAAGGCTTTTATTGACAATTACATGAAGTTGATGCAAAGAGTCAGTATTTGCAGTGTTGACCCTTCTTTTTCAAGACCTCTGCAATCCGCCCTGGCATGCTGTCAATTAACTTCTGGGCCACATCCTGATTGATGGCAGCCCGTTCTTGCATAATCAATGCTTGGAGTTTGTCAGAATTTGTGGGTTTTTGTTTGTCCACCCGCCTCTTGAGGATTGATCACAAGTTCTCAATGGGATTAAGGTCTGGGGAGTTTCCTGGCCATGGACCCAAAATATCGATGTTTTGTTCCCCGAGCCACTTAGTTATCACTTTTGCCTTATGGCAAGGTGCTCCATCATGCTGGAAAAGGCATTGTTCGTCACCAAACTGTTCCTGGATGGTTGGGAGAAGTTGCTCTCGGAGGATGTGTTGGTACCATTCTTTATTCATGGCTGTGTTCTTAGGCAAAATTGTGAGTGAGCCCACTCCCCTGGCTGAGAAGCAACCCCACACATGAATGGTCTCAGGATGCTTTACTGTTGGCATGACACAGGACTGATGGTAGCACTCACCTTGTCTTCTCCGGACAAGCTTTTTTCCGGATGCCCCAAACAATCGGAAAGGGGATTCATCAGAGAAAATGACTTTACCCCAGTCCTCAGCAGTCCAATCCCTGTACCTTTTGCAGAATATCAGTCTGTCCCTGATGTTTTTCCTGGAGAGAAGTGGCTTCTTTGCTGCCCTTCTTGACACCAGGCCATCCTCCAAAAGTCTTAGCCTCACTGCGTGCAGATGCACTCACACCTGCCTGCTGCCATTCCTGAGCAAGCTCTGTACTGGTGGTGCCCCGATTCCGCAGCTGAATCAACTTTAGGAGACGGTCCTGGCGCTTGCTGGACTTTCTTGGGTGCTCTGAAACCTTCTTCACAACAATTGAACCCCTCTCCTTGAAGTTCTTGATGATCCGATAAATGGATGATTTAGGTGCAATCTTACTGGCAGCAATATCCTTGCCTGTGAAGCCCTTTTTGTGCAAAGCAATGATGACGGCACGTGTTTCCTTTCAGGTAACCATGGTTGACAGAGGAAGAACAATGATTCCAAGTACCACCCTCCTTTTGAAGCTTCCAGTCTGTTAATCGAACTCAATCAGCATGACAGAGGGATCTCCAGCCTTGTCCTCGTAAACACTCACACCTGTGTTAACGAGAGAATCCCTGACATGTCAACTGGTCCTTTTGTGGCAGGGCTGAAATGCAGTGGAAATGTTTTTGGGGATTCAGTTCATTTGCATGGCAAAGAGGGACTTTGCAATTAATTGCAATTCATCTGATCACTCTTCATGACATTCTGGAGTATATTCAAATTGCCATCATACAAACTGAGGCAGCAGACTTTGTGAAAATTAATATTTGTGTCATTCTCAAAACTTTTGGCCACGACTGTATGTGCAATTTATAGACTATAATGATTTAATACAACATAATGTTGTTTAAATTCTGAGCGTTTTATGTCCCTACCAGCCTAGTCTGTCGCACTCGCAAATGCTTCACAATTAATTATTTGCAGGCTATAGCTTTGAAATAATTGTAATAATATAGCCTAAATAATTAATTTTTGTTCCTTCTTAGGCTCCCTGTCTGGCTACTGCTTAGAGTGTTTATAAGATGGTTAATATGACATGTAGCCCATTTGAAATTATGAGCGCTTCTTAGTCACCTTTTCCTGTTGTTTATTAAAACACTTTTCATTCAAATCATATGGTTAGTTTCAATACTTGGTTGGTCCAGGTAGTCACAAAAATAGATGTGGTGTTGGTTAAATGGTGATTTTAAAGAATAGAGTGATTTTGGAAAGGACGTGGAGCGTCGGTATGCAAGCACCACTCCATGAGGAGCACCGCTCCATGAGCAGCACCGCTCCATGAGCAGCACCGCTCCATGAGCAGCACCGCTCCATGAGCAATGAGAGGGATTTCCAACCGCTCAACTCCACTCACATACCCTGTTTAATTCACATGCCCTGTTTAATACACATGCCCTGTTTAATACACATGTAAGTGGATTTGTTCCAATACCTTTGGTCCCCTAAAATGGGGGGATTATGTACAAAAGTGCTGTGATTTCTAAATGGTTCATACCGATATGAATGAAAGTACCCTCAAATTAAAGCTGACAGTCCTCACTTTAACGTCATTGTATAATTTCCAATCCAAAGTGCTGAAGTACAGAGCCAAAACAACAAAGAATGTGTCACTGTCCCAATACTTTGAGCTCACTGTATATACTGTATTATACTGTAGCCCAGACTCAATACCAGAGAACCCAGCGAGTGTAGGAAACAAAATCCTTACACCTAGCCTAAAAATGGGAATCTGGAGAGACAATGGCATTCTTATGGCACAAGAGATTATCACTGGTAGACTGTAACAATGGAAAGTCTACCATTGACAATACAACAGGGATGAATAAAACATCTTCCTAGTAGGATGACCCACTCCTTTCAGTTAGTAACACTGTGCTATTCTACACTGTGCTCCATCTGTTATTACTTAACAAACTAACACAGTCGTCTTCAGAGGCTAGAGGGAGCCATCTTGGAGGAGGCGAGAGAGGCGAGCGTGCCCAGAAAAGGAGGAGGAAGAAGAGAGCGTGAGGAAGAAAAGACAAAGGGTAAAGAGAATGAGGATAGGAAGTGAGAGGAAGATGGAGAGAATTAGAGAGATACAGCAAAAGAGGGAAGAGGAGGAGAGAACTAGAGAGGGAGAGAGAGAGAGAGAGAGAGAGAGAGAGAGAGAGAGAGAGAGAGAGAGAGAGAGAGAGGAGAGAGAGAGGAGGAGAGAACTATAGAGGGAGAGGAGGAGGAGAGAACTAGAGAGAGAGAGAGAGAGAGAGATAGAGAGAGAGAGAGAGAGAGAGAGAGAGAGAGAGAGAGAGAGAGAGAGAGAGAGAGAGAGAGAGAGAGAGAGAGAGAGAGAGAGAGAGAGAGAGAGAGAGAGAACTAGAGAGGGAGAGAGAGAGGAGGAGAGAACTAGAGAGAGAGAGAGAGAGGAGAGAGAGAGAGAGAGAGAGAGAGAGAGAGAGAGAGAGAGAGAGAGAGAGAGAGAGAGAGAGAGGAGGAGAGAGAGAGGAGGAGAGAACTATAGAGGGAGAGGAGGAGGAGAGAACTAGAGAGAGAGAGAGAGAGAGAGAGAGAGAGAGAGAGAGAGAGAGAGAGAGAGAGAGAGAGAGAGAACTAGAGAGGGAGAGAGAGAGAGGAGGAGAGAACTAGAGAGAGAGAGAGAGAGAGAGAGAGAGAGAGAGAGAGAGAGAGAGGAGGAGAGAACTAGAGGAAGAGAGAGAGAGAGAGGAGGAGAGAACTAGAGAGGGAGAGAGAGAGAGGAGAGAACTAGAGAGGGAGAGAGGAGAGAACTAGAGAGGGAGAGAGAGAGAGAGGAGAGAACGAGAGAGAGAGAGAGGAGAGAACGAGAGAGAGAGAGAGGAGAGAACGAGAGAGAGAGAGAGAGGAGAGAGCAGAGAGAGAGAGAGAGAGAGAGAGAGAGAGAGAGAGAGAGAGAGAGAGAGAGAGAGAGAGAGAGAGAGAGAGAGAGAGAGAGAGAGAGAGAGAGAGAGAGAGAGAGAGAGAGAGGAGGAGAAACAGAAGGTTAGAAAAGGAGGATGAAGAGAAGAAAGGAGGACTTACGGGTGTCTGAATCATCATGGCTCTCTGGTCCCTCATGGTTCTGACTATGTCTAATGGATAGATGGGCTGACTGCACTCCATCAGACACAACGCTGTCTCCATGGTGATGAGAACTCCCGTTCGGCCAATCCCCGAGCTGAGTGATGACACAGAAGCGGGAGAGAAGGGAAGAGAGGTGGAGGAAGAAGTTTCACTAAAACTATTGACATTTCTACCTTTTAAAATCCTAAGACTCAATTTCCGCAGCCCCCGCTGAAATCCAATTAGCATTGTAAAAAAATATCCATAAAAATCTGTCTGTTTAAACCAGAGATATCTGCACCGTATCCGCCGATATCGGCCTTCCGCATCTGTGGTGAAAGGAGGCAGAGCTAGTGGTGTTTGTCAGACCACGAGACATCCCAAAAATCGGTCTTTTCAAGAAAACGTCTGTAGGATCCGAACGGTACGGCCTACAAAGTATTATGGCCCCTCTTTTCTCTATGCCGCCCACAAGCCTCACAAGACTTGCCTGAAGGTAGCCGGGTACCAGTAAAACATCTTAATGGAAGTAGTTTAGCGACTAAAAAAAGGGGTTAAATATGTGTCAAAATAAATACAATAGATTTCTGATCTTTTTAATATTTCTCAGATATAGCACAGACACTTCAAAACAAACTTCCTTTAAAAAAAATTGGGGACTGTCTGTTGTTCCATGAAGTGAATCTGTTATTCAATGCTTTTACATGGGCTAATAGCAGTAAGGCCAAATTCAATTTTTTATCTAACAAAAAAACACAAATATATTTTTTTATACCTGAAAGGGTCCTAAAATATCAAATATCTAAATGATCCATGGTATGACCATCTTAAAACACTTGCATATGTTAGCTCAGTAGAACACCCCGAGGCTTAGACTCTAGAGGGTTAAATCAGTGGATCATTCTTTATCTGGCGTATAGCAACACACAAAGATCGGTTTATGGAATTAAGTCTAGATTTGAATCCAGAAATCTCCCAATCCCAGGGCGCTATACATTAAATACATTCCAGTGTGTTGTTGAGACATGTATTGGCTGAGCCAGATAGGTCTTACTTTAGCCAAGTTATCTGCCTGAGATTTCTAAAGGTGTGCAGGTGTTCTATCTGGAGTGTTCTGGGCTGCTGGGCTGTGTACTACAGCAGGGTGTAGGAGTCTAGTAGAACATTCAGACAGGTCCACTGGGCTGTGTACTACAGCAGGGTGTAGGAGTCTAGCAGGACATTCAGACAGGTCCACTGGGCTGTGTACTACAGCAGGGTGTAGGAGTCTAGCAGGACATTCAGACAGGTCCACAAATAGGGAGAGGAGGAGCCTCTGTAGTCGAGACACCAGGGCTGAGGTCAGATCGAGGGACCCTGTGATGAGTTGTTTAGTGAAAACATAGACCAATTATTGCTGTACATCTAAGGATGTGTGTTCCCTACCTGCAGTGGACCACCATGGGCTCATCCTTGCCGGCTCGTTTGCTCCGCACCAGGCTGACAAAGTCCAGGAAGTCCATGGAGTCATCTGGGACGCCATGGTCCGGCCAGGCCACGTACTGGATCTGGGTCAACTCCCGGACCTCCTCGCTCTGTCACCATGGCAACACAAGTGTACAGTCAGTGCAATGTTGCCATGACAACAGGGGGGGAAAAGGACTGTCTGCTCTGCACCCCCCTTCATTAGCATTCCCCACCACGACACACACTGAGACACCTCACTGACAATGGTGGAGCACAGCCAGACCAGCACGGTTAATCAAAGCTATTATGGGATGTGTGTTTGCCCTTTCAACATCAACTATCAGTGTCGCTATGGTAACAAACACAGGCTGCATGTTAATACTGGAAGCCTCATGGCTGTAGCTGCTGGTCCCCATGGCAACATGATGATCCACCGTACGTGCACCACATGAGGCCGAAAAAGAACAACCCACACAAGTCACCATGGCAACTCTTTCAAACGTTTAAAGCGATAGTTCCAATGCTGTGTTCGTAACGCTTTGAATCGTTTTAAGCTGTGATCCACCATTTTGCTAAGTTTATTTTGACTTCCAAATAGTTGTCATTGCACTAGCACTGGCCATTGGGAAAAACAACAGTGACTGGTGAGCGTCATGTACCTCGAGGTGTGTAAGGGTCATGTCTCGGACCAGGAAGGCAGAATTGCCCTCCTCAGTGAGACAGGCCAGCTGGAAGCGGCCGTACGTGGCAGTGCTGTCAGGGTTGGGCCAGTACTGATGACACTTTACCTGTTGGCACAAAACAACATCAGGCCTTAGACACAGATTAGTATGGTATCATGATAGAAAAAAATTGATAAATTAAATGTTTCGTTACTCCAGAAAAACTCCTGTTTATATTGAGTGCATGACTGCTGTACATCTCAGAATGTGTGACTAGGGCCTAGAGTTTTTCCTTCTTAGGTTACATTGTTCAGCAAAAACTTATTTCCCTAGAGGCCCAGAGAGGATACAGTACATGTCTAACCCTACTGTACATACCCGTCCCCTCTCCACCTGGGTGGTGAGCATGACCACCATGGAGGAGCCCTGCTCCCAGGTCATCTGCCAGAAGTCTGGGCACGTGTTGGGCAGCGGGCCTTGGCACGCAATGTACCGGTTGATCAGGCTGGACGCTGGGATCTCCATCTAGAGTACAGGGAGGAGAATAAGACCTGTGTGTAGGGCTGTTAACGATAAACAGTGTGTGGGCATGTGAGCATGTGTCCATTTCCAGTCCTTGGAGTGGAGACTACACCTCCATCTTGGCCCAACAGAGGCCTATTTTAGGCCTGATGAACAAAGAGTCCATGGTAGTGTGGGTGGACTGAGCGAACAGCATGTGACTAGGGAGGAGGTTAGAGCAACTCACGTTGATGTAATTTGCATTGATGTAGTCATCTGTGCTTTTCAGAATGACCCGCGTGGCGTCATCTAAAAACAAAAGAAAAGGCGAGACAGGCGAGAGAGAGAGAGAGAGAGAGAGAGAGAGAGAGAGAGAGAGAGAGAGAGGAGTGTGAAATGGTGGGTTAACACAGTCTGTTTACACAGACTAAGAAAGGTAAAGACAACTGTGTAGGAAACTGTAGCGTGATGTGATACTCACAGGGTGAGATGTCTCTGTAGCGGTTTTTGGAAATGTTTTGAGGTAATTTGGCACACAACATTGTCATTCCAGGACTTTTCCGGTAAAGTTGCTGTGAGAAAATAAAGAAATAGTTAGGAGAAAAAAAAACCTTGACTGGTAATCTCAAACCTTACTTTACCTCTACACAACCCCCTCAATACATTTAGAAATGTGGAGCAAGGAGCTTCTAAAGCATCTAAAATGAAATGTACAGATGGAGAATGCCTGCAATGTCTGAATGTTCACAATCACAACGCCTGCTATGTCAATGTTCACAATCAGAATGCCTGCTATGTCAGTGTTCACAATCAGAATGCCTGCATTGTCTGAATGTTCACAATCAGAATGCCTGCATTGTCTGAATGTTTAGAATCAGAATGCCTGCATGTTTAGAATCAGAATTTATTTTTTTTACCTTTTTTTTACCTGCCTTGTTCAGAGACAGAACAACAGATTTGTACCTTGTCAGCTCGGGGATTTGAACTTGCAGCCTTTCGGTTACTAGTCCAACACTCTAACCACTAGGCTACACTGCCGCCCCACTGCCTGCTATGTTTGAAAGGCCCACGTCTTTCCTTAAGCTGCTTCCACCTGCTGTGTGTGGAATTCCAAAGATGCTACTAATCTTTCAAATGGGCATACATACATACATACATACATAGTATGTGAAGTGCAGTAGCGGATTAAGACCAAAACACAAATATTTGTATAAACCCACAAATGAAAACATTTTCTCAGTGCATACCGGTATGTTCGGTCTGTATGTTTCCTTTGCCCTCACACTTTAGCACATTATTCTAGTCTAATAACACAAGGCAGAGAAACAGGAAGCTGTTAAGTGTGCCTGATGAAAGACAGGAAGTTATCGGAATGTGGAAATTATAACACTGGTGATTCTCACCACATTCAAAGAGCGGCTGACGCATCAAAGAATTAGCCTTTTGTTTTTAAGTAAACTATTTGCGGCCTCCCGAGTGGCGCAGCGGTCTAAGGCGTCACTACAGACCCGGATTCGATCCCAGGCTGTCACAACCAGCCGTGATCGGGAGTCTCATTGGCCCAGTGTCGTCCGGGTTAGGGGAGGGTTTGGCCGGGGGGCTTTACTCTAGCGCCTGCATGCTGACCTCGGTTGTCAGTTAAACTGTGTTTCCTCCGACACATCGGTGCGGAGGTTAAGCGGGCGGGTGTTAAGAAGCGCGGTTCGGAGGATGCATGACTCGACCTTCGCCTCCCGAGCCCGTTGGGGAGTTGCAGCAAACAGACAAGATCGAAATTGGAAGAAAAAGAGGGTAAAAATACAAAACAATCTATAAATAAAGTAAACTACTTGCCGATTATTCCTCACACAGTAACAGGTGTTATAGTAGTTGTCTTATGTGCCATAACCTAGAAGTTATGGGGGTCTCTGTGAGGGGCATCACCCTGCACTTGGAGGGCACAGTAAATCACAGCAATAAAGCTGCTACTGTAGAACTTGTGTAACAGCAGTCGTGGGTGACATTTCCCACCAGAAAGTGGTAACCTCCTTCGGATCTCAATGAGATGAAAACAATAGTGCACAAACTAGGGGGAGCTATTGCTCCCGCCACACTTCCAGTCACCTCAGAAAAGACAAAAAAAGAACTGAACAAGACCCACTTGACTCAAGGTACAACAAAAAAATCACAAGAACATTGGGAGGAATAGACGTGATAGTCTTGCTCACGAAAGCTTTTAAATTTGTAGATGAGGTGAGGGGAGGACTGACTCACATCAAACTGGGCTAGTACTTCCCCGCTGACTAGACCCTCCTTCAGGGTGTTCATGGAGTCCCTCCAGGCGTCCTGGTCTAGCTGACTGGGGTCCTGGGGACACTTCTCTGGGATGTACTGGAAGTCTGGCTCAGTCTCCTGCTTCTCCTCCACCATGTCATAGATGGCTGGAGACACAGGGAAGGAAGTAACACAGTCAGTTAGAATAGTGTCTTGAGAATAATTGCATCTCTTATTACTACTTTAACAAGTATTAGGCTCTGCTCAGTTTTAATATTCACACCAGCATAGCACTTAAAAAGAAGCAATGTATTAGGTATGCATTCTAACTGGAATGCTATACTCTAGTGTGGATATTGGAAAGTAGCTTCTTTTGTTTGATGTCACCTGTTCTTCTACCTATATTGTAATGATTTGGCCTGTTTTAACTGCACATTTTAACAGCGGTCCCGTGTAGCTCAGTTTGCAACTCCAGGGTTGTGGGTTCGATTCCCATGGAGGACCAGTACGGAAAAACTATGCCCTTACTACTTACTGTAAGTCGCTCTGGATAAGAACGTCTGCTAAATAACTTACATGTAAAATGTAGTAAACCCAAGGAGATTACTTAGTCACCAATCAGAACCCTCTCCTCACCGTTGGGCCTGACCAATAAGATGAGCTCTCCTGAGTGGCTCTCACAGCTGGCCTTGATGAACATGACCACCTGGTCGTGAGTGTGCTCCGAGATGTCTCGACCGTTGATCAGAACCACCTGGTCACCTTCGTTCAGACGAGGGACACACAGGTCAGCCTGTAGAGGGTTGGAAGAGAACTCGATCAGAACACAGTTGAGTTGAGTGGTATACTGGGAAGAACAGACTAGAACACTGGGCCTGTAATATAATAAAATATCTCAGAGTAAGAGTGCTGATCTAGGATCAGGTTTTCCCTGTCCATATAATCTCATTTATTATGATCCAAAGGCAAAACTGATTCTATTTCAACTTTGTGACTCTTTGTGAATATGGGCCGCGTAGCGATAGCTTGTGGTAAATGACAACAAAGAGAACTAAGTGCTGTTCATTGTTTTCAACATCAGAGTCACATCCTGAAGCCTTTTTAATTGAGCCGTGAAGGGACTGCTACTTTTGTCAACTCGATCTAGAATAACCTCACACTCAAATACCGACCGCATTACCTCCCAAGAGAATTATCTTCTGTCATCGTCACAGCCGTGTATATTCTACTTTCTACTCAAGCAGATACCACAGCGGCTCTCAAGGAACTACACTGGACTTTGTGCAAACTGGAAACCGCATATCCTGAGGACACATTTATTCTAGCTGGGGACTTTAATAAAGCAAATCTGAGGAATACGCTACCAAAGTTTTACCAACACATTGCCTGCACTACTTGCGCATCAAAAACTCTCGACCATTGCTACTCTCCCTTCCGGGACGGCTACAAGGCCCTCCCTTCGGCCAATCAAATCACACCTCCATTCCGCTCCTCCCTTTCTATAGGCAGAAACTCAAACAGTAAGTACCCGTGGTAAGGTCTGTTCAATGTTGGTCTGACCAAACGGAATCCATACTTGTTTTGAATCAAAGATTGTTTGGATCACGCGGACTGATATGTTCCGGGTTGCCTCTGAGAATAACATTGCCGTATACACCGACACGGTGACTATGTTTATCAGGAAGAGTATAGGTGATGTTGTTCCCAACGTGATGATTAAAACCTGTCCAAACCAGAAAATGGCAATAGATTGCAGCATTTGCGCAAAACTGAAAGCGTAAACCACCCCATTTAACCATGGCAATGTGACTGGGAATATGGTTGAGTGCCCTCCGTAAGGCAATCAAACAGGCAAAACGTCATTACAGAGACAAAGTGGAATCGCAATTCAACGGCTCACACAAGACGTGTGGCAGACTCCAGACAATCACAGATTATAAAAGGGAAAACCAGCCAGGTATATTAGCTTGTTCGCCATGCTACTGGACAAGCTAAGCCACAACTTTGGAAGTATGCTTGGGGTCATTGTCCATTTGGAAGACCCATTTGCGACCAAGCTTTAACTTCCTGACTGATGTCTTGAGATGTTGCTTCAATATATCCACATCATTTTCCTGCCTCATGATGCCATCTATTTTGTGAAGTGCACCAGTCCATCCAGCAGCAAGGCACACCCACAACATGATGCTGCCACCCCGGTGCTTCACGGTTGGGATGGTGTTCGTCGGCTTGCAAGCATCCCCCTTTTTCCTCCAAACATAACAATGGTCATTATGGCCAAACAGTTCTATTTTTGTTTCATCAGACCAGAGGACATTTCTCAGAAAAGTACGATCTTTGTCCCCATGTGCAGTTGCAAACCATAGTCTGTCTTTTTTTATGGTGGTTTTGGAGCAGTGGCTTCTTCCTTGCTGAGCGGCATTTCAGGTTATGTTTACTGTGGATATAGATACTTTTGTACCGGTTTCCTCCAGCATCTTCACAAGATCCTTTGCTGTTGTTCTTGGATTGATTTGCACTTTTTGCACAAAAGTACGTTCATCTCTAGGAGACAGAACGAACGCGTCTCCTTCCTGAGCGGTATGACGGATGCGTGGTCCCATGGTGTTTATACTTGCGTACTATTGTTTGTACGTGGTACCTTCAGGCGTTTGGAAATTTCTCCCAAGGATGAACCAGACTTGTGAAGGTCTACAATTTTATTCTGAGGTCTTGGCTGTATGTTTTGATTTTCACATGATGTCAAGCAAAGAGGCACTGAGTTTGAAGGTAGGCCTTGAAAAACATCCACAGGTACAACTCCAATTGACTCAAATAATGTCAATTAGCCTATCAGAAGCCATGACATAATTTTCTGGAATTTTCCAAGCTGTTTAAAGGCACAGTCAACTTAGTGTATGTAAACTTCTGACCCACTGGAATTGTGATACAGTGAATTATAAGTGAAATAATCTGTCTGTAAACAATTGTTGGAAAAAATACTTGTGTCATGCACAAAGTAGATGTCTTAATCGAATTGCCAAAACTATTTGTTAACAAGACATTTGTGGAGTGGTTGAAAAATGACTCCAACATAAGTGTATGTACATTTTCGACTTCACCTGTGTGTGTGTGTGTATACACACACACACACACACACACACACACACACACACACACACACACACACACACACACACACACACACACACACACACACACACACACACACACGTATATATACACACACACACATATATACACATATGTAGAAAAGGCCCATGGGGTTGGTGGAAGAATCCTTTAATTCATGGCCACCTGCTCAGCTGGGCCAGGGGCGCTTTAATTAGGTCAGGTGGAAATGTCCGACAGATCTCCACTCATTAGAAGAAGGAAATCGGCATCGCCCGATCTCGCTGCTTTCTCTTCCTTAACTCAGTCTAATCCAGAATTCTGTGCGTCCATGAGTCCACCGAATCTGTTATCTTTCATCTGAACTATCTGTTGCGATCGGAAGAGCGAGCCATCAGTTATTGTTTCTAGTTATTACCGCGGAGCGCAGCTTGGAGTGCACGCTTCAAACCTATTGTATAATGTAAATGATCGATGATCACAGCCCTACAGATCAGCACAGGCCAATTATGCCATTGATATATGGTTAATACGTAATGAAATTACATGTACATATGAAGACAAACTTGAAAGTGTGAAATGTGAAACGTAATTGTTTGCTGAACTCATCAACTCTGATATCAAACTGATGGGGATTATAGATTGAATAACAGATCACTGATTTAACTATTTGTATTATTCTCCTCATGATTATGATGAATAGTTACAAGATAAATGACGTAAGGATGATTCCTATTGACTTCTCATTTGAACTGAATTGCAGAATTACCTAATTATGTTAATAATGAATGATTGTTATGATTTGGTCTTTGTGATTATGAATTTGATTGGATAGATATTATTCTGTTTCCTTTGTTCTGCAGCACAGACTACCCAGTAAATGTACCACATTATGGTTAAAGGAATTCCTGCCTCAGTCTCATCCATTCCTCTGTCACCTGACCCGTGACCACCTGTTCACCTTCACTGTCAGTCATCCTACCTGTCCAGCTACCTTCATAGATTCCAGTAATCTTTCAACATACATACACACACACACACACACACACACACACACACACACACACACACACACACACACACACACACATATATATATACACATACAACATATTCTATCCATATACTGTCCGTAATGACTATACATCCCATCACATATATATATTCCAGACTCCTACATTGCTCGTCGTAATATTTACATATTTCTTAGTTCCATTCTTCTACTTTTTTAATTTACTGTTAGATATTACTGACCTGTTGGAGCTAGGAACAAGAATTTCGCTAACCTGCAATTAACATCTGCTAAATATGTGTATGCGACCAATCAAATCTCATTTGATTACTGGGTGATGTCAAATCAGACCAGTTCAATGCAATTTACATTGACAGACAGTCCTACAAGTGTGAGTCTACTGTTCCAAACAATGGAACGTTTCATACAGTGTGTGAGTATGTGTGTTCCAATGAGAAAGCGTGAGAGGGAACAAGACAAAGGCAGGGAAAGAGAGACAGATAGAAAGGAAAGATGAAGAGAGAAATAGCGAAAGAGAGAGAGAGTGAGATGAGGGTTGAGACATTGTGAGTGTGAGGGCAGAAGTGATAGGGAAAGTGTTTGAGTATCTGAGAGAGGAAGAACATGAGTATGTGTACTGTAAATGTTTTTTTACATTTTATTTTCATTTAACCTTTATTTAACTATGCAAGTCAGTTAAGAACAAATTCTTATTTACAATGACGGCCTACCCCGTCCAAACCCTAACCCGGACTCCCAATCACGGCCGGCTGTGATACAGCCTGGAATCGAACCAGGGTCTGTAGTGTCGCTTCAAGCACTGAGATGCAGTGACTTAGACCGTTGTAACATACCGATGTCCCAGGGGCCACACGAGACACGATGACGGGCACCTTCTGATCAGCTCCGCCCTAAAACCAAGGCAACAAAGAGGGATAAACAATCTGATCATATCACCAGCAGTTCTTGGTCAAGTCACATGGTCAGGATTAGGAGCAGTAGGGTTAGGTTGATTACCCTCTGGGCATTGTTATTTCATAGCATTATACATAAAAAAAATTATATAATAATAATGATGTTTCATTGTCACATACACCGCATAGGTGCAGTGAAATGTGTAGTACGGTGCCCCTGGAGCAAATTAGGGTTAAGTGCCTTGCTCAAGGGCACATCGATAGATTTTTCACCTTGTCGGCTCGACCAGAGACCTTTCGGTTACTGGCCCAACGCTCTAATCACTAGGTTACCTGACGCACTACAAGGCACTACTGTAAGCACTAGGCAGAGGTCTCACCTTGACGTTGAAGCCAAATCGTCTGTTGTCATCTGGCCTCATCTTGACCAGGACCAGATTGTCGTGAGGGACAACACCGTTCAGCTGTAGAGAAAGGCATAGGGATATGTCTACATTGGAAAGAACATAAGCTCCTGACAGCCTACAGAGCCTCTGAAGGACCCAGAGCTCTTCAGAGGTCACAAGGTCAGAAAAACAACGACCCTGGCCCTAGTCATTTAGGTCCAGTTGAATAAATTCATTACGAAACAAAATGAAAACAGTGGTAGATTGAGTCAGGGTGGACTTACCGTGGTCTTGTCGGTTGCAATGGGGACATCGTACATCTCGTTGATGTGGTTGTCAAGGAGACTCAGCTGGGAGTGGGCCTGGATGATCTGGCTCAGGTTCTTCCTGGACTGTTTTGGAGGCAGGGCTGGGGGCCGACCATCTACTGTCTCTGGGGAGCTGGAGACACACAGACAGCGTTAAGGAATGGTAGAGTACCTTCAGTCTGTCTGTCTGTCAGCCAGTCCCTTTTAAGTCCTTGATATTTTTTCAAGATAAGGCACGTTCCATTTTTTTAAATCCGAGCTCAGTAAGCCATTCAGCCAATCAGAGCTTTTGGATAAGCAGAAACTCCAGTTGCCGGTGGCCATTGGCCAATAGTAGAGCAGAGCTCCTACAGCACATCCTCCAACAGAGAGAGAGAGTGTGTGTGTGTTGTTTGTAGTGTGTAACTACCTAACAATCCCAGTCACAGTGGGTGTGTGTTGTGTACAGTGTACCTAACCATCCCAGTCACTCAACCACAGAAATCCCAGGAGGACTAGAGGCCAGTCAGGAACAGTCACAGCACATTGTCTTTGTTTGGCGTCCTGTATGCCAGGCTGGTGTCACAACACAGGAGACACTGGTGGGGAGGGAGGGACAGACAGGCCTCTCTCTCAAAATAAACAGATACCACAAGTACTTCAGCCACACGGCTGAGAGAGGGGGGGGACTACTGCTCACTGACACTGACCACGGGGACATACAGAGTATTTGTCTGTATTTATCTCATTACATCAAGACAGTAACACATTAATACAGTTGCTGCCCCCCCCCCACCACCAAATGATTGAAGTCAGGGAACGGTCTTTAAAGGTCAGGCTGGGGTCAGCAGCCTCTCACGTGACAGTGTAGTGGGGTGTTTTCCTGGTTCACAGATCAGGTTGTAGAAGGGAGGTATCATATGACCTGGTTGCCTTGGTTTCCACTGCTTGAAACCTCATCTTACTGAGGTGATGCTGTGACAGCGAATACGGTTGTATTGATGTTTATTTTTAACAAGCCAGTTGTTGTAGAGGCTCTTAACCAATCTAGCCTAATAATAAACAGTTAACGGAACTCTGAAAGGCATCTCAAAGAACATAACAGCCAAAAGAACTGGAGTACAGGGTTGTCTGGAGGTTGAGGTTAGGATTCAGGGCAGAGGGAAAACAGGGGTGTGGGACAAGTAAAGGGCTGAACATAGCCTCACTGCTACAGTAGAGCCACCAGGGGTTAGGCCACTCTCACACGTCACGCTGCTACAGTAGAGCCACCAGGGGTTAGGTCACTCTCACACGTCACGCAGCTACAGTAGAGCCACCAGGGGTTAGGCCACTCTCACACGTCACGCTGCTACAGTAGAGCCACCAGGGGTTAGGTCACTCTCACACGTCACGCTGCTACATTAGAGCCACCAGGGGTTAGGCCACTCTCACACGTCACACTGCTACATTAGAGCCACCAGGGGTTAGGTCACTCTCACACGTCACGCTGCTACAGTAGAGCCACCAGGGGTTAGGTCACTCTCACACGTCACGCTGCTACAGTAGAGCCACCAGGGGTTAGGTCACTCTCACACGTCACGCTGCTACAGTAGAGCCACCAGGGGTTAGGTCACTCTCACACGTCACGCTGCTACATTAGAGCCACCAGGGGTTAGGCCACTCACACGTCACGCAGCTACAGTAGAGCCACCAGGGGTTAGGTCACTCACACGTCACGCTGCTACAGTAGAGCCACCAGGGGTTAGGTCACTCTCACACGTCACGCTGCTACAGTAGAGCCACCAGGGGTTAGGTCACTCTCACACGTCACGCTGATACAGTAGAGCCACCAGGGGTTAGGTCACTCTCACACGTCACGCTGCTACAGTAGAGCCACCAGGGGTTAGGTCACTCTCACACGTCACGCTGATACAGTAGAGCCACCAGGGGTTAGGTCACTCTCACACGTCACACTGGGTTAGGCTCTACTGTTAGGCTACTCTCAGATATCAGTGGACTACCAGTGCAGTAGACTACAGCCACGGGCCGGGGAATTTGACCTAAGACAGGTATAGTGCGCTGACTCAGAGACAGGCCTCATTTTTATGTGTCTACCCCCCCACCACCATGCTCCATCCCAGCCCTGCCGAACCCCCTCCATGCCCCCAGAGCTGTAAACACTTTTTATAGCCCGCGTTCAAAAGGCTCTGTTTCCATTTAAGACCATTAAATTACATTTGGGAAAGGGTGTGAACTGTAATTGCAAGCCACAGACACACAAGCCAACCGTTAAAAAGGATCACTTTTAAAAAGCAGCCGTTTCAGAAGTCGGAGCAGACACCATGGCACTGGTACTGTCAAGTCCAATTAAATGTGGCTTCCATTGATTTTTACACAGTGGCTTTAGTGGGGACTTTAACAGTGGAATATAGTCACAGTCACCAACTTTCCCCCTCATTAACAGCTATGGTGGTGTTTTGCAGAGAGGGAAGAGCTGGTCAAAGACAACTTCCATTAGATTGTCTGTCTTGCTTAGAGCAGTCCCTTGGTGCATATTGTTTTAATGTAGGCCTAATCTCTCGTACTGGGCTACAACTAGGGGCCCCAGTTGTTCCTGGTCAGATCATACAGTCCTGTCAACAAGGCCACCTGTCAACAAAACCACTCCCCCTCTCATCATCCTGACTACTGCAGTGTGTCCAGTGTCCACTAGAGGTCCAGACTGATGGAGCTGGTGTGAGTGGACGAGGCTGACTTGTGATTGGTGTGTGTGTGTGTGTGTGTGTGTGTGTGCGTGCTGCAGCAGACTTACGGGCTGGAGTCCAGACTGATAGAGTTGGCCTGGGTGGAAGACGCTGATTTGTGATTGGAGAAGACGGGGAGACTAGGCGAGGCGTGGATCATGTGGTCCACCAGGTGCCCAACCGACAACGGCCGCATCCGCGTCCCCTCCTGTACGAACAACGAGTTCCGGCTGCACGCACACACACACAACATGATGGTTAGGATGATTGTGTGTGGAAACAAAGCAAATGAATGTAGGGTCTCCACACTGTTTGAACACTTCCATTGTTTGTTTGATTCTACTATGTTTTGCCCAGCTTCTGTGATACATTTGAATGTGTAGAATTCCTTTTGTTTTGCCCGTTCTATGAAAAGTGTGACTTCCATTCCTGATGGTATTGGAACTGGGACCCCCTCACAGCATGTCTCCCTCTCGGAGGTGTGGGCAGCCAGGAGGAGGGACAGCCAGGTACTCACTGGTTAGGGGTACCGGGTGGGGAGCGTGTGGGCAGGCTCTGGGTCTCCAGCCTCTCGTCTGATAGGCTGTTCCTGCTCACCGCCTCCCAGTCGGTCCCGCACATCAACTTCCTGGCCATGGGCTTACTGGGAGACCTACTCAGACAAGAAATATAATCAGTCACATGACAGAGCCAATGAGGATGTGATACTGCTGACAGTGTGATAAGGAAGATGGAAAACGACAGAGGGTGTCTGACATGGCGCCCTATTCCCTATATATTGAGCAGGGTGCGGATAGGGCTCGGCTCGAAAGACATGCACTATATAGGGAATAAGGCGCCGTGTTATACCCAGCTAGAGTGGTGAAACACTTCAGTCTAAAGCCCAGATGTAGATGACTGAAACACAGCTCAGAGATAAAGATTTGAATTTGTGAGACTAGGATGTGATGATTGGCCCATCAACATCACTAATTCATCCTATAGCACCTCCAGGTAAAGGGCAATTATGAGGCACTAAATGACGGCTAATTCCCCTGGTGCTTGTTTACCATCACTTTCTTCTACATGGTTCTATTTGGACTACTGGATTCTCAGGACTCTGGCCATTAACAGATATTTAGAGCTGTCATACCTCTTTTGCTAGAGGACTTAATAGCAGAGATACATAAAACCATAAATACAGGGCCTATAGAAAGTCTACATCCACTAACTATTTTCACATTTTGTTGCATTACAAAGTGGGATTGAAACAGATAAAAAAATAACATTTTGTCATTGAGCTCCACAAAATACTCCATAATGTCAACGTGAAGAGCATTCTAAATATTTAATAAAATAGTAACATCAAAGAGAACCCTCATCAAAGATGCAGTTGTCTTTCTGATCTGAGCTGCATGACAGGAAGGAAACTGCTTAGGGTTGTCACCTTGAGGCCATTGGTAATTTTAAAACATCTACAGAGTTCAATGGCTGTGATGGGAGAAAACTGAGGATGGAGCAACATTGTAGTGACTCTACAATAATGACCTAAATGACAGAGTGAAAAGAAGAACACAAATATACAGAATATTCCAAAACATTCCTATGTATGCAACAAGGCAATAAAGTAATACTGCAACAAAAATTGCCTAAATGCAAAGCCTTATGTTTGGGGCGAATCCACCGCAACACATCACTGAGTACCACTCTACTTATTTTCAGGCATGGTGGTGGCTGCATCATGGTATGGGTATGCTTGTCATTGGCAAAGACTGGGGAGTTCTTCAGGATGAAAAGACACAGGATGGAGCTAAGCACAGGCAAAATCCTAGAGAAAAATTTGGTTCAGTCTGCTTTCCAGCAAACACTTGGAGACAAGTTCATCTTTCAGCAGGACAATAACCTACAGCACAAGGCCAAATCTACACTGGAGTTACTTACCAAGAAGACAGTGAATGTTCCTGAGTGGCCAAGTTACAGTTTTGACATAAATCTGCTTGAAAATCTATGTCAAGACTTGAAAACTGCTGTCTAGCCCTGATCCCCAACACCTTGACAAAGCATGAAGAATTGTTTGGGGAAAAAAATTGCAAATATTGCACAATCCAGGTGTGCAAAGCTCTTAGAGACTAGAGTAGACTCCAAGTAGACTCACATCTGTAATCGCTGCCAAAGGGGTTTCTAACATGTATTTACTCAGGGGCGTGAATACTTATCTAATCAAGGAATACTAGTGCTTTGCTTTTCATTCATCTTTAAAATGTTCAAGTATTTTGTGTAGATCGTTGACAAAAAATTACAATTAATCAAATTTAATCAGAATTTGTAACAATAAAATGTACAGAAATCCAAGGGAGGTGTAGATATTCTGTAGGCACTGCACATATACAGTATAGTGCTGTGTTGCATTACCTGGCAAACACCCTGTTCTTGATCCCCTTCTCTTTTCCATACTGCACCGACTGCACCTCGGTCCTCCCGCTGCATAGAACACGTTCAAACAACATCCAAACCATCATTTTAGTAACACTCAGCCACATCGTACAAACTGCTGTGCTGCACCTTACATCCCAACTGGAGCTTAAAAAATACATCAAAAATCTCCCAACTCTGTTTCACCCCACAGGACGAAACGCCCCCTTACCACCCCCCATCCCCTGCACAGCTCAAAGCAAATGCTCAAGTACTCCAACAATGAACAGTTTGTTTTATTTGTACTATTTCTAATCTCCATCTGAGACGTGAATCCATATGAATAATAGAAGAACTCTTTTCCCCAAAGGCGTTTGGAAAGGACTGAAGAAAAACAAGCCCAGTTTTAGGTTTGCATTAATTCATCTACTTTTCCTAAAGATGAGAGCACAATAGGCAAACGCTAACGGAACTCCCCAAACACTGACTATTGATGTCACTCATCGTGACCTAGCAAACATTTTTGACCTGTGTTGACATTCAGTGGCGGTGCTTTGAGCCGTGCAGGTATAGTGCGCAAGGGTTGGTGCATGCACCTGTGGCAATGGGTATTTTCTCTTACCAGTAACGGAACTTGGAACCCAGGGTAAAATAGTGGGCAAAGAAGTTCTTCTGAGGGGGAACAGGCCGGTCCAGACGGAAGAAGGTGTGATGCTCTACACAGGTCTTCCATAGGTTCTTACAGGCTCTGTAGCTCCCCATGTTAAACCCCAGCAAGGTCTCCCTTGTCTCATTCTGTAGAGGGAGGAAGAAAGAGGAAAAAGTAAAGGAGGGAGGGAGAGAGAGAATGACAGAGTGAGTGACAACAATAATGAGAAAGGACATTTTTATATACTGAGAGCAATATATTCTGAGCTGCTGTTATGTGACCACCCTCCCACACATCATTCAATTCCTTTAATCCATAGGCTTTATTGTGTACTATGATTCTGGGTGGGGTGGGGGAGAAGTAGTGAGGTGTTGAGTTAAAATCTTGGTCCTATAGTCACAGATGGGGGGTCAAGACAAGGCTACAGAGCCATGTTCATAGAAATAGAATGTGTTGGATTAGCCACCATGATCCAGTAGGTTTGTCGGATGAGGCGAGGAGACAGGCAGTTCATCTCTATCTGCAGCCCCAACATCCCCATACCCCTCCCTCAGCCTCCACGGTGTCTCCTGGGGGCACATGCCACATCCCCATACCTCTCCCTCAGCCTCCACGGTGTCTCCTGAGGGCACATGCCACATCCCCATACCTCTACCTCAGCCTCCACAGTGTCTCCTGGGGGCACATGCCACATCCCCATACCCCTCCCTCAGCCTCCACGGTGTCTCCTGAGGGCACATGCCACTCGTCATGAAGACATGGTGGTCCCCATTCCTACTTGGGTCATTATGTTCAGAGAGACAGGCATAGCATAATGTTCTAGTAAGCTGTCTGCTCATATAGCCTGTGAGCCTACTGTACGGAAGCAGAGAGACCACTACCTAGAAGTTAAGTCCTTTAAAAAAATATATGTTTACTTTGCTGTGACTAACCACACCAGGATCTTGAAACAACGTCAAGGAACAGCAGGTTCTCAGCATCTTGAAACAACGTCAAGGAAGTGCAGGTTCTCAGCATCTTGAAACAACGTCAAGGAACAGCAGGTTCTCAGCATCTTGAAACAACGTCAAGGAACAGCAGGTTCTCAGCATCTTGAAACAACGTCAAGGAACAGCAGGTTCTCAGCATCTTGAAACAACGTCAAGGAAGAGCAGGTTCTCAGCATCTTGAAACAACGTCAAGGAACAGCAGGTTCTCTGACCAACACCATCATTCACAGTAGACTAAAGAGGTCAGATAATGTTAGGCCATTAGGCCTGGCTCGCAGTCGGTGTTCCAATTCATCCCAAAGTTGTTTGATGGGGATGAGGTCAGGGCTCTGCGCAGGCCATTCAAGTTCTTCCACACCGATCTCAACAAACCATTCCTGTATGGACTCTGCATTGTGCATGGGGGCATTTTCATGCTGAAACAGGAAAGGGCCTTCCCCAAACTGTTGCCACAAAGTTGGAAGCACAGAATCATCTAGAATGTCATTGTATACAGTAGCGTTAAGGTTTCCCTTCACTGGAACTAAGGGTCCTGAACCATGAAAAACAGCCCCAGACCAGTATTCCTCCACCAAACTTTACAGTTGGCACTCATTATGCATTCGGCAGGTAGCGTTCTCCTGGCATCCGTCAAACCCAGATTTGTCCGTCAGACTGCAAGATGGTGAAGTATGATTCATCACTCCACAGAACACGTTTCCACTGCTCCAGAGTCCAATGGCAGAGAGCTTTACACCACTCCAGCTTGGCATTGCACATGGTGATCTTAGGCTTGTGTGCGGCTGCTCAGCCATGGAAACCCACTTCATGAAGCTCCTGACGAACACATTTTGTGCTGGCGCTGCTTCCAGAGGCAGTTTGGAATTCGTTAGTGAGTGTTGCAACCCGAGGACAGATGATTTTTAAGCGCTACACGCTTCAGCTGTCCTGTTAGGTGAGCTTGTGTGGCCTACCACTTCGCGGCTGAGCCGTTGTTGCTCCTAGACGTTTCCACTTCACAATAACAGCACTTACAGTTGACCGGGGCAGCTCCAACAAGGAAGCAATTTGAAAAACTGACCTGTTGGAAAGGTGGCATCCTATGACGGTGCCACGTTGAAAGTCACTGAGCTCTTCAGTGAGGCCATTCTACTGACAATTTTTGTCTATGGAGATTGCATGGCCGTGTCGATTTTATACACCTGTCAGCAACGGATGTGGTGGAAATAGCCTAATCCATTAATTTGAAGGGGTGTCCACATACTTTTGTATATATAGTGTATATACAGTGCATTCGGGAAAGTATTCAGACCCCTTGACTTTTTCCACATTTTGTTACGTTACAGCCTTATTCTAAAATTGATTAAATTGCTTTTTTTCCTCATCAAGCTACACACAATACCCAATAATGACAAAGCAAAAACAGGTTTGTAGAAATGTTTTGCAATCTTATTTAAAAAAATATGTAAACAAAAATCTATATACATTTACATAAGTATTCAGACCCTTTGCTATAAGACTTGAAATTGAGCTCAGGTGTATCCTGTTTCCATTGATCATCCTTGAGATGTTTCTACAACTTGATTGGAGTCCACTTGTGGTAAATTCAATTGATTGGACATGACTTAGAAAGGCACACACCTGTCTATGTAAGGTCCCACTGTTGACAATGCATGTCAGAACAAAAACCGAGCCATGAGGTCAAAGGAATTGTCTGTATACTTCTGAGACAGGATTGTGTCAAGGTCTGGGGAAAGGTACCAAAACATTTCTGCAGCATTGAAGGTTCCCAAAAACACATTGGCCTCCATCATTCTTAAACGGAAGAAGTATTTCTAAAAACCTGTTTTCACTTTTTTTCATTATGGGATATTGTGTGTAGATGTATGAGTATTTAAAAAAATAAATAAATACATTTACAGATAAGGCTGTAATGTAACAAAATTTAGAAAAAAGTCAAGGGGTCTGAATACTTTCTGAATGCACTGTATATATATGTGATGTGATGTATAGACAATGTGGACAGCATATGGATTTAATATGTAGTATATCTGAAGAACAGTATATGTATAGTATATAATAAAATATATATTGCTCACAGGAAACAACTTACTACTCCAGGAGAAAATTGTATTTCCTGGTTCGTTGTTGCTTTTTAAAGCGTGTGCAGTGACCCGCGCTCACATGACCCATATGTCGATGGTGCTGCGTCCCAAATGGAACCCTGTTCCCTATACATGACACAACTTTGATCAGAGCCCTGGTCGAAAGTAGTGCACTAAATAGGGACTAGGGTTTAATTTGGGACGCAACCCATGAATAATTCAGTCCGAGTGACACTATGGAGGCTGGGCGACGGCCGCAGTGCTCTTAGTACAACTGCTCTGGAAAAAACGCTTCTCCATTATGAAACCAGGGAGGGGGAGTGGTGATGGGGCTGTTTTGGGGATATTTTCCTGGGATTCCATGGAACAGAGGAAGGAGGAGAGGGAGCCTGCAACAC